>LR991054.1:3839988-4510453 GCA_905163555.1 Notocelia uddmanniana
TCCACTGCGAAATTGCGCATGCGCGTCGCGAGCGCGCATTGGCATAGACTGGATCCAGACCGCTGGCCGCCAATACCACCCTGACGAACCAAAATATTATAAAACATCTACAGACTGAACATATCTCTCCTGTTCGTGAACGTTAAGAAAGTGCCTTAATTTTTTTGGGGTAAATTAAAAAATATATACAAAAAAAAAGGTTTTGTTATGCCGTTTGTACATATTATCAAAAAAATTGGGAATACAGTTTTATTGCTTAGGAGAAATAAAATAATGCTTCCTTTTTATTTATTTTTATTTATTCATTATTTAGATATGAATAAATTTCAAATTAAAGGGAAAAATTGAAAAATTTAGTGCTCCGAGCACGATTCGAACCTAACAAATTAGATTAGTGTGTTTAGAATTGTAGCGTTACTGCTTAATACAAAATTATTATAATTAAATACATAAAATAAATAGTAATCTCAATAAGGTTTGTTTTATCAGTATTAGACGACGGTATTTATTTATACCTGAACTGAGGCGTGTCGTGATAAGGATGCTGCGGATTATGGTGATCGACGAAGAACCGCTCGAGCGCCTGGTCTAGCGCCATCTCTGGAAGCCGCTGCCACGGCAGGTGCACAGCTTGCTCTAACGTCTGCAAACAATGACATTGTAGAATAAATTCATAGAAATAATCCTGCTCGTTCAAAATAACGCCTGCCCACAATTATGTGGGCTTGAATTTTCATTTAAACTATTAAAATCAATAACTGACATCTAGCTAACTATAGATGGGCCGACGCTTGTTTGCCACTGTCGTGGTATTAAAAAAAATCAAGACTCGCCGAGTCACTTAAGACACAACACAGACATCGACGACCGATAACCTTACCATTAGGACAGTACCACTACCCAATTAAAGACAGAATAGTATTTGGCTTCTGTAAGAGTGGTACCCCAGTTTGTAACGTATTGAAATGTACCTCGGTGCGCAGCCGCAGCGGGCCGGCGAACAAACGCAGCAGCGCGGCGAGGTGCGGCGCGAGCGCGCCGTCGGGCACGCCGCGCACCCACGTCGCGGCCTCCACGCCCCGCAGCGAGTCCGCCAGCCAAGTCTGGAGCTCAAGGTCCGTGGTTGTAATTATCTGCACATAAATAAACCAGTGGCTCTGACAGCTGTACACCTCGCAAAAATTTCAAAATTTTCAAAAACTGACTCGAAAAAAAAATCTATACGATTATCTAACCTGCTCACAAAATTTCACGAGAATCGGTTGAGAAATGCGACATATTTTGCATGATTAGTTGTTTTGTTACTATAAAGTGGCAACTCGACATTGAAGTAGGCTTGTGACAGAATCCGGAGGAGCTGACCTTGTTCCTTTAGACCAGGTGTCATGCTCGTATACTCGTAACATGAAGAACTGACCTGCAACGCGGCCGGCAAACAGTTTGGGCGCGGCCACTGGTGCTCGCTCCACGGTAACGTCCCCAGTTGCGCCAGTAACTCCGACAACTGTCAAATATATAATTTTATTTATTAAAAATG
Source organism: Notocelia uddmanniana (assembly GCA_905163555.1). NCBI lineage: Eukaryota > Metazoa > Arthropoda > Insecta > Lepidoptera > Tortricidae > Notocelia > Notocelia uddmanniana. Next base: position 3,841,526 of record LR991054.1, read on the forward strand.
GGATTGCTCTTGGCCAGCATCTAGCCAGGGGGCAAAGATGAGGCCGACGATGAAGCGAGTTCGCCCAGAAGATGCCTATTCACTTGTGCCTTAAAAAGGTCCAGGTTATATGAACTCGGAAATGCAGACGCCGGCAGAGAATTCCTAACCTTAGAAGTGCGCATTATGAAGGATGATGCATAACGCTTGGTTCGAATTAGAGGAATTTCGACCAGGTAAGAATGGTAGCCAGCCGTACGTCTGGATGTCCGATGGAAGAAGGGGGAAGGCGGTATGAGCTCATGGAGCTCCAGAGCACACTCACCGAAGTAAAATCTGTAGAAGACGCACAGACATGCTACTTTGCGTCTATGTGCTAGGCTCTTCAGCTTGTTTCCCACTACCGTGCTGCCACCAATGAGCCTGGCTCTGCGGTCCACCGAGTCGAGTGCGGCAAGTTGGTACTTAGCCGAGCCATCCCAAAGGTGACTGACTACAATACTCCACACAACCAATCAATATAAACAATCATTTATGATATTACCACAGCATAATAGAGTAGATGACTTGTGTTATGATTTATAACATAGTGTGAAGATATTAATAGTAAACCATCAAAATATCGCAACATAACGTAAATTACAAAAAAAAAAAGAGACTAGAAAGTTTGTGAAAATTATGTTCATTATTATTGTCAAAAAGTAAATTAAAAGCTACCATCAGGATTCTTACGTTTTAATAAACAATAAATTGTATGACAACTATGTACCTAAGCAGCAAATTCTTCTATTTCCATACAACGGTTGTAGGGGGCTACTCAACTGTGACGTCAAATTCAAGCGTCAATTAGTATGCAGCGTTTTCAGTGCGCAGCAGCTATGTTGTACGTTGACTAATTTTTAGGGTTCTGTAGTCAACTAGGAACCCTTATAGTTTCGCCATGTCCGTCTGTCTGTCCGAGGCTTCGCTCTGTGATTGTTAGTGCTAGAAAGCAGCAATTTGGTCTGGATATACTAATCAATAAAATAGGGTATTAAAATAAAACTGAAAAAAGATTTTTAAGAGTACCTCCCCTACACGTAAAGTGGGAATACTATTTTTTTTAGCTTGAACCTGGTGTTGATAAAGTGAATATTTTCGGAATAATCACTCCAAAAGAAAAAAAATGTGTTTTCGGTTTTGGTTTAGACCAAAATATCTGTTTTCGGTTTTGGTTTAGACCAACATATCTGTTTTCGGTTTTAGTTTAGACCAAAATATCCTGTTTTCGGTTTCAGCTATACTAAAATATCTGTTTTCGGTTTCAGTTATACTAAAATATCTTTTTTCGGTTTTGGTTTAGACCAAAATATCTGTTTTCGGTTTTATTTTAGGCCAATATATCTGGTTTCGGTGTCGGCGAAAATCGGAGCAAATTCGTCCATCAGTCACACACTAGTTAAAAAAACCTTTCTTCAAAAAAGTTACTTGTGTACAAGAAAGGAATGCCTGTACTTTCTGAGAGTGGTTAGGAGAAACCTTACCTGAAGCGCTTGTGGCCCAGTGGCACTCGCGTACCTCGCGTCAGTTCTTGGATGGGTGACCACTTTGAGTGGTTACTAACTGAGCGCTCCCGTGCTTTGGAAGGCACGTTAAGTTGGCACGTTGATCCCGGCTGCTGTTAAGCCAAGTTAGACGCATTCGAGCGGCTTGACAACTCCTAACAGTCAATTTTTTTATTATTAAAAATAGGATAGGGCAAAGATGATGCCGACGATGAAGCGAGCTCACCCAGAAGATGCCCAGACTCGTGCCTTAAAAAGGTCCAGGTTATATGAACTCGGAAACCCACTCACTTGACATAGGGGGTCAAAGTTGCGCCACGTCCGTAGGGAGTACCGTTACCCTACACGTGACCCGTGGGTGGTGCTAAAAGTGCAACAAACTGGCAACCGTACTGTCTTCTCGAAGATCTCACGGTTCAAAAATAATACCATACGATTATTATTATTTTACCTGGACGCGGCTATCTCGGGCCGGCGCCAGCGCGCTGGTCACGTTCAGATAGATCTGGATCGTCCACTCCCACACTTGGCTGAGGAGGTGCTCTTCACAACCTGCGGTACAAGTAATCGTTTTGACGCATGAATATAAGTTTATACAATATATTCATCTTCCTCTGGCCTTGTCCCATTTTTATTTGAGATCGGATCTTATAATTTTTCGTCTGGAGAGATGTCGATTCTTGGTCTTCGGTGGGTCGAAGTTCCCGTTATTTACTAGGTCTTTTTTTTAATTACGGACATCCATGTAAGTCGCGGTCGTCGACGCCATATTACATGCAAAAATTATACTGATGACCTATAGGTGAAACAATCGATTGATTGTGGTCAAACACAAACAAAATTTCAATTGATTGATGGCTGAACCCTAATTCTATCTCCTGCTGCCCAATGTGCAATACAGCGTGAAATTTGATTGTCTGTTAAAATTTTCACAGTGTATTCCTCAGTGAAAAATAAAAGATACGTGTTTTTTCTTTCAGTATCTTCCAATACTAAAATATTGAGACAGAGCAGCTGAAAGATATCCTAAAAACGCAAGCGTTCGTGGATACTGCAGTAGTGCGCGTTGTGCGGGAGGTGGCAAAACTCACGCGTCGAAAACTGTTCTTTTAATGAAAGTTACAATGATATTGAAATATCATTGGAAGCTAGTAAAAAAAACATAAGTTGCAAATTTTCCTTCATTGACGGGGTACTTCCGGTTCGTAAACATTGTTGTAAGTCACGTTCGCGATCGCGCGTCTTTACGAGAGATATAGAACACGGAAGTGCAACAGCCGGTCACGCGGAGATGTGCGTGCGACTAATTTACAATTTTGGTCGAGATAAGATAGGTGAGCGCGCGCCTCCCCCCGCACCGCTAACCCCGAGCGTCATACAACTTCCAATTGTCCACACGTTACTAATTATTTATTCGGACAGCACATTTTATTGTGAATTTTTTCCTGCTATTGATACCTCCTCCTTTTATTGATACCTAATGCCTGGAAAAAATTTGAACAGTCAATAAAATTTCACCCTGTATAACAAATAAATACCTGATAAAGAGTAGCCACCTCTTCAATGGAATCTGTATCTTTCATAATTAGAATAGAGTTGCATTTGTTTTGTTTCGTTTCTACTAACTCTACTTTATTACCTGTTACAGTACATTAAAATTTTACTGACAATTTTTCTTGTATGGTGAAAGTTTATTGCTGTCGACCAGCCACTTCAGGATAGCGACGTACATGGCTAGTACGAGTCATGAGTAGACCGTATTGCGTTGCCATAAGGTCCACTGGTCAGTTAGCCGTGTACCTGGACAGTCCAGCATGCACTGGTGCACGTTGTCGACGAACCGCTTGAGCATGTGTGTGTAGACGGCGCCGGCGGGCAGCAGCGGGGGCAGCGCGGGGTGCGGGGACACCCACGCCGACCAGGACTCCTGCAGGGCTGACCACGCGTACAGAGATACTGAGGATAAAATAAGATTCTGTAAAAAACATTTTTAACCGATTAAAAAAAAAACCGGCCGAGTGCGAGTCGGACTCGCGCACGAAGGGTTCCGTACCAGAAAAAAGGCTAAAAGCTGGTGCCATTAAACACTTGTTTTATTGAGTCTTTTTTTTTTGTATTTGTTGTTTTAGCGGCAACTACTCTGTTGTATGGGAGCCCCCCTTAATAATTATTATTATTTTGATTTTAGTATTTGTTGTTGTAACCACAATAAAAATACATAATCTGTGCAAATTTCAACTGTCTAGCCATTACGGTTCTCGAGATCTAGCTCTGCGAGTGGTAGCCATAAAAAGGGCTAAAATATCACGTTTTTTGTATGGGAGCCCCCTTAATTATTATTTTGTTTTTAGTATTTGTTGTTATAGCGGCAACAGAAATACACAATCTGAAAATTTCAACTGTCTAACTATTACGGTTCTTGAGATACAGCCTGGTGACAGACGGACGGACAGCGAAGTCTTAGTAATAGGGTCCCGTTTTTACCCTTTGGGTACGGAACCCTAAAAAGGAGATTCTCAATTCGACTGTAATTTGTTTCTTTTTTCATGTTTGTTACCTCTGAATTTTCGACTGGGTGAACCGATTTTGTTGATTCTTTTTTTTATTTGAAAGCTGGTGCTTCCCGTGTGGTGGGACCATGTATTAATTTGGTCTAGTTCTGATCACGGCATCCATGAGAAAATCAAATAAGTCTTAAATTTACATTAAGTATGTGCACGATTAACGGACCAATATCTCGGTTGAAGTCGGTTTTTTGTTTGTTAAAATTATTGGCACAAGCTTTTATTGCTAACTTTACCTTTTTTAGGGTTCCGTACCCAAAGGGTAAAAACGGTACCCTATTACTAAGAATTCGCTGTCCGTCCGTCCGTCCGTCCGTCTGTCACCAGGCTGTATCTCAAGAACCAAGAGCTAGACAGTTGAAATTTGCACAGATTATGTATTTCTGTTGCCGCTATAACAACAAATATTATAAAAACCTGCCAAGTGCGAGTCGGACTCTTTTTATAGATCATGCGGTACGGAAACCTTCGTGCGCGAGTCCGACTCGCACTTGGCCGGTTTTTCCATAATCATACACTGTCATTCTACGAGCGTTTCAACGCTCATTACCGTGACTCCATGTTTGTGGAATTTCTGTTCAGTTTGATGACGTTCTAAGTTACTTCGTAATAGTCCGGGAACCCTACAATATATATATATATATATATATATATATTTTTATTAAAAATGGGATTGCTCTTGGCCAGCATCTAGCCAGGGGGCAAAGATGAGGCCGACGATGAAGCGAGCTCACCCAGAAGATGCCTATTCACTCGTGCCTTAAAAATAATATAACCAAAAATGCCACTGAAATCGACCGAACTAGAGGGCGGTTGAAACGCTCGTAGAATGACTGAACTACTCGTTAAAACGGTTCCAATGAGCCCAAACACAGCGGGTTTATCTTGTGTAGCTTAGGAGTTGCTGTAGCCACCTCAGTACAGCTCAGTGGCACCATAAGGGTTGTAATAAAAGCTCAGAACATAAACTAACCTAACCTACCCTCCAAAAAACTAAACGTACTGACTGAAATACTAACTGTGCGAATAATTCGGAGTTAGTATTTTAGCAGCACGTTCAGTTTTAGTGTCTACTGATTTATTATTAATAATGGGTATGTCCTAAAACTACGACCAAGACCACCGGGGGATGGGCAGCAGCATCCCTGGAGTGCGGTGGAGATACTGCGATCGCCAACCCGCATGCCAAGCGTGGTGATTATGGCATATACCCCCCCGTGAATATGGGGGAGGCCTATGTCCAGCAGTGGACGTTCTTTGGCTGATATGGTGGTGGTGGTGGTGGATTTATTATTTCTCGTATCATAATATTGCATTGGCACCGAACTCACATAAGTATGCCAAATTTCAGCTCAATAGGATGAGGATGTATGCTTTAAAATTCAGTTGGAAGATTTTACCCCGACAATCCAACATTCAAACATACAGTCGAGGAATTTGATCTCCGGGCCACTTCGTACCTTGTCACAGTGACAAGAATATTAGATCTCTAGCAACTTTTATACTAATTTTCACTGTGACAAGGTACGAAGTGGCCCGAAAATCAAATCCCTCGACTGTACAAACAAATACTGCAAGTTGCATCAACTTACTATAAGTAAAAGTAAAAAAGTAAAAGTAATTTATTTTTCAAATTAGGCATACATGCACCTATGAACGTCAATAAACTACCACCGATTCGGAAAACTAAACCTCTGCCACGAGAAGAACCGGCGTAAGAACCACGGCGAGGTGTAATTTTTTTAAAACAATATACATTGTATAGTTAAATATAAAATATAAAATTACAGTGTCAGCTACCACAAAACTACAATGCTACAGTAGAAAACCTATTTTCGTGATAGATTATCTGTGCAGGACGCTATCACTGCCAAACATCCCTATCCATGATGTAATCGTTAACCTTATAATATGCTTTTGAAATAAGTGTTCGTTTTACTACAGATTTTAATTTTGAATTGCTAAGTTCAGTAATGTGTTTAGGAATTTTATTGTAGAACTTGATACAATTTCCCAAGAACGACTTTGTCGCCTTTACTAGTCTATAGAAGGTTATTTTGAGTTTCCCAGTGTTTCTGGTGGCTATTGGTTTATCAGCGTTCGTGGGGAAATTGAAAAAATTCTTCTTCTTACATACATTATTAATTATTATTTCAAATACGTATAAGGTCGGCAGGGTTAGAATATCTATTTCCTTGAAAAAATTTCTTAATGACTCACGCGACCCCAAGTTATAAATAGCATGAATAGCCCTTTTTTGCAAAATAAAGACAGTGTCAATATCTGCAGCTGATCCCCACAAGGTAAGACCATAAGTAATTATACTATTAAAATAAGCAAAGTAAACTAACCGTGCCGTTGCCACATTGGTAAGCTGCCTTATTCTCCTGACTGCAAATGCAGCAGAGCTCAACCTACTTCCTATCGCTGTTATATGGGAACCCCACTGCAATTTTGAGTCCAATGTAATACCTAAGAATACAGTTGTCTTAAAAAATTCTAACGATTGACCATTAAGTTTAAGTTTAATATTAACGTTAAATATGGCGCCACAGTTGTCATCCCGTAGAAAATCTGTATGTGTGACAAGTATATATAGCAATACTTGTCACACATACAGAGTTTAACGAACACATCTATCTCATATTAGCTACAAGCAAGTGGAACAAATATAACAGCCGCATAATAGATAACGAAATAAATCATGAATTCGTGAGGATCGGAAAGTTGGGAGTGGTAGTAGAAGTAAACTACATTTAACAGCAGCGCGATCCCTTCTAAAACTAATGCGTTACATTACCTAAACATCATTCTACAATCCAGGATGCGGCCATTATAGCAGGCCAACGTTTTCTGTACTAAAACAAATAATGTATACCAAAAAAAACCGACCCCAATTTTGTACTTTCTATGCCACAGTTTGTGGTTTCCGTGAGCCAATGCTTGGTTACCTACAGTAAATACCGAAAGCGGCATTTGCGTGCCTGTCAAATTCGAGGAGTCCCCTCGACTCCTCCTAGATCCCATCATCAGACCTTCACCAAATTTATATGGGACCAATGTCGGGGTACCTGCTTTGAAACAAAAAAAGAATTATCAAAATCGGCCAACGTGGTCAAGAGTTATCGGGGAACAAGGAAACATGAGACGAACTGAGAACCTCCTTTCTTCTATTGAAGTCGGTAAAAAATTAAATAAGAGTAACGTGACACTACCTCTCTCTGGCGTGTAACTAAGCGCGATCGCTTGCGCGACGAACGCGCGCTGCAACGTGTGCTGCAACGCCGCAACGTGTTCGGCGAACGCGGCGTGGTGTGTCGCGCTGGACGCCGGCAGGTCGGCGCGCGCGCGCCACCACACCATGCCCAGTTCGCGGAGCAAGTGACCGAGCTGTGACATCGCAAATATATCGCTAAATTATACATAAATATGATATGCCTTTCTGTTTTTAAAAATGAATATATTGCTGTTTAACAGTCGGCTTCTTAGAGACATTTTGCGCAATGATCTTTTGCAGGATACTGTCGTTGTATAACATCCGACACAGTGGTGGTGGCGTGGTGGTCGACACAGTGGTGGCAATTTATCAATCTTAACTACAGTAAGAGACCTCTGGGGCTTTCAGATACCGATTTTGATCTAAATCGGAGCATAAATGAAAAAGTTCAAAATGGCGACCATTTTTTCAAAACTCACCTAAATGACGATTTTTTTAATGCGATATCTTAATCTTGACACCCTTTTATAGTTTGCAATAAATTCCTCCTCCTTCTGTTTCCCAGAGTTGCGCAGAGGACGAGCTTGTAGACTGTATGTAGCAATACCGTGCTGATAGAATCTGTGCCGAAAGAGAAGAATCGTAGAATCTATTGGGCTCCCTTACATTTCACGACTCTTCTCTTTCAACATTCCACATAAAGTCTAGTCTAGTAGATAGTAGTCGTTGACCTTGTCATCTGGTCACTGACCTTGTCATGCGGCACGTCCTTGGCCGCGGCGGCGGCGCGTGCGCAGTGCGCGAGCTGCGCGGGCGGCGCGCGGCCCGCGGCCGCCGCGCGGGCGCAAGTCAGCACCACTGTTGGTAGGTGATCGGCTGTGGTTAGGGCTACCATGTGGACACCAATTAGCTGAAAGACAGTTTCGTTTTTAACCGACTTCAATAGAAGGAAGGAGGTCCTCAGTTCGTCTTCATGTTTGCTTTTTTTTATGTATGTATATGTATGTTCCCCGATAACCCTTGACTATGTTGGCCGATTTTGATATTTTTTTCTTTGTTTCAAAGCAGGCACCCCCAAGTTGGTCCCATATCAATTTGGTGAAAATCTGATGATGGGATCTAGGAGGAATTGAGGGAACTCCTCGAATTTGATAGGCACGCGTATGCCGATTTCGGTATTTTCGGTAGGTAACCAAGCATTGGCTCACGGAAACCACAAATTGTGGCATAGCGAAGTACAAAATTCGAGTCGGGTTTTTTTGGTATGATTATTTAATTTATAGTATAGCTAGCAAGTTCCTGGCTCCTTCAAAGTACAACTGTGATAAGATAATAATAAAGTTAAGATAATAAGAGATGACTTTTGTAACCATGACCTAAATATATAATTCTGGATTATTTAGATCGAAATTTTTGCTTTGACAGGTCTTACAGTATGAGTGCTACCAACTAGTTATCCCTGTTTATATTGCATTGTTAACACAAGGAACTCTTCCTAAGCCCTAGCTAGATCAAGTTGAATTGAAATGCTGCACACGTACAATTTTCATAACGGCCACGTTCAACCTTCCTTGTACTGTAGTGATAATTCTTCAATAACATGAGGGTAGAATCGAAATTTTGAGCCAGATGCGTCCGAGTGTGGTACCTACTAACCTCTAGTAGCACGTGCATGTCAGGCGGTGGTTCGCGACCCCAGCGCTGCGGAGCGCTACACAGAGCTTCCAACATGTCCGCCCGCGCCGCCTCGTCTGTGCAGCGGGACACGTCGAACTGTACACAAAACAGTTTTTTTTATACAACGACGGCGGCAAACAAGCTTACGACATGCCTGGTGGTAAGCAGACACTTTATCACCTTGAGGATTCGGTGTGTTGACAACTAGAGATATGTAGGTGCCACCCCACCTACCCACGGGTGTAGGTGGCACCCTGAGGGTGCCTTTCCACCAGAGATGTGCTATGCTACGTTGCTATGGATGCGTTATCCAATCATATTCAATGGTCCGCCTAGTATAGCACTGGTGGAAACGGGTTTTCGTAGCGTAAGGCTAGGTTCACACGGCAACGTCCTGCACGTTTTTCCACGTATTCGATTTTAAACGTACAACCAGACGGGTGTTCACACGGTAGATTTTCATGCGTTTAATAACCGTTCTCACGCCGAATAGCGACAGTTTTCACGCAGTTGTCGCAGTGGGCAGACGTCTGAGATGGATCCACGCTTCATCGTACTTTTATATTGGTATCGATGGCGACAAAAATTTCACCGCCGACAAAACAGAAGGTTTTGGGTACATCCCATAAATAAAAATTCAATGTGTAATAAAACGTTAGAAAATTTATACGCACAACTTAGGAACGATGAAACAAAGTTTTTCAATTACTTTCGGATGTCCATTGAAAGTTTTGACAATTAATTAAATCGAATGGAAAATTCATCATTACTGAAAAAAATATTCGTTAAAAAACGTATAATATCGTGCCGTATGAATAAAATAGAACTATACTAGGCGCCACTGCAAACCGAATACGTTAAAATTTATTCGATTTGCTTGACAAGTCCGGTGAGTATGCGTTTAAACGTATAAAAATGTACGTTTTTTTGCAGTACAAACGCCGTGTGAATGGTTCTATGCACAAAGTATGTGCCACTATTTATCCGTTAAGACGTATACTGCAAAAAAAACGTGCAGGACAATGCCTAACTTGCACATCCTCGCAGCATAGCTGCATAGCACATCTCAGGTGGAAAGGCTCCCTCACTCTCAAGACAGCGCATCCTCGAGAGCTCTGGCTACCTACTCACAACCAGGAACACACTAAGGAGCAAGTAGTGGTGTTATTATGGCTGCGGTCTTCTGCAAGATGGAGGTACTTACCCGGTTGGTCTGCTTTAAATATGAGCGAGATGACGTTCCGCTGTGACTCTCTTGTTATGATCACAAATCAACACAGCGATAAAGTGAGAAAAGAGCTTTCTTGTGATGAATACCTGTAAAAAATATATATCCCGGCAGGGTCGCCATGTAACGAAGAAGGGTTTTACGTAAAGGATGGTGACGGAGATTGTATTGGAAGAGAGATTCCTTAGTAAATGAACCATGTATTTCTAATCACCTACCTATTTTATTACACATAGGGTTATAGCTGATATAATAAAATAAAAATAAAAAAGCCTTTATTTCTAGTACAATTACTTATTAAATGTGTGTTTTATCTTAATATACTTACATATTGTTATTTTTATGTAATACTAATGGTTCTGTACTGGAGATTTTGATTGTATATTATAATTAATTAAAAATAGCTCTTAGTCTACAAGAACCCCTCCGCGGGTGAAGGCTTCCTCCATCGTTGATACAAGCAATATATTCGCAGTGAACTATTGTTACTGCTAAACAACTAAATGTGGCCAATTGCCTTACTACACCACACGACAGCAAGGTGTGCCGATAACTGATAAGCTTAACTCGCGAAGCTGGTCATAGCTGGAACCTCTGAAGGCAAATGAGCACGTAGTAAATCTCCGACGCGGTGGACCGGTCAATTATTTTCGTATCCTTGTTGACGATCATGATGGGAATTATTATAATTCTGACATGTGTAGAAATTCATATCTGAGTCTGATTAAGGAGAAGACCAACAAGCTCTACGACGTGATATGGATGGCTATCAATAGAAACCGATGGGAGCAAGTCGTTCAGTCCATAAAGATAATTGAGAAAGAGAGCGAGACCTACAAACACTGACCTTGGACAAGTAGCTGAAGGCCCGCTGCGGGTCGCACGGCTCTCTCTCGCACAGCGCGCGCAACAGCGACGTGTACAGGCGCGGGTCGGCGCCGCGGCCCAGCAGCGAGCGGCACAGCGCCTGCTGCGCCGGCGTCCCCGAGCGGGCGCACCACGAGGGGACTAGCGCTAATAGGGCATTATTGTTTGAACAGATCCACCTCTGAAATGAAACAATGGAATTAGTTTTTATTAGTACTAATCAAACAAATCATAGGTCGAAAACACTTTCACAAAGTTTTTAACACGATACATCTTCAAATGTACTTTGGCGAGCCCTAGACGTAATAAGGCAGTCTTAGAAAATACTACCAGCTTCAGTTACTGTAAGTAAAAAAGTTCAAAATGGCGGCCACTTTTTCCGAGTCCCCTATGCTGACCTCTGCAAGTATAGTGGCGGAATGAAAAGGTTCGTCACGTTTCGACCTTAACGGCATTAAAATAGAGTTGAAAAGTGACGAAACTTTTCATTCCGCGACTGTACATGAAGTTGCAGACTGTATGTAGTAAAGGTGTGCTGCTTCCTCATGTCCACGTTTATAAATCTCATGCTAGCCTGAGATGGTTGTCAAGCAAGCATTGCTCGTTTTTCACTAGATGACTGCGCCGAGACCAAAATGCAAGTTATTGGATAATTTCCATTTTCATAATATAGAGATATGTTTGTTTACAAAAGAAGCATAAACGATCGCTTTAAGAATTAATAATACGCCTATATAAAATCGAATGGCAAATACGCCATTAGAGGCAAATAAATATACTGAGATTAGCCACAGGTGCAACATCACTTATGGCGCTTTCATTAAATTTTAACTCTTTTTTTACATTTTTAAGAAATGATTTCCGGGATAAAAACTATGTCTTTCCCGAGATTCATCTCTATGCCAAGTTTCAACTAAATCCGTGAAGAGTTAACAGACAGACAGAGATATTTTTGCATTTATAATATTGTTTTATGGATTAGTATATTAGAAAATTACCGTGAGTTTCAGACATATTAGAATATTATGAAACGGGTCACTCACGTGTTTAAGGTCGAATATCGCTCGACATGTTTCGGACCAGTACGAGGTGTTTAATCATGAGCGCTGTACGCGGCGTTTAATATACTCAGCGGAAAATAAATTGGCCCAAAGTTGTAGCAAAATGCATGAACCAAATTTGGCCAATTATTAAATTAAGTATATTAGTATGGAAGTACGGGTTTACATCGGCCAATATCTCGAGTAGCCCTGCGAGCGCCGCATGGGCCATGCAGCAGTCAGCCACGACGCCCGCGCAGCCCCACGCGCGCTGCGCAACGTTCACTGCCAACTCAAGATTGCTGATCCGTCTAAAAAAGAATTTCTATAAGTTAGTACAAGACGCTCATTCCCTGGAAGGCGGGTCGACCCCTAGTGTGGGACGCCACGTGCGTCGACACTCTGGCTGGCATCGTCACATCTTCTGGGGACTTCGTGAAGGGCTGGTTCCGCTGCTGACTCAGCCGAGGGTCTCGGCGCAAGTATGGAGCCATCGACAGTGGCTTCGTATCTGAGCCTTTCGGCGTAGAGACCCTCGGACCGTGGCGACCGGGCGCACACCGAATCTTCAATGGACTGTGCAAGCGCTTGGTCGAGGCTTCTTGTGACCAGAAGGCTGGCTTTTACCTCGCCCAGAGGATCAGCATTGAAATACAACGCGGCAATGCTGCCAGCCTTCTGAGCACACTATACTGACGACACATTCTCACAATGGGATTGTAAAAAGATTACCAATAAAGGATGATTCCCATTAGATCGTTGCGTTTCCGGGCCGGGCCGAGACCGAACTGCTTCCGAGCCTCGGCGAAGCTGGTCGACCGTCAAACGTTTGTGTTGACTAAAAAGCGCCCAAGCCGGGCTTTTACGAGCGTCACCGGGCCCGGAAGCGGCTCGGCTGTGCAACGGCCGGCGTCTTGCTGTCACAGAAAACTGGCCGGCCCGGACACGGAACGGCTTACTGTGAATCATCCTTAAGTGGTCATTTTTCCTGGGAACTACACAAATATGAACCAAAAGCAAACAGCCGAAGGAAGTGAGGACATACCTGGCAATAGTGTTCAATGCAGCTACTGTCTTGGCTTCTTTAGGACGCGCGCGCATCAACTCACGCATCGCTGTCTTTGCACTAGCTCTGTAACACAACGAAAATAGAGTCTAAGCTGTTACCGCGTTTTAAAATTTAAGGAAAAGTAATAATCCACATTTATACCTATTTTCCGTGATGCCACGTTCAGCGTTTTCCGAAATTGGCCACTCGGAATGATCCTAGGACAAAATATTATCAATATTATTATCAAACATTTTCCACTGTTTACTAATAAGTGCCGTCCACTGGCACTCACGGATACTGCCGACACCTTATTACAACGAAATTAAGTGAAACTAAAGCCAACCAAGTGCGAGTCGGACTCGCGCACGAAGGGTTCCGTACCGCATGATCTATAAAAAGAGTCCGACTCGCACTTGGCAGGTTTTTAATATTTATTTTTATAGCAGCAACAGAAATACATAATCTGTGCAAGTTTCAACTGTCTAGTTAGCTATTACGATTCTTGATATCTAGCTCGGCGAGTGGTAGCCATGAAAAAGGGCTAAAATATCACGTTTTTTGTATGGGAGCCCCCCCTTAATTATTATTTTTATTTTGTTTTTAGTATTTGTTGTCATAGCGGCAACAGAAATACACAATCTGTGAAAATTTCAACCGTCTAGCTATTACGGTTCTTGAGATACAGCCTGGTGACGGACGGACGGACAGCGAAGTCTTAGTAATAGGGTCCCGTTTTTGCACTTTGGGTACGGAACCCTAAAAATTGGTACATTCGTTACAGTCGAGTAGAGTTTTCTGTAGTTGAATAGAACCTACACATTCTGGTCGAGGATAAAATGTTTAGACGAGGATAAATCGATAAGCAAGCGGCAGTTGATTTCGCCTTTACTATCAAATCCCTACTGTAAAGATCTTCAAAATACACAAGTTAGTGCTCAATGGACATCATCATCATCATCATCATCATTCAGCCGAATGACGTCCACTGCTGGACATAGGCCTCCCCCAAAGACTTCCACAATGACCGGTCCTGCGCCACCCGCATCCAGCGGACACCCGCGACCCTTACCAGGCCATCAGTCCACCGTGTGGGGGGCCTGCCCACGCTACGCCTTCCGGTACGTGGTCGCCACTCGAGAGCCTTTCCGCCCCAACGGCCATCGGTTCTGCGTGCTATGTGCCCCGCCCACTGACACTTAAGTTTAGCGATTCGAAGGTTATTTCGGTCACTTTGGTTCTGCTGCGGATTATAGATTATATCGGTCACTTTGGTTCTGCTGCGGATGGCCTCATTTCTGATCTGGACATCATGCCACTGCCATACTATACTCTACTATATAGGATGCTGTCTCCTACGAAACATACTTGTAAACTCAGCAGTACGGGCCCGCACTGGTTAGGGCACTGCTTGCGCACAGCGGGTAGTTTCTTGGGACGACGCAAGTTACACACAAGCGGCCACAGTTTGCTGTCTAACGTCGCCACGCGATTCACGTCTGTGGACCATTGCCTAAAACAAAAATATATCTCATAAATATTGAGAAATTATTGACTGAAATAGGTACTACAGGTTTCTAAGAAAATAATAGCCAAATTTGACTTAAGGCAGCAGTTACTGCGTGCGATTCGTGCGTAGGCTAACATGGTTAGTCATTATCATCATCATCATATTAGCCGAGTCATCCACTGCTGGACAAGACCTCCCGCAAGGATTTCCTCAATGTTTTTGAACCATCCTCTCCCCGCGGTCCTGACCAGATCATGGGGGTCGAAGTTGCACCACGTCCGTAGGGACTTAGGGAGTGCCCACCCTACACGTGACCCCTGGGTGGTGCTAAAAGTACAACAAAAACTGGCAACCGTTCTGTCTTCTCGAAGATCTCACGGTTCGAAATGATTGCCATACGATAAATAAATAAATAAAATATTTTTCGTTCCTCATGCTTTGAAAGTAGGTCATATTTGACTTAAGAAGCGGGTTGCAAATGTGGCATGTCGCCCCATGGATTACACAGTAAAAAAAAATTAAACCTATTGAAACCTTGTACATCCTCCGTAAAATTGTATTGATTCTAAACTTTCTTAATAATTATTACAAGTTAATATTTTAAATTGTGGTAAAACTAAATGAAGACTGTAAACTGTTCTTATTTGAATACATTTCAAGCTATTTATTTTAAATCTCAACGCGTCCTAAGCTCAATAAAAAAACAAATTGGCAGAGACTTAAACTACCATTAAATTGTAGTAATATTTGAAGCTTATTGATAACTATAAATACTATAAGACATGGCCATATTCCCGCTGCCCCAGCGGCCGTCGGCATGTCTAGTGTGAGCGTCTATCTATAATTTGATACGAGACGAATTTAAACCCATACACGAAGAATTAACAGTACACGTCAATTTTCGTTTTCGACGACAAATATACTTCCAGCAAGTGTGAGTGCAAAATACATACAGGTTTTTTTTAATTGTGCTAATAAGTCTAGCAAACTGAGCTACCGGAACAATCAGGCTCAGGCACGAAATCTTTCACTAGTTCCCTCTTCGAACGCTTTAGAGAGGCGTACAGCGACATCTACCTAGAAGACTCAGGCTTCTTTTAACCCAGTAATGCCAGGTATGCCATGATGTCGCAGGTTCAAATCCTGCTCAGAGCACAAAATTATTATTTATTCCTTTAATATGAAATTTAAAAAGTCGATTACTATAAAGAAGCTGGTTTTACTGTGTGTATCACCCTATTTACATTATGCCTCTGCTAATGCCGCTGCCGCTGCCGGGAGGCTGTCGGAAAAGAATGCCGTGGCAGGTGTTCGGGCAGTGAGTGTTTACATACTACCTTACCACTAATATCGCCTTCAACTTTCAGCAACGGCGGACGTCGAAATAATGACAGCGTTCACACTGTGTCTATGACAAGAAGTGAGCAACGAGTCTGAATGTAAACACGCGCTGCCCGTCCTTTGAGTTCCGCACAAAAAACCGCTCATTTTGACCGCAAGTTGGAAGTAACAGACGGATGGACAGAGAGACAGACAGATAGGCACACGAGTGATCCTATAAGGCTTCCATTTTTTTCCTTTTGAGGTACGGAGCTCTAAAAAAGGATAGACCTTACCTGGCGAAAGTCTCCACATCGGCCAAGTGCTTGTCAACCAGCACGTATAGCTGCCGCGGGTTGCCAAAGTTCACGTCGGCCACTGGAGAGGTTATTGTGGGCGCCTGGGACCTGCAATATAAATATTGACAACTTAACGCTCAATTCACTCTCATCTGTGCCAAGCAGGAACGGCACACTCGTATAGTCTGATGAAGATGACGCAATAAAAAATCAAAATCAAAAAATATTCTGCAAATAGGCGACCAGAAAACTTTTACTTACACACTTTTAATTGTAAGATTGTCCCAAAAAAATCAATACTATAAAGAAAAAATGAATATTATAAACTGTCAGCTACAATTTTTTGTCTTATTTCCACAAGCACAAATGTCGAAGTCACAGATAATAAATTTTAAGAAAAAAAAACCGACTTCAATGGGGGAGGCCGGTGAAAGATTATTATACTTAGATGGTGCACTCTTAGATTCCATACAATAAAATAAAAATGGCTATAAGTATGTTTATAATGGTAGAAGACTGAGTACCCTCAATTCCTCATGGAATCATGGAAAAATCTTGCTTGCTTGACTAACAAAACGAAGACAACAAATCGCCAAACTTGAACTACGCGTCGTTGAAGAGTTCCGTTCTGATCATCATCAGCAGTTCCAATTCATCAAATGTCACTTTTATGAATGAAAATGCTTGATTAGTTCAAGAAAATACTAAAATTACTATTTGTGTGCCTTTCACATTTGAGGAGTTCCCTCGATTCCTAATGGATCCCATCATCAGAACTAGAGCATGACAAAAATCAATCGTGAAAATAGAACTTGCTTAACAAACACAGCTAGAGGGACAAATCCCTAAACATGAACTTTTCGTCGTTGAAGAGTTCATCAGCAGTTCCACTTCATCAAATGTCACATTTTTGGATGAAAATGCTCGACTTGTTGATAAAAACACAAAAATCACTATATGTTTGCCTTTAAGATATGAGGAGCTCCCTCAATTTGTAATGGATCCTATCATCAGAACTGCGTTTTGATAAAAACGGGACTAACTTGGATATATATACTTACAATCAAAAAAAGAATTTTCCAAATCGGTTAAGAAATGACGGAGTTATGGAGTAACAAACATAAAAAAAACATACAACCGAATTGATAACATAATTTTGAAATCTTGAAGTCGGTTAAAAACATAAATCATATCTAACCTCCTCTCTCCTCTGTCCTTTATCCTTAGAATCCGCTGAACAGCACTTTGAAGCGAGGTGAGCGGCGGTTCTGGCGTAGGCGGCGTGCGAGGAGCGCGCAAATCGTCATCCTCACTGGACGGAGCGGGACGGATAGAGTTTAGCTGCTCCGCCCACGCTGTACTTAAGGCCTGCAGAAAAATGAACATTAAGTAAAATCGGCATCGAAAGAAGAAAATTTTATACAATTTTTTTTCAGGCTATTATGGGTGTGTTTGTAGAAACAAGTTCGTGATATCCCTTCAGTCAGTCAGTGGGCCGACCCCCGTGGCCATCATTATCATTTTATTTACAAGCTTGTATTTAACTTACCCAGTTAGTGAGTATGTCAGTATGTGTGAAACAAATCTTACAACTGAATTATAGACCGGCGTAGGTAAGGTAGGTGGACCCGGGTGTGTCATAAAACTACGAACAAGACCACCGTGGGATGGGCAGCAGCATCCCTGGATTGCGGTGGAGATACTGCGATCGCCAACCCGCATGCCAAGCGTGGCGATTATGGCATTTGCCCCTTTGAAATTGGGGGAAGCCTATGTCCAGCAGTGGACGTCCTTCGGCTGATATGGTGGTGGTGGTATAAAATGTAAATACGAACTTGTGTCTCTTTATCTCGCTATAGTGGACATTTCCCATAAAATTTGTAACAAAAATAGAAATCTTATTATGCTTCAATATTTTTTTAATATTAAATGCAAGGCTCCTGTTTGTGAATGGACTGTATGCGAAATTTCACGAAACAAATTTTAATGCCGCTCATTAGATACACCCACGATGAGCCGTGAGGCTTAATCAAGAAGACACGCACCTCTGCCTGTGGATGCTGTTGTGCTCCTTTGTCAGGTGTAGGGCCCTCGGGGACTGGCTCGTACTGTACAGACTTACCCGCCGTCCAAAGGTTACCTGCTACCTGATTGTACGCGGCTGTTGTGAGATCCTCCTGACTCCTCAAGGCACCGGTGTACTAAAGCGACCCTCGACACGATTGTAATGGGAATAACCGCCCACAAACGGGACCTGCTCTAAATTACGCGACAATTGGCGCGGAGCTTAATTTCGGACCGAAGTTTTGAACCAAAGTGAGTCGACAATTATTTTTTCTCAAACATGCAATGAAATATTGATGTTATGTTCCTAATAATAGGCTGCAAAGTATGACGTTTCAGGTGCGGCTAGGACAAGAGGCCGTTAATGGAATTTCATACAAATCTTGCAGGCCTAGGCCGGCAAAGTCCTCTTTATTAATTTCCATTCCACATAAATTGTGGCACAGGCACCATGACATTCTGCCACTATGCGTATTAAAAATAAAACTTTGTTTTTTTTTGTTGTTTATTTCATTGCATGTTTGAGAAAAGCACTATACATATCTTGGCGGGAAATATGGGGTTGCCCGCCTCAGACCTATCCGACCTCGCTTTGCTCGGCCGTCTATATATGTCTTCGGCCGGCAACCCCTTCCGTCCCGGCCTCTGTAGTAATGTACTAAGTAACTGTCAAATGCGGGCATAGAATGTTGCCATACTAAAAATCAATTCAAATCTGAACAGCACCCTTAAAACTATACTCACAGCATCGGGTATGAAACGCGCGATGTCCGCGTGGTGTGGCGTAGCTCTCAGCCGCTCTCCTGCCTCCAGCCAACAACTATACTCCCGCAGCATTCTAGAAACGTATTGTAAACATTGTTATTACAATTTCCAATATATCTTCGTAAAGATGTACCCCCTTATTCATAAAACTTAACAAACCTATGCTAACTAAAAGTTGTTTTGTCCCTTTCTCACAAACATAAATGTCAAAGTGACAGATTTTTTTTATACCACGTCGATGGCAAACAAGCGTACGGCCCGCCTGATGGTAAGCGGTCACCGCAGCCTATGGACGCCTGCAACTCCAGACAGACCAACTTTAGCGGCTTGTTAACTAATAGAAGCTTGATGGACGTTTATGAATAAGGGGGGTAGTAAATAATGCTTTCCGATTGGCTAGACTCAGAATACTCGTACGACTAGGTCCGAAAAAGTGTCAATCAATTATAAGTATTATTTAACACAACACACTTCAATCTGGTGCCCATTGTCGACTCTTATTACACCCAAGGGAAGATAAGGGGCGGTGCTATTGTAACCCGGCACCACACGGGGGTGTTAGTGTTCTTCAAACAAATAAATGCCCTGGCCGGGATTCAAACCCTGGGCCACCAGCTTCGTAGGCAGGGTCCACCAACTAGGCTTAAGGGGTTGTCGAAATTGTAATAAATAAATAAATCATTTATTTCGAGTATCTTTACAGACATATTCCCGTTTCATTATATTTAATTGTCTCAAACTCACGGGAGTTTTCTATATAAAAAAAATATCTTTACAGACTCATATATTTGGTTAGTATTTACTTAAAGCTATGTTATAATATTAGTTTTGAGAAATTTTTAAAGAATTATAGTAATATGGTAATAAACCACTTTAGTGTTTAACAGTAACACAATAGTTTACTGTAAAAAGAACCCATATTGCTTGGATCAACTACATCCTTAAGACTGCGCAGTACGTTCGGTTCTCCATACAAACGTATTTATGCTCTCATTTTAAAACGCCAGGCTAGAATAACATGAAACTTTGTATACACAATGGGATCCGGCATATCTAGGTCGGACCATAGTTTCTGTTGCTTGAAATTATAATGGAGAAAAAAATACAGCTATTATTAAGGTTTTCATACAAGCCGTAAAAAACTCAAAAAGCCGCTGTATTTTTTTTCTTTTACAATTTCTAGCAACAGAAACTATGGTCCGACCTAGATATACCGGATCCCATTGTGTATACAAATTTTCATGTTATTCTAGCATGGCGTTTTAAAATGAGAGGGTAAATACGTTTGTATGGAGAACCGAGCCAGACCGAGCGTACTGCGCCCTCTTAAATGTATATTTCATATATTCATTTATTTGTTGCAACCATGGTATTACAGATCTTAAAATGGAGTGAGTACAATCATGGACCCTACTAGGGCGTAGCAACATTTACATAGTCTTATAAAATAAATGTATAAACAATAATTACAAATAGAATAATAGGTAAGTAATTAAAATCAATATTTACAGTATTACAATAATTAAAATCAAGTATTTTCTATGTAGTTATTTCAATATATCACTATAACATTTATCATGCTCCATTTTTATTAAGCAAACAATAATAATTTTTTATTCTAATTCTCCATAAATTCTTGTAGAGTGTATGGGCATTCAGTTAGAAGGTAACTCTTAAGCTTATTTACAAAATTATTATATTTGGTTTCATTTTTTATATACTGAGGGATGTGGTTATAAATTCGAATGGACATTGAGTAAGGGCCTTTACTGAACATTTGGAGGTTAGCTGGAATTGCTTGCACAAGTTTGTTGTGATTACGTAAGTTATGTAGTTGTGGTTAGGGGTTTTGGATTTTAAACAAGTCATCGTGTTTTCGTACAAATTTACAAGTTTCCAAGATGTATAAATTAGATACGTTTTTATGAATAAAGGTCTTAACATGCAATACTGGACTACGTGTCTCATCATCTACCTAGACCCTTCGCTTCATATTGCAAAATATTAGACCAAGTTAAAGAACTTACTTCTCGGCAGCCTCATGATACGCCAGCATATTCACATTCACCCTCCGCCTCTCCTCTCCCTCTGACACATCATCCGCGCCATCACTATCCGTCTCGCTCGCACTCGACTCCCCCGTGACGTGAAGAGACCTCGGTAGCAAAGTTTCTGGTGAACTAGACTTTGAATTAGAGTTGGATTTGGACCTAGGTTTAGATTCAGGTCTAGTGTTTAGTAAGCTTTTGAAGGTAGCCGCTTCGTTGTGGTGGTGGAGTATTGTTTCGTGGAGTCGCTTCTTTAGCTGCGCTAGAGTGCGAGACTTGACGAGACCGGAGAAGAATAGCGGTCCGATTGGTGCTGGGTCTGACCTGAAACAAAAAACGTTATAAATACTGTAGGAATAACTTTGCTTAAATCATAAATGTCTCACGTCTAGATCAGGCGACCATGAACCATGCTCGAGAAATAAATGCAACTATTTAAAGTTAAAACAAAATTATAGAATAGAATAGAATAGAAAGATATTTATTCGGATAACACACTATGACATTACAAGTAATACAGCAAAACTTAAGAACTAAAAATAACAGAAATGTGCTACCGAAAAGGCCTCCACTCAGCAATGCAGTTGACACAGTACTGCCAACGGCGCTGGTTTTCAGTGGATCCAGTAAGGTGTGCGGGATAGCATACTTACCGCAGACTGCGCGACTCGTGTTAGGATATATAAATGCATAAATGAACAAATAAAATTAGCATAGTTCATTTATAAGATTAATATAAGTTAAATAAGATCAATAAAAATTAAAAGATGCTTGGTCTATTTTCTAGGCCTGAGCCTTTAAAGTGGCGATCAGCCCTTTTGAAAGACAATTATAAGTAAGACTTATACAATTCAATACAAATATTATTAATAGCTCATCAAAAAGAGTACACAAAAAAAATACAAAATTAAATTAAACATAAACAATGGCAGACAATAGGTAGTATTATCGCTAAAAAAACCGGGCACAAGTGCGAGTTAAACAGAGGGTTCCGTACCTACGAGTATATGTTACTTTAAATACTTTTATTATGTTTTTTTTGTAATTTATAGGTACATTTTTTATTATTTTTTAAATGTTGGGCCCGCCCAGTACAGTTTCGGAGATAAATTTAGAATAGACAACTTTCGCCTATTTTCTTCAGCAAATTGGCTATGACAGCCATACGGACAGACAGACATACACACGAGTGATCCTATAACGGTTCCGTTTTTCTTTTGAGATACAGAACCTTAAAACGATCTCTTCCAGAGAACATTTGGCTAGGCTTTAAAGATCTTGTAAAAAAATCTTATTTTTCTTAAATTGATTATTATTAAAGTTTGCCATCGACACGACCAGATATTTACGGTTAGGATTACACCGGAACACTGGTGCGGTCTCTGGGCCTCATAAGAAAGCTCAAAGTCACCCAAAGAGCAATGAAGAGGGCTATGCTGGGAGTATCTCTGCGTGATCGCATCAGGAATGAAGTTATCCGCAGCAAACCCAAAGTGACCGATATAGCCCTTCGAATCGCTAAACTTAAGTGGCAGTTGGCGTGGCACATAGCACGCAAAACCGATGGCCGTTGGGGCGGAAAGGCTCTCGAGTGGCGACCACGTACCGGAAGGCGTAGCGTGGGCAGGCCCCCCACACGGTGGACTGATGACCCGGTAAGGGTCGCGGGTGTCCGCTGGATGCGGGTGGCGCAGGACCGGTCATTGTGGAAGTCTTTAGGGGAGGCCTATGTCCAGCAGTGGACGTCTTTCGGCTGACATGATGATGATGATGATGATGATGATGATGATGATGACTGGTGCGGTGGAGATACTGCGATCGCCAACCCGCAAGCCAGGCGCGGCGATTATGGCATTTACCCCCCATGAAATTGGGGGAGGCCTATGTCCAGCAGTGGATGCCCTTCGGCTGATATGGTGGTGCTGGAACACCGGATACTTACGAGATGTTAGACGAGTGCAGGTACAGATGCATCAGGAGCCGCCACAGGTGCAGCGAGGGCTGCCCCGCCGGCGCCAGTAAGGCTGCTGCGGTTTGGTGGATCACGAGCTCTTCAGAGCTGATGTTTGCGCCGATTTGCTGGAACAGATAACGTAAACAGCTAGAAACAATAATGTACCAACGGTCTGACGGTGTAGGTTACCAGAATGAAAAGAATAATGTCTCTCCTATTTTTAAAAACAAAATCACTATATAAATAACTAAACTTTAATTTTAATAAAATCATGAAAAGAATGGGACTCACAGATTCGATTTTTTTAAAGAGTAAATTAAGAGTCCGCAGCTTACTGCGATTCTCCATACAAACGTAGTGTCGCTCTCATTTAAAAGCGGCATGCTGGAATAACATGAAATTTTGTATACACAATGGGATCAGGCATATCTATTTATTTAAGACCTAAAAAACTCAAAAACTCGCCGTTTTTTTTTCTGTTACAATTTCTAGCAACAGAAACAAATTTCCGACCTACATATGGAGCATCCCATTGTGTATACAAAGTTTCATTTTATTTCAGCACGGCGTTGTAAAGTAAGAACGAAACTACGTTTGTATGGGGAATCGAGTTCAGTCGAGCGTGCGGGGGAGTATTTTCATCCAAAAAATGTGACATTGGATGAAGTGGAACTGCTGATGATGATCAGAACAGAAGTCTTCAACGACAAAAAGTTCACGTTTGGCGATTTGTCCTCCTAGCTGTGTTTGTTAAGCAAGTTCTATTTTCACGATTAATTTTTGTCATGCTCGAGTTCTGATGATGGGATCCATTAGGAATCGAGGGAACTCCTCAAATGTGAAAGGCACACAAATAGTGATTTTAGTATTTTCATGAAGTAATCAAGCATTTTCATTCATAAAAGTGACATTTGATGAAGTGGAACTGCTGATGATGATCAGAAAGGAACTCTTCAACGTCGCGTAGTTCACGTTTGGCGATTTGTTCTCTTCGTTTTGTTTGTCAAGCAAGCAAGGTTTTTTCATGATTCCATGAGGAATTGAGGGTTTTTAGTCTTCTACCATTATAAACATACATTATAGCCATTTTTATTTTATTGTATATCTATCTAAGAGTGCACCATCTAAGTATAATAATCTTTTACCGGCCTCCCCCATTGAAGTCGTTTTTTTTTTCTTAAAAATTATTCCCTTTTGTTGTGCTCCAATTGAAGTTGGTCCCATATATGAAGATATTTGATCCTAAGGGTGGTATTCCACTCGTCCAATATCTTTGTCCAATCTTTGATCAAATTTCTTTGACAGAGGCCCATTCCACTCGTCCAATATCTTTGTCCAATCTTTGATCAAATTTCTTTGACACGTGCCCATTCCACTCATCCAATATCTTTGACCAAGTTTTTTTTCATGCGTAGCCATATTGATTTAAATGTCATCAGAATCTTTAATCAAATTTCGGGGTCCCATCCAAGTTGGATGAAATCATCCAATTTCTTTGATCAAATGTATATTGGACAAAGATATTGGATGAGTGGAATACCAAGGGTGGTATTCTACTCATCCGATATCTTTGTCCAATCTTTGATCAAAGTTCTTTGACTTAGGCCCATTTCACTCATCCAATATCTTTGTCCAAGTTTCATTTTTTTTCATGCGTAGCCATATTGATTTAAGTCATCAGAATCTTTGAGCAAATTTCGGGGTCCCATCCAAGTTGGATGAAATCATCCAATTTCTTTGATCAAATGTATATTGGACGAAGATATTGGGTGAGTGGAATACCACCCTAACTAGAAACTTGTTCAAGAGGGTACCATAAAAAGATTTGTCAATTGGCCAATTAGGACATTGCGAGTAACACAGGTGTTGGTGAGTTGCGCGAATCGCAATTTGACGAGTTCTGCACTTCACAGTGACACTATAGGATGATTGGGTCCTTTTGTTTATTCGAGGTACGTGGTGTTGTGTTCCTGGTGGTGAGTAAGGTCGCCAGAGCTCCCGTGGATGCGCTGAGTGGTGGAACTGCATTTTTCTCTAGCTGTTAATACAATGAATCCTCATATCGAAAATCATTCAAAGATTAACTGACGTGCTGCTAGTTTTAGTTGTGGACTACCCACACACCATAGCGATCTACCCCCTTCTTGGTTCGTTTTTTTTTTGCACAGTGTCACCGTTACTACCACCGTCCGTATTCTCACTTCAAACTCGATCACGACCAGGACACAACACTTACAGTGTCAACTCGCGCGTTCTTTCTGGAAGCAGGAGCTTTTCTATCAGTATTTTTTCTTCTTTTTTGTCGTCAGCGTGCCTTTGTGATTGTTCTGCAGTCGCAAGCATCCATAAGCTACGGTTTCCGCTTACCATCAGGCATGCCGCGTAATTGTGAGCCACCGTCGTTATCGTAGTATAAAAAAACGTGTGTCCGAACACCGGGACGCCCCTTTCGTAGG
This sequence comes from Notocelia uddmanniana, assembly GCA_905163555.1. Lineage (NCBI taxonomy): Eukaryota > Metazoa > Arthropoda > Insecta > Lepidoptera > Tortricidae > Notocelia > Notocelia uddmanniana. Next base: position 3,867,106 of record LR991054.1, read on the forward strand.
TGCGCGCGTAACTCACCTTCAGTGCGTTGTCGACGTGTATCTTCTGTTTGTTCGCGCGCTGCTGTGCTAGCGCATATAGCAGGCGCGGCCACAGCACGCCCAGCTCGCGGTGCGCGTGCGCCGCCGACAGCGCCGCCGCGCACGCCAGGGGCGCGTGCGTCGCGTTCCGGACTACATGGGATACCACTTCTGGCTCAGGCGCCTCCTAAACATTGTAAAAATAAATCGATATCTTTGGAGATAATGGCATGCAATTTTGTGGTACTTTTACTGGTTTAAGAAAATAACACGAACACTACAAACATAACAGAAACATAGAACATGCAACGCAATCCCACGGTAACATTTTTGCATGGGTTAGAATCTTATTAATACCAAAGAAGAATTAAATTAAATTAACCCTAAATATATTTAGAAAATGGATGGCGTCTTTGCACCCCAAATGTCATCTTTCATCAAACACATGGGAGAAGCCATAACAGACCGTTGGAATCGATCCTTGAGTACCGTACTGGGATGGCCAAGGACTCGAATAAGCGTTGCCATCATACGTGCCACCGGCATGTGCATACGTGGAACTCGCCACAAATTTAAACCCGCACCTAAATGGCTGGGTTTCGATGACGGTGCTGCCCTGCCACACATCGATTGAATTTACTTCTTATTATTGTTCATAGTATCCATATATTTTGTACCCACTTATTCATTTAAATAAACTATATCTTATCTTTAAAATAATATATTTAGAAAATTGTTATGAAATAAGGGAAAGATAGAGATTAGATATTTACTGTATGTTATATGAACATTTTATTGTAATTTTATTTCAATTAAACTCATGATTTGCAAGATAAGTGTAAATATTTCATACAAATTGACGATCCTTACAACCAGTCCGAAATATCTGCGTTACTGGCTGGGAACAAATTGTTCCCAGCCAGTAACGCAGCCAGGAACAAGTTGTTCCCAGCCAGGTTCGCAGATATTTTCGACGGCTTGTATGTTACTTGATTTATGACTATTTACAGTACTTAGATATTTACCAAAACTATCGAGAGTACTTATAAATAGCCTAATTAAACCCCTTTTACAATTACTAAACAGAAAATTGAATTTAAGGCCAAGTATTCCAAAATATTCAGTTTAAACAAAAGTGTCGAAAACTAAGTAGAATGAACCTTGAAACATGAGGAATAATAAAATTTATTAAGGCCTCTTTTCTATTAGTAAGATTTTACCGCTAACGCTTTTGTCAGAATGTAACACGAGTTACCATGCGAATCCCTGAACGCATGTGCCAGGCAAACGATACAACACCAAAGAAGACACCGAATACCTGATACATTAGACACATCAGTTGGCACATCTTGACAATAAATCCAGTGTCTTCTAAATGAGGCCGAGGGCAGAGGCCGTCCAGAATCCTGCAGATTGCTTGAGCTTCCGTAAAATGCTGCAACCTTGCCTATGAAGAATATCTTTGCCTACCTTCGTAGGCACTGTTTCAGCAATTGACGGTTCTCACTTAGTTTCGCTTCAACATCATCCATCATCGTGAGTTCGGTTTGTTCAAGACGGCCATCTTTTCGCTTGAGAATTCAAAACTAATGCTTGGCGGGAATGGCTAATTCCACTTAATCACTATGATTATCAGCCTGTAATCGTCCCCAGCTGAGCATTCATCTTTTATAAAATTCATAAACAAAATTATCAACAGTTAATAAAAAATACAAGTCTTTATTTCATAGTGAAAAAAATACATTTCAAAGTTAAAGTCCACAATAGTTCAAAGAGCCCAAGTTTACCCGTATCCCTTGCGAGGTCTTGGGTTCAAAAACTAACGCTTTCTTTAAAAAAAAAAAGAGTTGCTCCTCGAGTAAGCCACGCAGTGTTAGTTTTATCCAGGAGTGACCCACGATTATATTATAGGTATGGCCATAGCTGGCGGACCACTGACGCCTATAAATGGCCACCGATGTAACGTTTTGGTTTACCCACAGTCTCGCGAATTTACTTGAATGTAGTAATAAGTGCAATGCTTGCGATAGGTAATTAACGTAATACAGCATCGGGTACTCCACTAGCACCTGGCATTATGCTGAATGTTCACCTTTTTCAGTATACATATATACGAGTCTCGTAGTCAATGTACAATTTAGATAAACAGAAAGAAAACATAGATGGTTAATATTGAAATTGAACATGTTATAAGGAATGATATGTACATATTCGGTAAGCATTGGAAGGCATACCACATTGATTAAATTAGATACCTTAGAATTGTTTATTTCACGATAACAAATACTATATACATTTGCGGACATGTCATAATGCTTACAATTAATTACAACTTAATTTCATCATTCATTTAGCATCATAAGCTGTTGTAATGAGCCCGAAGTGTCCAAATTATAAGAATCCTTATCATGAACGATAATAATAACATTAATAAGTAATGTTGCAATGTTAATACACAAAATGGATATGTATCTCCTACAGACATTATTGCATGTCAGCAAGGAAATAGGCATTAAAGCGTATTAGGTAATGAAAATATCGAAGTAACGAGACGAAACGTTATTATGGTGGTACCTGAAGAGTGTAGGCGTGTCGTGTGGCCAGTAACAAGACGTCGCAGGCCGCTAGCGGAGCCCCGGCCAGCCCCACGCGGCACAACGCTTGCAGCCACGTCCACACCGCCGCCTCGCGGTCGGCAGGTGACCTACGATTTGTACGTCTTTAAATGGTTGCACAATGAGACTGGAATGCTTCAGCAAAAAGCTTAGATGCTTAGATGGACACTTAGGCTGGGTTGCACAGACTGATCAACTTAAATATAATATAGCGTCTGCAGCTGTCATACCATAGAAACTTGTCAAACTTTCCATACAATTATATTTTAACAAACACCGTTTACGATTACAGATGGTTTGGTGCAACCCAGCCTTAGTGTGAGTTGCAACAATTTACGATCACAGACCGATCAACGTTAAATATGGCGCCGACAGCTGTCATCCCATAGAAACTTGACAAACTTTCCATACATTCAGATTTTAACGGACACCGCTTACGATTACAGACGGTTTGGTGTAAGTGATTAAGTTCAGTGGCTAAAATAAAAAGTTCTAATAGTATCCACGTTTCATTTTAAATACGTTTTCGTAAACTATGTTATCATTAAATTTAAATGAATGGACAAACCTACAAACGATACACACTTCAAAAATTTCATAAGGTTTTAAAAATCAGAACTTTCAGGAATAAAAGTAAGATGCTCACGGCTGATTTTCAACATGAGCCAACATCCTTCGCAGCAGAAGCTCAGGAGCAGCGGCCTTCTCGCCGCGCGCCCACTGCACTAGAGACTGTGGAGGCGCCAGCAGCGCACTCGTCAGCGAAGCGAACCTGACACACAATACAGTATTTAAAGATGAGTTTTGACCCATCCAACGAACGAGCATACTTGGAGTTTTTTTTTTCTAATAAAAGTAAACAGAATATCCTAGACTAGGTTATCAATCTCTTGATACGAATCCGCCATAAAAGTCGACTTCATTTCTATCAAATCATCACGGTATTTACTTACTTAGCTACACGGTAAATTAGCTCTAATCTACAGGGTATACTTTACGTGCCTACTATTAGTTAGTTAATGAAACAGTGACTTACTGCGGCGTGAGCCCCACGGACTCGGGCGAGTGCATCATGGCGGCCATCACGAGCGGCAGCGCGTGCGCAGCCACCGCGGCGCGTACGCCCGCCAGCCGCAACAGCGCGCCCACGCCGTACTCGCAGATCTACAACAACACATTACTTTAAAGCCAGGTTTAGACGAAGCCAGTGCTGGCTTGTTATTGTATGTGAAGCACTGGATGCAAGCACTGGCGGGAATAGAGCGCCGGTCTATTTTTCAAGCCAGTGAGGCAGCACTGGCTTCGCCTAAACCTGGCTTAAGGGAGGTATTCCACTCATCCAACATCTGTTGTGTATATTACATTTGATATAAGAAATTGGATGATTTCATGGGACCCCGACATTTGATCAAAGATTCTGATGACAGTTAAATCAATATGGCTACGCATGAAAAAGAATAAAACTTGGACAAAGATATTGGATAAGTAGAATGGGCCTCCGTCAAAGAACTTTGATCAAAGATTGGACAAAGATATCGGATGAGTAGAATACCACCCTTGGTATTCCACTCATAGTTACGAGTATAACATAGTTTCATTAGAAAACAATTTGTACGCTCGTTATTTTATTTTGTTAATTACATCACCGGATTACCGTTAGATCTTCAATATTAATAAACTATAAGAGCCACTGCTGCGGACTATAGCGTTTACAGGAAGGGCAGCAAAGTGTTGTCGGGACTCTACCCCATATTGCGTTATGCGATAACACCAAAGCCGGCCATACACGGAAAGCTTGAAGGAGCCAGTATCGACTGCTTCAAGCTGTCCATCTATAGGTAAGTCTTCTTGTACGTAGTAGACTGAGAGGAACCGCTAGAAGCAATCGATACTGGTGGCTTCCAGCTGTCCGTGTATGGCCACTCTAAGGGCTCAATCACGACTGCAAAATATTGAAAAGGGATACTCACCAGAGGCAAGGAATGCCCCCAGGAACTGGATAGGACTGCGTAGGCCTCCGCGAACATGCCTTGCGTATGCTCCGGCGGCGGTGCATCTATTGGAAGTCTCCAACTGGATCTACAATCGTACAATAAAATCTTTGGTACCCGTTACCAACCACTGGGATTTACTAGCGTGATAATGCTGGTTGATCTACATTATATAGCATAAGTCATCATCATCATCATCATCATCATCATGTCAGCCGAAAGACGTCCACTGCTGGGCATAGGCCTCCCCCAAAGACTTCCACAATGACCGCTCCTGCGCCACCCGCATCCAGCGGACACCCGCGTCCTTTACCAGGTCATCGGTCCACCGTGTGGGGGGCCTGCCCACGCTACGCCTTCCGGTACGTGGTCGCCACTCGAGAACCTTTCCGCCCCAACGGCCATCGGTTCTACGTGCTGTGTGCCCCGCCCACTGCCACTTAAGTTTAGCGATTCGGAGGGCTATATCGGTCACTTTGGTTCTGCTGCGGATGGCCTCATTCCTGATGCGATCACGCAGAGAAGCTCCTAAAATAGCTCTCTCCATTGCTCTTTGGGTGACTTTGAGCCTTCTTATGAGGCCCAAAGTAAGGGACCACGTTTCAGTGCCATATGTCATCACTGGCAACACACACTGGTCAAAGACCATCATCTTGAGACACTGCGGAATATTGGATGAAAAGATGTGCCGTAGCTTCCCGAACGCTGCCCAGCCGAGTAGGATTCGACAATTAACCTTTTTCTCGAAGTTGGACATACCTAACTGGACAGTCTGTCCTAGGTATAGCAAGTAAGAAATATTATTCCTTGAATTTAAAAGAATCCGATCGAAAGGGATGTTGTACTTAATTTTTCCTCGATATTTTGATAGACATGTTGAAATTACGACGCGTTTTTTATCTAATGAAAGGGCCATGTTTCGAACTACCTACCTAACCTTCACGAAAAGAGCGTACTCCCATATTAAAGGCCGGCAACGCACTTACAACCCCTCTGGTGTTGCGAGTGTCCATGGGCGGCGCTAATCGCTTGCCTGCCTGTTTAGCCTAGTTGGTAGTGTCATTGCCTCCGAAGCTAGAGGTCCCGGGTTCGATTCCCGGTGTTTAGGCCGATACGGACGAATTTGGCTTGGTGGGACTTCCAAATCAAACAAACGTGTTTCCTGATCGCTTCTTTATTCTGAACTAAAACTTGTTTTAAATCGAAGTGGACTGTATACAACTATAACTAAGCATGCACTCGCATCCATCTCAACGATGCGTAAATATCTATGCTACTTTGGACATTCCGCCCACCAAGAACATAGTTCTTAATATACACGGCAAAATATAGAACTTAATCGCAAATATTCATGTTACATACGAGTATAACAAAAATAATTAACGTAGCAAAGGCAAGTCGTGTACAACATCACTTATTTTTAGTTATTACACACAGTTTACTAACTGGACGCTTGAAAATTCCTGACTTACATTTTACACTAACAACTCTTGTTATATTATCAGGTCCAGTATGTTTTTCTACTATTTTACCTAAAATCCATTTAGCGGGTGGAATATTGTCCTCTTTTAAAATAACAACATCGTCAATCTCAGGTTCGGTGGTACAATTATTAGAATTCCATTTATACCTCTGATTAAGATTAACTAAATATTCCTTGTACCAACGTTTCCAAAAATCTGTTACAATTTTTTGCGTTAAGCGCCATCTATTTAAACCAGTAACATTAGTGTCACATTCATCTGCTATATTCAATAACGGCTCACCTACCAGAAAATGGCCCGGTGTCAAGGGGAGAGGGTCGTTTGCGTCATCGCTAAGTAACGTTAAGGGTCGTGAATTCAAACACGCTTCCACTTGCGCCAGGACTGTCGCCATCTCCTCGTAAGTAAGTGTACTGTTTCCTATTACCTTACGTAAATGCCCTTTCGTACTACGAACTCCAGCCTCCCAAAGTCCGCCGAAGTTGGGAGCGTGGGGTGGGATGAAGTGCCATGTTGTACTTTCTAACGTAAGCATGGCTGCGATTTCATCCGGTAGTGATGATTTAGCACGATTAAACATGTCTCTCATTTCTCTGTCTGCACCAACAAAATTGGTGCCATTGTCACTAAATAAATCTTGACAGTGACCTCTCCGTGCAGTAAAACGCCTGAAAGCGGCAATGAAGCCCTTGGCCGTCAAATCGGTAACTGCTTCGAGATGTATTGCCCGGGTGACCATACACACAAACAGGCAAATATAACCTTTATAAGATTTCGCTCCTCGGCCAGGTGAAAATCTTATATTTACAGGTCCACAGAAATCAACCCCTGTCGACTTGAATGGCTTACTGGGTTTAAGCCGAGCTTCAGGAAGATGTCCCATTAAAGGAACGGACTTCTGTTTCGAATATCTCAAACACGTTACGCATTCTCTATAGATTTTCTTAATGCGATCCTTAGCTTGCAATATCCAGTACTTTGTTCTCAAAAAGTTTAACATTCATTGAGGACCGCCATGCAAGGTACGATGATGAGCGTCAATAATTATAAGCTTGGTAAAATGATGTTTACTAGGCATAATCACTGGATGTCTCGTATCATAGCTTGCGTCCGATTTTGATATTCGTCCACTTACTCTTAATGTTCCCTTTTCATCTAAAAAAGGACACAAAGTGCGAAGGTTACTCCCTTTTGCTACAAATCCTCGCCTCTTTAACTGTTTTATCTCGGTAGCAAACTCAATCTCTTGAATTTGGTTAATGCATACAATTAAAGTTTTACTCATTTCTTCTGACGTTATAAATTTTGGCATTTCTACTCTCTCATTTTTTGGCAATTTTAAATTTAACACTCTTATACAATATGATATTACTTTTAACATTCTCGATAAGGACGAAAATCTCGACCAAATTGTGGATTCTTCCTTAATGTTAGATAAAACCGTTAAAGAGGCGATTCTTTCCTCCTCATGTGTGTCTTCCACGTGGTGGCTCATCTCTAATTTGGGCTCTGCCAGCCACTGAGGGCTATTCCACCACAATGGGTGATTTTGTAAATAATTTGCGCGTAATCCGCGCGACGCGCAGTCTGCAGGGTTAAATTCTGTGACTACATGGCTCCATGTAATTTATCTTTTGGCACCTGCATCACTTGTGCGACTTCAAAAATAAGTTTAGCTCCTAAGGCTGCTGCGCATAACTCTAGCCTTGGAATTGATAATTCCTTTTCTGTAGGGGCAACCTTAGTTTTGGCTGTCACCAAGTGTACGTTCACCTTGTTCCGCTCGTCTGTCACTCGAACGTAGACCGCTGCTGCGAAGGCTGCTCTTGAAGCGTCTGAAAAGACATGTAGCTCGAGGCTTGATCTCGGTGTAGCATTTAACCATCTAGGTATCTCTAAGTTCTTCAGATCGACTAACTCCTCTCTAAAGGTCAGCCACTCGCATAATAATTCCTCTGTCAAGGGCTCGTCCCACTCAAGACCTGATTTCCATAATTTCTGGATAAACATTTTCGCCACAACAACAACTGGAGCAATCCACCCAAGTGGATCATATAATCTCGCCACATCAGACAAAACTTGTCTCTTTGTGATTGTCTCTTTAGGATTATTCAGGTTTAGGGTATACTCAAATTTATCAGTCTCCCTGTTCCAACTCACACCTAGAACCTTAATAGACTTGTTCAATTTTAAGTGCACTGATTGGTCGTCTGGCGCATTGCTTCCTGTTATCTTCATGTGTAGTGATTTGGAATTGCTGTTCCATTTTTGAAGTTCTAAACCACCAGATTTCATCAACTCGTTCATCTCTTCATAGATTTCTAGTGCCTCAGCTTCACTTTCAGCTCCAGTAATCAAGTCATCCATATAGAAATCTTGTTTGGTTAATTTTGCCGCTGTAGGATATTTTGCTTCTTCCAAGTCTGCAAGTCTTTGCAACGACTTAACCGCCAAATACGGGGCACAAGCTGTACCAAACGTTAGTCTCAATAGCTTATAGTGTTGTATAGGTTCCGATCCGTCTGATGTAAACCGCCACACGATTCTCTGAAAATCGGTATCTTCATCAGCTACACGAATCATTCGATACATTTTAATAATGTCTGCCACTAGGCACACCTTATGTCTTCTCCACCTCATTAAAATGTGTCTCAAATCTTGTTGTAATTTTGGTCCAACAAGAAGGTCGTCATTCAAGGACACGTTGTTGTCTCCTTTGCTAGACGCGTCAAAGACGATTCTCACCTTGGTTGTCTCCTTATCGTCTCTCACCACAGCGTGATGAGCAAGATACACTGCCTTTGGGTTCTCTAACTCATTAGAAGTCACTGGTCTCATGTGATTCAAACTCAAGTACTCTGCCATAACCTTGTTATACTCTTCTCTTAGTTTCGGATCTCTCAGTAACTTTCTCTCTAATATCCCTAATCTCTTGATAGCTATTTCCTTGGAATTACCATATTGACACTTGGGGTCTTCTGTTGCGAAAGGTAGTTTAACCACTAACCTTCCATGCTCATCTCTCACGGTAGTCGCATCAAAAAAATACTCGCAATGCTTCTCGCTTTCAGTCATCTCCTTTTGAATTAAGTTAGGCTCATTTTCCATCTCCCAAAACATTTTCAACAAATCATCTTCCTGAATTTTCACATGCATGCTAGTCAACTCAGCCTTTACCTCAGTCTCAGATCCTCTCGCAGCTCGTCCGGACAAAATCCATCCAAAAATAGTATTCTGCGCCATTAGAGTTCCCTCCGACTGCTTGATCATCCCCTCTAATAATATTTCGCTATACACGTCAGCACCTAAAAGGATATCAATTTTACCTGGCGTTGCATAGGTTGGATCCGCTAAAGGTAGGTTTCCAATATCTGACCACTCGGGAATGCTAAGCTGAGTAGCTGGAAGTAAAGACGTTAAGGAATGTAACACGTAAGCACATACATGTACAGAACTAGTTGGATTATGGCGTGATTCTACGCGCAGTGAAACTGTGTGTTTGATCCTCATACGACCGTCTCCTAACCCGGACACGAACCCACTAACTGGTTTGCGTTTAAGTCCAAGTAATTGTACAGTGGCCTCAGTAACAAAAGAAGCCATACTACCCTGATCTAGTAAAGCTCTAATAGTTTGTTTACAACCAATGGAATTAAATACCTTAACTCTAGCCGTCGCAAGAAGTACACTATTAGGTTGAAGCCCACCTCTCGAAAACGCCGCTGTAATATGTGTGTCACCTCGTGATGTGCTCGGTCTCTCGGGTGTGGGTGCACTCGGTGACGACGCCATAAACTCACTCGTCGCTCTTGCCTCCTGATTGGTCTCCTTCAACTCTCGCTCAAAATGTAGTAGGGTGTGGTGTCTCCTTCCGCATTTTCTGCAACTCGTTGATTGCCTACACTTTATTGCAGAATGAGTCGGCATTAAGCAGTTAAAGCAAAGTCTCGTGTTTTGCACAAAATCCTGCCGTTCCTTGATTGCCTACACTTTATTGCAGAATGAGTCGGCATTAAGCAGTTAAAGCAAAGTCTCGTGTTTTGCACAAAATCCTGCCGTTCCTTGGGCGTCATGTACCCAAATTGCTTGCAGTGGTAAATGTGATGATTCTCATGGCACATAGCACACTCGACGTCACTTGTTTTGGTTGGGGGTTTATTCTCGATCGCCGTGTGAAAAGTTTTAGCTTTCACCCCGGGTTTGTGTGTGGCAGCTGGTGGTAATGAACGGGTTGTATTGGTGTCAATCATCTCCAATGACCTGAATCTATACTCCAAATACTCTCGTAATTGCTCCCATGTAGGTAATTCGTCGCCTACCGTATTCAAATTTTGTTCCCACTGTTTCATAGATTCGGTGTCCAATTTTGATACCACCAAAAACACGATAATGGTATCCCAAGAGCTCGTGTTAATGCCCATATTCTGTAACGACTTCAAACATGTTGACGTTGTGTCCAATAAATACCTCACTGCATTAGCAGACTCGTTGTGTATTTTCTTAGTAGAAAATAAGGTTCTTAAAACAGCATTACAGTCATATCTTTTGTTATCGTAGCGTCGAATTAATTGCTTCCAAGCATCCTCGTAATTTGCCTCAGTAGTTGAAAAATTGCTAAGTAAACTCAGCGCTTCTCCCGATAAACTGCTCTTTAAATAATGCAGTTTTTGAACCGACGTGATATTCTTGTTTTTATGGATTAACGAAGTAAACATATCATAAAACATTTGCCAGTCTTCATATTTTCCACCAAAAGTAGGTAAATTAATTCGAGGTAACTGTACGTCGCAGGTACCATCATTGGTACCAATGGTCGCCGGCGCGGGTGGCATTGATTGCCTATTTGGTTCTTGTAAAAATGGTTCCAAATATTCTCGTAAAATAGTCTTGTATTGAACATAAAATTCCTCAAATTCTTGGTGCCGGTCGAGAGTAAAATATGACTCCGTTCTATCCTGCGATGCCTTGGAAATAATGTCTTTATGCCCTTTTTCAAAATCTCTAAACTGTTTTTCCAGTACTTCAAGTCGCGTCTCTAAATACGGTCGCTTAATTCTTTCTTTAGGCGATTTTCTAAAGTTCTTTTCAGAATTCTTCAGATTGATCAATAACTCCTCTTGATACTTAATTAGTTCCTCTAATGTCGGCATAATGTCTAATGAATGAATCACTCGATAATATCAAGTCCCAACAAACCGTACGTATAAGAAGATAATTTAACACTCGGATGAAATGTCTTTAAACTCGTTTAATCTTGCTCAGTCCGATATAATAACTCACTCACAGTTTATATAGCACTCGCTCGACTCATCCATACCGTTAGCCGCTATTGTTCACGCCGGCCGGCCGCTCGCCTGCAGGTGCGGAGTTACCCGGTTCGTTATGGACCATATGTTTAGGCCGATACGGACGAATTTGGCTTGCTGGGACTTCCAAATCAAACAAACGTGTTTCCTGATCGCTTCTTTATTCTGAACTAAAACTTGTTTTAAATCGACGTGGACTGTATACAACTATAACTAAGCATGCACTCGCATCCATCTCAACGATGCGTAAATATCTATGCTACTTTGGACACCCGGTAAGGGCATTTGTTTCTGTGGTGAGCAGAGAGATTTGTTCCTGAGACTTGGATGTTTTATATTTATTTAAGTATATATCTATTAAATATATCGTCGTCTAGTACCCATAACACAAGCCTCATTGAGCTTACTGTGGGACTAGTTCGATTTGTGTAAAAAATGTCCCCTAATATTTAAATATTAAAAAAAAATGATGTCGAGAAAAATCCGAATTGACGAATTTTGTTTGTACGTCTTCAGAAGCACTGCTTCGTGCTTGGGTGGCTCCCGCGTCGCCGCTTCTGGATCTGGGACTGGTATAGTGACGAATCTTTTTATTACACTGTATGTTATATCGATCTAGACGACCGCGGGAGCAGCAGCAGCGTCCCTGGAGTGCGGTGGCGATACTGCGATCGCCAACCCGCGTGGCGATTGTGGCATTTACCTCCCATTAAATTTAAAAGAATCCGATCGAAAGGGATATGGTACTTATTTTTGATAGATATGTTAAAATTTTGACGCGTTTTTTATCCAATGAATGTGTGTGTGTTTTTTATTCAAAGGGACTAAGCTCATTCGTACATCTTCTGAAGCACAGGTATTTCGTGCTTGGGTGTCTCCTGCGTCGCCGCTTCTGGAGCTGTGACTGGTATATGTCATTCCGGTCATACGTACCTGTGCACACGCAGTCTCACTAGAATGTTCCACGCCCAGTCTGGCGCGGGCGACGGTAGGCCGCACAGCCACGCGCCGACCGCTAGTTGGGACTCCAGTGATAGACCGCTGGAAAACACGGACGTCAGTAAGCGTATCAATAAACAGATGAAGTAACGTTGATTGGCACTTGCGGAAACATAGTTTGAGGAAGGGTTTGGATTCAATAATGTATCTTAAAGATATAATACAGTTACGTTTTCAAAATAAATAAAGGTCATTAAAATAATCAAAAGTTGCTTATAAGTTAAGTTTTATCACTTATTACCTCATATAACATGTATACTTAAGTGCAACGAACTTTGATGCTAAGGTCTTTACGATCCATGTATTATTTTTACGCTCGTTATTCAACTTTTACTTGCGGAATTAGTAGTCGGACGTTTGCGTTTAAACTAGTAGTCGGACACCGCCATTTATTCAAGTAGAGATGTTCCAAAATATTACTAATGTATAAACTCACTTGTAAGGTGTATAGCTGAGCTCCTGCAATAGATGTGGCAACAGTAGCGCGCTACGTTACGAGCAGTCGTTGAGCACCACTCTAATCTCAACCGTTGACGGCCGCCATGTTTGCAAGCATAACGGCTTCAAAATGGCCGACATATGAAGCAGTTCCACTGAAATTACTTAACTACTCACTTGCAAGGTGTAAAGCTGAGCTCCTGCAATAGGTGTGGCAACAGTAGCGGACCGCGTTGCGACCAGTCGTCGAGCACCGCTCTAATCTCGACCGTCGATAGCCACCATGTTTGCAAGCATAACGGCTTCAAAATGGCCGACATATGAAGCAGTTCCACTGACATTATTTAACTATTCACTTGCAAGGTGGAAAGCTGAGCTCCTGTAATAGGTGTGGCAACAGTAGCGGACCGCGTTGCGACCAGTCGTCGAGCACCGCTCTAATCTCGACCGTCGACAGCCACCATGTTTGCAAGCAGAACGGCTTCAAAATGGCCTACACATAAGACAGTTCCACTAATATTATTTAGCTACTCACTTGTAAGGTATATAGCTGAGCTCCTGCAATAGGTGTGGCAACAGTAGCGGGCTGCGTTGCGACCAGTCGTCGAGCACCGCTCTAATCTCAACCGGCGACGGCCGCCATTTTTGTAAACAGAACGGCTTCAAAATGGCCGCCGACGGTTGTAGTGGCTCCACTGTAACATACCATTACCTGTGTCATTCCCGGGAACAAACGTAGGTTCGTTTTAAGGTATCTGTACCATCGCCAACAGAGCTTCGTGCACTTTATGCTCATTGTAATAAAGGTCACGAATGGTCAGTTAAATGTTTTGGCGTTTGTACACACATACGAGACTCTCATGGTTTCATTACACTGCGAGATACCGTTGTATAATGAGTTCAATCGATCTGTCGACCCGCGCAATGTATCACTACATACGAGTCTTGTACGTGTGTAAATAAGGCTTAAGGTTTTAAGACGTGAGATTTGTCGGATCGTTTTTATTGACAACCGAAAAATCGGTATCTTTTTTCGAAGAACGACCTCAGGAAGCCGAAATGTGTTAGTTACTAAATGAATAACGATATAAGAATACGTTTTACGCTACGATACTCCTTTCCGAATCGAGGTGAATATTTATACTTAGTAGATACAACGAGCACTTTTTTGCAGCCCAGTTATTGCAGAGTATCAACGTTCCCGGGCAGAGACCACAGATTTTTTTCTGCTATGTGTGTTGTCCTGAGGCTACTTTCGCTTCATTGACTTTTATAACATTCCTACCACTAATACCGTATATACTATACCGTAATACCACTGCTCTACTCGCGCAATTAATCGCGACGCTCCGAACTGGATCCTTTGACTCGCGCCAGAAACCGATAAAACGGGGAGCGGTGGGTACGACAAGGAGCATGACGAGTAACGTGGCCACACTACGTCTCTGCCTCCTTTCCTTGCTACTTCCCATCCCACTTGACGAGTGTGTGGCCGGGGTATATGGGTGCACCATAAAAGAACATAAAAATATCACTCACACTGATGTACATAAGCGATGTTATGCACCACCCTGGTGTAGAGATAGTCGTGTTCCGCCAGCAGCGTGGGGAGGCACTCCCTCGCCGCGTCGACGCACGCGCCGTTGCAGTGCTTGCTCCGTTTCAGCGCCACCTGGCGACAACACTCTCAACTACATCCTCTATACCTCGTTCCATATATTGGATTTTTAAAAAACAAATTCGTCTACGATTCTTTGTTTAACTAGGTTTTTGGGATATTAAAGATACGTCCACTAGTTTTTTTTTCTAAACACAACTCTAATAATTTTATTATTATTACGTTTCAATTTTTTTTTATCGCATGACGACTAACGCATGATTTTTCTAGTCTTTTATAGAATAAGGTATAGGACATATACGCCACGTTGTAAATAAGTGAATAGTGATACTAGTGGACCAGATCGAGAATCGAACTAGTTATTCTTTGGATTACCGTTTCACTGCGTTAACCATTCCACCACCGCTACACGAATTGGGTACAACCACATGTTAAAATGAAATTATTAAAGTTCATCAAAGTCATAAAAATATACCACTATAAATCTTATGTAGTAAAAAAAAGTATGACAACTATGTAAAACGCAGTATTTCACGACCAAAACAGCGATTTACTTATTTTACAGTACATATGGTGCTACATTACCGCACGATGCGGTAATCAGCAGATTACGAGCTGATTGAGGGGCTCAGCAGCACACGTGTCGGATGCCATATGTGGGGAACATCCTTCAACAACATTAGTTATGCGGACGACATGGTGCTGCTGGGCCCGTCAGTTGGCTCTATACGGAAGCTTGTGGGGATATGCGAGGACTATGCGCGGCATGGTCTTAGATACAACGCAACCAAAAGCGAGCTTATCGTTTTTAAGGCACGGAAGTATAACCCGACAACAGTACCTACAATCATGCTGGGCGGCATCCCCCTGAAAGTGGTCAGTAAGTTTAAATACCTGGGATCATATGCTCACCGAGGATATGAAAGACGACCTGGATCTTGAGAGGGAGAGGAAGGCTATGGCGGTAAGGGGCAATATGCTTGCCCGCAGATTTGCACGTTGTAATAAGGAAGTCAAATTGACGCTTTTTAAAGCTTACTGCCAGACATTTTACACGTGCAGTCTGTGGGTGAGCTTTACGCAGAGGTCCTTCGCAGCTATTAGAGTGCAATATAACAACATTCTCAGATTGCTATTGAGGCTACCAAAGCACTGTAGTGCGTCCGGCATGTTCGCCGAGGCGCGCACAGATAGATGACTTCTTTGCGATCAGGCGAAAACGAGTAGCGTCGCTACTAAAACGCTTAAGAAATAGTGGTAATAGCCTTCTGAGGGTGTTGGCGGCCTCGACTGTCCACTCTCTAAATACTGGGTAGAGGTGGCTATCGGGAGGGCGAAATAAGCTTTAAGCTAAAGTTTCCTTCTGAAAGCCTGTTTCTTAAAAATAAAAATAATGTGTAGAACTCATACTCTTAACTCTCACTAACATAGCTAATAAGTATGCATTGTAACTAACATAACTAACAAAGTATGGATCGAGAATGGTCTGAAATAAAAATATTTTATTTTTATATGTCGAAACTTTAAAAAGCCATATGTACTGTAAAACGTTGTACGATACACGTGCGAACAGGTAATTCGCAACTCGTGTCGATTTAAAACACTCCCTTCGGTCGTGTTTCAATTTATCACCACTCGTTGCGAATTTCCTGTTCTCTGCACTTGTATCATAATGTACTATTCCCGTACCACGGTTGGTTGGAATGTATTATGCGACGTCATAATATAACATTTATAGAAGCCCTTTCGAGGGTCGCTAGCGGCGAGCTAAGTTTGTCCCTAAATTTTGGTTTTGTTGTGATCTAATTGTATTTGGACCCATATAGACTTGTTATCCTGTCTAAAAACCCGTTCAAATGGCACCATAAAACACTCAAGTAATCATGCTGCCGAATTAATCCATATGTTTATTTTTTCAACCATTTGTGCCCGTCTATTTTTTGTAAGGCGTGGGTTAATGGTAACTGCACGAACCTGAACAAGGAAGTCTGCGACCATAGAGAGCGTCTCCGCCGAATCCTCCGAGTGCGCCGCCTGTGACAACGCGTGTACGCACTGCCCGCAAGACAGAGACAGTGACAGCGATATACTGTCTATCACGAGCGGTTGTTTTTCTGCAAACAAATAAGTTTATTTACCAAATGTTTTCTTTGTTTTACCCAGTTAGTGCTATGTTCCACCTTCTGTCTCCGACATCAGATCAGCTCGGTGCTTTTATAATATTGCATTTTCACCGAACTTACATACTTAAGTGTGCCAAATTACAGCTCAATCGGTTGAGGATAAGCTGCTTTAAAATTCATACAATACAAATCATCGGAGAAGTCATCTTGGTCAACTCAAGTGGACTTAGGCAGGACACGTTGCCAGAACTTCGAGGAACATTTCCGCCAACTTCCTCCTCGAATTGTGGCGGCGGCGTCTGCGCTCGGCAGATTACTGCCCAACATAGGGGGACCCAGCGTGGCGTGTCGCCACCTATACGCTGGGGTAATAATAATAACAATAAATAATAAATATTAGGGGACATTTTTTTACACAAATCGAACTAGTCCCACAGTAAGCTCAATAAGGCTTGTGTTATGGGTACTAGACGACGATATATTTAATAGATATATACTTAAATACATAGAAAACATCCAAGTCTCAGGAACAAATGTCTCTACTCACCACAGAAACAAATGCCCTTACCGGGAATCGAACCCGGGACCTCTAGCTTCGGAGGCAATGACACTACCAACTAGGCTAAAGAGGCCGACAAAGAGAGAGTGGGGTGGCCCGAAGCATGGCCCTATATGGTGCGCCGATCTGGGCCGATCGGTTAAATGCAACCAACAGGGGCCATCTCCGAAGGCCGCAAAGAATAGTGGCCAGCCGCATAATGAGGGCCTATTGCACGGTAGCGTGGGCGGCGGCGTGCGCCTTGGCGGGCACCCTGTCCTGGGAACTGGACGCCCAGGTGCTTGCAGAGGCACACAGGGAGCGGGTCAGGCGCAGGGCCCTAAACGAGTTCCCCGCACCCGAAGAGCTGAGGGAGGAGCGCCGCCAGGCGGAGCGCAGAATGAGGGACCGGTGGAAGAACGACCTGGCGGACTCTCCCTATGGAGTCCGCACCATAGGGGCACTCCTCCCGTCGTTCGACCACTGGCAGGAGAGGGCGCACGGCGCAGTTGGGTTTAGGCTGGCGCAGGTAATGACCGGACACGGATGCTTCGGTCATTACTTGCACCAAACCGGGAGGGAGGCCAGCCCGGAGGGGAAAATACTTTACGCATACCACCCGGGTGCAGGGGGTGACCCGAGTGGTTATGTGGGACTCCCGTATAGGCTGATGAGACCCACGGTATACCCACTAAAAACCCCCCCATCTGCCGCCTCGTCGCCTTGTGGCGAGGTCACGGGAACGCTTGCGCACACATCCGCGACGGCCGCTCCCAAGCGGCTCCACCGCGGATGTCCGGAGGCCCTCCGCGTCAGGCACGCCAGATGTTTTGGCGTGCCTTCCTCCTCGACCTCCATCTTGTACAGTAGCGGACCCATCTGAGTCCGCTACTAGGAGGTCATGGGTGCCGAAAAACTTCCGGCACCCGGTGGCGGAGCAGGTCGGTGGTTCCGCCACGAACCACACCTCGGCCGCAGAGGATAGGGAAAGCATTTCTGTTCCTCTGCGGCCCCACCAACACCGTTTCCGCGGAACGGCCCCGCCAAGTTCGCAGGGGGTAGGGAGAGTGGCGCACCGAAATACCAACACGCTTCTCCCCCTGCGATCCCGCCTCGGCCACAGAAGATAGGGAGAACGGCTCACCGCAATACCGGCACTCCTCTTCTTCTGCGGCCCCTCCTCAACGCATCCTCAGCGGGCTACCCAAGCCCGCTGGGAGCGCCCTCCTCGGGCCAGCCGGCAGCCCAAACAGGCCGGCCCTGGGTGCCTCTTAGCTTCACCGTGGATGACCAGTCCACGGTTACTAAGCCCCCCCGCCCCGACAAGGCGGGCACCGTCGAGGGGGAGGCCAGCCCGGCCTGCCATGAGTGCGGTGACCCAGACGACACCGCCCAGCACACCCTAGAGGCGTGCAATCGTTGGGTTGGGGAACGCCGCACCCTGGTCGACGCACTCGGAGGGGGAGACCTCTCACTTCCCAGCGTCGTGGCAGCCATGCTGAGAAGCGAGAGATCGTGGGAGGCAGTGGCCTCCTTCTGCGAAACAATAATCGCGCAGAAGGAGGCCTCGGAACGGGAGCGCGAAGATAGGGCAAATGCGCTCCCGATCCGGCGCAGACGGAGGGGGAGGAGGCGGGCGCAGTATGCTGCCCGCCAAAACCCCTAGTGGAGTTCGTGGGAGAGGGGCCCACGACAACAGTTAAGACTCCACACAGTTGGGGGAGGGATCGTTGCGTATTCCGATCCCTCCCACCTCTGGCGAGGTAGCCCTGGACGGAACCAGGGCAGCCGGGGGGCGTCGTGGTAGAATGTTCGCCACCCCATGGCGCCACCAGGAACGGCAAAGCGGAGAATCGCCGGCGTTTTTTTTAGTGGGTATGCCCCTCCTTCTGAGGGGAGAGTCCCACATAACCCCCCATCATGGGCGTCCCCAGCCCCGGGGGTATGCTTAAAACGCATTTTCACACCGTTAAAAAAAAAAGGACACGTTGCCAGACCAAAATGTTAACGGATTGGTGGCCACCACAGAACAAATAAATACTATAGAAGTGGTAATGGGCGGGGCACGCGAAGCCGCGTATATGATCGGATTTACATGAATCTGTCAAACGCAGTCAAAAGGCAGTTCAGTTGTCAATGGACTGCGAATGACGAATTAGACCCTTTTAAAAATATAAAAATGCCTTGTTGTGCAATTTTGTCCTACCGACAGCGAAGCTACAACCTAAAGGATCAGCCGGGAGTGATTTCTTTTCACTGATAAGCACTTAAGGAGACACTGATGCAACGCGCTTTTTACGTGGTAAGTCCCATTCAACATTCACTTACCGTGTAAGTGCGTCATCAGTGCTACGCAGTAAGCTGCCCGGACCGCAGGCCGCAGCAGGGAGGCTCGTATGGCTTCGATGGGGCCCGTGGGGTCTGTAGTACGCTATAGTATCCCCCGACCGGTTATAACGATACTGACCGTGTAAGTGCGTCATCAGTGCTACGCAGTAAGCTGCCCGGACCGCAGGCCGCAGCAGGGAGGCAGGTGGGGCCTCGATGGGGCCCGTGGTTTCCTTAGTGGGCTCAAGTAGCTCCCAACCAGCGCGGAATATCGCTTCGAGTTCCGCTTCGATTTGGACTGCCAATTCCTTGGGGTATGCGTCTCTGTCGAATGGTATGTAAGTTATGAGTTGAATCTTTGATACTTAGGCTGGGTTGCACCAAACCGTCTGTAATCGTAAGCGGTGTTCGTTAAAATTTGAATGTATGGAAAGTTTGACAAGTTTCTATGGGATGACAGCTGCCGGCGCCATATTTAACGTTGATCGGTCTGTGATTGTAAGTTGGTGCAACCCTGCCTTAGAGTGAGCATCCGCGGTGGCTTAAGGTGGGTTTTCATAAAAGTGACGACAAATCGTATAGTTTCTGCTTTATCGTCGATTGCAAAACTGAAGAATATTCGACTACCACAATAAGCTTACGGCCTGCCTGATGGTAAGCAGACACCGTAGCCTATGGACACTTGCCACTTCAGATTAATCACAAGTGCGTTGCCGACCCTTTATTGACTTGGGCATGCGCTGTGTTAAGAGTGAGAGACATATCTCTTGTTGTGTTCTCATATAGCCTTTGATTTTTAATTTTAAGATACTGTAACATAGTGTGTAACCTTAGTTCATATCTTGTTTCTATTGGTGAGTTTCTGTAATTGGCTCCGTATTTCTATTTAAAATGTCAACATGTTTAAAAAGCTGTTGAAACTCCTTTAATAAATAAATAAATATGCAGGCCCCCCACTCCCAACACAGCGCATCTTCGGGAGCTCTGGCGACCTTACTCGCCACCAGGTACACAATACGACATACCTACCTAAGGGGCAAGTAGTGTTGCTATTATGGCTGCGGTCTTCTGAGGCGGAGGTACTTGCTACAAATTTGAGCGAGACGACGTTTCGCTGTGCCCTAACTCTTCTAAAATGTGTTGTATGGCTTCTTGTTTGAAACCTGTTATGTGTATGCAGGGCCGCGACGGCGTGTTGCGCGTGCGCGGCGAGCGCGCGCAGCTCGCCACGCAGGCGGGAGTAGGCGCGGTGCGCGTGCGCCGCGCGCGCCGCCGCGCCCAGCAGCGCGCGCGCGCCGCAGCACGCGCGGACCACGTCGCGCGCCGAGTGCTGCCACTCGTACGGACGCGTTTGGGTTATGTCCTGGAACACGAGTGTCGATGTAACGGGGTTGCATCAAACCGTTACTCATTCAAAAGTAAAAGTTCTTCATTCTTCAAATTCAAATATTCCTATTATATTATGCACCTATCAATGTCAATAAGCTGCCACCGGTTCAGAAAAATAAACCTCTGCCACGAGAAGAACCGGCGTACGAAACTCGGCGAGTTGTCATTTTTACAAAACAATATACATCGTATCATCATCATCATCATCATCATCATGTCAGCCGAAAGACGTCCGCTGCTGGACATAGGCCTCCCCCAAAGACTTCCACAATGACCGGTCCTGCGCCACCCGCATCCAGCGGACACCCGCGACCTTCACCAGGTCATCAGTCCACCGTGTGGGGAGCCTGCCCACGCTACGCCTTCCGGTACGTGGTCGCCACTCGAGAACCTTTCCGCCCCAACGGCCATCGGTTCTACATGCTATGTGCCCCGCCCACTGCCACTTAAGTTTAGCGATTCGGAGGGCTATATCGGTCACTTTGGTTCTGCTGCGGATGGCCTCATTCCTGATGCGATCACGCAGAGAAACTCCCAACATAGCTCTCTCCGTTGCCCTTTGGGTGACTTTGACACATCGTAGTTTAATTTAAAATTACAGTGTCAGGTACTACGAAATTTCAATGCTACTACGAAACTACATTGTCAGCAGTACGAGGTAAAAATAGAAATACATGGAAAGAAACATTTTCTGCCAGCGCCATATTTAACGTTCATCGCATCGGTCTGTAATCGTAAGGCGGTGCGACCTGCCCTTGTTTGTTAAAACGATGTACAAAAGCGAACAATCCCAGCCTCTACACGATTAATATTATCACAATACTGTCGCGGTGTTCAAATTTGTTGGAAATTGGATCAATATTCACGTGATACGGATCGTGATATGAGTGAATCGCGTGATCTTTTACACGGTTATTATAACCGTGTATAAAACCTCAATAAAATGCCGACGACCACTTACTCGGTCGAATTCGACGCTCTCACTGTTTATGGCCTCTCTCTCTTCAACAGGGCTCTAATCTAAAATGTTATCTATAGAAAGTAACTAAAAATGTGATATAAACCTAGCTACTGTCTTATGTGTCTGTAAAAGCTTCTATTGACATTCCACCCACGTTAGTGCAACTACGCGCGCGATCGTCGCATTAGGTACATGGCGCTGATTCTACAAAGCATAATGAACGTATTGTGTTCCGTTCTATTTTTTGCTTGCTGCGCATGACCGGAAGTGACTATTTGCATCAAATGAACCGCCCTTCGTCGCCGTCGTCACGTGGCATCCGCTTCCGCCGACCTGTCAACAGTCGAATCCCCCCGCGGCCCCCGACTCGCCGCTATGTTTCTCATTGTTGCGTCGTCTGCCGTATTGATCCGACGTACATTTCTTTTGAAATATGTATGCAGTGAGGATTTTTTTTATCCTCGATATTTAAACTTCTGCCATTCAGGAGGGAGGTCTAAAGCTAGGCTAGTGCCGAGTGATAATAATCCTAAATTTTATTTTTTATCGGACTACCCTCTTTATTATTTCTTTTGCTCGCGAGTGACTTCATGCACTTTCGGTCATGCGCAGAAAACAATCCCTTAAGGCGAAGGGGTGGGCAAGCTCTTTCCATACAAACTTTAAGCAAGTTATTCTTCGTTTGTGTTTGCACACCAGTTACTATTTTTGGTCTGTATGCTTATTTTTTTGCTACCTATGTCTTGATGTTTTTCTTTTTTAATTTTAATTAATATTTGTTTTTTTTTGTCATTTTTCTTTTTTTAATAATTCAAAATTTCAACATCAAGTTCTGCGTATATCCAATATGTACCAATAAATAATAAAATTAAATGCTGTAGTGCCAAAACTAACGCAAAAAACTTGCACAACCTTAGTATGGAGAATGGCTTGCCCTACCCTGCGCCTTAATCATCGGATCTCGATTGTCTTAGGATATCAATTTAATTGGAAGGTAAAATTTCATATTTACCTAATTTGCATAAAGGCCGATTTACACTTGCAAGTACTAAGAACGTTTAACGTACATCGTATCGTCTTACTTCGGTAGTCCGCAGCCCCGCAATGTTATCAGAATTGCATGCATGTTCTTACAAATGTAAATCAACCTTAAAGTTTTAACTTACGCTCCTCTGCAACAGCACAAGTCGTGCCACAAGCGCCTGCAGAGGAAAGGCCCTCAAAAGCGCCAGAAGATCACTCTCCCTCAAGGCTCCCTCGCTGACGGCGCCAGAAGCCCCGTGCCGATCTACTTCCTCCCACATCTCCTCGTTTTCTGCTGAACACAGGAAAACATCCATGTGTGTAATATTACGTTGGACGACACAAACACAAAAAACCGGCCAAGTGCGAGTCGGACTCGCGAACGAAGGGTTCTGTACCAGAAAAAAGGCTAAAAGCTGGTGCCATTAAACACTTGTTTTACTGAGTTTTTTTTGTTATTGTTGTTTTAGCGGCAACTTCTCTGTTGTATGGGAGCCCCCCTTAATTATTATTTTGATTTTAGTATTTGTTGTTGTAGCCACAATAAAAATAGTAAAAATAGATAATCTGTGCAAATTTCAACTGTTACGGTACTATTACGCTATTACGGTTGTTGAGATCTAGCTCGGGGAGTGGTAGCCATGAAAAAGGGCTAAAATATCACGTTTTTTGTATGGGAGCCCCCCTTAATTATAATTATTATTTTGTTTTTAGTATTTGTTGTTATAGCGGCAACAGAAATACACAATCTGAGAAAATTTCAACTGTCTAGCTATTACGGTTCTTGAGATACAGCCTGGTGACAGATGGACGGACGGATGGACAGCGAAGTCTTAGTAATAGGGTCCCGTTTTTAGCCTTTGGGTACGGAACCCTAAAAATGGAGGAAAGAGAAGAGACATCCACCCTTTAATACGACGAGTAACAACTGTCACTAGATATATCATTGCTACTTAGATTAATAATACCAACAGATCCGTAGTGCTAAGCAAGATGATTTTAATATAGTTGTCTCTTGGAATCCTTATGGTTGACCAAGGTGAGTTAGAACGAGACAGGTAGTACGATCATTTTCGGCTGCTAACGAATTGTCTCCATTTAAAAGCACACCAAAATTTAAAATCCCGTTTAATCCAAAACGTCAGTTCAGTACAATTTGCAGTTATGAAAGCTTAGACACTGACAGGAAGACCTGTCAGATATCGCTTGTCTATCTCTCTCAAACTTACTGATTTATGCATTAGTGAGAATAAATCAGATGTACATAAATCGTTCAAATAAAATGAGCGGATCTGCTTAACTCTGATATCTGTGCATTGCTACATTTGCTACTAGCCGACGCAGAGACAAAGTCCAAACGTCAATTTAAGTGATTACTTTTGAGTGTTGGGAGGGGGCGACCAAGGCGAGGGTATCTTGATCATATTTCAACGATACTGAAAAAAGGCCAGGTCTAAAGTCCCCGAAGATCAATTGATGCAATTGAAGCGAAAGAAGTACGACCGCAGAAGTAAGACCGCAGTATTTAGCGTTCTCTGATCGCTGCCTACCCCAATGGGATACGGGCGTGAGTATATATATGGACACTACCGCTCATAATTATTTAGGCAACCATACCTCTTTCCATACATCTGTAAACAAAAATGACTTTCAGAAATACACTGCCAAGTCAGAGTCCCTTAACAGTTTTGCGTGCATTTTGAATTTTTTATTTAGCTGACTTATTGAGCCTTAAATCGGTGCCAGAAACCCCCCTTTTAAAATGGTAGTTTTCTTTTTGCAATGACTTAAATAACTACTAATTGCTGATTCATAGAAAAGTGTAGTGTGTTTGTATCTGGCACCGATTTAAAGCTCAAACTGTCAAGGGACTCTGACTTGGCAGTGTATTTCTGAAAGTCATTTTTGTATACAGATGTATGGAAAAAGGTATGGGTTCCTAAATAATTACGAGCGTTAGTGTATGTATAATGAAACAAGGGCCATGAATAGGAATCAAAAACCAATTAGTATGAAAGATACGGATAATTTCTGATTCAGATTTCAATCCGTGACCCTGGTGCAAGGTGCTTTATAGTACCTTCAGTGCATTCCTTGGCAGTCTCTAAAACAGGTGCAGCAAGCATCAGGTCTAGTATGGCTATCGTCCGTGCCGCGTCGCTCATATCGCACATGGGCACTCGAATCAGCGGCGCAGCCCATCGGACTGAGTGCGTCTGTCTGTAATACAACCATTATTTTTACCAACTTCAATAGAAGGAAGGAGGTGTTCAATTCATCTGCATGTTTGCTTGTTCTTTTTTTATGTATGTATGTACCCCGATAACTCTTGAGCGCGTTGGCTGATTTTGATAATTCATTTTTTGTTTTAAAGCAGGTACCCCGACATTGGTCCCATATAAATTTGGTGAAGGTCTGATGATGGGATCTAGGAGGAATCGAAGGAACTCCTCGAATTTGATAGGCACGCATATGCCGATTTCGGTATTTTTTTTAAACCACAAATTGTGGCATAGCAAGTACAAAATTGGAGTCGGTTTTTTTTGGTATAAATTATTAGCAGCTATTGCTGGAGACATTGGGTAAAGCAGTTTGTCATCTCACCCATGAAACTGCCACAGAACTTCCCATAGTTTTTTTTTATACCACGTCGGTGGCAAACAAGCGCACGACCCGCCTAATAGTAAGCGGTCACCGCAGCCTATGGACGCCTGCCACTCCAGGGGTATCAAATGCGCGTTGCCGACCCTTTAAAAAATTATACACTGCTTTCTTGAAGAACCCCATGCTGTAGTCCTACGGGAAAACCTCGGCAGGGAGCTCAGTCCACAACCGGAGCCTCCGAGGTAGGAAATTTCTCTGAAACCGTACCCTACGCGACCATAGGTTTCATTTGCTATGCAGGTATGTAGTGTTGTGTTCCTGAGAACGAGCTGTGTGGAGAGGCAGAATTAGGGGGCCTAACCTTTAATGAAAGTCCTAAACTCCTGGATCACTAAGGCTAAGACTTAAGACTGTGATAACAACTACACTCAGAAGCAATTAAAACGGATCAGTCTTTACGGAAATTCGATACAAAGTGTACCCATTTTATTTACTCTTGACCACATGTCTAACGGTCCTAAGGCTGAATTCCTCTAAGGAGGTAAGTATCCTAAGACAGATCCTATACAGCTGATGCAACAAGAAAGTTCAAAGAAAGTTTTGTCGGCCTGTTTAGCTTAGTTGGTACCTACAAAGCTGGAGGTCTCGGGTCCTAATCCCGGTAAAGGCATTTGTTTATGTGGTGAGCAAAAACATAACACAGGCCTTATGAGCTTACTATGGAACTAGTGCGATATGTGTAAAAAATTGAAAGAAATCAGCTATCTCGCATCACTCTTGCCCTGCAGCGCTCCACACGGCGCCTTCGCCCAGCGTCAGTGAAGGTTAGAGACTCACTGGCACGTAGTTCTTGAAGCACTAGTGCCAGGGCTTCCCTAACATTTTCGTTACGTCCTCTATGGATGGATTCTTCAAACCCCTGATGTCTTCTGTACTGCTTGCCTGTCTGTAAGACGGTAACCTAAGACAGATCACCTGAACAGCTGATGCAGCAAAAACAGCAGCTGCCTCGCATCACTCTTGCCCAGCAGCGCTCCACACAGCACCTTCGCCCAGCGCTTCAAGGAATCCGTGAAGTACTCCATCTTCAGGCAGGTTATGGAGTCACTGGCACGTAGTTCTTGAAGAACCAGGGCCAGTGCTTCCCTGATATCTCCGATGCTGCTCCGAACAGTCTCGGAGATGAATTCTTCTATCTGTAAATAGGTTTTATTTTGATGTATTTGATAACCTTAGCTCAAAGGTCATTAAACGGGACTAATCATTATTTGATAGTTGAAACCGAGGTCCTGGGACCCGGGTATGTCCTAAAACTACGACCAAGACCACCGCGGGATGGGCAGCAGCATCCCTGGAGTATGGTGGAGATACTGCGATCGCCAACCCGCATTCCAAGCGTGGTGATTATAGCATTAATCCCCTATGAAATTGGATGAGGCCTATGTCCAGCAGTTGTTCTTGGGCTGATATGGTGGTGGTGGTGGATACCGATATCAACACCAGTCGACATTTTTTGTACCCCTCTCCCAAAAAAAATTAGGACTTTTTGAACCCCTCTCCCTCCGATGTCACGTTTTGCCCGATACCTTTGAAACGTACTGTCATATTCGGTATAGTCCCGGGACGAATCGCTGTAGCGCAGTACCAAGGCTTTCCAAGGTTAGTTGGTAAATTGTGTAGCAAAACTGCTCAACTGAATAACACGAGCTCTTGCGTCTACCTAGGGTCGTCATGCTTGCGCGTCATCGTCAAAGCATAATGCCGGCCGCGCGACGATGAGTATCACTGACAACCACGATCAGATGAATTGTCATCCCGGAGGTGCGATAGAGCCGAATAGACGAATCGGTGGTATCAGATGAACCGTGGAACTGACCTGATAATATGCCAAAAGTGCCTGGTGCTGGTATGTGCAGTACGACTCCTGGACATCCTTGAGCAATCCTTCCAACCGCAGTTGAGCTGCTGGCAGCTTCTCCTTCAGCAGTGTAGCATGCTCATATTGTCCTAAAAATAGAAAAAAATGTAGGTGTAGAACTCTGCAACACGCAATAATTTAGAATGAATAATATTGAAAAAGCCATTTATAATTTAATGTTAAGGGAGCGCAGGACCGCTCGTGGCCCACCGCTCGGCGCCCGCGTACCGCGTGCGGTATGCGAGGTTAAGCACCGAGGGCCCGAGTCAATTCTTGGATGAGTGCTTTGGAAGGCAAGCTAAGCCGTTGATTCCGGCTGCTGTCTACGACAGCAGTCGTTAAGCCAGATTAGAGGCCTTCGGGCGGCTTGAGAACTCCTAACAGTCAAGTTGCCCACTCAAAGGGGGGTCGAAGTCGCACCACGTCCGTAGGGAGTACCCACAGTTACCCTACACGTGACACCTGGGTATTGCTAAAAGTGTAACAAACTGGCAACTGTGCGCGCGTTTCTAGTTTCTGGAGTCGCAAGCCTTCATTGGCTACGATGTCTGCTGACCATCAGAAACATAGGCCGTAAGCTTGTTGCCACCGTGGTCGTATAATGAAATGAAATGAAAACGTTTATTTCGGACGTCGGGCTACCATATTCACTACATATTACAAAATTATGTTAGTAATTACAATGAGAGTATTCATTGTGAGCTGGGCTTATGCAGCGGACAGGGGAGTTGCGGGACCTGGACTCAGTAGACGACTTTGTTTACCTGGGCTCGCAGATTACCAGTGACGGAGACTACATGAAAGAGGTCATCAGAAGATCGCAGATTGCTAAAACTGCAGTGAAGCGCTTGGAGAAGATATGGAAAAACAGGAACATATACCGCAACACAAAAGTCAAGACTTATGCGCACACTTATCTTTTCCCTTTTTCTCTATGCTTCTAAAACATGGACATGGAAGCCGCGCGTGAAAGCAAAAATTGATGCATTCGAGATGTGGTGCTGGCGACGAATGTTAGGCATCTCATGGACGGAACGCCGCACTAATGCATAAATATTAAAGGAGCTTCATATTACCACTACATGCTTCCAGAGAGTGATGACATTCTTTGGTCACATAGCCCGCCAGGATCCGTCCTGCTTTGAAAAGCTGATAATGGTTGGCTGCGTTGAAGGAAAGAGGAGCAGAGGTAGAGCACCCACACGATGGTCAGATGCAATCCACGATGCCACGGGCGTCAACATCCAGGGGGCAATACAACTAGCCCAAAATAGAGGGGTCTGGAGAACGGTGGTGAAGAACTGCTCCTCTGGTGGTCGCGACCCTCAGCCGTGAGGAATCGACGAAGAAGATTAATTTTGTAGTTTTGTACTAAAGCAGTAACGCTGCTAACGACAATTTCAAATTAAAGGGAAAAATTGAAAAATTTAATGCTCCGAGCAGGATTCGAACCTGCGACATCCGGCATACGCGGCCAATCGCTCCAGCCTCTGAGCTATCGGAACTCGTCCACGCTCGTCCACGAAATCCTTCACTAGTTCCCTCTTACAACGCCTTAGGGAGGCGTACAGCGACATCTACCGTAGAAGACTTCCATTAACGGCACCAACGTCTCAAATTAAATTGAGAAATCGTCAGTAACGATGCTTCATCACATACTAAATTAATTTTGTACTAAAGCAGTAACGCTGCTAACGACAATTTCAAATTAAAGGGAAAAATTGAAAAATTTAATGCTCCGAGCAGGATTCGAACCTGCGACATCTGGCATACGCGGCCAATCGCTCCAGCCTCTGAGCTATCGGAACTCGTCCACGCTCGTCCACGAAATCCTTCACTAGTTCCCTCTTACAACGCCTTAGGGAGGCGTACAGCGACATCTACCGTAGAAGACTTCCATTAACGGCACCAACGTCTCAAATTAAATTGAGAAATCGTCAGTAACGATGCTTCATCACATACTAAATTAATTTTGTACTAAAGCAGTAACGCTGCTAACGACAGCTGCTGCTGCTGCTGTTTTTCCTTTTTAATTTGGAATTATAGTATTATTTAAATTTTGTTAGTAAAATATGAAGTGCTCATTGGATTGCACATACATAGTCATCCAGTGAGTAATGATAGGGCTGTCCATTCCGCGATCACGTGCAGGAGAGTATTGGCGGGCCCCACAGGGACGCCACGCGCTTGCGCAGTACGGCTTGGAAGCCGTCAGTGCTCCACGCAGTGACCATCCCCGAGGCACTGCAGCGCCAGGGCAACCCCAACATCCCCCTGAAGGAGTTATTATACTGGACACGCAGAGCACTGTGTGTCTTTTTGGTGTAGTTGCTCCCAAAATTGCATGTGTATAGATTTTGACAGTAAGTTTTAAAGTGTTATTTTCACCTCGCGCGAACAACGTGCAAACCTGCGTGACAGCATATTACCCCTAACCATAGATAACCCCCTCTAGATGGAGATTATAGGGCGACGTGCGGTCACCTCACCTATGTACCACTAGTACATGTAAGCAGAAACGCCTCGCGCTCTCGGTCAGACTCGTCCAGGTTCGCGATCTATACGTACGTCAAATAAACGACCATTAATAATCAATTTCATCCATTAGAAATGTTTTTTTGATGTGTATAGTTGTGTAGGAAAATCTCTCGAACAGCAAACTACAAGAATGACGGAATAACATTTCACAGGAACTAAAATTAATTACAAAAGGCATATTTTATTCTGCCAGGCGGAGTTCATTTTACAGTAGCCATTAAGAAGTACTGAAGTATTCTTGTCCCTTTCCAACCAATTCAAATGTCAATATACTCTCCCTTCTGACGAAATTACATGCTCGGGCTAGTGATGTGCCAGTGACGCTTTCGACATTACCGTATAAGTCCCGATTTCAATTAATTATGTATTCGTCCAATTAATTATGTATGTTTGTTCCACTATTTTAATAGTGAATTTCTATTTTAAAAGATTATATGTTATTTTACATTTTTGACATTAAATTGTCAGTGTTACCAGTGTTCTTTTAATTAATGTAGTAAATTAGTATCTCTTTCTATTTTATTTATACGCTATAGGTACGATACGGGTACAAATCAATGTAGTTGAATGGAATATTTAGTTTAGAAATAGTTATTCTGCAGTTTTATTTTATTATAAAGTTTATTAAGCGGTTGTCATATTCATTGCTATGTAAAATTGAGTATGTATATCTAATGAAATAACAAATTAGTAACAGTATTACCACTAGGACATGGATTTCCCTAGCAATTAGGAGTAGTGTCACCCTATGCTGGACTTCGAAGAAGTATAAAAGGATCTCGGAATTGGTTAGAGATGGAGCCATTGCAATTGGGATTTTTCGAATCATCTTAGTGAGCAATGAGGACTAGTGTCAACGAAGATTGCCAATGTAACTTATATTTGTGGTTTTACTGTACTTATTGATATAGATATCCAAATATTTAAATAGAAAACTTCCAAGACTCAGGAACAAATATTCGTGTTCGTTCATCGCACAAATAAATGCTCTGACCGGGATTCGAGCCCGGGACCTCCGCCTTCGTAAGCAGGGCCACTACCAACTAAGCCAAAGTGGTCGTCAAAATATTCCGCAATTTTTTAACTTTCACCAGTGCTTTAGTCGTACTACATTACACTATGTATTATT
Organism: Notocelia uddmanniana; assembly: GCA_905163555.1. Classification (NCBI taxonomy): domain Eukaryota; kingdom Metazoa; phylum Arthropoda; class Insecta; order Lepidoptera; family Tortricidae; genus Notocelia; species Notocelia uddmanniana. The sequence continues at coordinate 3,898,126 of LR991054.1, forward strand.
TTATTAACAGTAATTTGTGTCCCACTGCTGGGCAAAGGCCTTTTCTTCCACATATCCCTGTCCTGGGCAGTCTCCCACCAGTCTTGTTAAAAGAAGTCGATTTCATCTCGCCATCTCCGGCGAGGTCGGCCACGACGCCGTGTTCAATTTTGTGGAACCCACTTGGTGGTGATTTTAGCCCACAAGTCTTCCGGCATGCGGCAGACGTGCCCGGCCCAGTCGCATTTAAGTTTGGCGGCTGTGTGAGCTACATCAGTAATCTGGGTTTTGGAACGCACTGGGCATAGTGTTCCAAAACACTGTATAAACATGCTTAAAATATTATTCTAAATACCAAGTCAATAGCTGACCATATACGCTATGTAAAATTGTTAACCTAAAATAAATGGCATTACCGGTTAAAGCCGGTAATAAACAACGCGTCCCATCCCTATGCCGCGAGCGCCATGTTGAACTAAAGCGCGCGCTCTATGAAACAGCCAATGGCAGCGACGTTACCGACCTCCCCGCGACCCGCACATGCCGCTTACTTTGGTGACTTTTGATTCGAACTAAATCGTCCATAAGGGCTATCTAGAGGGGGTTATCTATGCCCCTAACCGACAGTGTTCTTATATTTTTTTAATTGAAGTTGATTGAAAGTGAAAGAAAGTGGAGTTGTGTATTTTAAATAAATCCAAATGGAGTGAAATTTTATAAAAAAAACGATTTTTTTTAATATTTGGAGACATACTTCATAATCATTAATACAAATTGCCAGGCTAATTAGATTATCAATCTAACTACTTTTTTACCTGTATATGTGACGCTACGTTCACACTTGCCACACTTTTCCGTTTCACATATTGTCTTTTTCTCCACTCTCCACAGAGCTTCTCGCCTTTTCTCTTCATCGGAAAACCTTTTAATTAGTTTCTCGCTTTCTTGCTCTAAAGCTATTGCTGAACACCTAAAAAATATATTAATTAAACTTCCAATGATACTAGACTGAACTATTTTTATACAGAGAACTCATGAGAGTTTCATACATATTAAAATATAACGAAAAGGGCCAATCATGTCTTTAAAGTCAATTATATTTCAAACCGTATCACAAACTTTACAGTCATAAAACTTAAAACTCAGTTTTTAATTCAAGCGCCTATAGGCTAAAGTGTCTGCTTACCAGGGGTCGGAATTTTCGTAGCACTGTTGAGCTGTCATAGGGACTTCTCATTTATCGACTTACGATCTACGTATTATATCGATACATTATAGAACACAACATGTTGATGAAGATTAACAGTAGAGGTAAACAACAGGCGGTCTTATCGCTAAAGAGCGATGTCTTTCAGATAACTTGAGTAGTTGAAAATGTGAAATAGAGATATGCAATGAAAACAATGACAAGTTAATAGTTAACAATTTCACATTTAATTAGTTCAGTTCAGTGTTTGTGTTTGTTTGTTTGCATATGTCTATAAAACTACTAATCAAAGGTCATCAGATTGATGGCCAGTACCTACTTAACATGATATCATTAGGTAGAGTCGAGGACTTTAATTTGGGACCCCCTTAAGGTTGTCAGTCCTGTCAAAAGGTATAGACGCAAGATTCAAAGCAAAATTTTACGAAATGCGTCACAAATTAAAAAACTTGACTCTACGATGGTAATTTTTGTTTGGATAACGTCTAAAATTAAAGCCTCGTAATAAGAAATCCACAAATTATTTATAAGGAACAATAAAATATTATTATAATAATTTCTATTTAAAATTTCCAAAAAGTTGGCATCCAAAGGTTATCTCGAAGAGAACGCTCATTCGCGATAAGACTGCCTGTTGTTTACTTTACACTTTTAATATTCTGTATTTATCGACACATATTTATATATCGGAAGTCAATAAATGAGAAGTTCCTATGACAGCTCAAAAGTACTACGAGAATTCCGACCCCTGCTGCTTACTATCAGACCGTAAGCTTGTTTGCCACCGTCATACTCCTCAAACTTTGAATACAAACATAACATACAACTCGTAAAAAAACCGGGTCGAAATCGGGTCATGAATGATGAAGTTTTTGATATAATTTCATTTCCTTATCAACACAGATACAAACTACATTATAAAAACAATTAGGTATAGTGAGGTTTTTTGCTAAAAATCGAATAACATATTAGGTAGGAATCGAAAAATAGGAGCATATAACAGTTATAAATTTGTAGCCTAACTCTAAAAATATGTTGAAGTATCAGAAAACAATTCAATAAAAGCTACTCAATACCAGTTTTTTCTGAATTGCTAAGTTTGAATAAGGTACAATAATATACTGCGCCAGAAATGTCTTGTGGCGATGAAAAAACTGGAAATTGAATGGATTTACCTAATAAGCTTGTGGTCACCTAGATTCCAGGCAGTTCATTTTAAGCAGTAAGTTCCCTGGAATTAAGACCTGGTGGTAGGTACCCTGGTATCTCAAAAACTAGTACAATAATCAATATTAGTCTTTTTTATCTGTTTAGAAATCCGTACAACCTGTACACTACTTGTACTTTGTACCTAGCATTAAGTTACATGTGTTTACAGTATGTACAGTAGAGGAAATGTAAACATAACCCTTATTGCCATTGTGACAAAAGTGAAAAAGGTAGTTGTTTCAATTTCCTTGATGGTACTATACATGATTTAAAATAAATTTAAATTAAAATAATTAGAATGCTAAAAAATATAAGTGTCGAACAGTGGTTTTGAGTTGCTATGATTAATATTTGTAGACAAATAATACAAATACCTGTAAGTTGATAACAAATCAACTAATGGATGTTCAGGCCTTAATGACATTCCTTCTGCATTTGCTTCCTCCCTCTCGCTCATCTCCCTGACCTCTGCCATCTCTTTACCACCACAGATGTTCATAGCCACTTCTAAAGGCATACATTGTAACTTTTCTAGCCTAATTTCGCTTATAGCTTGAGGTTCGAGAGGTGTTTCGGAAACTAAAGATTCCTCAAACATAGGTGCAGATGGAGTCATATTTTCCACCACACCAGCAGGTTCGGGAGTGATATCAATTGTTTGCTCAGCTGATTGGCTTTCGTCAATGCCTTGATTAATATAAGCTGATGTGGATGCTTCTAATTTTCTTTCTAATTCTTCAATAGGTGTGTTTGAATTAACAGGTACATCTTTAAAAGATACAATATCTAGTCTATGAGACAAATCTTTGTAGGCGCCTTGTGTTTGATCTGAAGCTGGATTTTGTTGTGAAATTTCAATTCTTTCTGGGCTAATTGTTAGACTATCTATCTTATTGGTGTCAGTAACTAGAGATTGAACTGAAATTGAGCTTTTTGATGTTTCTGTTAAACTTTTACTTTGAGCGGATTCAGTTAAACTTGACGCAATCTCATCTTTTATAATTGATGTACTGGGTGCATTGGCATCTTTGAATTGATCTTGATCATTAATAGCTTGAGTAGAAGGGACATCCTCTTTCATTATAGGCGAATTGGTAGTAGAAGGCACAACGACAGGCATCTCAGTGTTTGTATCGCGTTTTGCTTTCGTTTTCTTCTTCTGAAAACGCAAGTTCATGTTAAGTTACACAAATAAACAACTACGCACATAAACTTATGAAGTTGCAAGTATTGTTAAAGACATAAAACATACCGGACGAGGCTTCTCCTTCATCATTGTCGCCATTTTTTTTAATATAAATTCTTGAGGTTACTATTACAACAACACTTCTTTGTTTCTAAACACTATACTGAAATATTTACAAATATAACACACCACTGAACGAAAGTACCAGCTGAGAACTGTCAAGTGTCAATGTCAATCTTTTTTTTAATCTTCGTTCTGACGGACAGAGGCTACAGCCAGAGGCCTTACTGCCTTGGCTTCAGTAATTCAAAAGATCTAATCCAATTTTCTAATGTCTAAAGTTTTCTTTCTCAGATAAAGTTAAATCCATAATGAATGTCTTCAGGAGGTCATCTCATCAATGGCTTTGTTTCTATATCAATGTCAATCGATCAGACGAAACATCACATTGACAGTTGTGAAAAAGTTAGAAGTTTCACCAGTGGTTACCAACCTCAGAGTACCTTAATCTGAGTTGCCAACTAAGGTCAAAATGTCTTGAAAAAGGCACTATTTCAACTAACTTGCACTATAATTAAAAATAGTTTTCTATCAAATTGTATTTGTGTATCATTTTTTTAACTTATTTTCTTATTTTATTTTTATGAAAAGTCGTGTGAGGTGCTCACGCGCGCGACCTTCAATGAAAGTCATTTCAAATCCCTCTGTATGCTGATACAGAGGGATTTACTACTCAGCTTTTACGGATATACACATTGTGGCCTGTTAGCTGGTTCTGGCTCCCAAATGGATTTAACAAAAAAGCTTTAGCAGGATGCGACTTTAGCAGGCTAGGGCAGAGCTTCTAGTAAGACTGGAGCAGAGGTTTGGCGCAGAGACCTAAATTGGGGTACCCGATTGCTTTTTTAATATATTCGGAAATAAAAGTATCATAATATTCTTAATGTTATCATAATTTAATCCAGAATAATACTTAGTAGTAGTAAGTACCATATTCCTGAAAACTTTCTGGTAAGGTAAGGAAAAACCAACTCAGTCAGAATAGATTATAGATCAAACCGAAATAATCTCCAATTTCAAATCACCTCCCTCAATTGCTCCACAGAGCCGTATCTCAAGCCAATTCTAGCTTGTAAAAAGCTTAAAACCATTCCTAGTTAGACGGTGTAACATGTTACATCATCATGTTACATGTCATGTTACGGCGGCGGTTGCCCCTGCATATGATCCTGGTACGGAATATTTTCGTCTTCATACTGCGCGTGATTCTGCTGTGTGACAATGAAGACTGGGGACTTCATCTTTCTTGGGACTGGCGAGGGCGATGAGGTGTAGCTCCTAGACTGCGAAGGTCCGCTCTGCATCTTAGCACGGAACATTATATTGTCAATCTCATGCATAGCCACGTCTCTCTGATGCTCGTCCAGTTTCCTCAACTTTTTAGCTAGCAGTTGCCCGTATAAGTCGTATTCATCCATGTCTCTTTTCTCGGTTGTAGCTTTCTTTAAATACGTGACGGCTTCGTCCATTTGTTTCTTAGTGTACAACATGTCTGTGTCGAAGCTGGTGGTTTTGGGGTCAGTCGGGTTGGAGTGTGTGACTGACTGTCGTGTTTGTCTAGTTGTATGGTTTCTGTCCACTGCGGCTGCGTGGTTACGAGAAGCGGTGTGGTCGGGTATCGCCGGAGGTGTTGTATAAGCCGTATTTACGAAGAACTGAAATGTAAAACCGTGTGTTATACATATATGACTCTTGTTCATTCAATGATGGACATAGAGAGTGCACATAAGAGAGATTAGAGAAGTGGAGTATAGAACCCATGAGTAAGTATGTACGTGATTTTTTTATGTGCTGACCGTAAATATCTACTGAACTGTACGATCAAATCCCCAATGTTAAAAAAATAACTTTAGGTACTTTAATCGTGAAATCTATTTTATTCTTGTCACGTTCATATTTATTTCCACTAGTAAACTATGTCAATAACATTGATAATACGCGAGACACTAGACTTGTTTCCGTAAACCGATGATTCAGATGGCGCAATAGTACAATACACGTCGGTCTCAAAGTTCAGCTATACCATACTTCCGATACATGCATACATATGGAAAAGGAACCGGATAGGTTTATAAGGTGCGAAGAGCAATTTGACGACATAAAAAATACCTTAGTACCTATGCATTATTTTGAAAACAAAAACAAAGTTTCCATGGAGTGTAAATCATGTAAATGAGAATGAGTCTAATAAAACCACTTTCAATTTCAACGAGTTTACTCGTAAATCTACGTATATCACGACTAATGAATCATGATTTAATGGCATGGGTACATTACATACCAATAGTGAGTAAGTAGCCGTATGTGTATGCGAATTTCACTACATTGCGCGGTTTGACAGATCGATTGAACATTAATACAACGGTAACCCGCAATGTAATGAACTAATGAATGTTGAAACTATCATGAATTAATGAATCTCGAAACTATCATGAATCTCGAATATGTGTGTCCTTACTAGTTGATGAGCAGCCCTTGAAGTACGAAATAGTTCAAATAATGTTTATACGTAAAAAAATAGTAAGCCCTGTTTATTACGAAATGAGCCTAATGCTTAATCCAGTGATTTCATAAATATTATTTATACTTTTAACGTAGGTACATCTGGTTTTACATTCGGAAAATTTGTCAAATGTTTGTCTCTCGGCTCAAATCCAGCGAAGCGGTGTTGCCCAACATGACCAAATTAACCAATGAATTACAAATATTTGACCAACACAGTGCCAAGCCAAAAGTTAGGTTTAATTTCACATCCGATTACATGTTTGCATTTATGAAATCCATCTAAATAAAAAAATATTGAGTTTATTTTGATTTCTCACCTCGTGTTCCATTTGAGTACTATCACATTCATATTTCCCGCCGAGAAAACTTTCCATCATCGGATATGCGAACCATGTCGTGTGATAAGAGTCTTGAGACTTCTTCTTTTTGTTCCAATGCATTCTAAAGGACGTCATAAGCGATTCTTTCTTCCTCTTGAGGTCAGTGACCGAGCAGTTTATGCTCAAACTCGTCTGTATTCTTAGCCACGCATCAGAAACTTCGCTTCTATTTCTGTGATGAGGATGTTTTGGGTCCCAAAGAAGTTGTTCTCTTCGATAAAGTTCTAAAAATTCCAGAACTACATCGTTTGACCACGACATGCTTTCTAATAGGTAGGTGTCACAGAACACGACCAAACAGGCCCTCGCAAAGGGAACGACTGGGGTCGCAGCCAATCACACGTAGTCGCTTATCCAATGTTTGTTTATGTTGGCCTCGTTCCACAAATTATGCGATCGATGTTCGTCATTGGCAGCTGGCGCTTGGCGGCCAACCAAAAATATTTGTAGAGAGACCGAACTGAATTTTCCGAATAGCTATTTATTTTGTTGTTGAACTTGTTGATTGACGCAAATGTTTGTGTTAAAATGCCTACTTGTAAAAGTTGTAAATTCTAATTAGAATATGTTTCGATTTGATCTATGTCAATAAAAACAAAAGAACCTAGTAGTTTTATTTTTTTTGGTTGTGTTGTGTAACTTCGCAGCGAATAGCTTTAGCCTCTTTAGGTAACCTAACCTGACCTAACGGTGAAGTCTTCACCATCATCTTAACCATGTTCAACTTGTTGAGCCAATAATTTGGTTTATTTCACGACTATTACGTGTTTTGTTCGGACCAACTACGTGGCTTGTTGCACACAGTCATCCGTCGAGCAAAGTCCATCGCACGATATCGTCCAATGAGGATTTGTGTCGGTTATAATACCAATATAATACTGCCGGCTGCAGCAGTCGCGTCATTCATTCGCTGTGAAGTGCTAAGAGGCAGTTGTGTTAATAATTTTCGTAGCATTAGGTACCGTTTAAAAAATCCAAGTGATTATTTCCAGAGGATAACGTGCATTTTCTACAATTTATAATTACTTTTATTGCGAGTTTTGATCTACGAACATCAGCAATTCTAAGGTATTTGTTTAACTCTCAAGTTTAGGTAACAAATAACTCGTTTCGTTTGATACGCTCAATTTAGAACGTAGCGTTGTGAAATCAATTCAATGTGACCCTTGCATCCTTTCTACGAACTTATAATATAGTTATTATATGGTAACGTTACAAATTAGGGTTGTAAGGTAGATAAATCTACCTTATTTATGAAACTTGTGAGAAAATTCAACAAATAATAAAAGACCTGCTTTTATAATTTGTAGAATTTTACATATTATAAAGATGTTAATATTTAAATGTACAACTATGACAAAACAATATCAGAGGTATAGTCAACCAAACCTTTGCTTAAAATTTGAATAATAGGTATATACTAAGTTTGAATGTATTGGTTCAGATGGCTACAGAAGTGAGTGCAGCCCCAATGGCGTTGCCGCAGCTACAGAGCGTCCAGAAAGCTATGGCCATACCCACAGTAGGTGCAGCCGTTGGCCAAGTCGGAGCACTATACACTAGAGTTAAGGGTAAGTTCATGAATAAATACATATTAGGGTGACAACTTACACAAATACTTGGGCTAAACTGGTTGTTAACAAAAACACTAGAACTACTAGAAGAGGATTATTAGTAGAGTGATTTAACTTTTTGATACCAACTGTACAATCATTCAAATTGTATTAAAGGCAATCATTAAAATGAATTAATAATGACTGTGACAAAATTGTAGTTAGTATTTTCATTACGAAATTGGTTTGATACTACCATAAAATGAAAAAAAAAAATTCTGCTGCTCGCTGATGAATTGATAAATAAACTATTAGTTATTACCTTGTCCACAGATACCCACAGCCTGATACAATGGGCGCTATCCACAGCAGAAGCAGGTGTCACACTCGCCGCTCACACTGCAGCACCATACGTATCAGCTCCCCTCGCAGTTGGAGATGCTAAAGTAGCAGGCTACATTGACGCACTGGAGCGGAAAGTGCCCCTGGTCAACGAGCAGCCTCAGGTCATCGTTGAGACCACAAAGAAGGCTGTGCTGTCCAAAATCTCCCCTCATGTTAATAAGGTTAGTGTTTATTAGGGTTGTACTCGTAACTTATTTCGCGGACAGAAGTTTTATAGAATGTATGTTTCCCATAATTTTCATTTCATAGAAAGCAATTTTTTCACAAAGAGTCACAGTTCTATACTAACCTACTTTTCTGGTAGACCTAAATGAGTTCTACACAATGTCCTGAAAGGCCTACGTAAAAATTTTAATGGTTTCGGAAAAAAAGCTTTACATGAAATGAATAATTCTGCGAATCTATACATTATTTTTTTTATTAAAAATGGGATTGCTCTTGGCCAGCATCTAGCCAGGGGGCAAAGATGAGGCCGACGATGAAGCGAGCTCACCCAGAAGATGCCTATTCACTCGTGCCTTAAAAAGGTCCAGGTTATATGAACTCGGAAATACAGATGCCGGCAGAGAATTCCAAACCTTAGAAATGCGCATTATAAAGGATGATGCAAAGCGCTTGGTTCATTATATACATATGAAGCTTTTATCTGCAAAACAAGAGGGTACTATTGATTAGTTAACAGTTGCAAAGATATTTTCAGTTATCACTGGAGTGGTACAGTCAGCATCAGAAATGGCTATGTATATAAATAGGTCTAAAAACGGAATAAGAGCTTTTGACGTATTTATATGCATAACTAATTCTATTGTTGTTACTAACAATATGGGTGTCTGTATTTCCGAGTTCATGTAACCTGGACCTTTTTAAGGCACCAGTGAATAGGCATCTTCTGGGTGAGCTCGCTTCATCGTCGGCCTCATCTTTGCCCCCTGGCTAGATGCTGGCCAAGAGCAATCCCATTTTTAATAAAATAAAAAAAATATTATTTGGGTTTTTTATTCTAAGTGTTCCGTTGCCACAAACATTTTTTATGACAACACTGGAATATTCCTAGGATGTTACATGGGTATTGGTAAATTTGTATTCCCAGTTTTACCAGTGACTGGCAAAAATTACAAATGCCCGTGCCTCTGCCAATTGAACTTTGGAATAAGTAGCTAACATTAATTGAAACATGCGATAAGTCTGTATGATAATTATGTTAACTTACCTATCATTTACAGAGAGTATAGAGACTGTTTACAGAAATATTTTTAGCCAATCTGTTTTATATTTTGCGACCTGAATCTTCCAGATTTAGTGATTCATTTGCTAAAATAGGTTATGAAAATATGGAGTGGGTGTGGTAGAAGCTCTTGATAATAATAATTGAAAGTGTGTTGTTCCACTTTAGGGTAATGCTACCATTTAACAAAATCGAATTACCAAAATTGACACATATTTGACTAGCCCCTTTGTCTAAGTACTACTTGTAAGTGCGGCCACGGCGTTGGAACTTTGCCATAATAACATCAGTATAAGTTTATTTAGTTAAGTGTAAGCTGTTATTATGATGATGATCGAGTGTGACACCCCTAGGAGTTGCAGGCGTCCATAGGCTGCGGTGACAGCTTACCATCAGGCGGGTCGTACGCTTGTTTGCCACCGACGGGGTATTAAAAAAAAAGTTCCATGGTAGCACAATAATTAATGATTTAGTCATATGATCAAGGTAGCGGAAATGTAAAGTCATTTTGGAATTAGAGACTCAAGGTCTTCAGCAACTTGACTTTGTTTATTAAGAAAACCAGTCTTGGTAGTCTATTTCCGACCTTGGCTTGCATCCTATAAAAAAACCGGCCAAGTGCGTGTCAGATCCCGCACGAAGAAGGGTTCCGTACCACCTACCTACTAGTCCACGTTTAAAACCACTATACAATACATTTAATCTAAAAAGGTCGTATCTTCATTGGGTACTCAAGACACTTACGTCCTTTTGTTTAAACAAGACAGTTTTTCAGCGAAAACTCAATAACCGTTAGTTCAATTTAGAAAGAGTAGGATAAACTTTCACGTCTCGCATCTCGTCGCGGCATCTCTTGGGCTACCTGTAGTCAAGACACCTTCTGGCGTCGTTGACATTCCATGCCAGTGAGGTCCAATCTTTTAGTAACCAGGTTGTAATTCAAACCATTAACGCATTATTGTAAAAACATTTTGTGTAACTGTGTCCTCAACATGCAGACACACACAATCAATGGCTCTAATTACACCTATCAGTTTCAACAATGTATAAGTATTGATCGTTAACAGTACAATGACCATGGTCATTGATATCAACATCCGGCTTCCGACAGAAGCCTCTAGTCAAGTTTAAATAACAGATAACAGGTTAAAGATAATGACTAAATCCATTCAAAGTGTTGTAAAACACTAATAGTAGCTAATAAGTATTAGGTATATGGGTTAAAATGCGTTGTTACAATTTGAATCTTATTGATTAGGCAGTAAAGTTGCTAATTTACCAGATTATTTGTCCAACGCAACGAGTGGGTAATTTAAAGACCAAGTGTTTTTATAAACAATTGTTTTCTATAGCAAATACCACCCTCCAACTACATAAATAAATATGCTAAGTAGGAATTTTTCGAAATCAAATTTTCAAGCCGACCGTAAAATCTGAAAGTAATGGCATTTCTATTTTCCAACACGGCAAAGTTAAGTTGAATTTTCATAAAATCTACTACCCTCCAACTACATAAATAAATATGCTAAGTTTTCGAAATCAAATTTTCAAGCCGATTGCAAAATCTGAAAGCAATGGTACCTATTTCTATTTTTAAACACAGTTAAGTTAAAATTAATTTTCATAAAATCGGCCAAATTAAGTTACTAAACTACGTATCACTTGTTTGGAAACGTAACGTAACTTAGCTGCGGTAAAAAGTGGCATAAGATTGTATGTTTTACCTCGGGATTAAAAAATTCAATAGTTTGTAGGTATTATTTCTAGTAAATTCTATAAGCCTAATCGTGCATTACAATTATTTTCGAATGAGTAGTCCTTAATTTTTTGTCTATTGGCTATGTGCGAAGTAGGTGGTGGGGGTAAGCTAGGCGATCGTAGCGCACACCGTGGCAGAAATGTGTACTTACCGGGGACCACTGTCAAATTTTCTTTCACGTTTTCTATGGGTTCCTTAACGGTTTCCTACGATTCGTTTCGTTTGTATGTATTTATTTATTCTCTTATTTATTTCAGTAAAATTTCCAATACGGGGTCTTTCTCGTTTACTAAAGTAAATAAAATATTCATGTGTCATTATTTGACATCTCTGCGTTTTGACATTGTCTCGGGACCTTTGGCGTTTGACGTTTCAGACGTGCACATAGCCAATACGAAATACATCCGCGTAGATATCATGGACATCATAGTATAGGTAAAAAACTTAAGAAAAGGACCTGTTGTATGTAGTTGTAATGTGTTCAAAACGCGTCACAACTACATACTACAACAGATGCCTTTCTTAAGTTTTTTACCTATACATGATGCATATACGTTGCACGATAAGATAGCTGGCCAAACCGGATCGGCAACAGCCTTAACGATTATTTTTATCAGCATAACATATTCTTTAAAGCCATTGATATCACTGTAAACTTGCAAGATAATTTAATGCGTCTCAAAATAAAAATATTAAGACTGGTGCAAACGATAAACAATTGTATTTGTATAGGTAGTATGTAAAATATGTTTTCTGTGAATGCCGAATTAAGTCATCACCAACACGAACTGAAGACCAAAAATATGATTACTTCTGTGTCCACAAACCAACGAGCCTATTTTCGGCTTTGAAGTTTATCTGCATACTTTGAATATAGCTATTTGGAGGATTTTGTCTTTTAGACCTTAACGGCGTTAAAATAGAGTTGAAAAGTGACGAACCTTTTCATGCCGCGACTGTACGTCATGTATCTGCAAGTTGGAGTTGAATGATATAAGGCGCGAACACTTGCCTACTTACTACATTTGCACTTGTTTTATGAAACGCATGTTGTTCAAACGGAAATACCGGCCAAAGGTCACTTATAGGAAGTACGTTACGTATTGAACTTTGCCTTTTAGAATGACCTCATCCGATCCAAAGACAAATATAACGACTAAGTACTTACTTGATGCACGAAGCGGTATAAAATTAATAGCTATTTACGATACAAGGGTTGTAAAACAAAGAAAGGCCGATATCGCAGATGTTTGAGGCGCGAGCCGCAGGCGAGGGTCATAAATATGCGAGAGAGGGCTTTCTGTTTTACGACCCGTGTTTTGTACACAAATTTACGTCACCACTTGGCCAAAAAGTGGGTTTTACCGGACGCGCAGCGTGCGGAAAAACGCGCTTTTTGGCAAGGTATGGTGTAAATTACATTAACTGGACTTGATATACGGGTTGCGGGGTGGGTATCATCCGTCCCTTGATTACCTTGATGAATGATGATATATCACGCGATCGGGCACGTGCCCTTTTTACAAGCTTTTATTTACTTCACCGTCTCCCGTTGTTTGTCGGTCTGTAATCAAATCTTGCAAGTTAAAGTTGATCCACTTCCCGGTTTCCGATTGATCTTAAATTTTGCATGCGTGTATAAATCGGATGACAATGTCTATACAGATGCCCTGCAAATAGCTGAACTACCTATATCCTTATAGTGGTCTCGGGAGACTAAAATGTTCTCGTTAAATTTTTGCCCAGGTAGATATGTGTCTAAACTCGCAACTTCCCTATGATGCATATCTTTGCCTGGTTTCGTTGTCATCGAAAGGTGCTGCTCGGTGCCTTCAAATCCCGTTGCTACTTCGCCTGTAATTGCTCATCTTCATTTGAGGTCGTGTTGAATTGAACGTTGGCGCCTCGTGGTGGTTGTAGGAAAAGAAAGCCATCTTAGGCGGAGTTACGAGTTAACACAGCTTTATTTTGTTCAACAAGAGAGCAAAGTAGATTTTTGCTGCGAGTGTTGATGTTGAGTCCCGAGCAAGCGAAAGATTCTATAATTGAATCACGAGCGTAGCGAGGGACTCAAAGGCACGAGATGCAAATATCTTTGCTCTCGTGTGATACATACAACTTTTGTTGAGTCCCGAGCAAGCGAAAGATTCTATAATTGAATCACGAGCGTAGCGAGGGACTCAAAGACCTCAGCGGCGAGAACATATAACGCAATGGAATAGTGATAGAGAGAATGAAGATACTTAAACTAACCTATGATATGAAAAATTAAAAAGTACCTAAGTTTTTTTCACGCTAGCAAAATTGCATTTTGCTCACTGGTTTCAAGCAGCAAAACCGCCATTTTCGAGCCGCTGAGGTGAAAATAACTATTTTCTACATTTTCACGCAGTACTTTTCCTAACAATACGGCTTATTATCATACAATGGAGACCCAACAGAATATTTTAAATAATTATTGATGTCTGTCTCCGTCCCTGATATCTGCGTAGCAAAAAATACTTAAGTTTAAACGTAGTGTAGGAGCCACAATTACTGAATAAATACGTTAAATTACAATAAGTGCCTACACAACTTTTATTTTTAGACGTCATCACTTCATCAGCGACAATACCTTTCTAAATGATGTCATGGCACGCTTAACGAAAGCAAACCTACGCAGAACAGCGTTTGCCTGACTAATTTGTAAACAAACTTTGTATTAATGTGGATTTGTGGAATGGTAGGTATTGTCTGTAAAATGTATTGAATGTTTGTACGTAGTCTTCAATCCGGTTTTAATTGGCTTTCTGATTTTGAGTAGGTTTTTAAGGGATCTTAATCTCTTTTGCCGTTGAGTTGGCAGGAACATAGCGAAAGACAATTATTTCAATTACACACGGCCACCCAGCCCTGGATCTACGATTTTTTCGAACCGGAGCAAAACCTTGATGGTGGCACCCCCTCTCAGTAATTGAGAAAAACTGTTAAAATTGCCTCCATCCCCTGAAACTGCCGCCGCTTAGATCCGGGGCTGCGGCCACCAAAATATCAGAAATTCGTCAGATAAATTAATGGGGTTTCTTGGTTCTCGAGAAAGCGACCGTCACTTTTCTAAACAAATGCTAAACTAGACATAAACTAATAGTAGAAATATCTCCACCAGGTAATAGGATGCCGCGTAGCAGCCGAGCAACGCGTGAAGTCCCTGAAGGAACTGTCCTGGGCCAAAGCCAACGCTCTTCTCAACACAGCGTACGGACAGAAGGCACTCATAGGGGTGGATAGCGGAGCCACGTACGCCATGCAGTTGCTAGACCACTACCTGCCACCCGTGGGTCCTCAAGAGGAATCAGGTCAGTCCATCAGGAAGCCATCATACGCCTAAGCTTTCTTAACATAATAAACAGACGAGGCACTGATCTGCGTGGACATGCAGCTCCTAGACTATTTCTTTCCACCCGTTGGACCACAGGACTGGACTAAGGTTTTTCAACGTAGGCTACAGACGAGGCACCGATCGGCGTGGACTGGATATTACTTTCCGCCCGTCGGACTACAAAGTTGGACGAACCAGGTGAGTTCCTCAGGCAGCTATCATACGCCTAAACTTTATCGACGAAAGCCACAGATGAATTACCACCCGCGGGGCCTCAGGAGGAATCAGGGTCGAACCTTGGGCGAGCGAAACACCTGATTCCTCTTAGGGTAGCCTAAGGTTCAAGCTTCCTCTTAAAACCTACACAAGTGTTTTTACTGCATGAAGCCTGTTGAAATAAAAGATAACAGAATCTGAAAGCTGTTACCAGGCGGTGTGATAGCAACGCGGCGGCTTCATGTCGTCCGGAGTACACTGATAACTGAGGAAACCGTTATGAATATGCAACCGGCCGTTTGTAATGTCGGCTGAGAGTTCACCGGGCTCCATTAAGATATGGTTACATTGCCTAAAATGATATTGTGTCTGGTCCAAAGCAAAGAACGATCCTGCTGCCAAGCGGCGTAGCCTAAGACAAAAGGGAATTATGCATTGCTGCTACTATTTACCGCCACTGAGTGGGACATCTATGCAATAAGGGTTTTAGTGACTTTCTAATTTTAAATTAAACGCAACCTTGTATAGTTGTAATTAATAAAAATGATGGAGTTTTAATGAAAACTGTGTGTAGAATTTGAACTTTCTTGCTTGCAATGTAGGGTCGCTTTTTGAACAGACCAATTTGATACAATTCGGTCACCATATCAGCTGAAAGACTTCCACTGCTGGACAAAGGGCTCCTGCAATACAATATATACAATTCGGTCAAATTAAATAATTTCTACAATAGAATTGCATTATTCTCCTAACCTCGCCGCCTTATATTAGAATAGCTTAGCTATTATTTTCTGCTACAGGAAATGGTATCTCATTTTTCTTATGCCTCCGACTCCAGTGAAGTAACAAGGATAATTTTATATATTTACTTACCAGGCTCATGTCATGTCTATTAACTTATTTTATTTTCTCCATAGCCGCCTAATGAATGACCACAGTGAATGACGGTTTGCATTGTCCACTTTTGGCTAGAGTCCGTCCACACTAGCTCTGAATTTGGCAACACTTTGAAGTTTACGTCATATTTGTATAGAAATGTGACGTTCGAGGTGGTGTTACCAAATTATTTCAATGCAGACTTAGCGTGCGTGGACGGAGTCTAGTTAACGACCGTTTGAAACAACGGATTTTTTTTTAACAGGAATGTTAAAGTGACAGATAAGGACAAACCATCTTTAGCGGCTTGTTAACTAATGGAGGCTTGATGGGCGTTTATGAATAAGGGGGCAAGCCTTTAACAACGAATGTACTTGTTCCAGTTGAAATTGTGGCGGCGACGAACGACCCAGCGCTCCATACCGTGCAGACAGTAGGCCGACTCAGCGCCGTCGCAGCGCGCCGTGTGTGGGCCAACCTGGCCTACAAAGTTAACGAATTAAGGCAGTCGGGTATGTACCGAATCTTTGATATTTAGCTACTGTAACTGTGTACTTTGTGGTGGAGTGGATACATAGGTATTAAAAGACTAGTGTCCCACTGCTGGGCAGAGGCCTCCCCTCTTGATTTCCACTCGTCCCGGGTCTCAGCAATCTGTGGCCAATCGTCTCGATTATTTCGCTTTACACCATTACCAGTCGAAATTTCAAGGAACGAGTAAAGTACTGTCGCTGCAAAAACCTCACTACGATGACTAACGGCACTCGAATGGTAAAATGCCGTTTATGATCATAACGAAAAATTAAAGGAAATAGATAGATGACCAATAGTCATCGTTTAAGTCGCGTTTGTTTCTGTTAAAATTTAGGACACAAATTCTGACTGGCCAAGACGCCCAACAATCAAGAAACATCTCTTGGCCGATCCGCTACAACATATTAGGTATTTTCTAGAATATGTCCGATATACCTTTCAGAGATTAGGATGCACCAATAACCTTGAAACATGTTATTTACAGGCATAGACTTCGACGTCACACGCTACCTCAAAGCGCTGCTGGCCGCACTGCATCTTGCCAATGTGACCAACCAGCAGCACCAGAAAGAGACTGCACAGGCGCAAGCGCAGGCGGAAACCAACTCCACCCCCGCCGAGCCGAAGAGCTCCGAAGCTCCCCCGGAGAACCACGACTCCGCCCCCACCACCGCCAACAAAGTTAAATCTACCCCTGAGGGAAAATCGGAAAACCATTCCAACAATACTAACATTACGAACTAATTCTTTTTATTATATTTAAGATTGCTATGACGTCGGTATACTGGTTTTATCGATACCGTTCTAGCTTTAAGGAAAGCACTATTTTATAATTTAATTTTAAATGCGATAATTATACCCCGCCTAGCGTTTTGATAATAATATTCCAATTGTAATGCTTTTTAATATTTGGAAATGTATTTACAATAAAAAGGTATGTATTTTATAAAGTTTTTTATTTTACAGTATAATACTTGGTTAGCGCTAAATATGCGTATAGTCTAGGATACAATGGATTAGGCCCAAGATTCGATTACATGGATATTATGTAGATATGAGACTTGATATGGAATGTAGTCCTATCGTCGGCCGGCGAGGGGCTTCTAAATATAAAACTAGGTATAAACAAACACTCGGGTGTTGAAACCGAAATTGATGGAATCATGCGTCACTTCGAAATTCCTTGATCAATTTCTATAACAATAAATATTAGCTATTCCGCTATTGTTTGCTTTCATTGCATGCATATTACGCAAGTCTGTACATCACTAAGAGAACAGCATGTTTTTTAGTGGAATTGCAAAGAAACTGTGCTAGACATTAGTTGAAGCGTCATAATTATGTCGAACGACTTGCCAAGTATATAATTTTCAGGAACCCCTCGTCCAATACCGCGCCTTATTAAAAAGAAGTTAAATATAATTAAGTTCAGCCTCATTCGAAATGCTTAGACCCACCAGTAAACAAAGATCAAAAGATCCACATATAGAACATTAAAACCATTTGAATAAGATTATGAAAATATAACATTTGTTTTGGCACGAACTCTCGCACAAACGGAAGAAACGAAAGGGAGAAACTGTTATCTTTGGTGCCATCGAAATTTCGTATGTGACAGCATAGATTTCGTACGTAACAATGCATCATGACGATCTAGATTACTGTTGGCACCCTACATACATTATATTGGTTTTGGTACCTACCGCCAATACATAGACATTCAAGTTTTAACAATTTTATCTTGTTTTAATAATGCGCTTGGCAACAAAAGAGGAAACTTATTGGAAATAGCTCCTACCTAGTAGAAATTAAGTCCTACGCCCGATATTTTTTAAATTTAATTTTGTACAGTTCTCAAGTGTTTTACTGTCCAAATCCAAACGCAACAACAAATTGTTCCAGTCAACCCAAATGTTCCTTTAGAATCAAACCTACAGGTATATAAGGAGCCTTTATAAAATAATTTCATTACATTATAGCCATTTCATAATATAATTCTACCATAAAATAAAATTAAGTACAATGCAGCTTGATTACTAAAACTAGGTGCCTTAAATGCAGTAAGCTCCCAAAATAAAATTACTAAAACAAGCTTAAAATTATCATTATAATAAAATATAATTATCAGCAACTGAGATGACCCCAACAATGAGAAAAATCTATCCGTAATTTCTAAAATGAGATCACCCGAATTGCTGGTCTGGATACACGTAGAACAACTAAATGGAAAATCAGGTCAATTTAATTTAGGGTACGAAATGCGAGTTGATCTGATAATACAAAGGTATCGTTTGAGACGAAAAATACTTCATTTATAATCGTGATTGTTGGCATTACAGTATACGTCCGTATTACGGCGTCATTCGGAACGTATTCTCCTTGCTTGACTGAAAAACGCTAATGAAGCCAAAAATACAAAATTTCAAATTAATTTAGACTACGGAAAGGTGGTCATTTGGTCAAGTTACATTAGCAAGATTTGAAACAAAATATATGGGATCAATTTATATCAGGGGCGTTCAACATTTCTTTAAGTCGCGGCCTACATTTTTATTTTCTTTGCTGTGTGGGCAATAATATTTACACAACTAAATATTTCCTGCGGCTTCACCAGCGTAGCTAAGCTATAATATTGGCGGCCTCATGCTAAAGCCCCTGATCTAAAATAAAAGCTTGTAAAAACCATAAAATAAATCTTGTATAATAAAAGTGTTCTACGTAGCATCCAATCTGATCGGATCTTGGTCCTCTTATCCCAGGCCGTGGTCCTCGAAGAATCCCTGTGGCGTCTCCTCCTGCAACAAGGGGATCACTGAGCCATGGTCGCTCGTGGCCGTGTTAGACCGAGCCATCGCTTTTCGGCGGTACACAAACAGACTTCAAAAGATGCAGCACAAATTAAGACAATAGCAGTTAATACTGTTAGCTAATAGCAGATGGGAAACTTGTTGAAAATAATACAGCGCGGAAAATCCTCATTTGAAGTCAGTTAAAAACAAGAAATTAAGATAAAATTTTAAGGATCGGTACAGGCTCATGTTTGTTAGGGTCCGTAGTCAACAAGGAACCCTTATATTATTTTTGTGGTTTAAGTAATTACAAGCCAGGGTAAGCATCTTATTTCTTTTCAAAAAGGCACGTCTCTTATTGAATACTGCGTAGCGTAAGGACTGTTTGAAATACTTATTTCTCGTTACGGAGTTGTAGATTAGGTATTCCATATCTGGATCAGTATGACCAAGATAGTTTGAAATAATGCAAGAGTTAGGTTGTAGAAATAACATGACATGGCATTAATGTTTTTTGCTGACAGATTAGTCTGTATGTAATTTTCTTTGTCGATACTTGTATATTTAATTAAATAAATTCTAGACTAAGATAGAGACGTCTATCCGTCTTTTAACCCAATTTAGTGCGATAGAGACTGAGACATCGATATAACTATACATTTTCGTGCTTATAAGCTGATTAATCTTTACTTAAATCCGTTCCAGACAATTCCAACAACTATTGGACAAATTGACAACAGAACAATAATTGATAGTGAACAAAACACAGTTGTCACTGGTTTGTCTGGAACGCACTTTATCAGTGCATTTCATATTAAACAATAAGGAACACTCTTCTTACCACACTCACCACCAATTAGGATTAACTCACCTTTATAACGATAATAACAACGATTTTAATACCAGTAAAATATTTATTGAAAGAGGTCATAAATATAACATAACATTTCATCGATGTCTGATTTTAAATCAAAAATAAAATCTAAATCACTAGGTTTACTTTAAATCGTACATACATCAAATAGTTTGGCAATGTCATGAACAATTTTTGGCTGTACGAATGTACATCCATATGACAGAGACGGACGTGCCACAAGATGAACTAGGCTCTAATTTACGATGATTTTGATCGAAAAATAAGGGGTCCAAATACGTCCTAATGTTGTCACGTTCAGTATACCATGGTCCTGCCCAGCTAGCGCTAGCACGATAGCTTACACCGTCATCTTTTATATGACGTTATAGTACATTTTGGACATTACACTTGACGGTATAGCCACCTTGAAAGCAGCACATGTTAGGTACGAATGGCCCGAAAGATCAGCAAGCGCGTTATGCGTAAATGATACGATTAAATTTAAGTTGTGCCACTATTATTCCTCCTTATTCTTTTTAAATAAATCGATTGTACATGTCCAATTTTGAAAAAAAAAACCAAATCAAAGGAGTGTGTTTTAATTAAGTAATGATAATTTAATAGAATATGATTTAAAGTCGATTCAAACTTAGACCGTAAACCCGATTCTGTCGTGGAAACGTATTAGTATTTTCATACAATACCTAAAAAACTCAAAAACTGTATTTTTTCTCCATTATAATTTTAAGCAACAGAAACTAATTTCCGACCTTAGACATGCTGGATCCTTAATGTTTCATGTTATTTCAGCACGGCGTCTTTAAATGAGAACAAAACTAAGTTTTTATTAGAATCGAGTTCAATCGAGCGTAGGGGTCCCGGGGTCAACAAGAAAAAAGACATGACAAAAACGATATACATTTTATAAGTAGGTATATTTGAACCCATTGTATGTTTTGACATTTCAAAATCACCCCCATCGATAAGTTTGCTACTCCGGCTCTGTCAATATGTATTACAAATTCTATAATTGTGCCTGTTAATTAAGTCTCGTTTATAAACTGGCGAGGCGTGGCGCGGACCACACTAACTAAGTAGATTATAAACCACCTGTGACAGACGGACAGACTGAGTGATCGCACAAGTATTCCGTTAGACCAATTTAGGTAAGGAACACTAAATGTTTCTAGGGGTATTCAAGTAGGTATAGTCAACAGCAAAAGTAGATGATCATTTCAGTACCTTGTCACTTTCACTACTTTGACGCATCCCAACTGTCGCAATATTTTGAAGTTAATGCGACAAAGTACTAAAATGATCATTTACATTTGCTGTTGAATGTCAACCACTTTGATTCTGTACGGCCAACCACTTTGATTTCTGGACCACTTCGTACCTTGTCACAGTGACAGTAATATGAGATATCTAGCAGTTATCATATTGATGTTCAATTGTGACAAGACTGACAAGGTACGAAGTGATCCAGAAATCAAATTGGTTGACCGTACAGACGTGCGAGTTACTCCCCAGTTCTAGGCCCCGCATGACGTTACGCGTATTCATAAACAAGACTTTAATGTGGTTGTGCAAATAAAAATGAACCTTCGAGGCTATACCAAGTATCCTAGAAGTATTTAACTCGAAAAGAATAATGTTAATAGAGAGTGACAGAGAGCTATAAAGAAAAATAAACAAATATTAATAAATAAATATAACAATTAATGGACTCCGAGGAGTTCACTTCTTTCGAGTTAGTTTAATTATAGGTGCAGGAATTTTGAATACGATCATTTAATTAATAAAAAAATCGACTTTACAGTACATATGGTGCTACTTTACCGCACGATTGCGGTAATCAGCAGACTACGTGAATATGTCGAAACTTTAAAGTGCCATATGTACTGTAAAACGTTGTACGATACACGTGCGAACAGGTAATTCGCAACTCGTGTCGATTTAAAACACTCCCTCCGGTCGTGTTTTAATTTATCACCACTCGTTGCGAATTTCCTGTTCTCTGCACTAGTATCGTAATGTACTATTAATTGTTATTTAGGTTTCAAATGATAAAGCGTTCTTGTCCTATCCTAACCTAGTTTACTCACGCCGGGACAAAATAAGAGTTCTCCTGGGAAACTAAAATTAATTAGGATTATTAATAATAATAATAATCGAAGCAATCTAATAGCGAAGAGTCTCGACCAACATCTCAAGAGACTCTCCCTAGATGGCTGGGTCAAGGGTCAGATACAGAAGGCGGTACTCCTGGACACGGCGCGGATAGTCCGGAGGTTTCTCTCTCTGTCGCCCTAACCACCGGTAGCTTAGGCCCTGCCTCGCTGCCGGCGGCACCCTAGGTTAGGTTTTTTATTATGCTTTTATATTTAGATTTTTTTCTTTTTTGTATATTTTACATTTATAAAGTTATTGTAAAAAACCTAGCTTAAGTAAGAAAATAAATAAAGGGAATAATAATAATCGCATGGCATATATTTTCGAACCGTGAGGTCTTCGAGAAGACAAGTACGGTTGCCAGTTTGTTGCACTTTAGCACCAGCCAGGGGTCACGTGTAGGGTAACGGTGGGTACTCCCTACGGACGTAGTGCAACTTCGACCCCCCTTGTCAAGTGAGTGGGTAACTTGACTGTTAGAAGTTCTCAAGCCACCCGAAGGCCTCTAACCCGGCCTAACGACTGTTGTCGTAGACAGCAACCGGGATCAACGGCTTAACGTGCCTTCCAAAGCACGGGAGCGCTCAGTTAGTAACCACTCAAAGCGGTCACCCATCCAAGTACTGACCTGCCCCCACGTTGCTTAACCTCGCATACCGCTCCCGGTACGCGGGCGCCGCTGGGCCACGATTAGGATTATTGATAGTTGCAGGTAGGTATTGATTGGTGCCTTTAAGAATAAGAATATTTTGAAGTGTAAAAAAATACATTCTGAGATTCTACGGGCTAGGAACATTTGATCTAGGTCATGGAAATAATCTGGGTCATGTAATAAAACTGTCATGTTTTTATCAATATCGATGTTTTTTAAATACATATTGTCATTGGCTATCAAAGGTGAAACGCTGATTTTTTTATATATAGCTAGGCTGCATTTATTATTTGTGAATTCGTATAAGATGGGTAGTAAAAAAAAAAATTTCATCATCATATGTATGTGAATTTGCGTAATTTGAAAGAAATAAACAAATATAACTTAATATTGATAAAATAGGTAAATAACGTTATTAAAATTGGATTATCATAAGGTCACTCTTAATTTGAACAGCCACATTATTATAATTCATTTCAGCACTGGTTTCTGTAATTACAACCTAGCTTTCTTAAACCTATGGACACTTTTATTTTATTGCCTAACTAAATTCCTCTTCGTGGCAAAACAACTCTAATCACTATTAAATATACGTATGGAAATTATAACTAAATTATCAACATAAAATAAATTCTCTTAAATAGAGCAATACAAAAAATCAAACATGGTAATAGAAGAATATAAAGTAAATAAAAAAAAGAGTCATGTTAAGTTTGGCTACTGACTACAAGTCGTTACTAAGAAAACAATTGAAAATAATTTAAATAATACTAATTTATATCAGTAAAATAATTAATTGGTCCATTACTTTTCGTGTACCTATCTACATTTTTGTAAATAGTATACTGGGAATCGATCAAAAACGAACTATGACGCCCATTTGACATGATTTGATTAAATATAATTTGAATGATGTTAATTCCATGTGACTTTCCATAAATCATGTACTGACTGTGATTGATCACTTTGACAGTCTTGTCACCAATGAGATCTTAAAGGGAACATAAGTGAGGCCCCACTGGTCTCACAAATGACACATGATTTATTGGAAACTCTTTTTCTCTTAATGTCACTTTCTCTTCACAGCGAAAACTTAACCATTTGTTATTAAAATGATTGCACCTGTAAATTAATGACACTTGGGTCATTAGGTTAGTCTACTTAAGAAAATGCTTCACATCGATTCAGTGAACGAAAAAAGAAATCACTGCATCGATTAATATTATCGAACACTTAGTTAAAATATACCTTCTCCGTTCCGTCGTGGGTAAAAACAATAACGAGAAATACATAGACAATGACCATTTTAATTTACTTGGTACAAAAATTGCCGCACAATCTTTCATTCCACTTTTGGCAAGTCTTTTTTGCAGTCGAACAATAAAGAAAACTTAATTTAATATAGTTATAAGTTGCAATTAAAAATGTGTAATGCTAACGCGGTTCGACTGTAGTGGAAATTGTACTAACAAGGAAGGGTACCCAGCTGTCCGGCTCCGATTTGAATGATTTTTATATATGTTATAGAGTAGTCAAGCTTTTAGCTGCCCAATTTCAACCTGTTCGGAGAAATGATCCTCCAAAATACTGAAAAGTGACGAAACCCTCTAACTTCTGTAGAGAGTTTTGTTCAAGCAAACTGCGTTGTTATTACTAGTTTTGATATATGTTGGAGTACATGAAAAAATAATGGACACGTGTTTTGCTATTTCTGCTAAAAACTCATATTTAAAATAAAACACACTTCAAAGTTCCATACTTTTCATCGTTTCACTCACTTTCCCTTTGGTTATTTGTTTAGCTTGAAAACTGTTTGGTTCATGGTCCCGAAAAAAAAACATTTAGCGGTTTCATCTATTATAAAAAAATAGCCGTGAACTTTATATTCATTCAATTTAGATAGATAGATAGATATAAATTCTTTAATTCTTTCCACAACATACATGGTAAAAATTGAAACACAAGAAAAAAAAAGTTAAAACATCAAAGAGAGGCATGCAGCTTAGAACTAACGTTAAAACAAATTAAATACAAAACCATGTGTCGTGGTACAGAATAGGCGAATTTCAACACAAACTTACTTAAAGTAAATAAAAGATGACCATAAACAGTTTTCAAGCTAAACAAATAACCAAAGGGAAAGTGAGTGAAACGATGAAAAGCTGATGAAAAGTATGGAACTTTGAAGTGTGTTTTTTTTAAATATGATTTTTTTAGCAGAAATAGCAAAACACGTGTCCATTATTTTTTCATGTTCTCCAACATATATCAAAACTAGTAATAACAACGCAGTTTGCTTGAACAAAACTCTCTACAGAAGTTAGAGGGTTTCGTCACTTTTACAGTATTTTGGAGGACCATTTCTCCGAACAGGTTAAAATTGCGTACCTAAAAAAATACGTGTCGGCCATTTGTTACTACTCTATAACATATATAAAAATCAATCAAATCGGAGCCCGACAGTTGGGTACCCTTCCTTGTAAGCTACATGTCATATACTCGTAGGTTTCATTACTGTTCAAAAAAATCCAGCATGCCGTGCCGTCACTACATGCACCTTGGTGCATTGGCAATAACTTGAATAAGATGTATAAAAAATATGGGAATACCTATACCTACTTCCCATTTTTTCATAGAACCGTGAACTCCTTAAGAAATAGATGATAATAAAACTCACCACACATTGACAATTATGGCTTTATACCAATTTAAAAGAACTGAAAGAATATCGACAATCAATTTTATAAATGCGAATGAGTCTAAAATTGTAAATTAGAAGTCTGGTCATGAAAAACTACAAAAAAAAAAAATACATGTTACCATCTATATCGTCGATAATAACGATATGCATATTGCATTTATGGTTATGACATGACCAATGAAGAATTCACAATTTCACGTTTATTGGCATAATAAAACGATTGTCAATCTAATATCGGCTGTCACACATGTATCAACTCGTCATCGCCTCAATCCATTCTAACCCCCTTTTTCACACCACAAAACTCAACAAACCTCTGTTAACTAAAATTTGTTTTGGCATTTTCTTACAAACATAAGGGTCATAATGACAGATAAGGACAAACGAATTTTACAGATAGTTCAACTCAGTCGTGCGCGCGGCTGCATGTGTGTGTGCTCTTCTAACTTTCGCTGTGTGTGCGAATGCTTGTAACAACGACTGCCGTGTCACTCGCACAGAAACCAAGCCTGTATAGTTACAAGCGCACGCACACATAGCGCCACGCGCACAACTGAGTTAAACTGTCTGTAACGGCATTTTAACTAAACTAGGTTTGATGGACGTTGAATAATAGCAGATACAACAAGTTGCATCGTCAACGAAGTTTATCACTGTACCGAGGCGTTGTCGTCATGGTACCGGATTGATATGTGTGAGACAACCTTTTCCCCTCCATTATGTACGCGCAGCATTCAGCCTGGAGCAAACAGTGTAATCTTTGGCAATCCCATGGCGACGGAAGAATCTGGAAGTTTCTGGCAGTTTCTGGAAGTCTTCTCAGAGGAGCCCGACCTCGCGCAGCGCTGCGTCCACCGTCTCGTCCTAACACAATCCGCTAACTAAAGCAAGGGTGAATCCAAAACACTACTTATACCACAGAACAAAAGAAAACTCGGCAGGTTGTTTAGTTTTGAGCAATTTGGGACTAGGGGTGTCATCTTTTTTCCCTGTAGTATGAGAGCAGCTCTGAACAATATCGATGCTCAAATGGTACCTATATATCATATTTAGTCGTTTTGTAATGTCACGATTTATTGGTATAGAGTATAATTATATGGACCGCTAATATTTTATAACGAATATTAAATTACCGCTAACAGCACATATCTATGATGCATATCTAATTGGCTATGTGCGAAGTAGGTGGTGGGGGTAAGCTAGGCGATCGTAGCGCACACCATGGCAGAAATGTGTACTTACCGGGGACCACTGTCAAATTTACTTTCACGTTTTCTATTGGTTTCTTAACGGTTTCCTACGATTCGTTTCGTTTGTATGTATGTATTTATTTATTCTCTTATTTATTTCAGTAAAATTTCCAATACGGGGTCTTTCTCGTTTACTAAAGTAAATAAAATATTCATGTGTCATTATTTGACATCTCTGAGTTTTGACATTGTCTCGTGACCTTTGACGTTTGACGTTTCAGACGTGCACATAGCCAATAGGAGCAACATTTTTAATGCATAACGTACGAACCCTTCTATTCTTATCTCTAGATTCACCCTTGCATTCAAACTGAGCAAGCATTTTATAATGCCCACAATATCTGCAATTTTGTGAAGGGATTTGATTTATCGCGTAAGTAAATTAAAAAAAAAGTTAATTTGAAAAAACCCGATGAGTACGTAGGTAAGTCTGTGTAGATCAAAAACCAAATCCTAAATCAAGTATTAGATAAATGGAATAAATGGTAAAAATATTATTTGCCTATTACGTAAGCATTGAATATACCGACACCATAAAAACTATGAAATATCCATATCCTAACATAAATGAATAAAAAAAAATATTTTTGCAAAATACTATGACGACATTATAATGCGAAAGTTACATCATCAACTTTAGCACATGCTTGTTTATAATAATAAAAAAACACTTTCTGCCAGTAAAAAGATCCGTAGGTGTCACCGTTTTAAGTATTTTTGATCTTAGTTTTTTACACATCGCTGGTTCAGCACATTATCATTTGGCAACTATAGGTACATCGCCATCTAACATGTGTGTATTATACGAGTGTGAAAGAGACAGATTTTTATGCTATATAAATTTATGTGCATGAGAGTCTGACATGTCTTAGCATCTAGTGACATCTATCAATCTTTGAACAGTATAAGCAGCAAGTTATTCAGATGTTAACCACCACCAGGTCTGGGACAGGAAAGTCCGCAGCATGAGAGTAGTGCAGCAAAATACAGCATATTAGAAGACAACACACAACAAACAAGGAGGGAAATATAAAAATGAGATGAACAATATCGATGCTGACTGTACAATACAATTTTCAACCTTCAATAATTGAATATTTACTGAACGCAGAGAATCGTAAATTAGTTAGCGAAAGAAATATTTTATTATAGTATTTTTAAACAACTCATGCCACGGCTGAGGTTAGGTGCATGCAAGAAAACAGAGATTTAGTTGAAACCCATGTATTTCGACATCCCATTACAGCAAATGCATGAACAGCCAGAATATACGACACTGTTTTACTGAGAGATATTAACAGTCTAAACAACATAAGCAGCATATGAATAAAAACGATACGAGGATGATTGAGAAGTTTTTAAAAAGATATATTGACATATAAAAGTAGTCTGATAAAGATGAATAATTCTACGCACCCAACAACAGACAAACCTTCATTTTTTTCTGATTTTTTCCCCATATTGCACGTATTACATATAAAAAAGAGATCGCTAAACAGGATTTAGGAACATATGCATTTATCGATTTATTACAACCTTTTCCCAGCGATATCTAACCCAGTAGAACAGTGTACTAAGATACATTTATGATATTGATAAGTTAAACAAAACTACACAAATATAAAGCATACTGACACATACAACTAACCGTTACATTCTTCAATTTCAGGCCCAATATACAAAAGGAATCAAAATCAAACTCACTATTAGATAAACCCAAATGGTTCACAAATGTCCCATAATACGTTAGACACTATAGATCTCTAGTATTTCTTCAAAACCAGAGAAATGTACCTAATTTAAAACGTTTCAGCATTTGCGTCATAGTCGCATAAGTGAGAGTATTTTAGAAGTAGAACCAGATATATTCATGTTTTAATAGATTTGCATTGCAAGTATAGGTTGTTTTATGACTTTAGATATTTCCATGTATTCTGGGACTCACAAATAAATATTTATTACATTATAAATAAGATCTAAACTCCATATTCATCTAGGTAGGTATATTGTCTATGAATACATGTATCACTAATACTTTTGTATGAATGTGTATGATGCCACTGAATGTAAATGTATGGATAGTAAAAAAGGAATAAACGTAATAAATATTACTCTACATCTAATAAAATTCAAATAATAATAGCATGCTAATATGTATATGGAGTTCTTCTGGCAATCAAAAATCTGATGTCACTAAGTGAGCCAAGGTATATTCATTGAACTGATATTGAAAACAAATTCTCCGAAATTCTCTAACAAACAGATAGTTCAACGAAAGTCAGGAGGAACTTTCGTTTCAACTGGAAGCTAAATTAAGCTTATTCCAATATGCGATAGCAAGTTTCTCAATAAATCTCCCTAGTGACACAGAGAGATAGGCCGAGATCGCGCATGCCATGACCTTGGATGAAGGCCATGGTCTGGCTATCTAAGTCAGCGTGTTAACAGCTAAGTCTCATTCGACTCAAATGGAAATACCTATATATCATTAATCGATTTGTAATGTCACGACTTATTGGTACAGAGTATAATTATATGGGCCGCCACAGAGGAGCAAAGCAGATGAGAATCGACCGTTCGAAGAGATTCTGGCCTCTGTTCTGATTGGCCAGTAGAACCACTACAGTTGCTAGAAGACTCCATGTAAATAAAGGATGGGATGAAGCACAAGCGTGGTGTGGCTACGGAATACAGACTGAGGGTATTGCAGCGGGGGCCCGCAGGTCAGTGCAACAATCCATCGTTCAGGTCCTGGCATGCGTACGGCAAACAGGGTGAGTGCGGGGCGGGGGAGGCGCTTTGTCGGGCCGACACTTTGATACTTATTTATATTTTGGTTAATTAATGATCGGCCGTAGATCTGGGATACTTCGAAAGATTCACTCTAACTGTTGAACCTCTCGCTTACCCAACATAATTTGAACAAGGTATATAATAATATAATGTGAAACATATTAGAGCAATATTTGAGATTTTTCTGGAATGTTTGCAAAGCTAAACAACAATTTTATGTTGTCTGTTCTTTTTTGTAAGAAAAGTGCACCAGTTCCACCTTCCTTTATGTGATATGGTTTTAAAAAAAACAAACCATACATGTTTTTTTTGTGAGCAAGATATGAAAATAAGATTTTTCATCAAATGTTGAGTCGGTCCAACAAAGATACAACGGAGAAAGTAGTTTGAGCACAAAATAAGCATCATAAAGAGGATACATAAAGGAAACAAATCGTTCTGGGCTTAGAAAAACCAGAAAATCTCAAGGAGTACTTTTTATACTATTAATTTTGTGCCTTCTCGACGTGAGAGCTTATTACAGCTTTCTTATTTAATCACAGATGATAGAGACGCAACATAAGTGAGATGGTAAACTCCTCTCTCATTCGAATGTATTGCTGCGTCCCGCTCGTCAGTAAATACATTAGGAGCGACTAATATTCCTGTTAAGAGGGCGCAGTACGTTTGGTTCTCCATACAAGCGTATTTATGCTCTCATTTTAAAACGCCATGCTAGAATAACATGAAACTTTGTATACACAATGGGATCCAGCTTGTCTAGGGCAGAAATTAGTTTCTGTTGCTTGAAATTATAATGGCGAAAAAATACAGCGATTATTAAGGTTTTCATACAAGCCGTAAAAAACTCAAAAAACCGCTGTATTTTTTTTTTCAATTTCTAGCAACAGAAACTAATTT
The DNA here is from genome assembly GCA_905163555.1 of Notocelia uddmanniana. Classification (NCBI taxonomy): domain Eukaryota; kingdom Metazoa; phylum Arthropoda; class Insecta; order Lepidoptera; family Tortricidae; genus Notocelia; species Notocelia uddmanniana. The sequence continues at coordinate 3,928,691 of LR991054.1, forward strand.
CCGACCTAGGTATGCCGGATCCCATTGTGTATACAAAGTTTCATGTTATTCTAGCATTGCGTTTTAAAATGAGAGCCTAAATACGTTTGTATTGAGAACCGATCCACACCGATCGTACTGCGCCGTCTTAACGCACGGACTGTAAGATTTGTAGCAGTAAAATAAACATGGGTAAAGTGTTCACAAGTATAGAAAGAGGAAAAATTTATACAGTTCCTATGAAATCAAAAAAATAGTTGAGTAATAAAATCGATTTATCAATATTGTACACGTATACTCGCTATATTATATACAGAAGATTATTTTTCTTCGTGAACATGATATGACTATGCGTTCAATATTTATATTTATATCATTAGTAGATTAGTTCGATTTTAGGTTATTATTAGGCACTATACAAGCATCTCATAATAGGAGTAGTAGGAATTACAATAAATATAGTAGCCGAAACTAGTCGTCTTCTGTATACTAATACGTGAAGTTAACACTACACGTTAGGTGTGTGGACACGTGACTAATTAGTCATGATATACAGGGTGAATTCGGAGATGTCATGATGGATGATGATGGATGTGTGTGTTTCGGAGGTGTGTGTGATGTGTGTGTGGGTGTGTTCGGTGTGTGTTCAGAAATCACTATATCTTTCATCCAAAAATCAATGGGGCACACTATCATATTTGTCCCATGCTATATGGAGAATGGCATATGGTCGCGCGATATAGGGTGACCAAATTGTTACAAATATTTTTTCTGTTAAAAATAATGATTATTTAAAACCAGAGATAGAGTTGATTGTGGGAATTTCCACGTTAAGTTAACAGGAAATAAAAGTATTTCATTCTCGCTTGTCATTTCCCAATTATATGGGCACGGCATGTCTTTTTTCCATACATCTCTGTCACGCGTTATCTCGTCATTCGCTTCTTTCCTATTCATATCGTCTCTAACACAATCCACCCACCATTTTTTTATTCGTGAAAAAGAGTAGCGGATATTGAAACTTTGATATCAATTTTTCCGATGACGTCTCCGATGTCACCAATATCATATAGGACAGCAATGTCAGCATCGTAAATCTGTTTACATTATATATATTTAGCTAGACGATTCGTTTCGGACCAACCTACTTTGTATAGTATTATTTTATTATTTATTGGACAAAAATCCTATAACTCAACTGATTAAAATTAGTTTTATTGCATTCAATATGAAATTATTCGTAATTTTTATGATTGATATGTAACTCGTAGTAATTCGATACCTACGTCGGACGTCTCTTTTTCTCTTTGTCAATTAGAGTAAGAGAGAGAATAAGGACTAAATAGTGTGTGTATGTGGTTTATGTATACATAATATAAGTAGTTGATAAGAAAAGGCAGTGCTTCTACCTAAATATAAGTGATATTTAACAGCTACAAAAGGCACTACTGAGGCCACTGTCCTATTTACTGGTCCATTTTATAATCTAATTTTATTTTTTATCATTAAACCTATTCGTTTTCAAGCGAGACGGACTAGATACTAATTGTGACTTTTTAAAGAGTTATTAGACAGTCTATTACTAACACGTCGCTGGTAAGTCCTCAGGGGCTCCGACGAACACGCGAAAGTTCTTATATCTCCATCTCTATCACTTGAATAGCGCAAGTGTGATAGAGATGGCCATATTTTAAAATCGATCATCTTTTCACGTTTTATATAGAACGTTTTATTTATATTTTAATATCTTTTCACGTGATTAAAAACCCAATATTGAGAGAAAGACATGTTCCAAGTCCACGGTACGACCCCTGAGATGCTGCTAGTGACATCTAACAGACTGTTGTAACACTCTTGTGGGATAACTACAATATTATATAATAGGAATATCGATTAGGACTAGTATAGAACATCATAATCGTATTGCAAAAACCCGAACATATCTAATCTAAACCGCTATCATTCAATATTAAGAACGAGAGTTTACGGCAAAGACTAGTAAACAATAAAGACTGTCAATAGCAACAGTGGCACTAGATGGCGCTGTTCAGGGGAAATGCACGAACGTCTATAGACGTCGAACATAAGGCTTAACTGCGCTTTATCACTCACGCGAATGGTTCAAATAATGCCATATATTAAAACTGTTGATATGGATGGCAATCTTTAAAATTTGCTAGTCGGTTTTAGAAACCAACACCTTAAAAAACTTAGCACTATTGATGTGTATAGTATTTGAAAGTGATATAAATTGTCTTATCACCCATAAAGTATTAGATATGTCTATAGTTAAATATAAAACTTAGTTTCATATCCCAAAACATATAAAATGAGCAAACTTATAATAGAGAATGATTAATAATTTCAGTATTTTTTTACTTTTTATTTTCTAAGGATATTAGAAGAACTCAAGTATTATAAGATCACTGATAGATGGATATTTCAGTGGACATATTAATTCAATTGGAATGTGAATACTTCATTTTAGAATACTAAGTAAAATACTGTTATTACCATTCAATGTTTGTAGCGTATAAATGGAATATTATCACAATTATATGATAGTAGCAGACTGAAATCTCGCTATAAATAATTTAGGGGGTGTGAGAGTAGGTAAAGGTAATCCTCTTTTTATTATACAACGACAATGGCAAACAAGCTTGCGGCTTGCCTAATGGTAAGCAGACACCGTAGCCTATGGACGCCTGGGACTCCAGAAAAATCACAAGCGAACTCCCTAAGCCTACCTTTTATTGACTTGCGGGTTCCTCTTTATTACTAAACCAATCTTAATTTAATAATGAATGGAAACGCTTCTTGTCTTTTCATTTGTCACGGCGATCGCGCCATATTCAAACCAACACTTTCGACGCGAGTTACAAATAGGCGCATAAAATTAGCAAAACCTGGACATAATTCGATAACTGTAATTTTCTTTTTCTATGATTTAGACTACAGTTAGTTATACTTAAACTATAAAGAATTAAACATTTTAAGGCTCCGCGTCAATGTTAAAAAACAAAAAACAAATTTTTAACACATTTTGATTTCTTAAGTAAGCCAAAATAAATAACTTTGTAAAAGTACGTGTATAATGATATGAAAAAATATCATTTAATGAATTATCGTGAATATTTTTTATTTAATATAAATAAATATTGGGGGAAAATCATTGACAAATCGACCTAGTCCCGAACTAAGCAAAGCTTGTACTATGGGTACTAGACGACGATATACATACTTATATAGATAAATACATAGAAAACATCCAAGACCCCGGAACAAAATCCATGCTAAATGCACAAATATTGCCCTGACCCGGATTCGAACCCGGGACCTCTAGTTTCGGAGGCACTGTCACTACTAACTAGGCTAAACAGACCGTCAACATTTTATTAGTACTATAAGAAACAATTTAAACAAAAAAAATTATAGTTTACTTTTCTATATTAATAATTTCGTGCAGGGGTAAGGTAGACCCGAACGAGACCTGTCTCAAATTGAAGAACGTATAAAAATAACGATTTTTGAGTAAAAAAGTAAAAAAGTAAAAGTAGTTTATTCTTCAAATTAGGCATATTACATGCACCTATGAACGTCAATAAACTACCACCGGTTCGGAAAAATAAACCTCTGCCACGAGAAGAACCGGCGTAAGAAACTCGGCGAGGTGTCATTTTTTCAAAACAATATACATTGTATAGTTAAATGTAAAATTACAGTCTCAGTTACTACAAAACTAACAAGCTACAGTAGAAAACCTATTTTCGCGATAGATTAGCCGTGCAGGACACTATCACTGCCAAACATCCCTGTCCATGATGTAATCGTTTACCTTATAATATGCTTTTGAAATAAGTGTTTGTTTTACTACAGATTTGAATTTAGAATTGCTAAGTTCAGTAATGTGTTTTGGAATTTTATTGTAGAATTTAATACAATTTCCCAAGAACGACTTTTTCGCCTTTACTAGTCTATAGAAGGTTATTTTCAGTTTTCCAGTGTTTCTGGTGGCTATTGGTTTATCAGCGTTCGTTGGGAAAGTGCACAAATTCTTCCTAACATACATTATTATTTCAAATACGTATAGGGACGGCAGGGTTAGAATATCTATTTCTTTGAAAAATTCTCTTAATGAGTCACGCAACCCCAAGTTATAAATTGCTCGGATAGCCCTTTTTTGCAAAATAAAAACAGTTTCAATATCTGCAGCTGATCCCCACAAGATAAGACCATAAGTAATTATACTATTAAAATAAGCAAAGTAAACTAACCGTGCCGTTGCCACATTGGTAAGCTGCCTTATTCTCCTGACTGCAAATGCAGCAGAGCTCAACCTACTTCCTATCGCTGTTATATGGGAACCCCACTGCAATTTTGAGTCCAATGTAATACCTAAGAATACAGTTGACGTAACAAATTCTAATGTTTGGCCATTAAGTTTAACTAGTTACCCGCGCGGCTTCGCCGCGTAGACGTACTACGAAGAACGCAAGCGAAGCCACGGGATAGAATATGCGTATTCCGAAGGTCGATTACAAAGTCGATTTAAAAACATTCGTGCTTGATCATCACGGCTAGTCGTCAAATTTACAGTAACTGTCAGCCTTATTTCGAGAAATGAGATCTACCTACTGACTATGAGAATTTCTATGAAAAATATGCATCTTAACAACTTCAGTCAATTTGGCCATCTGATAATAATCAGATAATATTAGTGTTTTGAATGTGTGTGCGTTGATTGTTTCAGTGTAATGATGCGTAGTAATAGGAAAATATTTTGTATGTGTGGTTTTTTACGTGTGTGTTACCTCCCCCAATTTACAAAATATTTTGTTTGCGTTAGGTATTTCTTTATTGGTGGTTCACCTAAGTTGTGTCCACATAGGAGTTAGGGTAATTTGTCGAGGTCCCTCTCGGGGACCAACATGAGAAGCCAGGAGAGGAAAAATAAAAACAAAATATTTTGTTCGGTAATGTGCGCTGATGGCGTCTCTTGTCTAAATAAGGCTCTAATAAGGTACGCAAACTCAGAGTACCCCAGAGAAGACGTCTAATAATAATACCGCTACCGAGCGAGATGATCATATCATATACTTACTAAATTGAATAAGAGTGACTGTAAGGGATATATCATTTGTTGTGTTTGTCATAGTTCCGCAATTAAGAATGTTCTGTGATATGAGAATCCTATCCTACCCGCCCTTAGAGTACCCCTGAGAAATTTTCAAATAATAACACCACTACCGAGGTCATGTACTAAATGGAATAAGAGCGACAGAGAGAGATACATAATTTGTAGTCTTTGTCATAGTTCCACTTTTTTATTTGGCTCATTATCATGTCCACGTCATATCCGCCCAAATTAAAGAGGTTGTTTATGATAAGGCGCCAGCCGTTTAAGACAAATTCTCAATTTAGGTGGGTAAGAGCTTTCCCGTCCCCCTTGGTGGAACTCGTACTCGTATAGGATCTCTTTAGAAATACTCTAAGTATCCTCATAACCTATTCTATCTAATCTAGAAAAAAACAATGCATGCGACATTGGCAATATTGGTATTAACATTTGATGCCGGAACCACGCAATGGGCCATTATGGGCCAACGTATAGGTCGCAGTTATGCATTAAAGGCCATCGCTTTCCATCAGGTGAGACTAAGGTCAATCGCCAGTCAGTCAATCATAAAAAAACATATTTTCATCTCGTTCCACCGCATAACTGCGTCTTGTACGTGGCCCATCATGGCCCATCGTGTGGTTTTGGCATGACAGTTGTGAGGTCTATATTGTCAAGTGAAGTAACTGGGTTAAAATCTTTCGTTATCTATCTCTATAACACTTGCTTATTGGTGTGATAGAGAAGGAAATATAATGAACTTCGATCTTCGGGTGTTTCGGGTAGACCCCCTGAAAACCGGCACTGTCACTGTTGCAGGTGACACTGATACAGTATAATTTTAACTTTTAATTGAACATGTGCAATACTCGTAGTGGTAATCTTATTCGTCCTTTCAATGTACCTACGCCCTTTTAGAACGTGGCAGTTTAACGTGACCATTATCCCCCTTATTTTGGACATTTTTACTGAAACGTAACAAAGACAAATGTACATGTCCTCTAACTTTTCGAGTATTATTAACCTTTTCGACGCTAACAACGTACTTATATTGCGCACCAACGGTCCGAAGCCAACGACGTATATATCCGTCTTGGCCTCTAATGAGATATCAACCTACATGCATTTCTATAGGGTTCAACTTTGCGTTTGACATCCTCAGACAAACATTGATGAATAGCAAATTAACCCCTTGAACGCTATACTTAATGAACGGCAGTGACACTTACACGTCAGCTAAAGAACGAAGGTGATTTTGACAACGTACGTTATAACTCCCATGTTGTCGACAATTAAAGGGTTTAATTATTTTTCTGACGTCTTAATTTTGTTAAAGTATTTAACCTTTTTAGCGCACTCTCAATAGAAATGCATCTAGGTTGATATCGCATTGGACGCCGTCACCATGACGGATATATTCGTCGTTTTGTCGAATCAATGGTGCGCATATACGTCGAATACGTTATTGGCGTCGTAAAGGTTAATTAGTGCAACATTGTTTTCTCGTTGGTTTGATCTGAATCCACCAATAAGTAACGTCTACTGATTGAACTTCTTTACTTATGATCACCCTACTGGTATGGCAATAGGTGGAAGAGAGACACACTTAGACAAAGCTAGCCTCTTCTCTTTCAAAATGTTTTGCAGCTTATCTATGATTAACTCAGAAACAGTTCTGTAACTCACAACGTAAAGTTTAATTTGGTTTGTCATTGTTTTGGCAGATATCAATATCAGTCAAGATATACGGAACGTATATTTGAAACGTCATTGGTTTGTATATCAACTTCTTTGAAGTATAAACCATGACAATTTAATATTGACATAATTAAAGCACAAAATAAAAAAAAGTTGACACAATACGTCTGTCATTTACGTAAAGTGTAAATACTTAGACCGAATATTATGTATTGTCTTCTAAACAAATTAGTAATTTTACTTTCGTTTATTGTTAATAATATTGAGTATTTCTCGACTCAAAAGTTTTATATTGTAATGCTGTACCAGATATTTCTTACAGGAACATTTTAGTTCATATTTAATTTTATGTCATCCGGAATCATACCATAGCCAGTTCCCAAGTCACGTGGAGGTCACGTGTTAACCAAGCTAAATTTTGACACCTCGTACAATTCTACCAAGGTAAGCTGACCCGTCGCTTGTATGCGGCGTCATCGAACACGATTTTGAGGTTTATATTTGTCGGGGCATCCAGGATTTTTCGTAAATATCAATTTAATAAATTTTCCAGGATAAAAATCAAAAAACTAAGACCTTATTGCAAATCTGCAGCATGGGACGAATCCTATGGTATATAATTTATCAAAATCGGTCCATAACTGTAGATCTGATGGGCGTTGTAAGGATCGGCTTCGCGTAATATATATATAGATAGATAGATATTTGTATCTAAGTTTCTATTTGATGAGTTTGCAAGAGAGAATTTCATACATTTAGTCTTTTTCGGATTCAACACTAAATTATTGGCAGCAAACCAGTCAGATATCATGGACAGGGTATTATTTGGTTCAATGAGTTCAGTATCTTTCCTATTTACCTTGAACAGTAATGAGGTGTCGTCTGCGAACATTACAATGCCTGATCTTCGGCTTACCATATATGGTAGATCATTTACATAAACAAGGAACAGGAAAGGGCCTAGAATAGACCCCTGAGGTACTCCCATCTCTACCACTGTCTCTGACGAAAGGGCTTTATTTATCGCTACCTTTTGATTTCTCTGTAATAAATATGATTTCATAAGATCCAATGCATGTCCTCTGATACCATAGAAATTAAGCTTACAAATTAAAGTTCCATGATCTACACAATGAAAAGCCTTGGAAAGGTCACAGAACACTCCAATGGCGTCATATGACTCTTCCCAAGACTGCAAAATAAATTTTATTAAACTTGCACCTGCATCAGTAGTTGATCTACCTTTCGTGAAACCGAACTGCTGTGCGTGCAAACTATTGTGTGAATTAAAATGAGAAACCAATTGCGTAAGCATTATTTTTTCGAATATTTTGCTAAACGCTGGTAGGATAGTTGAACATATGTATCCGCAAAATTCGGATTGTCGCGTATTTTGCATTTAAAAGTGTTAATTTGATGACAAAACGTCGGCCATATTGCCCACAGACTATATTGCTATATTAAATTTGTTGGTTGACAGTGTCGGCTACGTTCGAAAATCGTGAACTATTTTTGCGTCCGGTATGTTGGCCAGGTCGCTGGGCTGCGTTCTGGGTGATGGGCCATCATCGCCCATTGTGTGGATTCGGCTAGCCGCGTCTGCAGCGTTTTGTTTTTGTGGTTTTCAAGCGTTCTAGACACCTATCGATTGTCACAATAACCGCCATCAAAGCGAATGTATGGGGCCTGTTACATGGTTATTAGTATCACGTGATACGTTCATATCACGATACGTGTCACGTGAATATTGAAGCAGAAACTATACAAATTTGAAAACTGTGATAATATTGACTCCCCAGTATTGTGATAATATTAATCGTGTAAAGGACACCACTAGAATGTTTGCTGAGTCTGTCCGCCATCTTAAAGCTGCATCTCTATTTTGTTGTGACAAACTACTAGACTAAACTTATAGCCTTTAAACGTCTAGCAAAATTCTATCCCTATCTCGCTCTATCTCATAACTTAGTAGTACTGCTCATGCCGTTCGCCGCGCTCGGACGTTAGAGGCGCTATCGCGAACCGAAAATGAAGTAGCTGCCTCTACATCGCACATGCATATTCGAACGATAGAGAGGGAGATAATTAGTTTTTGGTTCGCGTTAGGTCCTCAGGCGTCCACTTTGAAACGAATAGGGTATTTTATTATATGAGAAATAAAATTCAAAATGTGAGAAAAACCGGCCAAGTGCGTCGGACACCGAGGGTTCCATACAACTAAAAAAACAAATGTGATTTATCAATATATTGGTATTTTTGGTAAAATATACGTCATACTAAACATTATCACCTAATTTCAAGTTCAGTTAAAAAATTATATGTGTGACAGACGACACACGGAATGTTCTTTGACTTTCTTCGACCGACCGCCGCGCTCGGACTGAAGTGCTACTGGGAACCGAAAACGAAATACATGCCTCTCTGTCGCACTTGCATATTCGAGCGCGGAGAGGGAAATACTTCGTTTTCAGATCGCGGTAGGCCCTCTGGTTGGTGCGCGTACGGCTCCTATTCCTGGATGGTGCACGTATCGGAATGCAAAATACCTTTGGCGAAATTAACGGAACAAGTTGCTAAATAAGTTCCATTAATTGAAGAAAATATTACCAACTGTTATTATTATCACGCGAAATACTCATATAACGATCCGTATCATGTGAATATTGATGAATATTGAAGCAACATCCCTACAATTTTGAAAACCGCGATAATATTGACACATAATCTTGAGTGTAAAGGGTCCCACTGAATAGAATTTGGCGGAGAATAGAGAGCTGGGTCTACTCCGAAATTCGAACTTCGTAGTAGACTTCCTGTTACCGCGAAACGAAAACGAACGAACATTGTGTATTTATTTCCCTCAGTGTCGCTCGAATTTTCAAGTGCGACAGAGGGAGATACACGAACTTCATACGTGTTCGTTCGCGGTAGCAGCTCTGACTTCGCACCAAAAATACTGACTGGCACATCATCATTTAACAATTGCACATCTGAACCGAATTTTAATGAACGATTAGTATTTTAGCTATACAAATCAGTACTGATTACGGTGTCAAATTTTTTATGTGCCTTTAAATACTAGCCTTATAAAAATACTTAGGATTAACTTATAAAGATACTTTGCCCGTGACTTCGTCAGCGTAATCTTTTACTCCCTATTTCATATGTTTATCCACACTACAAACTATATTTGTATACGAAGTTTCATCATAATCCGTTGTTGTTATGTTTATATTTTACAAATTTTTGTACACTATTTCTTTCGTCGTTTGCATTACTGTCACGAATAAATGTTTTCTTTATTTCTTTCTTATTTATTTCACCCGAGCGAAGCCGGGCTTTCATCTAGTATTTATTATGGTTTACTTACCAAATCAAAATGTGTTAAAAATTCAGTTTTTTGAATATTTTTTTTAACATTGACGCGGAGTCTTAAAATGTTTTATTCTTTTTATTTTAACTATAACTAACAATACTTTAAATCATAGAAAAAGAAAATTACAGTTATCGAATCATGTCCAGGTTTCGTTAATTTTATGCGCCTAAAAGAGCCATAGGTTATGTATTATGGTTAGAATGAGATAGTAATATCTGTCTATCTCATTCTAACAGAAAACTACATCCTTAACACTGTATTTAACGCGCGTTGTAGCGTTTCAAAGGCTCCGAAGCGCAATCGTGAAAATGAATATATAGCAATCTAGAGCCAGCTTCATGCTAATGGACATGAAGGAGGCCATTCAAAGCTACATTAAAGAAATTAAGAAACTTGTATGCAAAATGGTCCTGGGAAACCTCGACAAAAGAATGTGTATGTGCCAGAAAAGCTGTTGAGGCCATATACTCTATACATAATGCCCATACATTGTGATTCAAAATCAAATAAAAGTAAACCGAAAATAACTTGGTTTCAAAGCAATTCCCATCCTCAGACGCTGCAGTTGTCGATTGAACTTCGTGCCAAGGTAAGCCCAAGAGACTACAAAACGGGGTTCTTCAAGGAGTGTATACATTTTAAAGCGTCGGCAATACGCATGTGACACTCACTGGAGTTGCAAGCGTCCGTCAGGCGTACCGTACGCTAGTTTGCAATTAACGTGGTATAAAGAAATATTGATTCTAGTGTAGCCCTAACAGTGTATCTATATTGGTTCATATACACTTTTTCGGTCGATTTTTTCTAATAATACCGCTCTATGATCATAATCATCGCTTTTCATATTTTTTTTGTTTAAAATTATCCGTACTAATACATTTATTCATAATAATGAAGTTTCCGTCTCATAATTGGGATGTTGACAACAATAAAAATAAATTACTTTTATATTGCCAATGAATAAATCTCACGAAAATAGTCGGAAAATATCACGCTTCTACTTATTTTTGCTATATTAATGATTTTTAAATACGTGAAGAACAATAAATGGACGCTATTTGATCATAGAAAGGGCGTGACGTCACTTGTTGCTATTTCCCTACATACTTCATATTAACAGAGCGTTTTTGACGTTTCATTAAAAGTCGCTGATTTGATCATCAGTCAACATCCCTATTTCATCACTGATATTATATTGGTTCACATAATGTTGTTATCAACATTTTTTCTTAAAACGTTTGGCGCACCCCCTGACAGTCTGCTACTAGCATGAACAAGTGTCGCGCTCACACCAGCTCATTGTCCTGGCTACTAACCTCCTGCAGCAGGTCCTGCGCCGCGATGGCCTTGAGCACGTTCTTCTTGCTGGTCTCCTGCAGCTCCCCGCCCAGCACAAGCTCGTCCAGGATGAAATACGCCTTCTCGAAGTTGAAGATTATGTCCAGCTCGCACACCTGAAGCCAGCGGTTTCATTAACCCTAAGACTCCATTCATTGAAACATGCTACTACGGACTCAACTACAGGTTAATATACGTGCGTATTTAAGCACTTTATTGTACACAATAACAAGTTGAAAACAATTTAAAAGAATAAACGGTACACTATTGAGCTCTCCAGCAATTAATTCCAAATGGTTTGATTGGTTTTTTTTTAATGCAAATAGGTATAGCTTTCTTGTGTCGTGTATTGTTTACTCTACTAGAGTGATATCAATAACACTTTATTTTTAATTATTTAAAAAACCGGCCAAGAGCTAGTCGGAATCGCGCACCGAGGGTTCCGTAAAATAATTTTTATTATATAATGTAACTAAAAATTTACGGTTTTCGCAATTTTTCCTTTATCTGTGCTATAAGACGTTGCTTCGTACCAAATTTCAAGATTCTGAGTTCACGGGAAGTACCCTGTAGGTTTTGATTCCCTTGCGAGTGTCGAAAATTTGCGGCATAAACGGCTGTATCTTTCTATCTTTGATTTTTTTCACAGCTCCAAAGGGCAGTAGACCTGAGTATTTGATATAAATTCCAGCTTGATACCTCCACGCGTTCCTGAGAAAAAGGGCCTTGAAAGACAGACAGACGGACGGATGGACAACAAAGTGATCCTATAAGGGTTCCGTTTTTCCTTTCGAGGTACGAAACCCTAAAAACAATTTTAATCTTAGGTAATCCCAAAACTATCCTTTTAAACCAAAAATGCAACAACTAATATGAGTCATATAACTTGATACTATCACATAATCAGCATTGACTGCCATGCTATAATCATGGTGTCATGATCCATTACTAAGAGGTCACAACAATAGAACCAAATTTCTCTGAATTGAAAAAAGATGTTTTTTTGGACACAAGAGGTTACTGCAGATGCTCTCAGGAAGCGTCCTTTTACAGGCGACTTGACAGTCCAAAGGCGAACTTCCCTTAGCGTGAACTTATGAAAACCTAAGCCTTTTGACTGGTAACTTGCTATATATGTTTTCTTTTGTGCAATAAAAAATAAATAAATAAGATACAGTCATAGCGGCGGCATCTGGGCAGGGCACATTGGCCTTAGAACCAATGTCCAGCCCATTGAGGCGGAAAGGTTCCCGTGTGGTGGCCACGTACAGGAAGGCACAGCGAGGGTAGGCCCCCCACAAGGTGGACAGATGATCTGGTAAAGGTTGCGAGAGTCCACTGGATGCGGGTGGCGCAGGACCGGTCCTTGTGGCCTCAAACGGACTGATAGTTGTGTACCTCACTTCAAGGATTTGAGAATTTTGACTATGCTTTCACTTTTCATCTTTGAAACCATTGTGTTTGTCAAAAACAATGGAAGTTATTTCAAAAAACTGCGATGTGTCTAACAGAAACCTGAGAAACAAACACAGCCAAAATCTTTGCATTGTTACTGCAAAGACAGGATTGATGCAAAAAAGTGTGTATTGCCTGGCCAGTAAGATATACAACCGCCTACCTTACAACTTGAAGTCACTAAATATGTCAGAATTAAAAAATAAATTGAGGAAATAGTTAATCCAAAAATGTTATTATTCAATTTCTGATTATTTAAATGACAATTTGGTTTGACAAATCATTCATTGATTCAATTGATTATTTTATTGATTATTTATTTATTTTTATTATTATTATTGATTATTTTTATTTTATATTTAATTGACATTCTCATTTTTGGAATACTGGCATTCCATCAATATTTTCTTTGACATACACGCTAATATTAATTAATGCAGTTGAATTTTCATAAACTGATTAAAATTTGTACGTAGGCACCTGAATTTTATATGTATGACAGATTAGTAGATGTAGGGTTTATTTTAATATTAAGTTCAATGTTTTTGTATGCCGATTGGCAAAACATAGTGAAACTCTTATGACGACCACCACTGTAACTACCTATGTTTACAAATAAACGCTTACTTACTTACTACTTACTTACTTGTGGCACTTTTTAAGGGGAGATCTATGTCCAGCAGTAGATGTCCATCTGCTGCTATGATGATGCAGTCATAATAAGCAAATTCTACCATAGTGCATAGTGAATGGTACTCACACTGCCGAAGTACTTGTCCAGCAGCTCCACATAGCGGTGGATAAGCTCCAGCGTCAGTAGCTCATTATCTTCCTGCTCCATCGCACAGCAGAAGTAGAGGGATGCATACCTGACAATGAGGTTGTATGTGAATATAGTATTACTTATTTTAATTTCCTGTTAAGAGGTTGAAACCCTTAGGCCAAAATAAGAATTCTGTAAATGTCAGATCAAAATCATTACGAGGGATGGGAGTTCTGATACCTATTTAACTAACACTTTGAAGGGACCTTTTGTTGGTCACCACCAAATTCTAGTTATAGGCTGTATGGAAGCATAATAAATACAATTCATGGGATTTCAAAGCAAGTCAAGATGATAAATGCATGTTTAAGTATTTCCATTAACATTACATGTATTACAAGTTAATTTCCAAATATACAATACACCAGATATCATTTTATTTATTTGTAAATCATTCAACAAAGCTTAAGGAGCAAGTTGATGCAAAGTTTTATCCTAAATAAAAGGGAGTGAAAACTGAAATATATTTAAGTTTAGATTGGATATTTAAACAAGAAAATATCCATAGAACTAAATTTAAACAAAAATCAAACTATATTTTGCAACATATAGGTAAATACAATGAAAATTGTAAATGAATTAAATAAACTGAAACTGAAATAAATAGGCATTGGAATTTGCAATCCCTGATCATTACATAATATAAAAGAAAGCTATGCATGTCTGAATGTCTGTGCAATCAATTAACAGAGCGTTTGTGGACTCTAAATATTACAACAAGATAAGGTGAACCAATAGTAAGTTAACTGTGATGATGATATTACATGACTCAAAAACTACTGAACAGATTTTCATAAAAGTAGTTTATTCTTCATATTAGGCATATTACATGCACCTATGAACGTCAATAAACTACCACCGGTACCATATACTTTTGACTAATGATTGCTGATGATTCAGGGGGAAGGTTTCGATGTAAAATTCATTGAGGTACTGTGTCAATTAGCTTTATAATACTATTCTCTAAGAAACTGAATTCCATGATGACAAAACAAAAGCAATAGTCTAAATAACAATGTCCCGTATGAAATATTTTAACTGTGTAGCCACAAATGCCCATACCCCACACCACCACCACCACCACCATATCAGCCCTAGGACGTCCACTGCTGGACATAGGTCTCCCCCAATTTCATGGGGGGTAAATGCCATAATCGCCACGCTTGGCATGCGGGTTGGCGATCGCAGTATCTCCACCGCACTCAAGGAATGCTGCTGCCCATTCCCCAGTGGTCTTACCCCACACATACAAGAGCAATTACTACTGCTATAACATCACAATTATCATTGTCAATTTATCAGGATTCACACCACTTACCTCTTGTAAACCACCTTCACATCTTTCCACTCGAGGAACGAACACATCTTCGGTTTCCGCGCTAGTACTGTGGTAATCAGCTCACGAGTAATCTTCTTCTTTAGTTTATCAGGGTGAGCCACGTACCATTTCTGCAATCGCAACTTGCCTTGGCGGCTAAACAGAAGCATGAATTGCATCTGAAAACAATCAAACAACTTATTGACAGACCTCCTCAGGTGCTTCTAGGTCTAAAAGTCAGCGGATAATAGACTAATTATGAAAAATATTATCTTGATACACAAGAGATACGTACCATCTTTTAGAGTTTGGTGTACGATTAAAAAGATAAAAGTATAGGCTAGATAATAGCAACAACTTATAACATCACGATATTACACGAATTACAGTAATATTAAAATAATTAGAAAAACAGGACTACAACTGCAATTCCAACATCATTGACATGACATGCATGACAGGTTTTGACAGAACTAGTGATAAAGGTGACTGACACACCTAACTCTTTATTAATCACCAGCCCGGCTAGTATGATACCGTCTCGTTATATGGCCAAAATGTACTGAAACGTCACATAAAACGTGACGGCATAAGCTTTCATACTAGCCGGACAGGAAAAATAATACATGATTCTTAACCTAGGAGTACACTGTGGTAGATAAGAAGCGATCTTATCGCTAAAGATCGATGTTTTCCAGACAACCTATGAAGGTGACATTGACATGACAGCATAAAGATGGTTAATATATAATTAATCGATTATTATTGAGGAAAAGATGAAACGTTTCACTTTTAATTTATCCACGTATTCCAATTGAATATCTTAAACCTAATTCAATATCTACTGAAGTATTTTTTCTAAGCTTCACCGAGGAGAACTAAAATATCCACAAATTTCCATCCTTTTAATGACCAATCGATCCCTTTATTCATGGAATCGAGTGGAAGGTGTACGATTAATTAACGATCGATACATCTCTAGTGAACAGTATTGCCATTATAATATGTCGTCGCTGTTTCCGTATTTTTCGGTGAAACGTGAGTGGTATGCACGTGATACGCTGAGGCTCCTTCTATATTTTTCTCTTCCTATGATTGGCATCACTTTTTCTGACAACGTCAGTTCAGTTTCTGGAAAAGGAAAATATCAAAATTTACTTCATGTTATTTTATAGTCTTTGATGTAATTAAAGCATAAGATAAGAATGGCAACTGATACTGCGAAAAAGGATTATTGGACCACAATAGAAGCATGTTTAGAAAATCCAGCTGAAATACTAGATATAAGAGTTATTGCCTTGCTAGGCGTAATACCGACGATAGCATGTGCTCTTCTCGGATCGCCCATTGGAAGAACGTTGTTCCACGAGCATGGTCTAACAGCGGCCGATTCCAAATCCTTGAGCTTCGCTTATGCTATTCTAGCCATTCTGGCCTTTTTCTCTCACGCACTTTTATATTTTTTGGTTGTATTTAAACAAAGAGAAACTTTATTTTGTATTTGTGTATCCTTATTGCTTTTTTACTTAGCTTCAAGCCTCTGCCTTGCGATTGTGATCAGTGCGATAGCTGTGAACTCTGATTATGTATACTTTGCTTTAACAAATTTAATAGTGTGGCTCTTCTACTCTAGTGTGCTGATGTTATTTATAATGGTGGTTTTTAGCCAAGGATATGCACTTGAAAGGATATCGTCTGAATATCTGAATTCTCCGAGTTTTGAAATCAAGTAATTTGGTATTAAAATTTGTTTCCATTTAATATTCTTTTTAGTTTCTAATTTTTTCTAAGTGGGTAAAATACATACAGCGGTTTATACAGCTTTTTAGGAAACTATTTCTGGTAGTATTTAGAATGAATATAAACATGATTGTAGAGCTCAAGTCGATCAAGAGCATAGCTGTGCTAGCTTGTGTTTTCAGGCAGACTGGAATTAAACCTTTTTTCTATTAATTAGCTCAGATCGGGACAGGTGGTATACCCGAAAAGAGGCCTATGCTCATCAGTAGGCGATTATGGACTGGAAAAATGATGTTTGATGATGATGATGATGATGATGATGAGTGCGCGATATTTATTTATTTAGATTTATTTCCGGTGGTCATGGACGAAGCAAAACTTTGGATATAAAATATCGGGTTAGACCAAGGTTAGACCCGTGTTAGTGTTTAATATTTAAAATAATTTGGTAGTAATAATTCAGACAGGCTGATGGTTTACATTTATTTGGCGATAATACCTACTGATTATTCATCGTACCTTGTTCTTTTTGGAACGCATCCTAGTTTGACAATGACATTTGGTTTGACAGGAAAGTAATCGCAATTACATTTTACATTACATATGTATTTGCTATTTTTGCATGCTGTTGCTGATAACAAAACTAATTATTAGGTTTTTATATGCCCGGGGCGCAAAGCTACAATTGCTTAAGACTTATAATTTCACAATTTGTCTACATTCACTACTTAACGTGATTAAGACATGGTAAGGATTACTGTAGGTTTACCTGTCTATTTATATTTTGGTCTATTACAAATTGTATTTATTCGTACATACAAAATGATTTAAATGATATAGGAAATAAAACGATAGATTTTTTAAGCTTACCTTATACATATTAATGACAATTGAAAGTTAAACAAAGTTCAATTATAAGTATTAACTTTGAAACAAGTAGTTGCTGAAACATAATCTCATAAACTTTCGTAATTCACAATTTAAACATTTAAATAGCCTTTAAAAATTATAGTTGCTAAGTTTCTCTTCTTTCGAAAAATATTTTATTTGATACTAAATAAGTTAAAGTTTATATAGTGACTTCGTTTCTCTTCTCAAAAAATATTTGATTTGGTACTAAATAAAATAAGTTAATTTAAATTTAATTCTATTTACTGCTGTATTCAACCTGGTTCGCAATATTGTGTTTTTTGTATACAAACTATAATATTTCATTCAGCATTTGGAAGTTGTTAATCCATAATATTTATTTATTTATTAGGAAGGTACACTTTTCAGACATCATACAATACCTTATACAGTTCATTCACACGTGTTTAGTAGCTTATAGACTAGCATGATATCCTAAGCTATGTGCACACAGCTTGATCAGTAAGTTAGCGCATAATAGCCCAAGTGTTTGTGTACAGTACAACACTAGTGTCTAGTCGACCAACAGATCGGGGTTCACTACTAGATGAAATTCATACAATGTTCAACATTCTATAACAAATATGCTCTATTCTATTTTGGCCAAGTCAAACCAGTGATGTCTCGAAAATCTATGTTAAGTTTTAACACAAGTAATATAAGTATTGTAAGAGGGGATAGACATTTTTAGTTACTAATAAACTGTGAATTCACGAAATTTAGACTTTCAATATATCTGAAAGTACCCAACGTTTGTTTCCTTTTATGCTTTAACAGTTGAACTAATTTAATTGAAATTTGGTATATAAATTATTCTTATTTCTTCCTGTAAAGTACCCACACTTTAGGAGTGGATGGTGTAAGGGAGTGCACCCCTCTGTCAGAAAAGAAACATACTTTCTTTCCTGATAGGGGGTTAAATATGTTTTTTTAACCTATTAATGTGTAGGATGTAGCATGCACGTCCCTGAAAGTAATCGCACCCATGGTTGTGACTAGTTCTTCTTCTTCTTCTTCGTCCCATTACCCTCTGCTGGGGTGTAGGGCTCGAATCAACTCCCTCCATTCGTTTCGGTCTTGGGCAGTTTGGGTTACTTCCTCCCACTTCATCCCGAGCGAGTCCAACTCTTGATCCACGGAACGCCGCCAAGTTGCTTTGGGGCGACCTTTTTTCCGCTTTCCGGGTATCTGCCAAGTCAGGGCTTTCTTGGACAATAACTGTGACTAGTTCAATGTGTATAAAAACCAATGTAGAAATATTTATTATATATATTGTATTACATTGTGGCACTCTTTGCGGGAGGCATATGTCTAGCAGTGGACATCCTTCAGCTGATATCATGATGATGATGATTGCAGGCATCCTCCTCGACTGCTGGGGCGGGCGCGAGTGCCGATTCAGACGGAGAGGAGCAGGAAGACCCCTCTTCCTCACTAGTCTTTGAGGTTGACACCCTTGATGACTTGAGCTTGGACAATGATGATGATGATTCTTCGGTTTGTTGAACCATTCAAGTATACATTTACTTTATACTTATCTTTTATTTTAAAGTGTGATTTTTAATATTATCTAAAAGGCTTATTATTATTTTTTTACTCTACAGTAGTGTACATACAAACTGATCATAATAATTTTAATTATGTCCTGGTCGTCTGACGAGACAGCTCTTGACTTTTGCATAGCAGAGTACTTGTTAGGGTCCATTAAACATATATTTTTAATTTCCTTTAGATTTTGCAATCTGCCTGCTTATATGCTTCATTGTTGTCATGAATGTTATTTGCCCATTAAAAAATAACAGTAATAAATATCCAAGAGGTTAATGTCTATTTCAACTATATTAGGTCTGGTGGGGGCTATCCTCTTTTAATTTCTTAAAGGGGCAGGCAGTTTTCTCCATTAAATTACAGGCCAGCTGGTTTAGGTTACTTTGTCCTCTCTTGATTTACAACTCTGTCTTAAAGCCTATTTGGACCTATGGTATCCCACTCTGGAGTACAACGCATACAAAATGGCATTCTGCGCACTATTGCGAACGCACCGTGGTTCTCCAGGAATGATGAGATTCATGAACACCTCGAAGTACCAACCGTGCATGAAGAAATAGAAAAACACAAGGGATAATATGTGGAACGCCTGACTATACATCCTAATCCCTTGGCAACACAGCTTCTACAGTCTGTTCTCAATGAGAAGAGACTTCTTTTTTTATACTACGTCGGTGGCAAACAAGCGTACGGCCCGCCTGATGGTAAGCGGTCACCGCAGCCTATGGACGCCTGCAACGCCTAGGGGTGTCACATGCGCGTTGCCGACCCTTTAAGAATTTATACACTCCTTTCTTGAAGAACCCCATACTGTAGAACCTCGGCAGGGAGCTCATTCCACAATCGGAGCGTCCGAGGGAGGAAATTCCTCTGAAATCGTACCGTACGCGACCATTTAGGTTCTAAAGTGTGAGGATGAATGCCCTGCCTACGGCGAGCGGTGCGATGGAATGAGAAGACTAAAACGAAAGAATGTTTTGTGAAAGGACAGTAGAGGCGCAGGCCTCTTCGCCTACAAGTCACTAAGCCACTTGCTGCCAACAAATCAGCTTATAGTCTACAGACTGATCGCCGATTATCCAAGAAAAAAAAACTTTGTAAATAAAAATAATAGGAAGCTATTTTCATTAAATATATATATATATATATATATATATATGTATATTATATATTTGTCATCATCATCCTCCTAGCGTTATTCCCAGTACAGTTGCATCCTGAAGGATGCTTGGAGTCCGCTACCTAATCCCAAGAATTGGCGTTGGCGCTAGTTTTATATATATATATATATATATTTGTGAACCGCCGTAAGATTTTAAGGCGGTTTTACATTACGTGCGGCACGTTCGACCGCGGCATGTAGACGTGTTTTACTTACGCGCGCGGCAGCTCGAACATTCCAACTAAATAAAAATTCTACTTTTATTCACTAACCAAGTTGGTTATTAACTTGTTATGGATATCTGAGGGATGGAGATCTGGTGACCTGACATACAGGTTTCCCCTAGTTCGGGCACCAGTCTCCACCGCACAAGTTGTAAACATTAGAAATAGCGAAACTATTTATAGTCACTTTTTAAATCTGTATACTTTGTGGTGGAGCTAATAAATAAATAAAACTAAATAGCAAAACACGGCTACTTTGCACGCGGCTTCCGCGGTCGAACGTACCGCGTGCGCCGCCGCGTGTAATGTAAACACGGGTTTACACAAATCGACATAGTCCCAAACTGAGCAATCCTTGTACACTCACAGACTTTAATTGTTGAGCCATTTAGAGCTCCCTTCATACTGGGCATCATAGTTAGCTATAAAGTGTCCAGTGTAAAGTGAGCTCTAAATGGCTCAACAATTTAAAGTCCGGGTCCGTGGGTACTAGGCGACCAGGTACATCTGCCACATCTGGTTTGTTTGTGTTACATATTTGAAATATGTAATGTCTATTCAAACACGTCACAACTACATACAACAGGTCCTTTTCTAATTTTTTTTAGCCATACTTATTCAGCCATACTTATTTAGCGATAAATAAAGCCATTTCGTCAGAGACAGTGGTAGAGATGGGAGTACCTCAGGGGTCTATTCTAGGTCCGTTCCTGTTCCTTGTTTATGTAAATGATCTGCCATATATGGTAAGCCGAAGATCAGGCATTGTAATGTTCGCAGACGACACCTCATTACTGTTCAAGGTAAATAGGAGAGATACTGAACTCATTGAACCAAATAATACCCTCTCCATGATATCTGACTGGTTTGCTGCCAATAACTTAGTATTGAACCCGAAAAAAACGAAATGTATTAAATTCTCTCTTGCGAACTCATCAAACAGAAACTTATATACAAATATTAGACTTAATGGTCAAACATTAGAATTTGTTACTTCTACTGTATTCTTAGGTATTACATTGGACTCAAAATTGCAGTGGGGTTCCCATATAACAGCGATAGGAAGTAGGTTGAGCTCTGCTGCATTTGCAGTCAGGAGAATAAGGCAGCTTACCAATGTGGCAACGGCACGGTTAGTTTACTTTGCTTATTTTAATAGTATAATTACTTATGGTCTTATCTTATGGGGATCAGCTGCAGATATTGAAACTGTTTTTATTTTGCAAAAAAGGGCTATCCGAGCAATTTATAACTTGGGGTCACGTGAGTCATTAAGAGAATTTTTCAAAGAAATAGATATTCTAACCCTGCCGTCCCTATATATATTTGAAATAATAATGTATGTTAGGAAGAATTTGGGCAATTTTCCAACGAACGCTGATAAACCAATAGCCACGAGAAATACTGGGAAACTGAAAGTAACCTTCTATAGACTAGTAAAGGCGAAAAAGTCGTTCTTGGGAAATTGTATCAAATTCTACAATAAAATTCCTAAACACATTACTGAACTTAGTAATTCTAAATTCAAATCTGTAGTAAAACAAACACTTATTTCAAAAGCATATTATAAGATAAACGATTACATCATGGATAGGGATGTTTGGCAGTGATAGCGTCCTGCACGGGTAATCTATCGCGAAAATATGTTTTCTACTGTAGCATTGTTATTTCAGTTATTTTGTAGTAGCTGACACTGTAATTTATATTTAACTATACAATGTATATTGTTTTGAAAAAATGACACCTCGCCGAGTTTCTTACGCCGGTTCTTCTCGTGGCAGAGGTTTATTTTTCCGAACCGGTGGTAGTTTATTGACGTTCATAGGTGCATGTAATATGCCTAATTTGAAGAATAAACTACTTTTACTTTTCTTTTACTTTTACTTTTATCAATTTCAAACATATGCAACGTACGGAATACGCATTGTTTATCCTTTAAGATACTTTCAATTGTTGTGCTGTTATTTTCGTTTGGAATAAATTCGTTTCTATTCTTCGCGTAATGCCTTTACACATTTGTTATCAACTAGATATTATTAGATGATTTTAATCCAAAACTTGGCAAAATATACAATTCCTGAGTTTTAAACCTTGGTTGCACTGCTTAGAACAAAAAATGTTCTAGAAAAAAACATCAAAGTAAAAAATCTATACGCATTTTATTTGTGTGAAGACCATGCATAATTGTTATTGAGCCTTGTCTGTGTTGTATGTCTTTTAGAGGGCTTTAACTTGCCCACTAGGGCCACTCGCAAATAATTGTCATTATTAAAATTTGACGATAGATATTTAAAAAGGGGGCCACTCTAAATACTGTGTTTTGTATTTAAGTCCCTATTGAATACATCAGACTACGTAGTTATTACGTTGCTGGATTCGTTGATCTGTGAGCTTAATAAAAAACGGCCATTTTAACTTTGGACGCATAAATCGACGAATCCAGCAACGTAGTGACCTCCTTTTTAGGGTGCCGTAGCCAAAATGGCAAAAACGGAACTCTTTTAGTTTCGTCATGTCTGTCCGTCCGTATGTCACAATCGATTTACTAGGAGACTATAAGCACTACAATTATGAAATTTGGCAAGGTGTATTCTATGAACCGCTACAGAAAAATGAATTGAAATCACAAAAAAATATTAAATTAGGACATGTAACTGGGAGATCTATGAAGATACGACCTTTTTTGATTCAGTGTATCATTATATGGACCCAGGTATCACGATGGGCAGCAGCATCCCCGGAGTGCGGTGGAGATACTGCGATCGCTAACCCGCATGCCAAGGGTGGCGATCACGTGGCGATTATGGCATATACCCCCCGTGAATTTGGGGAGGCCTATGTCCAGCAGTGGACGACCTTTGGCTGTATGGTGGTATCATTATAATCGTTCGGTCTTGCAAAATAGTCCTGCGTGCATTACAAAGCGAAATCTAAATTTTTCAGCCATTCTATAGCTATAGCCGTCAATGTATTGTATAGTGGTTTTAAATGCGAAAAAGCTTGAGTTTGTCGTATCACCTCGTTTTGAGAACACTCCCCTAACTGCCACAGCCAATATCGAGATCTTTGGCGTCGAAATCTCGAGTCAAGTCCAGTTCCGCGGTCATTTAGAGGGTAAGGCCAAATTAGCCTCGAAAAAGCTCGGTGTGCTAAACAGATCGAGACAGTATTTCACGCCGGCCCATCGCCTACAGCTTTATAAGGCACAGGTCCGCCCACATATGGAATACTGTTCTCATCTTTGGGCAGGGGCACCACAGTACCAGCTTCTCCCTCTGGACCGCATCCAACGGAGAGCGACTCGAATTGTCGGCTGCCAGCGGGTTTCGGAACGGCTTGACTCCTTGGCGCTAATAAATATGTCTGCTGGTTTGCCTCCTATGCCATAAAAAAAAATGTGGACTAGTAGATTTCGGCACGGGTAACAAATGTGTAAAGGCAATACGCGCGTTAGAGATAGAATAGAAGATTTATTCCAAACGAAAATAACAGCACAACAATTTAAAGTAGTACAGTAAGTAATAAAAGCTTGTTTCATTAATTGACAGTCTTGTTTGTCTCTGTCAGAACAAGGAGGGTTCTGACGAGCTGGCAGCGTTCCGACAGCAGTGGCAACGAGAGCTCGACTCTACTCCGTCCCCGCAGCGCGAGCAGGCTAAGCAGCAGGAGCCCCAGGGGCCACTCACGGAGGAGGACAAGGTATTGTCAGAATAAGGAGGGTTCGCAGCTGGCAGCAGTGGCAGCGCGAGATGACGCCACTCCGTCCCCGCGCGAGCAGGCTAAGCAGCAGGAGCCTCAGGGGCTACTCACGGAGGAGGACAAGGTATTGTCAGAACAAGGAGGGTTCGGAGCTGGCAGCAGTGGCAGCGCGAGCTGACGCCACTCCGTCCCCGCGCGAGCAGGCTAAGCAGCAGGAGCCTCAAGGGCCACTCACGGAGGAGGACAAGGTATTGTCAGAATAAGGAGGGTTCGCAGCTGGTAGCAGTGGCAGCGCGAGCTGACACCACTCCGTCACCGCGCGAGCAGGCTAAGCAGCAGGAGCCTCAGGGGCCACTCACGGAGGAGGACAAGGTATTGTCAGAACAAGTAGGTATCGCAGCTGGCAGCGTTCCGGCAGCAATGGCAGGTGAGCCTCACGACTAATGAAAGAAGAGAAAGTATGCTAATGCCAAACCTAGGAAACTTAATACTACCTGCAGGGTGGTTTGTATAGATAGACCACATTTGACAGAGTGGTAAACGCTAAAAATGGCGCCGGTGTATTGTTCAATATACTATTTATCGTTGTTCTAGCCCATTGCGTGACGCGCTGCGCCGACCAAATTAAAAGGTGAATGATGATAATTCTGTCGAGTTTCTTCCATAGATTATTACAGTAAGGATCTGTAACACGTTTAGAAGATGGCCCATGAAATGGAATAAAAAATGTCAACAAATCCTACATTTGGTGGATTATGGAAATGTTCTCGAGTGCCGACCTACCGTACCGGAAGGCGTAGCGTGGGTAGGCCCCCCTCAAGGTAGACTGATGACCTGGTAAAGGTCGCGGGAGTACGCTGGATGCGGGTGGCGCAGGACTAGTCATTGTGGCACTCTTTGGGGGAGGCCTATGTCTAGCAGTGGATATCCTACGGCTGATATGTTGGTCGTGAACCTAACCTAAAGACGTGTTGACAGGCGAAGGAGTTGTTCCGGGAGGGCGTGGATTTGGAGCGACGCGGTAAGCTGTATGAGGCCATACAGCACTACAAGCGCGCCATGCAGATCCTGCCCGACGTTGAGACGCGCTTGTATGAGAGCGCCGAACCAAGGGACAATCCAGAAGGTATTTTTATTTGTTTTAGGGTCCTTATCTATGTTTAAGCTATTTTATGTGTGAATTGAATCGTATCTTGGCAGTTTATCTTTGTTACTAACTAGGACAGGACTATCGGCCTAATGTCATAAATTGGACACGTATGTTCTGGATTTTTGTTCTGAAAATCACTCTACATCGACCATTTCCAAGCTAAAAAGTGTTTTTCCCTCTTAAATTCTACTATACACAATAAAATAAAATGGCTATGTTACTTTCCAAAACTCTAATAAAAGCATCGTATCATTTAATCTGCTTATTGGAATCATTAATACTTTAGTCGTAAATCGTGTTCAATATATTTTAAAGTTCGAAAGGCATCTTAAGTCGCAAGCAAGCATTAGTGAAAAAAGCAAAAGTTATTTATTCTTCAATTTAGGCATATTATATGCACCTATGACTATCAGTAATCTACCACCGGTTCGAAAAATAAACCTCTGCCACGAGAAGACCCGGCGTTAGAAAATCGGCGAGGTGTTAAGCCGGATCCATATTTATCTGGGGTCAAAGTGGTGACGCGACAGAACGGTATCGGTGTGATACGTTAAGCACGGCTAGATTCACATTCTGATTTGCTATAGGGGTGTAGATAACATGGTAAAATTAATCCACCCGCATAATAATAAAATAAATGAACGCATTGTCTTACAGAAGTGAGGGATTGTCTGTTTCTTTACAGAAGAATCGGAAATTGAGGAGGTGATACGAGTGGAGGTGGAAGAGGCCGATGACGATGAGTGGATAGAGGGAGAGGACCTGCTGAGTAGGCTGCAGCGACTGCAGGCGCGGAAGGGGGTCTTTTGTGAGCCAGAGACACCCACCAGGGTTAGTGCTTAGAGAAATTGATTTAATCTTATGGAGTTAGATACTTATAAAAGGCAATCAGGCTTTGAGGTTGTTAACCCAGGCAGTTATGTCAGGTACTAAGGCGTCCAAGTCCAGGGTCGGAGTGGAGGGGACAGCGCTGGAAGATGTGCACGCTGGTTTGATCTTACTCTCCGCACTCGCAGAGTGGAGAATCCTTCCAACCCTATATATGTTGGAAGACATTGCACCGCCTATGCCCAGTTTGCGAGGGAGATTAAATCCTTGTGGTTTTAAGGTCGGATCATTGGGGTAAGCTTGCCTTCCGCGGTAGATGCCCATTCAGCTTTCCACCTCTCTGTGATATTGAAGCTGTTTAAAGTTTGTCCTGTAGCACATGGCGGGTTCCGAGATTTTAAACGGAATGGGGGAGGATAGCAAAATCCTGCATGGGCAGGCAATGTAGGATTTTTGAAATCTTCTCAGCTTCTCTCTGCAACGCTTGCAGACGGCGGCGAGGCATTGTGACTAAGTACCGACAACCAGTAGGTAGCTGTACATAGGTGTGTGGTGCCTGAGAGCAACCCAATGTCTCGTTCAAGTTAACGTCCACTTTGTTGGTGTGTGCACTCTGGAGCCATACTGGAGCGCAGTATTCTGTCGTCGAGAAGACAAGTGCAATGCCTGACATAGTGGCTCCCCAACTGGTGCCGCAGAGTTTGTGGAGAAGATTATTTGTCGTTCCAATTTTCTGGGATAGTTTGATCAGGTGTTCCTTGTATGTCAGGGATCTGTCTAGTGCCATGTGTTTTGGGTACGCATTGTATTTTAGTGCATCGCCATTTAGGAATACATTTACGATGGTGGCCGGCCATTTGATTATTCAGATGAAATCATGATATTTCAGTCTTAATCGCACTCGGTATAAGTGTCAGTCCCAGGCAGACCTTTGGGAGCTACTAGCGCAATTACCCGCGAAAAATATAAGGTATTAATAGTACAAAAACACCCTTGTCGCCCTCGCAAAAATCTACCCGCCCGGGGCCTCGCAATAGCCAAGGCCGCCCTTGCTCGCAGCTATTTTAGGTACGGATTGTACTTTAGTTCGTCGCCATTTAGGAGTACAGTGAGCCGGCCATTTAGTTTTTATTCAGGTTGTTTGAATTTGAATACGTAAATATAAGAAAGTCTTATGTTGTAACTGTCACAATGCCTGTATTTGGGAACTGGCTACACACACAGGAAAACCTAGTTTGAGAGCCGGAGCGTGTACTTACTGTATATTTTTTTCTGTTTACATTTCACTACACTCAATAAAAGCAAAAATGGCGTCGTTACTATCTTAAACTTTAATGGAAGCATCGTATCCTTCAATCAATTTATTATGGGCATAATTTGAGTTCAGACTTCGGACTCTTAATAATTTTCTCTTTTTCTTCAGGGCGGGCACTTATCTTGGCTACCGTATGAGGTGATACTGCTAATCTTGCGCTGGGTGGTCAGCTCAGAGCTGGACGCGGCGTCACTGGAGCGGCTGGCGGGTGCATGCCGCGGCCTTTACGTGGCGGCTCGGGAACCTGACATATGGCGGGCTATGTGCATCAAGTGAGCGTTTTCTAGTCAGTAAGGGCTAATGTCATGGGGTTTAGGGTATACAAAGTGTGTGGGTGACTTGACAGTTAGATGATCTCCAGCCAACCGAATATTGCATGAGAGATAAAAATGGCAGATGCGAGCGATAAATCGGAAATGAACATGCCGAGCGATATTCGATCTTGAAGACGTGAGGGACCCGTTTCATTATATTATAATAAAAAACAAGGTTTATCATTATGATATTGTTGTAAAGCCCGGTCGCGGAATTATAAAATGCAATGTAGCCTTGATCGAGAATGACAGCATTACTGCACTATTACCGTGCGTGTGAGACGGAGACAAATCGAAATAGGTCCTCCGCAATCGGTCCCTCATTGCTGAGCCGAAGTAGCATAGCCAGTACCTATTCTTCTCCAGGAGCGAGTTCGAAATTCTCCTTGTTCTGCGAACGGGCTTTAGTTGAATTTTTCACATCACATTTTTACATATTCTTCCCACTTCACCACCTGTAGGTACTGCTTTCCGATAGCAAATGAGGTGGTTACTACAGATCCCAACTAAAGTCACGTTATATGGGCCGATGATATTTGAGGAGTTCCGTCGATTCTTCAGGGAACCCATACTGACCTTCAGTTCCTCATCATAATTTCCTCTTTAAAGTGTGTATTTTTACGAGCATTGGTTGCTACGTCAACGAAATTTCACCGGAATCTGTGAAGTGTAAATAATGGAGGAGTTCTATATGACAACTGTGATGATCATCACCAGTTCCGCTTCTCCAAATTTGTTGTTTCCGAGAGCCAATGCTTGGTTACCTACAGAAAATACCGAAATCAGCATATGCATGCCTATCAGATTCGAGGAGTACCCTCGATTCCTCCTAGATCCCATCATCAGACCTTCACCAAGTTTACATGGGACCAATTTCTAAGTACTGGCTTTGAAACAAAAAAAAATCAAAATCGGCCAACGTGGGCAAGAGTTCTCGGTGAACACACATACATAAAAAAGCAAACATGCAGACGAACTGAGAACCTCCTTCCTTCCAATTGAAGTCGGTTAAAAAGCAAGTGCCTTTTTGTCCATTCTCAGGACATGGGGCATCGACTGCGGCGCGCCGCGAACCCACGGCTGCTCAAGCTGGCGGCACATGTACGTGCAGCGGCCACGGATCCTTCTACACGGGTGCTACATCAGCAAGACAACCTACCTGCGCCACGGGGAGAACTCCTTCCAGGACCAGTTCTACCGGCCGTGGTACCTCGTCGACTACTACCGGTATCTGAGGTAAGAGGTTGATCCTACTGCAGTTACAGAATAAGTAATAGTCCTACGTACAGAAGGCCCACCGTTAACAAATCCCCGTGGCCATCTCTTTCTATCGCATAAGCCCTTAATGCCCGACGTGTACTTGCAGCGGCGTGATGAAGTCACGGAGTGAGCCGCGTCTGCTGCAGTGTTGTTGCAGCATGAATATGCGCATTGTTTATGTAGTTATGTCACTTGGTCAGAGACTCGCTCACAGTACTTGACCATGTACAGTCTGACAAGAAAGTTATGGAGTCGAAAAGGAGTTGATCAATTTTTTGGCTTACTTTACACCAAAAGTAGGTAACGTAGATGAATCGGTTCAGTCAATATATTCTATTGCCGTGAAACTCCCTCACAATATTTACAGATAATAGGCCTTCGTCCTTCTTACCCAAAAGAGAATCTGGACTTTAGATTTAGGCTGTGTCAAGCAAAGTTTTGACAAAAATTACATTCCAATTATAACGTCCACAACAACGGTATCTACAGACCACGGCCTCGTTGCTGGAAGGTGGCAAAGATAAATTAAGATAAGGTTGCTATTGTTATTGTTATTGACGGCCTGTTTAGCCTAGTTGGTAGTGACTCTGCCTCCGAAGCTAGAGGTCCCGGGTTCGAATCCCGGCCAGGGCATTTATTTGTGCATTTGTCACGGATATTTGTTCTTGGGTCTTGGATGTTTTCTATGTATTTAAGTATGTATTTATCTATATAAGTATGTATATCGTCGTCTAGTACCCATAGTACAAGCTTTGCTTAGTTTGGGACTACAGGTCGATTTGTGTAAGATTGTCCCCCAATATTTATATTTATATTATATTTATATTGCTAGTTCTCCGTCTCTTGCACCAACGCTAATTAAGTGTGTAAGAATGCCAGCGCACGAAACATTACAGTTGGTTTCACGTTTCCAAATTGAGCCTGTAGCACAGAATAGGTAATAGTATTACGTATAGCAGGCCCACCGCTACCCCCACCCCAGTTTAGGTATGCCAAACGTGCCTAAGCGTGGCCATCTCTTTCTGTTGCACGTGAGTGCATGCGTTCCGTCTTTGGCAGTGCGTGGCAACTACTGTAAAGCCCTCTCGGGTGGGCGGCCGACACGTTGCGATAACGTCACGGAGTGAGCCGCGCCTGCCTCTGGCCACCATTGTCTGCATGTAACAAACCCCTACGCCCGCGACATGTGCAGGTTCTTCGCGGACGGCGCGGTGCTGATGTGGACGACGCCGGACGAGCCGGCGGGCTGCGTGGCGCAGCTGCGGCACCGCGCGCGGCCCGCGCCCGGCGCGCTGCCCGGACACTACCGGCTCGTCGGCGACAAGGTTGGTCATACTTCTCCTATGGGATACAAATTAAATCCAATATTCATGACTACGTAAGTATTTCAATGCAATAGGAAGCGGGCCACGCGGCGTGTGCGCTAGATGCGGGTGGCGCAGCACCGGTCGACCGGAAGTCTTTGGGCGGAGGGCCTATGTCCAGCAGTGGACGTCCTTCGGCTGCCGAAGCAACCCGAAGACTGCTAATTCGTCCTTAGGCATGCCGCGGCATGCGCGAGCCGTGCCGTGCCTTGCCGATAGTGGGCGCCAGTTCTAAAAGTTACATAAGTTGGCCGCATTCGTTCACGACGACTGTTCGATGAACGAAATATCGTAAATACAAGTATTTTTCGGTGATTGTGCCGCTGCCTGCAGTTTTCCTACAAATTTAAAGAGTGTTTCGTATGTTTGACAGGTTGTGATCGTAGTAAAGAAAAGTAACGAGAAAAAACCCGCACAAAACACTCGCTTCCGCTCGAGACGCAAGGAGACACACGAGCATCATGAAACTATCTACCACCTGGTGAGTTTTTAGGGATCCGGGCTCCGGACATAAATACTGCCAGCTGAATAAACTTATAATATGTAGTTCAAATTTTGTTGTTTTCATCTGTCAGTGAACTATCACTAATTAACCCTGAGCCTAAAATAAAGTACAATTTGTTTAGGAGCTTCAACTTCGGTCCGTGCGCGGGCGCAACAACTGGCAGCTCCAGTGGCGCGGCTACAGGGTATCCACTAGGAAGGAGCAGTGGACGCAGTTCGAACTGTCGCCCGCCAAGTTCCCGCCGTTCGCCTTCAGCCGAGTACGCGCGTACACCGCCGAAGCGTACGCGCCGCTTGAGTGAGTACTGTCTACTGACTGTACAGGGTGGCTAGTGATTAGACAGCAGTGGACGCAGTTCGAACGGTCGCCCGCCAAGTTCCCGCCGTTCGCCTTCAGTCGAGTACGCGCGTACACCGCCGAAGCCTACGCGCCGCTCGAGTGAGTACTGTCTACTGACTGTGCAGGGTGGCTGGTGAGTAGACAACAGTGGACGCAGTTCGAGCTGTCGCCCGCCTAGTTCCGGCCGTTCGCCTTCAGTCGAGTACGCGCGTACACCGCCGAAGCATACGCGCCGCTCGAGTGAGTACTGTCTACTGACTGTGCAGGGTGGCTGGTGAGTAGACAACAGTGGACGCAGCTCGAGCTGTCGCCCGCCAAGTTCCGGCCGTTCGCCTTCAGTCGAGTACGCGCGTACACCGCCGAAGCATACGCGCCGCTTGAGTGAGTACTGTCTACTGACTGTGCAGGGTGGCTGGTGAGTAGACAACAGTGGACGCAGTTCGAGCTGTCGCCCGCCAAGTTCCGGCCGTTCGCCTTCAGTCGAGTACGCGCGTACACCGCCGAAGCATACGCGCCGCTCGAGTGAGTACTGTCGACTGACTGTGCAGGGTGGCTGGTGAGTAGACAACAGTGGACGCAGCTCGAGCTGTCGCCCGCCAAGTTCCGGCCGTTCGCCTTCAGTCGAGTACGCGCGTACACCGCCGAAGCATACGCGCCGCTTGAGTGAGTACTGTCTACTGACTGTGCAGGGTGGCTGGTGAGTAGACAACAGTGGACGCAGTTCGAGCTGTCGCCCGCCAAGTTCCGGCCGTTCGCCTTCAGTCGAGTACGCGCGTACACCGCCGAAGCATACGCGCCGCTCGAGTGAGTACTGTCGACTGACTGTGCAGGGTGGCTAGTGACTAGACAAGAGTGGACGCAGTTAGAAGCGATAAGATCGACTGTTGGACTATGCCAGATTGAATTTTTTTTTATCTTTCGTATTGCAATAAAAGCTATTAAGTATCAATCTTTGCCATCGTCGTTTTATCAAACGAGTAGGAGTTTAACAAATAGAGTAGGAGTTTTGAATACTTCGGTAACCTTATCGGTTACTACAAGTAAATCAAAATCAGTCGTCCATTTATAATTAACCTTTTTTTTGTAGGTAACCGTCGCTCGGGATAACCACACAGCAACTATTAACGTAATAGCAGTGGCTTTAAGGTACTCGTGCATCGCCAACAATACCTCACTGTGCTATTTTATAAGTTGTTTTTTAATCAGATTTGAGACTTGAGCACCATTCTTTCCTATACTTGTAATTGACAACATCTCAAATTTTGAAGTAGTATGGAAATTCATTTCATAAATGTTTATTTAAAGATTTTTATAGCTATTAGTTTTCAAGATATTCACTAAAATGTGTAGTAAGCCTACCATCGTCTATATGACGTCACAAGGCTGAATTCTGACAGTCACGACGCACAAAAAGAACAACAGTACGTACACTGCATGGCCTTTAAACCCGCCTTATTAACAGTGCTTCTGTATAATTTTTAACGCCGTGAAGCCTTACTTGTCACTTACTCTCTCTTTTAAATTAAGAAAATTATGAATTTGACTTTTTAAAGTTTTTAATATGAAATTGGGATATTTTCGAGAATTAAAAAAGAAGATAATTATTTATCCTCTGATTGATTTAATAGGAAACAAGCCCGCGTAATAAATGAAATGTTATAAAATACTGATTAGTGATAGATACCAGTGTCAGCACTGGATAATTATGATACTTCATTGTAAAAAATAAGTATTAGAAATAGAAATAGAAATCATTTATTCGTAGCACATCAGTCACAACACATAAATATATAAGTACAAACAGTAATACGATACACATAAAAGCAAAGACATCAAAAATATAAAACATAATTAAAAGAAGAAAGTGCCACGAATTGGTTCCGACTCAGCATAGTGCCAACCTTACGGTCAACGCTGTACCACTTATATGTGTGTATTACTTTACTTACCGGACCTATGATTTTACTATCACACCTTTTTTACTGACACACCTGTCAGCAATAGGGAATGTCTGAAATTTTTAAAAGTCCTTGATTATTTTTGTAATGTTAGGAATAACCGTCGCCATTAAAAGAAAAAAGTTTCAGATTTTTCGGTTGCGCCATATATTTTATAAAAATACAAACATTTTATATCACCTCGCGTCTGCCCCGTATCGGACTACTAAGACATTTCTAAGTCCGTCAAATATTAAAAAAAAAAACACCTGCTTGAATCTGTGGTACGCAATGACATTCACAGTTCATCATAGGTTGGTCGTATGACTTGAACTGTCAATGTCATTGCGTAACACAGACTCAAGCAGGTGTTTTTTTTTTAATATTTGACGGACTTAGAAATGTCTTATAGTAGTCCGATACGGGGCAGACGCGAGGTGATATAAAATGTTTGTATATTTATAATATATATGGCGCAACTGAAAAATCTGAAACTTTTTTCTTTTAATGGCGACGGTTATTCCTACCATTAGAAAAATAATCAAGGACTTTTAAAATTTTCAGTCATTCCCCATTATGGGATTACTTGGATTGCCTCGTTGCCTCGAACAACTCGTATATCCTAAGATTCCTAAGAGGACGAGTTTCAAAACATTTATAAACCATTGTCCTAAGTATATCACTATCGAAATGACGCTTGTCTCCTCGGTCACGTGACTATTTTGTATACACACAAATTAGATATAAGGCGTGCTGCCAGTGCAATAATTTTGTAGTTAATTCTCATACTCATGCAACTACGTCCTCATCATACAATAGTTGAGTAGACTGATGATTCCAATCTAATCAAAATACGTTAGTGGCGTGTGAGAATGGAGTCTAAGCTCGCTTGGGCTGTGTCAGCTGTGTGGAGTCTGCGGACTGCCGAAGTTTTTTACGTCACCATACGAGGGCTGTTCCGAAAGTTTTTAGCTGCTCTCACTCTATTCATGCCATATATGTTTTAATTATACCATTATGCGGGTAATTTCGATACATATGTGTTGGGGTGAAAATGTTGATGAAAGTCGCTTGGGTTTTTTTATTGTGTTTTAAGTACGACTTGTCAACAGCCCTATCGAATATGCGATGAACGGGTCACAATACTAATTTTGTGTTGCGGGCCAATATTAATTAATACGTCACCACAACTAAACGAAATTTTATACACCGCAAACTATGAATCTTCCCTGTCTCTACCCACGTAATCTGTTTCGATTGCATGAAAATTAGCGACAATGAGCAGGTGTGTCGAATATTAGTCTAGGTCGCGAGACTAGGGACTGGTAATCATCACAAAAAAAACTTAAATAAAATAATATCACTTAGTGATTATACATTAAAATCAGCAAAACTAAGTTAGGAAGTCATCCCGGGCATTTTCAACTACAGTTGTTAGGGATTTCGTTGCCAAAACTATTTTTAGGTATCAAAAATAGTACTATTTTCGCAAATTTTTAAAAGCCCATACAAAAGGCCTTTTGGTAAAAGAAATGTTGTGAAAAAAATACTTGCTGCTTACTAACGATTTTATCTCAGCTCATAACTATTGAAATTACCCACATAATGGTGTAAATAAAAAATATATCGCATGAATAGAGTGAGAGCAGCTTAAAACTTTCGGAACAGCCCTCGTAGTTGCTTGAGAGTAGATAGTTACAACTGAAGGCCTGTTAACACATTGTGAAGTGCAAGTGCAAAGTACATATATTTGCTAGTTGCCACTTGATAGCAAATGTATGAACTTCGCAGGCCATGACTGCTAAGAAAAAAACTTGCCGTGCACATCGATGATTCACTAGATGTCGCTCTCATACCTAATATTACGCCCGTATCGCACCGATTACATACTATTTAGTGTACAGATTAGCAGGTAGATAGTAGAACGACAACTAGTGAAGATGCTGTTATTCACGTTTGATTTTTTTATATTAGCACCAACGCTGTACTTACTAACGCTATCCGTAGATGCTTCTAAACCATTATCTGAGTGCGTAATTTTGTTACTAAAACGAAACTGTATTAAAAACATTTTTAGTAGGATATCGTCTTATTGACATTGTGTGTCCTATGCATTACATTTTTTTAATGACTGTACAGGTGTACTGTACAAACAACCTTAATTTGTGACCTTAAGGACCCCCTTAACTTGTTAGTGTCTTAGTTGTCAATCCTGACAGCCCTGTCAAACTGTATAGAAATTTTAAGAAAAACTTTGCAAAATGGGTCACTAATTAATGAGCGTGGCCGTAAATACTTTTTAGTTTTACCCAATAATAAATAAAAATGTATATATTAATTCACATATTGATTTATTCATTTATACAATATAACAACTATAACAAAACAATGTGCACCTTAAGTAGTGATACAGAAACAATCACAAGAACTTACGCTAGGAACATAATGAAGTATTTTATCTAAATATCGGGACGATGTTACCACGACACATTTATGTATGTGAGTGTTTCTCAAAATATATCTGTGTCATGTGTATAGTCGAGCTCAAAGGTATGTATACAATTTTCTATGCAATAAAGTATTAATGTATCTACTTTTACCTTTGAGGTCGACTACACTATTTAGGAAAAACCGCATGTGATATTTATTTTTATTTATCTAGACGTTTTGTTCGTCTCGAACTCTAAAGGTGAGTTTACATTACGGGACGTTCGACCGCGGCTAAGCGTCGTACTTGGCGCGAGGGCTGATTTTAGACACGATTCTGACTACAGCGCGGCAGCCGAACGCGTCAGGCGATCCATCACGAACACAGTTTATGCGTGACAGCCATGGATAGCGCTACTAATGTCATTTCATGTATGTTTTAGTATATTTTGTTACAATTGGGTTTTATTTATTTATTTATTTAATCTTTATTGCACTAAAGAAACCTTATCGTACAAAAGGCGGACTTAATGCCATATGGCATTCTCTACCAGTCAACCTTAAGGCAAAGCAGAAAAATTGTAGGCGGTGCTTCTAACAGTTAAAAGGAAAATCAAGATAAATTACGTTGCTTTATAACAAATCTACATAATTACACAAATACATATTTGTAGATACACGTATATTACACATATTCAAATGCATACATAAATATTATAAATATATATAAACATAAATAAACTATCATATATATATATATATATATACGAAACGGGTTTGCTCTTATTCTACTTTTTTTTCACTATACAATTTAATTAAAAGACGACAATCGTCGTTGTCCATCATTGCCGCGCGAGCCCATTCGTAGACCATCACACTGCGTGCGACCCGAGCACTGACAGCCCTTTGCCGCGCGGCCAAAGACCGACAAACATCGTCTCGACATTCGAACGCGGCAATGTCTGAGCTGCCGCGCGTAGTAGACTCTCTACATTGCGCGCGGGTGCCGCGGTTGAACGTGCCGCGGGCGCGGACGCGCGTAATGTAAACATACCTTTATAGGTTGGAGAGCATTCATTTCCATTTGGAGGAGTAAATAATAAAAATCGAATTGATTTAATTAATACAGTCTGACGTGAAAAACTGTCACATATCTCTTGATTTACGAGACAGAATAACAAAAAAAAACAAACAATGCCTTCAATGTACACTTAAAAATCTTAAAATGTTGAATGTTGTTGTAACCCTAGAAAGTATCTGTTTGATTTATAATGTTAAAAAAATATTCAGAATAAATTGCAGGTGTAATAGCAAAAAACACCCTTAATGTAAACTTAAAATGTTGAATGTTCTTGTAACCCCAGAAAATATCTGTGTAATTTATATTGTTATAAAAAAAATATTCGGAATAAACTGCTGGTATAATAGCAAAAACACCCTCAATGTATACTTAAAATGTTGTTGTAATCATTAAACAAGGAAATGTACAAATAAATAAGGTTGTTATGCATAAGCTTAGTTAGCAAAACACTTTTAAAATGTATTTTTCAAAGCGCTTTAAATAGACACATGATTTATCAATACAAAAATATTGTGCAATATTAGATACTCACCGCGAGTATAATTTGTAAACGTGTCAGTTAAATATAAATAAATAATTGTAATAATCGATCTACTTACTGATTTTTAGTAACATCGTCATGTAGATTTGTGATGTGCAAAAATGGGCTTAGATCCGACCAGAAAAGGACCCAAATCGCTTGTATAGAATTTGATTGTAAGTTCATTCTAGAGTAAATAATAGGTGTCTGCCCTCGTACTGATTACACAGGACCAAAATATCTGTACATTTGGTTTTCTGGCGTCATTAAGGCGCATCTGTGTGTACGGATATTTTGCGCTCGTTCTAAGTGTCCTTTGACTTAAGGTGTTAGGAACGGCAGATGTAACTCCGACCCGTATTTGATAAGTAAAATGTCGGACGTATAGAGATAACATTCGTCCTTTTGGCACTTATATAATTACCAGTGAAGGTTAAATACGTCCAACTTAAACGTGATCATTGTGACCATGCTGCCTAGTCTAATAATAAAATGTCAGTTTTGTTGTGATCATATTGTGTCACGATGTAGTTTTTATTTGAGATATAAGTGTTGGGCCTTGGGTGTGTCACACGCGAACACAAAACCCAATTACAATATTAGTCGCAACAGACTACTGTACAATTAAAAAATAACGTAAATTGATCTCCACGTTTCACATATAATGTGCTAACTAATTAGGTACCAATACTTCGGGATGTAGGTATTCATCAAAAAATAAACTTTAAATAGAAATTAAGAAAACTTTTTATTTGATGTTTTTGTTTCAATTTCCTGAACAAAATTAATAAATAAAAATAAAATTAAAATTACCTTAGGTCCCTGGTCAGCCGACATGAAAGGCTTTATAAAGGCTTTGTCGTCTCGGCTGATCAACGCATCGAGGGATCGCAGGGCTGGTGGATACCTCTGCCAACGGATCGCTCTCGCGATCCAAAGGTGTAATGCCGCTGGCGCCCTGGGATCCATGCCCCAAGAGGGAGAACTGGACGCGGTTTTTTTTTATAATTTACATTAAATTTTATCTTAGTATTTTATTTATTTTTAGGTTAGTTTAATTAGTTCTATGATTTAAAACTTTCTAACAGTCAATAAGAGAGTCAAAGAAGTCCTAATGCTTGACTAGTTAGTATCTCATTAACTTGATGTTTTCTATTTTATTATACGATACGAGATGAGACTAGCATGAGATTGGGGTGAGTGGAGTACTAGAAGAGCTCAGCAGCAGTGGGCGATTGCAGGCTGAAAATAATGATGATGATACGATACGATATTTAATAAAACATTAGTTGACGATCAGATGTCCTCTTTGAGTAATGATTACGAGAAGTTATACAACTAGGTGGCAAACTTGTTTTTTTTTGTATACCACGTCGGTGGCAAGCAATCGTACGGCCGGCCTGATGGTAAGCGTTCACCGCAGCCTATGGACGCCTGCAACTCCTAGGGGTGTCACATGCGCGTTGCCGACCCTTTAAGAATTTATACACTCCTTTCTTGAAGAACCCCATACAGTAGTCCGACGGAAAACCTCGGCAGGGAGCTCATTGCACAATCGGAGCGTCCGAGGGAGGAAATTCCTCTGAAACCGTACCGTACGCGACCATTTAGGTTCTAAGGTGTGAGGATGAATGCCCTGCCGACGGCGAGCGGTGCGATGGTAGAAAACGGCCGTAGGCATCATGTCGAACAGTTCTTCGGAGCACAACCCATTATATAAGCGATAGAACATGCACAAGGAGGCAAAATTTCTCCTTAAACTCAACGGTTCAATATTGCTCGTGAGCTCGGGATCGTCCACGATTCGCACAGCACGTCTCTGAAGCGAGTCAAAAGGCCCAAGCTGGTATCCAGGTGCTCCCGCCCAGAGATGACGGCAATACTCCATACGGGGACGGACTTGCGACTTGTATAATAGAAGTCTCTGTCCCGGGGTGAAGTATCGCTCCCTAATTTTCAAAAAACTGACAAGTGTACTTTAAATTTGGTTTGTACTTAAGTCAGAGAGACTCCTGGAGACTATTACTATCAGGTACCTAATTTGTTAGTATCTTTTTATAAATGCGCCAGTCATTGAAATTGTCTTAAGTTAAGCGTCAGCGGAATTGGCCAAATATATAAACATTTGTATTCAAACTATCTTCATCTTAACGCCTATGACAATTTTGCTCTGTAATATTAAAAAAGGATTGTGCCGCAACACTTTATATTTCTTTTTGACGTGATAACGTCTTTAAAATCGTTTTAGTCGGGTGACATGTTCAGAAACTTGTGTCACACCAAAACCTCACGAGCGCGATCGCAGGTATAAGTGAAGTGCAAGTGAAGTAAGACGTTATCACGTAAACATCTCGATCGTAAACCTACTTTACAAACAACCAATTTTTTTTTGGTTAACGTTTGTTGCTAACACGTTTTAAACATTATCTTCACTCTAGCATAATGTTTGGGTTAATTGTCAAAGTGTCATACACTTTCTGAGCTAAGGTTGAGACGTCAGTGTTGAAAGATTTCTGTGTTATATACATTTTGTAGGCTTTCTTCAACCGTTGCTTGTAAATCTTAGGTGTAAGATGGGAATGTTGAATAAAATTCATATTAACAAATCAGTTTTTTTAATGACTGCCAATACCTACTCAAACAGTGTCCTCAGGGAAAAATGCCGTAGATATTTATCGTAACCAGATTGTAACGAATTCAATATTATAAGAAGAAATACCGAGATTCTAATGAAATGTTTTTATTGTGTATACTACTAGACTGATAACAAATTATAGCACCTAATAAACCAAACACTAAACAATGCTATGAAAAAAAGCTATGATCCCTAAAATATTTACAGGTGTATAGGAATAGGTAATATAAAAACATGACTAACGATGCCCATTTAAGGGTCCTACTTTCATACCACAGACAAGTTTCAGTTTCCTGCGTATCGGATCATGCGTGATCGGATCGGACGCGGTCCGGCCCGTTTCGTATCGAACTAGCCCTTTACACCCGAGAAATCGCGATTGAGATAAATTAAAATGAACTTTAATGACACTGTTAAAAAAAATTATAATTCAATGTAATTAAGGGCTCACAATCGTTTCAGTCCGGGTGTAAAGGGCTAGGGGGTCTACTCCGAAATTCGAAATCAAAACTTTGTATGGTGCCGTCCCTTTCATTCTCCTGTCATACACTATATGAGTGAAAGGGACGGCACCATACGGAGTTCGTATTTCGAATTTCGGAGTAGACCCCCAGATGCGTACGGACTGTGCGTGTTAGGCCTGTGCTTGTAAGTAATTCCAATTCGTACACTCCGGGCAAACAATGAATGGCTATCCATTGCCACTTAAATGTTGCAGTCGTTTACTTGGCTTGTATTGTATACACGATAGAGGCACGTTATACTATATTTGTTGTCAGGAAATAGTCAAAAATAAGATCAATTTATTAGAATCCCTTTAATTTCTACCTAAAATCATTGTTACGTTTCGCCGGTTGACAACCAAAAGTCACTATACAATCTGTTATTAGGCACTCTTAGAAACCTCGTATGTCGTTACAATAACTATGCTGAGAATCGAGCTTTACTTTATAAGTAGGTAGTTGTTACTTAACCGTTTGTCAATAGACGCTTTGATCTTTAGAATCAAACTCATTCCAATACATTTCTGACTATTTTTTCTCAGGCGTTTTAACTGCTTTCACTTTAGATATCTATAATTTCTTTTTTCTTTACATTGTTTTAAATATTCCCGTGTCAATGTAGGTAGGTACTTAGATCTTCGATTGTAATTATTTGAGTTCAGATTTGACACTGTCAGCCAAGGTAGCATAGTGTTTACGTCATACGTAAAGCGTTCGTCCTTCACTAGCAAGTATATACGTGCGAGAGGGACGACTACTTTATGTCGGACTTAAACGCAATCATGCTACGGGTGCTGTTTTTTCTCCTGTGCTTAAATATACAAATAAAACAAATACGTTACATACTTTAATATTTATTTTACACATTTTGAAATAAAAGACATGTAGGTTATTTTTCTATGGATAAGTCTTAAAACTGAAAAATTAAGAAAAATAAATATACCTTTTTATAACACTTACCTATCGAAATGGAGCTTACTGGCTCAAAATAAGATCTATTTCGATATGTTTTAATATATGTGGGTCAATCAACTTTTTTGTCACTCAGTGCCACGGCAAAGTCCCCTAGGTCACTTTTAAAAGAAAATTTTGAAGGCTAGGGCAGGTCAACATTTTGAACCTATCAATTATAAGCCAATTGTATCGTGAATTATTTCTTGCATGGTTGATTGATACACGTACACGACTTGTCAGTCCGACTCGCACTAATTCAATTTCAGCTTTATAAATAAAGCTTTTTCTGTCATAATTTAGTGCTGTGGCTCTTTTCATTTGATTTGCGGGATATTTGTTCGATCCTACTTTACAATTGGTCTTGATATTGAGCATTTCTTAAATATACCCAAAAACGCAATAGTTCGTCATTATTTTCATTTTGTTGCCAATTTCATGACTAGGTTAGCCGTGACATATTTAAAATCAATAGCTAACATATAAAATGACTTGTTGACTTGCCGCTGACATACAGAAAAGCAGACGGATGGTCAGACAGACTAAGCGAAATGCTCACTAAAAGGGTAATTTTTTTATACTGGTATGATTTCGGACGAGCGTCTCTCGATGTCCCCTGTAATTATAGCGCTTTTATTTGCCACTTTTTATTTAACTGTTAAATGTTACTTGCAGCCTTTTATTTTGAAATGTGTTGATTGCCAATTGTTTATATCTCTCTTCATGCGGGTCGGGCTATTTTTTCTCCCCACAAGGATCAGGAGCGTAAATTCACACTGAATACATTCTTAAAACGCACACTCCCAATACTTACACTTTCTCTACATGTGTGCCCCTTTATCAACATTGGTCTCCAAAAACAATGATATAATATTCTTTCGGACTACATTATTGCTTACCTAATTAATAATTTTAAAACAATTTTATTTATAGTTATTGCGAGATTGACGAAATTCATAAAATAGTCACGCTATCACATCATTTTATTTTGGCGTTTAAAAATATCATATAATACGAACATAGTACAATCAACAGCAAATGTAGATGATCATTTTAGTACTTTGACGCACTACCGTAACAATACTGCGACAGTAGGCATACGTCAAAGTTGTGAACGCGACAAGGTACTAAAATGATCATCTACTTTTGCTGTTGCCTGTACTTAGGTGAACCGAAAGATTGAAAATCTACCATGTTATCCTTGACCCTAAACAGAACGAAACGAAATTATTATACAGTTTTCATAAGACTTCTAGGCAGGGGTCATGTTTCACTGCAGTTTACTATACATACTTCAAATTGTACTTCCTTTTTATTCGCCAGAAGTGACTAAATATAACTAAACTATAATACCTGAGACGATCAAGTTTTGTATGTAATATATAGTCCGAAAAATATTTACATGGAAAGCCACGCGCAACGTTCCCCCTTATGAGTAAAATCCCGCCCTAGTGTTGACCACCAGGTTGGAAAGGTGATGGCACACTGTGTGGTGAGTACACATTTCGGTAAAGTGTACCTACACTTTAAAATCTCGCGCTCTGTACACATACTTAATATATCGATCTTAAATATCTCGAGATAATCTTCGGATCTATGCGCGAATTAAGACTGAGTGTTGTACTCGTGTGTCGTGCCGTAGACAATTAACAGCATACGAGGGGTGATACATAAGTTTTGATAATCGGTATTAAATATGGGAGATATGTAAATCGTTACATTTTAATTACAATTTGCCCAATATTTTCAAATACTTATGAACGTCATTCAATTGTTTTATTCGCATATAATGAATGAATGAATGAAACATTTTATTTCAGACCCAAGTCCATATAAAAATAATTTTACTTTTAAGGTCAAATTTTATACCTTCACTATTTCATTATCAGCCCGTGATTTTGATGTAGTTGTTTTTGAACATTATGTGAATGAGAAGTAGTAGTCGGAAGTTAGGGCTAAATAAAAATGGGAGCGGTTATCAGTTCGGACCTTTTGGTCGAAGAGCAACACCCTTGTCAATTAGATGGCACTGAAGCAAAATTTATGCCGCAATTTCGTGATTAGTTTTGTTCAGCTTATTTACAATATTTTTTTACAATAGTAGTAGTAGTGATATAATAATGTTATACAATTCTGCAATTCTCAATTGGTGAAAGCTAATTACGCAGTTTTTATTGGTAGGCCTCAATAGTCCTGGTAGAAGTTGAAAAACACACCCTAATTTCGGTGACAGAGCTGGAGATAAAAAAATCCACTGCACACAGATAACTTGCTTATTCTTTAAATCTTAATGATAAACCAATGTTTTATTTTCAATCACAATTATCTGTATTAGAGCATCAGAACTTTTTCCACACCGCTCCAAATATTTACAAAACCAAATCTTATTTTTGCCATCTTGTTATTTTTTTCATTCAGATGTTTTTTGTTCAGCAATTACAGAAAAACAAATGAATAATATTTATATTTTTTACTCTTTTAATGTTGATTAGTGCCATGGTATGTCTACATTAAAAGAATATCAGTAACAGGGTGGTTTATACCAATTATCAAAACTTATGGATTAGCCCTCGTAGTGGAGGGGGATAAAACTTTTTTCGGGACTACCCTTCACATTTTTATAAACTTTTGTGGGGTAGTTAAATGTTGTGTACCCATATTTCCGTTGACAACTTGCTGAGATGCCAGTTTTGCCGTGAACATGACCGGTGCAACCCGTGTCGAAATGTCGGTAATAAAGGTCAATAAATAAATGTCGCGTTAGATCCGTATAAACAAATATTTTATGTATTTGTAGGATATATTGAGAAAGTGTAAGTTTATGGAATGTAAACTACTTTTGTAACTGACAAAATAACCTTATATCTTAAAAATATATATGTTCT
This sequence comes from Notocelia uddmanniana, assembly GCA_905163555.1. Taxonomy (NCBI): domain Eukaryota; kingdom Metazoa; phylum Arthropoda; class Insecta; order Lepidoptera; family Tortricidae; genus Notocelia; species Notocelia uddmanniana. The sequence continues at coordinate 3,973,090 of LR991054.1, forward strand.
GAAAGGCGTGCTTGACGCTTCTGAGCCTCCCATATCTGTTCGTTACCCAAGATCATAAATAAAACAAATTCGTTACATAAGTTAATATTTATTTTACACATTTTCAAATAATAAATACAATACTAATAAATAAAACACAAACTATGACTATAAATTTTATTATTATATTTAATATTTTTAATTAATATTTTATATGTTTTTAATAATTTATTTACAATAATGGTTGACCCCTCGCCGCCCGGGGGTCGCGAGGGGTGCCGTTGCCGCGTCAGCGAGCGCCGGCGCGCGCGGTTGCCTTGAGCCCGAGGCAGCCGCAGGCGCTAGATGAGGCGCTCGCTGAGCCAAATTCAGGTGTCGGGCGGTGGCGGCGGCGGAGGCGGAGGCGCCGGCGGCGGCGGCGGCATGGCCGGCTCGGTGTTGCGGCGCCGCACCTTGCCGCGCTGCTTGAGCATGCAGGCCTGCGGGAGGGGCGGCGTGAGAAGGGGCGCGCGTCACGGGCCCGCCGCCGTGCCGCAAGCGCCGGCCCCGCCGGCCCCGCGCTTGGTTTTCTTCAGCATCGTCGCCTGCACACACCAAGCGTCACGCGAGCCGAGTGACGCCCGCCCTCTCGTGCCCTAGCCCGCCCCTGGCCGAGTCACCGTGTCGACTACCCTTTTGTTTTACGAGCCAGTGACCAGTGCCGGATTAACGTAAAGAGTTGCTTGGAAATCACGTTTAGGGGGGGCACCAAAATCCCAGAACATTTTTTTTGTGGGATCACCATGGTCTATAATTGATTGAGGCATCAAAATGGCTTTATTTGGCACTAGCAGTGAGTAGACATCTGGTCTGAATCGCGACGTGGGACCAGGGACATCCCGCGACCATACTGACGCTATCAACTACTCTCGGTGACTCGGCTCGTAACTCGATGAAGTTACGTGGGGTTCGGGCGGAATCTTTTAGGATAGGCTGCCCGGCCCAAGAAGTTATTCTTCTTGGATCGCACGCGCCGTATGCATAGGTTTGTGCTGCGTGAGTTTGAGTGCTCGGGCGTAACTCGACTCGGGGAATTTTGAGTTTCAAAGAGAACTGGCTAGGTCAATGTATACCCGCTTTATTACACAACATTGAGGACGTGCCCAAAACAGGATGGCCGTGTTTGACAAATTGTAATACGTCCATTGGACTGACGGATGAATGACGGAATGTAACGATAATGAATTTAAATTTATGACAGGCACCTTGATGTAAGTATGTAGATTTTGTAGATGCTATCAGGACTTTTATACTTATTATTAATACTTCGAATTTGGGAACCGTTCATACGATTATTAGCTAATAAGTTAACAACAATAAATACTCCTTCGAAGGCCGTTACTGAAGCAAAGCTAGTGTTTAGTGAAGAGGTTTACAATAATCTAGCCAGTATTGCCTCTTTGAATATTGTTGTTTAATTCCAATTATATCGTTAGGTACGTTCCGTACACTTTATTGTACGGAAGTAGGTCTTAAGGCGGGATTTCACATAGTGATCTAATTCAACTTATAATGAAACACGCGCTTGCTGTTTTCTGTGTTTATTTTAGCCAAAATTCAATACTAGATCATAAATAAAATAATAATAGCTTAAATAGTAGATAAATCAATCACCAAGAATCAAACTGCAACGGTTCTCATCAAAAATCGTTGATGAGAACCTTGTTAAGTATTCCCGATGTTTACAAAAGGCCAATAATTCTAAAATAGTATAGAGAGGTTCAGACTCATTTTAAATTCACATTTTTTTCATTTTTTAACTACCGATAACTTGGTTTCAGCATTTTCAAAAGTCAAGAGAACCTTTGGACTCTTCGTTACTGAGAACGAGTCTGCTACCCTGTTTGGATTTTAAAGGTAAAGAGCAATCTCATTTACAATAAAAAAAGGTAAGTTACTTGATACTGCGTGTCTCATTATTTCTAAAGACTATGAATTCCCGCCTCTAGGGCACAAATAACGAGCACATGCAAACATAAATGCCTACTGCATTCTACGCTATATTTAAAATAGAAACGGTCGAAATAGAATGCAGTAAACATAAAATATTAAAGCGTAGCTTACAGAAATAGGCATACACGTCGATGATTGGTTAAACGGACAGACGGACGGAGATGCAGAGTTTCGTTTTGTCAATTTCGGTAAAACACTTTTATGTGAATTTCGTCCGGACGTGAAAATGCGGCACATAATAGAAATGTAAAAAAAAAACAGCGCGTATGGCATTGTGTACATGTTGCTGTTTTGATGCAAATATTAAGTCAGTTTTATTTCTGTAATTTTTATATAGGTACTACAAATTGTTTTTTATTTATCGATTTTCCGTTGAAAATTTCTCTTATAGTCAGCATTAACAATGATTACTACAAATTTATTTTTCAATAGTTAGTTGTAGTCATCGTGAAAGGTTGTAAAGTAAAATGCTCCAAATTTCTTGGAACCAATCCAGTTGCTCGTTGGTATACAATCGTTGCCACAAGTGTACACGTGTTTTAGCCACAAATGAACCAATGCCATGACCGCCTGCACCTACCTTGAGGGCTGACTTGAGAACCACCACCTCACTAGGAGCAGCAACCCACGGTTCACCGTCTACTTGCACGGGGATCTCGCTCTTCAGGTTAATTTTTATGTGGCCACCCTGAAACGACATACTTATTACAGATAACTACTAGTACCTAAGGAAACCTACCTAACCTACCTATTTCTAAAACTATAACTACTACTATGAACACCATTTGTCGTTGCTCTTAAATATATGTTAGAATTAATGATTTCGGCAAACAATGGCAGGTTGCGTACACTTCACGTTCATACTTACCCCCTAATTCATAAACGTGACGTCTATCAAACCTATTTTAGTTAAAATACCGCTAGAAACGTTTATCCTTATCTGTCTCTTTGTCATTTACCTATGTTTGTGAGAAAGGGACAAAACAAATTTTAGCTAACAGAGGTTTGTTAAGTTTGATGAATATGGGGTGAGTCTCCCGATTAGGTCAATCGTTTGTAGTTACGAGTATGACGACAAAGCATACGATGATAATAAATTCTCAATCCCTCTTCAATGTTACTTCTGTAAATGCACACGTGCGTTAACATAGTACCACAGCACCGGGGCAACCAATTCCTATAATTACACGATTGATCGGTCTGTAATGGTTTTTGCATTATCGGCCCGGGTATGTGTACTACACTACCGCTCATATGTATTTAGGCACCCATACATTTTTCCATACATCTGTATACAAAAATGACTTTTAGAAATACACTGCCAAGTTAGAGTCCCTTGACAGTTTTGTGTACATTTTACATTTTTTATTTAGCTGACTTATTGAGCCTTAAATCGGTGCCAGAGACCCCCCTTTTAAAATGGTAGTTTTCTTTTTGCAATGCCTTAAATAACTACTAATTGCTGGTTCATAGAAACACACTACACTTTTCTATGAACCAGCATTATCAGCAATTAGTAGTTATTTAAGTCATTGCAAAAAGACAACTACCATTTTATTAAAAGGGGGGCGTCTGGCATCGATCTAAGGCTCATTAAGTCAGCTAAATAAAAAATGCAAAATGCACGCAAAACTGACTTGGCAGTGTATTTCTGAAAGTTATTTTTGTATACAGATGTATGGAAAAAGGTATGGGTGCCTAAATACTTATGAGCGATAGTGTATGTTCAGTAAGCCAAAAAAGAGGTTTACCATTTTTGAGCCTTAATATACAAATAATGGAGACGGAAAGTGGTTGATCGCTTTTTTGGCTGACTGTCTAACCATTTATTAATATCTGGTTGCCATAGGCTCGGGCCTACTGAGCCTGAATGCAAATCTGCCACTGCCGGTCGTTGAAAGTTACCTGCGCTATCCGCATGGCGCCACGCATCCCCGACTGTATCTGGCCGAGGTGCACCACGCCCGTCACGCCCACGACCTCAAGCATGCCGTCCCAGTGGTTGGGCTTGCTGAACTGGTCGTCCTTCTCGGGGCCCCACGGGTTGGCGCCCGAGCCCCAACTACGTACACGAAATTAGGTTATTAACGCAGTTGAATACCGTGAGAATTGTAGACAGTAATAAAGAAGGATACTAGGCACGGTCGGCGATACAGATATTACTGTTTTGCACTCTATTATCTATTATTTTCGGACACACACCAGCACAGTGCAGTTATTTCGATTCGTCTAAAAGATTCCAAGACATTATCCATCGGAATAGATGTGATCTACATTGAGTTGGTTACATTTCTAAGCATCTTGTAAGTAGCGTTTTAAAACCGTTGCCCAGTCAATACATATTTGAATATTCATCTTTTGAGCTTAATATATTGCGGACTGTAGCTGTCGGCATCTAATCCTTATCTATATAGGTTTCTCTTAGATGATAAGGACTTACCTGAGTATATTGAGAATGATGATGCCCTCGACGGCCGGCAGTTCCACCTGCTTGCCGTCTACCTCCAGTCGCACGGCCTTATGCAGGTCCTTGCACATCTTGCGGCCGACCATCTTGCGCAAGCCCATCTTCACATACACACCCTTGTTGCGGAGCCTGCAACAGCATTCATCAGCATCGTAGAGAGGTTTGAAAGTAAGTTCGGGTTACAAATTTAAAGGGTTAAACTGTGATCTGAATCGCTCTTTGTGATAATTTCTCGGATATCCGTATGATCAGTAAATATGATATGGTGGCTGCTTTTATAGTAAATATTGGGTAGAGACTCGTAGCAATGGAAAAAAAAATCACCAGTCACGTTGTTGTGTTGATGTGTATCAAACATATATATATGCTTGCCTATGGTGGTTTAGGTAGCTATGAACAAATCAATTGTTTATCCTTTACATATTACTTAAACCTAAATGAGAGGCGGCAAGCGGCAACAAACAACGGTCTGTCTCCAGCGTCATCTAGTACGATGAGCAATGAATAAATATTCAATATTAACGTAAATTACTTACCTGCTATTGAACTTATTGGGATTCTCCTCTCGAGCGTTATGGAAGTCGAGACAAAGGTCCGCGTCGATTCCGATGCCGAAGTAGTTGTTCATCACCAGAATCTGCGAGTTGTCCTCGCTCTGTGACCCTGTCAAACACAACGGCAATCTTATCGTACAACACACGTAAAGATCATGAAAGACGGGTTGAGAAGCGTAACATATTGGTATAGTTAAAGACTATTGGGAAGCAAAATGTATGGCGGTCTTCTGTGATCATATCAAAACTATTGTAAGTATAGGTAGAACGCCTAGCAATAAAGAGGGCCCAGGGCTTAAGTCGCAGAACTACGATTATCTAAACTGAAACTAACTAGCGCTAATTTGTCAATTGAAAAACATTTAAGCTCTTGTGTACGAGATGTTGATTTGAAACCCACCGCTTTAGACTATCCGTTAATGAATACTACCTACTACGGATATACTACAATTGGGTTCTCCCTTGTGAGACCTAGCTACGTTAGCCCTAATTGCTTCATTTGACCTAATGTTTCATTAGACCTAATGCATTTTTTTTCTTAAATAGTAAATTTTATACCATTATTGCAAAACAAACCTAACCTAATTACTTCTATTTGATGATATTCAAAGGAAACCCGAAAAGTTCACTGTTTTGAAGAAACATACATTCGGTCTAATGAAACATTAGGTCTAATGAAAAGCAAAAGGTAGTAGATCAAATGACAGGATCCCCTACAATTGCTATTTCGCTGCCTCGATGGCGCTAAGAGGAGCTTATCTATTCTCTATTCTGCGTCACTTCAGGCTGGTTGGGTGCTCCGAAAGATTAAACCATCTTTGAGATCTTTCTCACTCCAGCACGCTACGGGCATAACCGACACGTTTCACTAACCGGGCAACTGCTTGGAGAGCTCCTTCGGCTCGTCCTGCTTGTCCTCGGGGTGGAAGACGACCGTCCAGCGGTCGAGCCGGATCTCCTCCGCGTCGATGACGTCACGCAGCAGTGAGAGCGGGTCTTCGCAGCCCGTGTAGCCCGAGCCCCAGCGCAGGACGCGAGCCAGGTCGTTACCTGAGTACAACGGGGATCATGTTAAATATTAAAGCATTTCCATTGCAGAGTTCATCCTGCCATGACTGTGTTTAAGTTCCATCGTTCGTTAATGAAAGGTTCAAGAGTTTTGTGCGCAATTCCGGGAGGGATCTCAAGTTTTTTTTCGATATTTGTTAGAGTGAAACTTCATATTGCACTTGGTTGAAATTTGTATCCCAATATGATACCTTAAGACCAGATGCGTGATCTATTCGAAGGTAGTATGATGCATTTGATGCATTGTTTCGCATCGCAACTTAATATTTCATCGAAGTTTGGATACACGTTAGCTGTAAGATAACATTGCTGTGGAATGACAGGATTCAGGCTTTGGATGTCAATTTATTAAACAACATGGTGCTATAAATGAAAATGAATTCAATATGCATATCTAAACATCTCCAAATATACTCTCGTCCTTTGACTCTAAATGAACTAGTCTAACTGATGAGAATTGGATCCAGAAAATAAACAGTGTACTAGGATGACATAGTAATAGGTGCAGCTGAACATACCTGTGCCCAACGGAACTATGGCACAAGGAGGATTAGAGCACTGCGAGTCCTGACCAACGTTGTCGAGGCACTGCAGCACCCATCCGATGGTGCCGTCTCCGCCGCACACGAGGATCTTGTAGTTGGGAATGTGACGAAACACGTACAGCCTGTCGAATCAAGTAACATTAAATATATGGCACTGAAACTATTAACTTTATCGTATCTATGAGACTTTTAGTGTATACTCTTCGGCCCGGTGAAATCATCCTTAGTTGCATCTTTTAACTGGCTTTTCAATCATATCAGTGGGCCGGATGATGGACATCATTGGCTTACAATGCAACTTCCCCTCCTTTTACCCTCATTATAAACTTGCAGTGCAGAATATACTCTGCGGTATATGTTGGTCGCGTTCAATGCGTGATAAACTATTTGTCTCCTACTACCATTCCCATTGTCATGTTTTACCTTCCCTACATGTTGTCTTTAAGGTGTACTTATAGATTTTAGTTTCAGTTTTTAAACAGGCTTCCCTTTAGTTTTTGAGTCTGTTCCCCAACGTGATTTTGCGGTTATTATTTGTAAATAAGTATAATCATGGGAAAATATCGAATCATTGGAGAGTTACTCACCCGGGAAGCGGGCCGCCGTTCTCTAAGTCGAAGACTTGGTAGGGGTTGAGGAGTTTGCGGAAGGAGTTGATGAGCTCCAGCCCCTGGCAGCCGCCGGACTTGACGTTCACGAACACCAGCAGTGGCTTTACCCCGGTCGGCACCTGCGCCGGTTCGATGCTGGGTAGCAGCATCACTGGAAACACCAACTTCGTCAAACATTTGGGCAAAAGCAAGGCTGGTGCCAGGCATTGACTTCGGATAACAGCCGAATCTGATTGGAAAACGGAATGAAGTTGGGAGGATGATAATGTCGATTTCGAAATGATTCCGTTGTGTCTGGTTAGTAACTTTAGACTCAGTAATCTTAATATTCGCTGCTGCTGCTATAAGCACGATGAATAAAAGAAGTACTCCTAGATCCTATTGTTGTGCTTATCTAAGAAATAACTCACCTAATAAATGCTTATCTTCATATTTGGCCTCTCTGAGAGCGTAGAGCGCGCGCACCGCTTTGCTGGCGTCCTCGTAAGTGATCACCATCGAGCCGTATTCGTAGTAAATGGGACCGATTGAGGTAAACTTGTTGTCTGCAATAAACATGACATGTAATGAGGCCATCCGCAGCAGAAACAAAGTGACCGATATAGCCCTTCGAATCGCTAAACTTAAGTAGCAGTGAGCGGGGCACATAGCACGTAGAACCGCACGACGACCGGAAAGGTTCTCGAGTGGAGACCACGTACCGGAAGGCGTAGCGTGGGCAGGCCCCCCACACAGTGGACCGATGACCTGGTAAGGGTCGCGGATGTCCGCTAGATGCGGGTGGCGCAGGACCGGTCATTGTGGAAGTCTTTGGGGGAGGCCTATGTCCAGCAATGGACGTCATTCGGCTGAATGATGATGATGATGTAATAATCCTCATTACGTCAAGTGCATGAATACTATAAGAAATGGAAGCCCCGAACTAACAGATTCTGCTCGTCCATCTCCCATTCAGTTACCAGTAAGAAACTTATATGCAGCTCCAAGAAGACTATTGCCAGCCATGATGTCGTGAATCGTGAGGATTGCAGGGACTTGGAAAAAGATCTGGTGGACACAATAGGAAGCAAGACGTTAATGACTAGTGCCCATGCATGTTGCCTTGGATGCAAGGGCCATGACACAAAATAATGGGAAATTATTAAGGCGAATGAAACAAAGAGCGAAGCGATGATGAAGACACTCACCGGCACCAAGGAACTCGACGAGGATGTTCTCGTAGTTCCGCTCCGACAAGCCCGGCGGCAGCGACGCGACGAAGAGCGCGAGCGTGGGCCCGTGCGGGTCCCGCCGCGGCTGCAGGTAGAAGCGCGCCAGCTCCATCCGCCGCACGGACTCCCGGGCCAGCCGGACCACGATGCGCCATGGCCGCTCTTCTTCTTCTAACACGCGTTCCGATACTGGGGTGACAGAACACGGTAAGGTTATTTTATTGTATGCACTTAGTTTCAGTCTTTATTTTAATATCACCAGATTAATTTTGATCCACGCTTATGTCAAAAAGGGTCAGGTATTTTGACTAATTAACAGATTATTTCGTTTGGTGACGATTCAATTTGTAGATTTTAATGAAACTCGAATTAACAAGCAGCAAGTTTTGTAGATACTGTTATGGTATTTATTCTACGAGGTGCTAATTTTTAGTGTCATTGTCAGAGCATTAACATGGACGCTCTCAGTTTGATAGGTTTGTCTACTACTCTTCTCTTCTTCTTCGTGCGAAGATTCTTAAGCCACGAATGACGCCTTCTTCCGGGTGGTATATTTCTTTGGATCTTCCCTTGTATAATAAGTTGCAGGAGTTCATATTTCCCATTACGAATTATATGGCTCACTGGATAAGGTGAGATTGAACTCACCCCCGCGGTCGAGCAGAATCTCGGAGCAGCGGTAGTCCTGCGTGGCCTGCGCGGGGTCCAGGCCGAACCGCTCCAGCGCCAGCGCCATCAGGTCGGCGACGGTGTGCTCGCCCCGGCACGGAACCGTGACGAACGTCTCGCCGGCGCCGGCGATCCGGCCCGGGTACACGCGCACCTCGCCACCGCCCGTCTCCGGTTCCCTGTGGAGGACAGGTTAGCCTTACATATATCTTGATAGGTCTTTATAATATAAGCGACTATGTCACAAGAAGGGAAGATTTCGGTCTCTCGAAAACCTTTTGATATGAACACTGTCAATTTGGTTTCGTTTGTGCGCATCAAAATGATTAACATTAGTGGATGATTTTTGGCTCCCAAAAAGTAAATATGGGTCCATTTTTTACAATAGACACCAACTACAACAACCACGTTGGACGTGACCACCAATTCCTATCTGCCAATATGTGTCTCCTAGCTACGGAAACATAACTTACTTGAAGCGAAGGAATAACGCGGGCCGTTTGTTGGGCAGGCGCGTTACACGCGCCAGCGGGGTTGGGTCCTTCAGCGGAGGCTCGTCTCCAGCCAGTGCGTCCGTCAACTCGAACTGCTCGGGCTCCCGCGCCACGTGGAACGCGCGCAGGGCCGCTGAGACTAGCTCACGCTCGTTCCAGTTGCGCCCCACCACCACGGGCCGGTACAGCCGACGTGACCACGCGGCTTCCCCGTCGTATACCTTCACTACCTCTGTTGGACATATTGCAGTGTTGAGGTATGTAGTTTAGGATACGGCTCACACCAATGAGGGTTTTATGAAACGGCTTGACAAGGCAGTTATCAGACTTAAAGTCCAGGTATATTGCAAACCCTCATTAGTAGCTGAAATTGATTCAAGAAAATCTTATAGATTGAACAAGAATTGAAGTAGGTTTGTCCGGTTCATGAGATTATTATTAATATTTGGTTGGCATTCGGGTGACATCATGTTTATGATTTCCATCACGCTGTCGATGGTTTTAGTAGTTAGTATTTATCTCTAAAACACAAAGAATTTTAATGCTCATGGACCGTTAAATAAGATAAATTGTATATTTAGGGACGTACCTTCGTCTCTGTCATCTGGCGTCCGGTCCCGGTGTTGCTTGTGGTCCGGCCGGTGGTCCTGGTCGGCCGGAGCGCCCGTCGAGCCCCCGCCGGAGCCCGAGCGGCCCTCACAGCCCGAGGAGAACTCCTCGCTAACGCTGCGCGCTGCAACCCACCATGTCGCTCACATACGCCCCCCACAACCCCGTGCATAATACAATATGGATACCTATGGTTGTGAAAATTCTTGACGAATGAGCTTCGGCCCGTTTTTGAAAAGAATCTTGGGTTCAGGTAACATATTTTCGCTAATCAGACAGATAGTTTTAGACCGGAGAACTAAGTGAAATGCTGCATGATTTGTGGAGTTAAGTTCTCGATTGGGTCGAATCCAAACTCGAGTCTTTTCACAACACAAATATATATATTGTTGTTGTTGTATTATGTATATTGGTTTTATTTTATCTTACATATTGATCTAAAAATCTGTAACACATTTAATTCTTGGCATTACATTTGATGGGTGTTAGTGTTAACGGTTTGCAACATAACAAGTTTCAAATGACAGTTAATGAAGTTTTATGTAAATTACTGTGTAGTTAATTTATAATACGGTATATGAAAGGTTTTTATGGTATTTTTTCAAGAATTACGAGGTTAGTAATATTAGTTTAAAATATTTATTTTAAAAAATCACAGCATATCTTTAAAATTTGATTAGTAGTGCCACTGTAAGATAAGAGAGGGAAGTTAGTTAATTGTATCCATTTTATATCATATTTTATAGTTTAGTTTAACAAGTTACTACGACAATTTATATTACTAATTTGTTATCATTTTTATTAGTTTTTATCCCACGTATCAAGATGCCTTACATTATATACTCTACTCAAGGTATTTGTGACTGTATTGACGAGTAACTTTGAAAAGGGTCTGACATAATCTTAGGATTCTTTAGAAATGGTAGTGAAGCAACTTGATATGTAAGATAGGTTAAACATTAAACTAATAATATTATGCACGATGTAGCTTAGAAGTAGCTGTTAAGTACATTGTGCAGCCTTCTAACACTTATCCCGTTTAACACCAAGCCAGCTATGAAACAAACATAAGAGTGGAGGAACAAATGTCCTCGCACTTTCATAGACAAAATGACCTTTAACGATATTGAAAATAAGGTTTAAATTCAGTCAAATTCGTTATTGTCGTCATTTTATCTACTAAGCAAGAGCAGCGTTAGCGTGCTAGGAATATTTTCGATATTGCTGTCCCTCATTTATTATTCTGGTTAGATAGAAACGGGTACAGTCCCCTAGCACGCTGACCAGATGTTCATGTTATGTCGGTGTACAAAATGTCTGCGCCACCATACCTGGCCGATGGAATACCACATCATGAGTATCCTTCTGGCGACGGCTTCATATAATAAGTAAACGAAAATGAGGTGGGCTTTAATAAAAGAGTCAATGTTTGGAAGTGAAGTGGAACCTAAATTACAATTTAGACTTGATATCTTCTATATCTAATATAGGTATCCTATCATAATTATGTGCCGTGCCAACCCCAAGTAAATAAGATAAGAGCAAGCAAATGATGATCTTCCACACCATCCGATTTTCGTCCTTTTATCTTTGCTGGTTCAGCAATCCCAGTTGTAAAGTTTGCCTCCTGAATTGTACATAGCTTATCAGGGACGATAAGTATTAATTCTTTTTACATTCAGATACAAAGCTCAGATACAAGAACTTGCATGAACTTGGCCATGTTATGGAGGAGTAAGTCGATTTTTATTGCATCTCCTTCCGCATTATCTGGATCATCAAATTTGTGGTGACAATCTGCATACGGTGAGCATCGAATATACAAATAGCGGGTAGTTATTTATGTATATACCCAATGCATAAGATTATATAATTTTCAGAAAACCGAGACGTATAAATAAAATGAACGTACATCTGCAAACTACATATTTCATAGGTGTATGGGAAGATTTATAGTTACCGAACTATGTCTAGTTAAGTTTGAGTTTCTGTGAATACCTTTTGGGTTGTCGATTGGCTAAAGATATCAAGTCAAATCAAAAGTGAAGATTTAATAAAGTCTATGGGCAAAATAGACACATTTCAATATAGTCAGATAGGTACTGGTGCCAATGTGCGAGTGCGTGTCTGTTAAATTGCGCTGAAGCTGTATTACACCTTTTGAGTTAGACGAATGGCCGTGAAATTGGCAGGTTTTGATTATCAAGTCACATTTATATAAATCTGATAGTGACGGTCGCCAGACCGAATGAATAACAGTTTTAAATGAATACAACCCTTTTGTACCTAACGTGGTTCAAGAAGCGTTTATTGAAAAATCTACGTAATAATGTCACAAATATGTAATTTTCAGAGATCGTTGTTCCAAATCGACCAGCGTTCATCGATTTAATGGAGAGTAAACTACTGTTGATACTCGTACACCTAAAAGTCATAGCCTTTAATTGCCCCTAATAAAACAACAAGATGTGTATGGCATAAAAGTCCAAATTATCTGTAACAAATACACGGCTCTATTACTAGTAACAGAAATAAGGGCGTGTATACAAATACTTTGTGTATGTATTTTGTTCAGATATCAATATTGCTGACAATGTAATAAATTTCATAGGCACTATAGTTCACAGCTTCTCAATGTTCGAAGTGTGTTTATTGACTTCTCTCGATTTCGTCTACAATGGCCGATTTTGACAGGAGCCACGCATGCGCGTCAGCGTCTCTGTGTTAAATTACGATGCTATTCCAATAGTTCTTCTTTTTAGTTTAAGTAAATATTTCACGTTTTTGTGAATACGCTACTAGTACTTATATTCCGATTATATAATCGAGTTTGCTTTTTTATCGTCCACCATTCGTCTAACCTCAAAATAAGTCAGAGTTAGGCATGCGCAGAGGGGAAGGGACATCGAGTACAGTCTTGTTATAGATCTGAATTTGAAGTTGTATAGTAATGGACAGTGATGTAGAATGTAGATAAATAATAGTTAAATGAAGCACATAGCATAATCTGTATGTTCTGGCTTGAGCAAAACAACATCAGGCTTATGAAATGTTTCTGGAATTTTAATTAATTAGTGTGTGTGTCGACATCCTCTTGAATCTTGATTGTAACTTAGTAACTTTCTTTCCTGATTTAGTAAAGCATAGAGGCTCATCCTTGGTAAGTAGTCGTAAAAATGAGTAGTTTTGTAACCATTTTACGCATTAACTATTACAATTTTAATACCAGAGAGTAATGAGTTTCCTTAAAACCCATACGTATTAATAAAAAGAAATACGAGGAATTAATTCACCAATTCACCCTTATTTTTCCACTAGTAACCATTTTACTACTGCATTTCTTATCAGTTATCAGAAGAATATGAAATTTTATGTTTATGAAATCCTCTTTGGAGGAATAATTGTATTAAGCATATAAGATCATATTATATACCTATTCCTATATTTATGCTTGTTACGTATGTATATAAGCATATTTGAGCATTTTTTTGTGAAGACATATATTCCAATCAAGACAAAATTCTATGTATTAGGATTGTTATCGTGCTCAGGCCTGAAACATTCTACCATGCGAAACTCTTGGCATAGATGCGTGAACTTCAAAATGACCTAACTCTTTGAAATTTCCTGTTTTAAATAATAGCCATTTGTGGAGTATTTTGATGATCACGTCTTCTCCTCAGCCTTACACTGCATCTTTTTTTTCATAAGCATTGAACAAATAGTATTTTTCTTTTCAGACCTTATCAAATGTGGCTATGGAGTTATTTTAATTAGTTAAATCTAATAGCAGCATTAACATTGCATCTAGCGACAAAATTAATCGCAAATAATTTCACATCGCTGATATTGAGTATCAGTCACGGCACATTTGCTTTCGACAAATAGCTGCGTAGAAATATGTAAAAGGTTCGATGAGTGAGCAATAGTGCCAATATTCATGATAAGATCTGTCTATGATCAAAAGGCTTTACAGAGCAAACGCAACAGCGGGAGTGCGATGATGGAACAAGAATCCAGAAACGAGTATCCGCCTCTACACTCCGCTATCTGCCGACATCCACTTGAGAGCGGAGCTTGTAGAGTTGGATCTAGGATAGGAGGCAGTGCAAGCGATGAACGGCATGTACCTCTGGAGTATGGCGGCGATGCGCCTCCGTGGGGGCTGCAGGCCGCCGGCAGCAGCCGCCGCGCCAGCGTCACCAGCCGCGCCGGACCCCAGCGTCGCTCCCGCGCTGCCCAAAGACACCGCTCACACTCCACCACTTTTACCTATCTCCACATGTGCCGCGGTATTCGCAACTAACCTACCCCACTCACAATATAGGTCTAAGAGCCAGATGGACTTTGATGAACGGCAACCACGATCACATTGTTCGGGTTCAATTTTAAAGGAAGTATGATCAGTTACATCTGAAGAATGCAAGAGGAACAGATGGGATAAGTCTTTGATTAGTGATAATGTCATCAAAGTTGCTTATGTTATGAGTCTTGATGAATGTTAAAAGATTGCTAGAAAAACGCGCGCTGCATTGAGAAAAGTATAAACAAACTTGCAGACTATGAAGCGCTTTTGCGCCCGTTTTTCCGCCAAGAACCCCGGCTCCCAACCATCGTATGAAGAAAGTAGAGATTGGCTATTGGAAAATAGCTACTAATTGAAACACCAACATCTGATCGTGGTCGCGAGCGATAGCTGACTGTCTACAAGCGGCTACCAAGCCTGCGAATGGCGAGGCACATGTTTGGCGGCAGCGGTGGGGCGTACCCGCCCTAGGCCTGTCGGCCAAGCTAGTTCATAGACTTACGGCAGCCGAAGTCTCGTTGGGAGGGCGGAGGCCGCACGTGGACGCCGATTATGGCTTCCATGGGGACCTCCGTCCGCGGGATGGAGACCGCCGCAGGAGGGAGGAAGATGGGCTGAAGCATCCCGAAGTTGCATTCCTCCGGTATCAGCGACCGACATCCCGCGTGGCACTGTGGGGTTTACACATAATATTTGAAGGCTTCTGATATTATGATGAGCTAACAATATGGTCAGGTAAGATGTAAAAAGACTCGTTAATGTTTATTGTATTAGTACTTTAAACAGGTTAAAAACAGTTTTATTATTGTTATTATGTATCTTGTCTTATTTCGATGAGGGCCCTTGCGGATGCACTTCGACTCAAGGGGATCTTTTGTGGAATTGCCCCCGTCTTTATGTCTGATTTTCGTGTATCAATATTTTAACTATGTTTTTACGTTATATTTGTAAATACATACAAGAGCAAATGCTGCAAGAACATCGGATTAAAATTAAATATAGTGCTTGTAACAGATTAATGACAGATAATACAAATATACACAAACGTGGGATTTTCACATGAGTGGTGCTGTTGATACCTAATCAGGCACACATCGTGGAGCAAAAAGAAAGATTGTCTGCTCTGCACTACTGGTTGCCACACCACTCGCCGGTAGTCAGTCATCGGCAGAGCAGCAAATGCGATGGTTAAAAGTTAGCCTCCGGATTACCAGTACACTAGTGCTTGCTCACCGTGCTGCCGTACACTACTGGTTGCCACGCCACTCGCCGGTAGTCAGTCGTCGGCGGAGCAACAGATGCGGATAAAATTAAAGTTAGCCATCGGGTTACCAGTACACTAGTGGTTGCTCACCGTGCTGCCGCACCACTCGCACCGGTAGCCTGTCAGGCATTCCGCGGAGCAGCAGGCGCGTCGGCACGCGGCGCACTTGGAGTTGGCGGGCAGGTTGCCTTCGCGCCAGTGATGCGCGGGCCGAGGTTCCGATCCTGCGCAGTATGTGGCATTTTCCTTGCAGTCTGCTGCCGCGAAGTCCACGCATTCTCCGTGGACATAGTACTCGCAAACTGGAATGGTATTGCACATTTTAGACAACAGTTTTTAGACTGTACTGGAAAAAAGTAGCAATACAAAAAATACAACTGAAATAGATTTGTTTTGTGGGTGTAGCGCCTAGTATGTCTACTATAAATTTACCGTCATTTATTCAAAAGATAATAGAGTGCACTTAGTATGTACTAGCTGTCAATCTAGATAAAAAATGTTGTATCTCCGAACACAAAAATAGCACATATTATACTTATAGAGTTCAAAACAGATTTGGATATAGCTAATTCAAAATAGCATTGACGGGTCACTACATCAGAAATAACTCGAAATCAACTGAGTCCGTGTAACCAAACCGCGCAGGTGGGCTGCATGTTGTTCGCTAAAAAAGAAATAAAACGAATAAAAAACGTTGTGGTGACATCTTTAGCTTGAAACGCAAAGAGCGTGGCGCGGCGTCGTTGCGGCGCGGTGGCGGTTTTTTTTATACCACGTCGGTGGCAAACAATCGTACGGCCCGCCTGATGGTAAGCGGTCACCGCAGCCTATGGACGCCTGCAACTCCTAGGGATGTCACATGCGCGTTGCCGACCCTTTAAGAATTTATACATTCCTTTCTTGAAGAACCCCATACTGTAGTCCGTCGGGAAAACCTCGACAGGGAGCTCATTCCACAATCGGAGCGTCCGAGGGAGGAAATTCCTCTGAAACCGTACCGTACGCGACCATTTAGGTTTTAAGGTGTGAGCATGAATGCCCTGCCGACGGCGAGCGGTGCGAGGGTAGAAAGCGGCCATAGGCATCATGTCGAACAGTTCTTCGGAGCACAACCCATTATATAAGCGTTAGAACACGCACAAGGAGGCAAAATTTCTCCTTAAACTCAACGGCTCAATATCGCTCGTGAGCTTGGGATCGTCCACGATTCGTACAGCACGTCTCTGAAGCGAGTCAAAAGGCCCAAGCTGGTATCCAGGTTTTGCGGTAAAGCTTACGCGGTCCGTGGCACGTCGCATCAAAAAACGGAGGTAGCGTGTGTAACATATGAAGCAGTAATCGACAGCCGACAGTTTCTAAAATATCAAAAATACAAAACCGCCTGCGCCTCGTACCGCGCCGCGCCCGCTCTTTGCGTTTACAATCTATACTAATATTATAAAGCTGAAGAGTTTGTTTGTTTGAACGCGCTAATCTCAGGAACTACTGGTTCGAATTGAAAAATTCTTTTTGTGTTGGATAGTCCATTTATCGAGGAAGGCTTTGGGCTTTATAACATCTTACATCACGCTGCGACTAATAGGAGTGAAGACGCGGACGAAGTCGCGGGCAATTAGCTAGTGATCAAATAAGGCGCCTAGTTGCGTATTTGTCACGCTGCAAGGTTAGAAGTAATTACTTCCTAGATGCCATAATAATATACTCAGTCAACAAAGGGGTCCACCCTGCCTACGAATCTGGTGGTCTCAGGTTCGAATCCCTCAAGCATTTATCTATGAGGTGCCTCTTTCTGATCTGATCGATCTCTTCTGAGTCTTGGATGTTTTCTATGTATTTAAGTATTTATTTATCTATATAAAGTATGCTTAGTTTGGAACTAGGTCGATTTGTGTAAGTTTGTCCACAAATATTTTTATTTATTTAATGAAATACATAAATTGCCATAATGAAATCCACGAAACATATAGATAGAATAATTTTAATTTCATTTCATTACCCGACTGCGTCAGAAGGAGGGTTACGTTTTTCCGAGGGTATGTATGTATAATTGACAACATTTCAAATTTTTAAGTTGTATGAAATCTTAACCCATATCGTTAATTTGGTAACAAGAAACCCCAAAATATGTTTTTAATTTTATAGCTATTAGTTTTCTAAATATTCACGAAAATGTGAAGAAAGCCTATATCGTAGTAATGACGTCACTACTATGAAATTGTGACAGTCACAGCGCACAAAAAGAACAACAGTTCACTTTCTTTAGTAAAGTCTTAGTAACAGTGCTTCTGTATGATTTGTTACGCTGTGACGCCTTACTTGTCACTTACTCTCTTTTAGAATGAGGAACTTTTGAAATAGATTTATTTATATGAAATTGGGATATTTTCGAGGATTTAAAAATGTGGTTTTAGTTAACTTTTTATCCTCTATTTGATTTCACCGGAAAAAGCCTGCTTAAAAAATGAAATGTTGTCAATTGTTTGGCACGCTTTGCAGCCTGAATGGCTCGATGGATTTTAGCTTGAGAGGTGCCGTTAGATTCGTTTTTTGCTGTGACTGACACTGGGTATATAAAAAAAAGCAAAACGGCGGATTTTGGGCGCCGAATTCCAAATTACACAGAAACGCAGTCGGGATTTTTAGTTTTTTAATTAATTAGTCTCGTTTTCATTTCAATTACAAATCCGTCTGTCTAGACGAGAGTATTTTATACTTTGGTCTAAGTGTAGACCTTAATACACAAATAATAGAGAATAAAAGTCATAGACTGACTGACTGGTTGACTGGTAGAGAACGCCACATTAAGTCCGCCTTTTGTACGATAATGTTTCATTAGTGCAAGAAAGATTGAATAAATAAATAAATAAACTTATTTCTGGTCTGACTGTCAATAAAGCAACAGTTTGCGACATCGAAATTTCAGATTGATACAGACGACAAAAATACCCCTAAAATGAAATGGCCATGGGAGTTTAGCTTGCCCTTTCTGCACAATACCTATAGATTGCTACTTATTCCAACCGTTTTTTGGCAGATGGCATATTGAGTTACATTTTGACATAGGTACCATGCAAAACTTAATTATCATTCTTATTCTTTCTATGTGAAGTCAAAATCAACAGAGTGATGAAATAAGACCAAAAAAAACTAAAATGAGTGAGAATTACTGTTAGAAACGGGATATTAACCAGCCACCGCCGAGGGTTAATCCTTGAAAATGGTGCTTGCAACAGCGCCGAAATATAGGGAGGGAACTTAAAAATCATAATATACATCGTAAATATCCCTTTTCTAACAGTAATTCTAATGTCAATCACCATGTTAGCTTGAAATCGAAAATTAGTTTTTGTTTTAATTTTAAGACAATTATAGTAGGTATGACATTTTTGAGATACATACAAGGCCCATCATTGGCAAACTCTTGAGGAGGTTTGTATGCCGATGGGGAGTTCAACATTAATTTAAATTATTTCTTTACCTACTGCAGATGCTGGTAGTATTTTTTCGCTACATCGCAATGCACGCTACCAGCTCTTCAATCTTTGATAGTATAAACACACTTGCGATGTGTCCGCTTGGACCAACAGTGGCAGTGGCAGATTCGGGGTTTTGGGTTGGGAGCGTTTTACTTGGCTTGGCATTGACACCGTTCGGTGGGGGCGAGCCCGCTCAGGTTGGATTTTTGTATGGACTCAGATAATGAAAAAACGAGTCTTCTAGGTAGATGTCGTTGTACACGTAAATAGTGAGGGATTTCGTGCCTGAGCTTGATTGTTCCGATAGCTCAGTTGGCTAGAAACCCCCTAAACCCCCTGGATCCTCTTGTGATCCTCTAGTGTGTATTAAAACTAATATACATTAGAGGATCACAAGAGATTATATAATCATATTATTATGTACCCACTCAGTGTGTACTACAACACAAAAACACCTCATCTTTGACCCCTAACTAGATGCTGGCCAAGAACAATCCAATTTTTAATAAAAAAAACAGCTTGAAACTATAAGTTTAATTAATCATTGACGTGTAAAATTTCTAATTTTATCAATAAACATCTGAATCTGGACAGTTTTCGTGCAAAGCATACTTACTCATACAATGTAAAGCTGGCAGTTCATCGAGCCGCTTTCGACACACCGTGCAGAACTTTCGCTTGTGGTGTGCCGGCTCGGACCAACAGTGGGCCACCGGGTTCTGAAAGCAAACGTTACGTTAACTCATAATCAAACAACTAATACAATACTCTTGTAGGGGTATATGGTAAAGATCGCGGGAGTCTGCTGGATGCGGGTGGCGCAGGGCATTGTGGCACTCTGGGGGAGGCCTTAGATGTCCTGCAGTGGACGTCCCTCGCTAATAATATGATGTTATGGGGGTTGCCTGGATTCTGTTAATCACACCCCCCCCCCACATGTGTTTTTGTCGGCCTGTTTAGCCTAGTTGGTAGTGTCATTGCCTCTAAAGCTAGAGATCCCGGGTTCGATTCCCGGTAAGGACATTTGTTTCTGTGGTGAGCAGAGACATTTGTTCCTGAGACTTGGATGTTTTCTATGTATTTAAGTATATATCTATTAAATATATCGTCGTCTAGTACCCATAACACAAGCTTTATTGAGCTTACCGTGGGACTAGTTCGATTTGTGTGAAAAATGTCCCCTAATATTTTTTTTTATTATTTATTTTTTTACATGTAAAATACACGCTTAATATGTATGTCTTTCGCGTATGAGAAAACGAGATGCGGCACTCTTCGGGATTGACTTTTAGAAACAACGATAAAAATTGGACTTTTGAAATTTTGTTTACATTTTCCCTTAAAAGAGTTTAAATGAGGCAAATACCATAATTTTAACTTAATATAATTAAATATTTATTTATATACAAAGAAAATATATACAAGAATATTTAACCAAATGTTATAAATAAAATTAAAACTAACTTAAATCTAAAGCAGGCCCTTGAGGCATTGTACCGGGGCTGCTGGAGGCATTTTCTAGCTGTTTTGCAATGCTGAGCGAGGAAGCCGCCAGCTCTTCGGTCACCAGTTTGGTCAACCAGACGCTTCGCAATTTCACTAAATAACTTGTGCGCGCTGGGACCCCATGGACCTAGAGTTTGTCTGGAAGAAATTGTTTACCTCTGCTTGTATCTTTATGCTGTTTCTATCTGTAATTCTTTTTTGAGGTGTGCAATAAAGCATATTGTATTGTATTGTTTCGTTTAACTTAATTGTGTCGTATAATACTGTTTCAGTAGGCTGAACAAAACAAGGACCATGTATTTTTTTGATTGTATTCTTACAAATAAACAATTTTGAATTTGAATTTGAAGGAAAATAAACACTAATTTTTTTTTTAAATAACGAAAAAATTTTAGGCTATCATGTTCCGGCTATAATCTGATATATAATCATATAGTAAAAGAATTATATATCTAAAATCTATCCTTGTTGTTTCCTCGTCTAGTCAGAACGGCGGCGCGGCGTTTCAAATAACACGATTTTTTTCATTGCACGGCCTTAACTAACTCCCCTCTATACTCCCCTACTGATAGATTTAATTGACGGATAACTTTGTAAATTGAGTTGTTTTCCCTTATAAGTTGTGATACTATAAAAAACAGTCCATAATTTCGAGTCACTTCTACTTTGGGAACAATAGTCCGCGCGAAAAAAAACTGCAATTTCATTGGAAAGGGTCTTCAACTTTTCAATCGACAAATCAAAATATGTATTTGTAGTTGCTCTTTTTTTTTGTACAGACAAGGTTTGTCCCAAAAATTGTTCTATACTTATCATGGATAAGTTTTTTTATTACTACACCTTGTATCTCTTTCTAGCTGCCACGAATGTTACGAACAAATAGGTAGTTTAATATTCAATAAAAAATTGTGAAAACATACAAGGTTCATTATAATAAAATAACTTATTGCTACAGATCCGTAGCCTCTACGACGTAGCACGTTGCTCGTAGCATTGTAGAATTTTCCCAGAGCTTATCAGAGGGTCCCTTCTGCAGCTTACTGTTTTCGCTTGCACGCGTTTAGGTATATGATAGTTAGCAGAGCACACGACCCGTACAATTCCAATTTACAATTATTCCAGATTACTACCCTAAAATCACCCTGTACATATGGAAATCATGGTTATATGTCGCTATGAGCGTAGCGCTACGAAAACTTTAGCATCAGTGTTAAAAATCTTACGAATCCAAAACTGTCCCGATCTTAGAGCATAAATAACTGGAGTAGCCATAGTATACTTCCCTCTGTCAAAAAAATAGGCACAATGTGCAAGAAATTATTAAAAACTACTTCATTATAAGTCAGTCTCGAAATCGTTTTCGACGTGTGAAGAGCTCCGTAAAAATACCTTTATCTGCTGTTTAGGGTAATAAAACGTTGTACTTTATCAAACTTACAAAAAAAATGATGATAATTTCACATACTGTAAGCATATTTTTGCTTTATTTATAATTTTATGCGCAATTCAAGTTTTATTTCAAATCGTAAATCGAGCATCGATTACAAAATCGATTTAAAAACATTCGTGCGTGCTTGATTCGGGCTAGCTGTGAAATGTTACTTTGTCGTCACCGTATTTAAAGAAATAAGGACTACTGTTTATGAGAATTTCTTTGAAACATGGTCCTTATCGATTTTGGTCAATTTGGACATCCGATAGTAACCCTATAATGGATCTAACGTTAACGAAAATAAGGTCGACTTTTATTGCTCAACTTTAGTAGTTTGAATGTGCGTGAGTTGATTGTTTTAGTGTGGGTGCGTAGTAATGGAACAATATATTGTAAGTGTGCGTAGTTGTTTTTATATGTGTGTTACCTCGCTCCCCGTAAAAATTGGCATAATATTTTGTTTGGTAAGATGCGCTGATGGCCACTCCAGTTATGTATGCTCTAAGGTCCCGATTAATACAAAACAGAATAAGGGTTTACAAAAATCACCCTGGGCGTCGATTCCCGGCAACCCGGCATACATTACGTATTTTAATTGACATTAGAATTAATGTTAGAAACGGGATATTTACCATGTATATTATGATTTTTGAATCTCCTATATTTCGGCGCTGTTGCAAGCACCATTTTCAAGGATTAACTGACGTGATGCGAATTTTATTTGTGGTCTACCCACACTCCATAGATGGATATCCCGTCTCAAACATTAATTCTATTGTCAATGAAATCTTATATTCTAATTGAATTTCGATATGTGTTTTAGCGATCACGTTCACGTGCGTAACACATTGTGAAATTGGATTGGGTAACTAAACGGCCTCCTAAGGAAAGATGAACTTACTACTTTACTTTTTTTATTAGGCTCGGCGCTATCCCGCAGAATGGCTTCACCACCTGCCCCACGCAACGCTTGTGCACTATGAAGTCAAATTGGATTAGGTAACTATTCGGCCTTCTTATAAAGGATGAATTTTTTTTTGTATTGGCTCGGCGCCACCCCGCGGTTTTGCGTAACCACCTGCCCCTCACCACGCTAATGCACTATGAAGTCAAATTGGATTGGGTACCTAATCGGCCTCCTAATAAAGAATGAATTTACTTTTATTAGGCTCAGCGCCATCCCGTAGCATGGCGGCACCACCAGCCCCACGCAACACTGGTGCACTATGAAGTCAAATTGGATTGGGTAGCTAATCGGCCTCCTAATAAAGGATGGACTTACTTTGATTAGGCTCGGCGCCACCCCGAAGCATGGCGTAACCAACTGCCCCACGCCACGCTCGTGCACTATGAAGTATAATTGGTTTGAGTAACTAATCGGCCTCCTAATAAAGAATGAATTTACTTTTATTAGGCTCGGCGCCATCCCGTAGCATGGCGGCACCACCAGCCCCACGCAACACTGGTGCACTATGAAGTCAAATTGGATTGGGTAGCTAATCGGCCTCCTAATAAAGGATGGACTTACTTTGATTAGGCTCGGCGCCACCCCGCAGCATGGCGTAACCAACTGCCCCACGCCACGCTCGTGCACTATGAAGTATAATTGGTTTGGGTAACTAATCGGCCTCCTAATAAAGGATGAACTTACTTTGATTAGGCTCGGCGCCACCCCGCAGCATGGCGTCACCACCTGCCCCACGCAACGCTCGTGCACTATGAAGTTGCACACTGAAACAACATTACACTACATTAATATACATCATCACATCATCATTATCATCATCAGCTAGTAACCACAGATGATACGGTCACATGGCTCATAGACTCTGTGCGGAAAGAGAAGAGTCGTGAAAAGTAAGGGAGCCCATACATTCTACGACTCCTCTCTTCCCGCACAGACTTTGTTGACGTTAGATGGACGTAAAAGGGTCATACACAGTGTTGAAAAAACAAATTCTGTCTCTCGATCACGGCCAGTACGGCTATCGCCGCGAGATCGACTACCCGTCTCTTTTTAATTAGTACACGCAGAAATAGACGGGTAGTTTATCTCGCGGCGAGACATCTCGCGCGCCGTCTCATACTAGCCGTGGTCAATAGTTAATGGCTGTGGATGTAAGTTATGTTTTTATTACATAGTTTTAAAGAAACGGAGGTCAGACAGCATTTATGTGGATTCTAACAAAAGGCCATGGCAGGATAAGCTAAGTGAATCTGCCCCCAGCGAGTTTTGGCTTGTAATTTTTTTCGATGATGTGGCTTAGTATTGCTAATAAGTGTGCAAAATACGAGCCCCCAAAAATGTATAGTTTAAAAAAAATGGCTTATATCCGATTATACCCTTAACGTTAATTATGTCCAGAGGACCTGAAGACCTAGAACCATTTAGAACTTAAATCCGTGCATGACCCAAAATTCATGGCGAAGTCGGGTTCAGGATATTCTTTAATGATCGCGTTAACATCATTCAATAAATTTTCATTGAATCAAAGTTTGTTACGCCCTAAATAAGGCATTCCTGCGTCACACTTACTAGTGACGTGAAGGAGAGTGTCTTATCGTGCGACATAAATTCGATCATGCTACTAGTGTGTACAGGATGTGGCCCGTAATAGGAGCAAAATAATTAAACGGTACACTATTGAATTGAGCTCTCCAGCAATTATTTCCAAATGGTATCAATTGAAAACAAAAAGTTTTTTGGATTTTTTTATGCAAATATGCAAATTATGATAATTATTTTACGAACACTTAAAATGGATAAAAAATATATTTAAAAATCCCAAAAATATCCTTCTACATATACCAAAAATGCAACAACGATTATGAGTCATAAGTCATAATTTGATGCTACCTCAAAATCAACATTGACTGCCGCGCTATATTCTCGTGGTGCCAAGATCCATTACCTGGAAGTCATAACTTAGACCAAAATGGATCCCAATTGAAAAAATATTTTTTTTATGGACATAAGAGGTTACTGCAGATGCTCTAAGGAAGCGTCCTTTAAATTTTTCGCTCCTATTAGGCCACATCTGTATAGTATTTTCGACTTTGCAGTGGCATGTTTATCAAAATGATAGTGTATATATAGGGATGAGTGTTACATGCGTTCGGTATAAAATTGACCGTTTCCGTGAACTTGACTTGATCGATTCTATCCGGCGGTAGTATTTGAGGAAAAATTAGATCCAATGACTCATTGATCGATAAACCGTGTGAATCGTCGAAGACGCTTCGGAAACCTTAGGGTTCAGCTACAAACAGAAATGATTACCTAACATATATGAAAAAAAAAATTTTTTTTCTACAGTTTGTGTATCAGTCTGTTTTGATTTTTTGAATTTTTGTCCACTTGGCGTCTGTAGACGGTATTATGATTTTTATCATTTTATAAATGATTTTAATTCAATAATATACCTACAACTAAATGTCAATAAAAGTGAAACAGGGAGACACTTTTTTCAGTATGTTGTATACGCAAAAAGGTTTAACCAGACAAAACCAATGCGAATGCCAGTTGAAATTAATTTAAACTCTCAGTAGAACCGTGGCTCGACATGTACAGTCTACAAAGATATGTTTACCTACACAAACATTTATTTACTCAACACAATTCAACATTACTGTACCTACTATTACACCAAATCACTTACACGCTAAGAAAACAATCACTAGGACACAATTTTGCACCTTAATACATTGTAATACGGCGATAAATGTCTGACAACGACTACGTATACGAGTGTATAAGTACGCAAACACAAGCGAAGCGAACATGACCGCCCACGCCCAACAGCGTGGGCAGTGGGCACGTGTCTTTCCTAAATCGACGAACGAAGCTGCGAAGCGAATTGACAACATAATAAATTGGCGATGAAAACAAGAAGAAGGAAATTATCATAAGATTTAAATCCTTGAAAAACTTAATTTTATTTAACTCCAAGCAAAGGATGTACCTAACGAGTATACCACTTTTCGACCTTAACGGTAACAAAAATAGAGTAGAAAGTGACGAACCTTTTCATTCCGCGACTGTACCTACATACATGAACATTACTTAAGTACATCATTCCAATTATTGCCTTATATATTTTTTTAAGGTTTGAAGGTTAAGCAGTTTAAAATTTTGAATAGGTATTTATTGAAACCGATATTTTCCACATTTGTCCTGTTCCCAAGCAGAAACCAAATACCAAGAAAATACAAAATAAGTAATCTCGACCAAAATACCTACTTGCTTGGGTACTTTTCATAATACAACGAATGAAAGAAAGTCAGAGGTTCAATTGCCAAACGCGCTATAAATTAGGTTTAGATTGATATTACTTCTTTCGTTTGTGTGTAGTACCACGTTATAAACATTTGATTGGTTTTTTTTTGGAATGGAATGGTGGCCCTATATACCCGAGCATCGCACGGCTTTGCGTGCGGAATTTGTTTCGGCATGCGATCTCTATACAACAAGGTGATTAATGCAACTCTGTTCGACGGTGACATGCCGTTGCAATTGTAACTGTAAAGAAAACTAGATATGACATAATATAAATATGAAGCAAGTAGTACCTCTCTTTGTATTCAAATATCTACTTCAATTCGCCTCGTTTCTTCGATATTTTATATTTGAATTTATATAATGAAGTGGTAAACTTAGAGCATTTAAAGGCTTTAATGAAATAAAATAGAAAAATACAGAATAACAAACGATATACCGAAATGCGGGTTGGTCTTGAACCATCAGACGATCCTGGGCCTAGACAAAAGTAACTTTTATAAGGTGGAAAGAATGTGTATATACGGACCCTTTAGTAAACCCCATATATAGCCACAAAAATCAGGCGTAGTAG
The DNA here is from genome assembly GCA_905163555.1 of Notocelia uddmanniana. Taxonomy (NCBI): domain Eukaryota; kingdom Metazoa; phylum Arthropoda; class Insecta; order Lepidoptera; family Tortricidae; genus Notocelia; species Notocelia uddmanniana. The sequence continues at coordinate 4,000,123 of LR991054.1, forward strand.
AATTACAACTATCGAAGTCGATGAGATGTATGCAGAATTTTTTGATAACGTGTCATTTCCCATGTCTACCTACATTTTAGTATTTCTGATTTTAATATTATATAATATCGATTGTTTCTCATATCAGTACACTAAACGACATAATTCACTCATCTCTTTCTTACGCTAGCACTATCATACCACAGAAAGAGACTAAGAAGGTCTTTAGTTACTTTGCTATGGACACCCCCGGCTGTTCAGACTTTAATACCCAATTGAAGTATCAACATTCCATCTGGCCATAGACAAAGTGTAACTCCCGGCGTTTCAGTGCGTTCGGGGAGAGACATCTCGCGCGATCGATAGCTGCGCGCGCCGCCCCCGCCCGGTACAACGGTCTCTGCTTGAACCGTGCAGAATACTGCTGATTGCCACTACTTGAACCTGACGATCCTGGGCTCCGACACAAGGGTGCTTTATGTAGCGAGCAATGGTGACTGGTGAGTCAAAGAAACGAACAAAGGCGGAGTAATTATGGTGTTAATGATGAGTCTGCATAGTGCATCATCATTAAAGTAGGTTTTAGAAGGTGATTCCATGAAAATAACCATTTACCATAACCATTATATTTATACAATTATCTCCGTATTTATATATAAAAACTTTTTCGACCGAGTGAAACGAAGGTCTCCGCTTCAGCTTCGACGAAAATGATTTCGTATGACCGGTTGTTCTCTACAGGTCGCATTTTTAACCGATTCTCGTGAAGTTTTGTGAGCATATTCGATAATTACATAGAATTTCATTTTCGTGTCAGGTTTTGGAGCTGTAATATTCATTACTTTACAAATATTACAAACTACTACCCTTACTTCTCATAGGTTTTAAAACACCTTGCGGGTTAATGAAAAGTGTTTTTTGGTGTACTCAGCGCTGTTAAAGCAACGTTCATCAACTTTGGCACTTGCGGACTAGTCGTTCTGACCCGAGTCAAAATGTTTCATTAAGTCTAAGGTTACACTTCACGCATAATTAAAAGCTTGTGTAGTATTGGCTTAGGTAATTAAAAGTTGTATTTGACAGTTTAAAATATATATAAATCTTATCATCTGTTTTAGTGTGCCCTCCTCAACGTTACACATTTGCGTATAAGCCTAAGCGAGGGTGGCGTTACGTGTCACATTCAATTTCAATCCCTTTTTAGCAATCCTTATTTTTTTAAAGTTTAAAATGTTAAGCTTCAAACCCATTCATCATAAAAAAAAAACCTCCGAATATTATTAGTAGTAGTAGCCAAGGAACTCTAACCAAGTGTTGTACTAGTACAGTATAAAGTTAATAATAGCTCCAGTTAAAGCAACTCTATTTCCGAATCACCAATCCAATTCCTTAAAAACAAATCATCACACCTAATAATCGGCATAGAACGCAATAAATTTTCCCGCGCTTTTGATTCCGCGCACATAAAACCAATATCTTGTCTATGGGTTATTTTTACGCACGCTTGTCAATAAAGACGAGGTTCTTTATCGAAGGGCACGGATCAAGGAGACGCTATAGTGAGGTTTGGTTGGTACTACTGACGTGGCATACGTCACCGCGTGTTTAAATAACCTCGAGGCGGGGCCGCGAATAGACGCTGTAGCCCGCGCGGCGTCCGCCATTCATATACAAACAAAATAAATATTAGCGTAAATAGATAATATAATAACGGAAATGATTTGCGGAATGTGATTAATTAAAATTTCGTTACATTAGCGCAGGAGATGTAGCAAATATCACTTGTATAGAGGGACGACGGGTCATCATAATCCTAACGTTACTAGTACAGTTACATCCTGAAAAATGCCCGGGGGTCCGCTATCTAATCTCAAGAATTGGCGTAGGCACTAGTTTTATAAAACCGAATGCCATCCGACCTACCCACCTAAAGGGAAACTAGACGTTATTGGGATTAGGCTTGTCAAGTGAGTGGGGAACTCGACTGTTAGAAGTTCTCAAGCCGCCCGAAGGCCTCTATTTGGCTTAAATGGCGTAAGGGGCGGATAAACAGTACATTGTGTCTCAAAGTCTCAAGGGAGCAAAGTTATATACTTATGATGATGAGAGCGGTACATATATTGAATCCTGAGTAAAGCGAAATATTCTAAAGTAGAATATTGAGCGTAGCCGAGGGATTCAAGTGTTTACGCTCAAGACGAAAATATTTTTTCTACCGAGTGGCACATAGTGCTTTTCACACTTAGTGCTAAGAAAAAAAGAGCCAGTGTTGCTTGAGGTCAATTAGGGAAGATAAGTAGAACTCTGATGATGATGATGATAATAATGTTGATTTGAGGGAATCAATCACTCTTTTCTAAATAGCTGGTGTGTAAACTCATTATTATAATCCTTAGTATGTCTTGGTGTATGTTTTCCACTGCCACTGGTTTCTAATATATCCGATTTTGATAAAACATTTCTAAAAAACTTCGCTAGGAAACCGCATTCAAATCGACTTACCCGTTTAAGAGCTACGGTGTCACAGACAGACACCCACATAGCGGTAAACTTATAACACCCCTCTTTTTTTGTCGGGGGTTAAAACTGATTTTATTCCCTATTAATACATAACATATATGACCTCATCCCCCAACCGAAGGACGTCAACTGCTGGACATAGGCCTCCCCCAAATACTTCCACAATGACCGGTCCTGCGCCACCCGCATACAGCGGACATCCGCGACCCTTACCAGGTCATCAGTCCACCGTGTGGGGGCCTGCCCACGCTACGCCTATATATGACCTGATTAACTTCAACTTTATTAATTGACAACATTACATTTTTTTAATCAGGCTTTTTTCCGATGAAATCAAATAGAGGATAAAAAGTTAAGTAAAACCACATTTTTAAATTCTCGATTATATCCCAATTTTATATAAATAAATCAATTTCAAAAGTTCCTCATTATAAAAGAGAGTAAGTGACAAGTAAGGCGCCACAGCGTAGCAAATCATACAGAAGCACTGTTACTAAGACAAATTTACTAAAGAAAGGGAACTGCTGTTCTCGCTGTGACTGTCACAATTTCGTAGTAATGACGTGATTACTACGATATGGGCTTTCTTCACATTTTCGTGAATATTTATAAAACTAATAGCTATAAAAATATAAAAATATATTTTGGGGTTTCTTGTTACCAAATTAAGGAAACGAGTTAAGATTTCATACTACTTAAAAATTTGAAATGTTGTCAATTGAGGGCTATTATCGCGTTTGAATTCGCCGCAAACGGCGTTAGTGTAGCGTGAGGTCTCCGAAATGTCAACTGTTCGTGATTCAGCTACGCGGGTTTACATCTAATTAAAAAAAGGCGGCCGGGGGAAAGCGCCGGCTGTCTTGGAGCCGGTTGGGCTGGCGAGGCACGATGGAAAGAGGCCTGAAGATAGCATGAAGCAGGTGCCTTGGAGGATGGGGCGGCCCCTAGTTTGGGATGCTACATAAGTAGATACTTTCGCGGCGCTTCACGTATCTGCGCACGTCTACAGATTCCCAATTCTACAGATTCCCAGTGTTTACATATTCACAATTTTACAGATTCTCAAGTTTACATATGCCCAATTTTACAGATTCTCTTGTTTCCAGATTCCCAATTCTACAGATTCTCATGTGTACATATTCCCAATTTTACAGATTCTGAAGTTTACAGATTCCCAATTCTACAGATATGAAATTCTAAAAAAGTCTTACGTATATCTGATCTATAACGGCCCTAGGTTTAGGTAGGTTAGATTTGTTAGGTATCTTCTGATGCCCGAAGGGCAAACGGCTCCGTCAATCGGAATCTGTAGAATTGGAAATCTGCAGAATTCTGAATCTGTAGAATTGGGAATCTGAAGAATTCGGAATCTGAAGAATTCAGAATCTGTGGAATAGAAAATCTGCAGAATTGGGAATCTGTAGAATTGGGAATCTGTAGAGAAGCGAGTCTGTAATGGAAATCTGTAGAATCGGGAACAAACCGTGTCTCACCTTCCGGGTACCAGCGCTAATGCCGGCCATGCGGCATCATCAGCTGAGGATCTCAAACGTCGTAAATATGCTATTCTTGGCGTTAGCTACATATTTGAGGCGTTTGGGGTCGAAACGCTGGGTCCATGGGGGCCGAGTGCGCGCCGCATATATAAGGATTTATTGTCTCGCTTAATAGATGCTACAGTATACAGGTGATCAAAGGGCTGGCCAATACTTAGCGCAGAGGGTAAGCATTTGCTATACAATGTGGCAATGCTGCCAGCGTTTTGGGCACGCTGCCCATTGGCAGCGATTTAGAAGGCATTGTTATCTATAAGTGTTGTGTGTATTAAACAAATCCTGTTGATGATATATTTTTTTGTAATACTTGACGAAGCCTGCGTTGCGAATATTCAACTTGTTATGTATGGCATGGTGATGTGAATAAAGAATTAGAAAAATGTGTTGAATATTTTGCAATACCTGATATTCAATTATGGCAAATATGAGTTACGGGCCAATGAACGTCATTGCTTTCCGGCAGTTTTATCTCCCGGAAACTTATGTTCTCTTTTTAGGGTTCCGTAGCCAAAATGGCGACTTATAGATTCGTCATGTCTGTCCGTCCATCCGTCCGTTTGTCACAGTCGATTTACTCGGAAACTATGAGCTCTACAATTATTAAATTTGGTAGGAAGGTGTATGCTATGAACTGATATAAAAATATGATGTGAAATTTTGAAAAATATACTAAACTGGGGCGACACCCCCTGCATGTAACAGGGGGGTCAATTTGTTTTCTATATGCACATAGGCGTGTGGGGTATGTATGGATAGGCCTTCAAAATGACATAGAGGTTTCTTGAAAACTTTTCCATTTAAGTCAACTGTTGGCGAGATATTAGCCGTAAAAGCCGTAAAAAGTGTGCCCCCCCTCTATTTTCCAAACTATGAAGTTTAAAATTCAAAAAAAAATCAAGATGATGTACATTAATAAATCCTTTCAACAATTTTTGGTTTGAATAAGATAGCTTTAACGGTTTTCGAGGTATTGCTGACAAACTGTCTTGCCCAAACAAAAGGGCGTAAGTGCCGTGAGTTTCCTATGAAGATTTGATTTTGGTATAGTGGTTTTAAATGTAGATTAGGAGGGGTCGGTACGGAACCCTAATTTTTGCGTGACGCACTTGGCCGGTTTTTTCAGAACAAAACGGGACTGCGCAACATTGGCATGCTAGATATTTTTACGACACGATTTTATTTAATCTCGGTATATTTAAAATGTAAACTTTTGTTTTCGCGCCCGTAATATCTCATAACAAACTTTGACAGTTGGACCTTACACGACAGTGGTGCCAACTGGTGAGCACAAAACGGTAGCCCTCATTGTGGCCTTTTACACGGTTTTTTTTATGACATAGGAGGCAAACGAGCAGACGAATCGCCTGATGGTAAGCGATTAGCGCCGCCCATGGACACCCGCCACACCAGAGGGGTTGTAAGTGCAGGGTTGTTATTAATATCTATCTATAATATTTATTTAATTGTATAATTCATGTGTTGACTTGTAAAAGTGCCCTTGTGGCCTATTTGCAGAATAAAATTTTTGATTTTTTTTTTTTTTTTTTTTGATATCACGCGATAAATTCATCCGTATCACATGAATATTGAAGAAAAAATCACACAATATTGCGATAATATTAACCGTGTGTAGGGCCCCATTGGCGGTTACTGCAAACGATAGATTATAGAGTTTGATAACTGTTTTCATTTACAAAAGCGAAGCTGTTAATATGCCAAAGTAAACAGTGGGTCTGGAACAGTGCGGGGGCAATAGCCTAACTAGAATCCCGACCAACGCCATATTAAAATTTAAAATTGTAATGGATATATGAGATCACTTAAAATCTACTGGCATGAACTCGCTACAGATAATTTTGAACTAGAAAATTTGGTACTTTTATCACTTGCCACTGATACTTGGGATTCGTAAAAAGTATGCTTTGTCGGAGGTTTTTTATACCACTTCGGTGGCAAACAGGCATACGGTGCCGCCTGATAGTAAGCGGTCACCGTAGCATATACGGCCGTTTTAGCCTAGTCGGTAGTGACACTGCCTCCGAAGCTACAGGTCCCGGTCAGAGCATTATTTGTGCATTTTAGCACGGATATTTGTTCATGAGTCTTGGATGTTTTCTACGTATTTAAGTATGTATTTATCTATATAAGTATGTATATCGTCGTATAGTACCCATAGTACAAGCTTTGCTTAGTTTGGGACTAGATCGATTTGTGCCCGACCCTTTCAAAATTTTTTTTGAATCTTCTAGTCTTCTAGCCCGTTTAGAGGAAGCAAAACTAATTTTACTCCCTGTGTTTTTATGTAAATCTTTCATTTTTGGCCTGCCAATAGGGAGTAGGTAAAACACTGTTGTGCTCCTTGGCAAATTACAGGGAGCTCCCTCTAAACGGACTAGAAAATACTTTTACCTACAACGACGTGCCATCGTCTTATAATAAGAATAAGCTTACGGCCTGCCTGATGGTAAGCAGACACCGTAGCCTACGGACACTTGCGACTCTAGAAGAATTACAAGTGCGTTGCCGACCCTTTATTATTGCAGGGGTCGGCAAACCGCGGCTCTTCGAGGTATCATCAAAAATATATTAAAAAACTGAAACGGGAATTTTTGGCTCTCTGAGGCTCCCAAAAGGTGATGATGTTTTTACTGAATTTGGCTCTTTGGTGCCCACCAGGAATACAACACCACATACCTAAAGAGAGCTAGTGGTGATGTTATTATGGCTGCGGTATTCTGTAAGGTGGAGGTACTTCCCCAGTTGGGCTGATCCAAATTCGAGCGAGATGATTTTCCGCTGTGCTTTTCTCCGTATTCTTTTCTCCGATTGATATCAAGTTCCTCAGTTTGTAAAACCACATAGACAAGAAAACTTAAACTCTGTCGTAAGCGTTCTACACACTTCTCAGTTTGTTACAACAACCGCCTTGAAAGTGAAAGAATCATTGACATGTAAGTAATCTGTGGCAGAAAACGCAAACCGAAAGAGACGCAATTTGTCTAAGTGTCTCCCTTTTCTAATATGGCAATGTGTGGTCTTTTACTTATTAATTGAATATTTTTTCTCATATGAGAAGTGAAGAGTGTAATATCACCACCACCACCATATCAGCCCTAGGACGTCCACTGCTGCACATAGGCCTCCCCCAATTTCATGTGGGGTAAATGCCATAATCGGCATGCGGGTTGGCGATCGCAGTATCTCCACCACACTTCTAATGCTGCTGCCCATTCCCCGGTGGTCTTGGTCGTAGTTTAAGGACATACCCGTGACCCCAAGAGTGTAATGCACGGTAGCAAAATTTCTTACTCGGGCGTGGCGCTTTGAGTCCTTCACTACGCTCAGGATTCCAAGTTAGAATCCCTCGCTACGTTCGGGATCCAACGCGCTAACCCTCGATGAAAAATTACATTTTGCTCCCTTGTAATACAATCTACTAATACACTCCTTTGAAGAGCCCTATACTGTAGTCCCTCGGGAAAACCTCGGCAGGGAGTTCATTCAACTGCGGGAGCGTACGCAGGAGGTTCAGATTTATACTGGCATGCCTCAATTGGCCTCAACCATTACTATTAGGGTTCCGTACCCAAAGGGTAAAAACGGGACCCTATTACTAAGACTTCGCTGTCCGTCCGTCCGTCTGTCACCAGGCTGTATCTCAAGAACCGTAATAGCTAGACAGTTGAAATTTTGACAGATTGTATATTTATGTTGCCGCTATAACAACAAATACTAAAAACAAAAATAATAATTAAGGGCCCATACAAAAAACGTGATATTTTAGCCCTTTTTCATGGCTACCACTCGCCGAGCTAGATCTCAAGAACCGTAATAGCTAGACAGTTGAAATTTGCACAGATTATGTATTTGTATATATTCCACGTGACACTGCGCAGCCATTTTCCAGCAGCTCTCTTGAAGAATAAGCAATTCATTTATAAATTCATAATTAACTGGCTATGACCTATTTATAATTTTTTACAGTTGTAGTAATTACTTTCTGCAGTTTTTTAATTTTTATTTTTATTAAAAATGGGATTGCTCTTGGCCAGCATCTAGCCAGGGGGCAAAGATAAGGCCGACGATGAAGCGAGCTCACCCAGAAGATGCCTATTCACTCGTGCCTTAAAAAGGTCCAGGTTACAGTGATTTTTGTGCAGTGCAGTTGTTGTTTTCAGTACACCCTTTTATATATTCTGCTAATTGTAAATTTCTATATTGTTTTCATCTGTTTCTATTTTCATACCCTTAGCTTACCCCTTTAGGCTAAACGCAGTCTGTATTGGTACTTCGCCTAAGTATTGTGAGTACCCACCGCCCGGGTTCTCGTGCTCGGTAAACGTTGTGAACCCCGTTTACCCCTACATTACACCGTGCATAAGTAATGGAATGTGATCGATAAGCCCGCGGGCACGCGAGCTTCAACAGGTGTCCATGTTGCAATGTCACTGTTTTACAACACTTATATTCAAGTTTATATTGCTAGCCGGGTCATACTCAGACCAACAAACAAGAGTCTTTGCTGAGATAAGATGTGTGGTACCTAGTTAAGAGTTTATCTTATCTACATGGGGGTTGCGGATGCTCTTCGACCCAATAGAATCTTTTGTGCAATAGGATATTTCCACAACACTAAACAATATTTTTTTACTTTACCAATAAACAAATGAGTATAAATCCCCTCGCACGCGCGGGTCCGTCCGCGTACCGATTACAAAGAATGTACGAGGAGCCGTGGTAATAGTACATTACTACAGAGGCCGGGACGAAAGGGGTTGCCGGCCGAAGACATATAGGTCTAAGGAGGGCAACCCCATATTTCCCGCCGAGGTATGTATAAGTATAGTGCTTTTCTCAAACATGCAATGAAATAAACAACAAAAAAATCAAAGTTTTATTTTTAATACGCATAGTGGCAGAATGTCATGATGCCTGTGCCACAAATTTATGTGGAATAGAAATTAAAAAAGAGGACTTTGCCGGCCTAGGCCTGCATGATTTGTATGAAATCCCATTAACGACCTCTTGTCCTAGCCGCACCTGAAACGTCATACTTCGCAGCCTATTATAAGGAACATAACATCAATATTTCATTGCATGTTTGAGAAAAAATATAGCCTATATCCATCCCAAAAGTTAATATATTCGTGCAATAAATTTTTAAATTGGATGACGTATTTCCGGGGATTATCCTTCATACAAAACGACAAACATTACCTCTTTTTAATATTAGTAAATAAGTATAAATATACAGTGAAAACAAGGAGTCGTTATAGAAAATTGCCTAAGGCTGGACTCGGACCTACGTGTTTGTCGTTCCGGGGCAACGTTCTTATAAGTATAAGAATATTGATTTGTAGAAAATGGGTGTACATAAAAGGTCTTATATCTTGTGTTGACGTGTCCATTTTCAGCCTAAGACACGGACATACAAATCTACATAGTCTTACAGCTGAATACCTACTTACAATTAGTTGTAAACATTATTATAAATTTTGAATTGCCATAATACATTACCAGGCATATAATTATAATTTGATGGTCCAACGATAGGTAGTTGGACAATCAAATTATAATATACCTAACTTAATACCGTGATTGATAAGCGATATACAAGTAAAATTTAGTGAACTGATTTAATTAGCATAAAATATGACATAACCTATAGGAAATGACATGACATAACTCTTTATGGATGGACGCCACCAAGCGCGCTAATTAATTCTGGGAAGTGTGCGAGATAAATACAAAACCGAGTGTAATTCAATACGTTTAGTGAAATGGACCCACATATACAAATTTGATTTGCATTAAATGCCTCTAAGTGTGAAGCGGCCAGCGAAATTATTGAAAATGTAGCCAACTTCTCCCTACTCCTGTTTAGGGTTCCGTAACCAAAGGGTAAAAACATAGGGTCGGGGGACCCTTTTATTACTAAGACTTCGCTGTCCGTCCGTCCGTCCGTCTCTCACCAGGCTATATCTCAAAAACCGTAATAGTTAGACAGTTGAAATTTTCACAGATTGTGTATTGCTGTTGCCGCTATAACAACAAATACTAAAAATAAAATAATAATAATAATAATTAAGGGGTGCTCCCATACAAAAAGCATGATATTTTAGCCCTTTTTCATGGCTACCACTGGCCGAGCTAGATCTCAAGAACCGTAACAGCTAAACAGTTGAAATTTGCACAGATTATGTATATCTGTTGCTGCTATAACAACAAATATTAAAAACCTGTCAAGTGCGAGTTGGACTCTTTTTATAGATCATGCGGTACAGAACTCTTCGTGCTCTTCGTGCTCCGACTCGCACTTGACCGCTTTTTTTGCATACTTAAGTATTATGTTATGACTATTACCGTTCTACAATAAATTCGTGCAACGAGTTAAAACACACGCGGTATAGTAGTGCACCCATCAAAATCCAATGTTTTTTAATCTTCGTCCTTATGGACAGGCTATAGCCAGAGGCCTTACTGCCTTGTTTTCAGTAGGTAAATAAGTCCATATTGTTCTGTTCAGGTTTGTCGTCAGTTTTACTAATTAAATTAAATATATTTCACGATGAATGTCTTAATTGGATTTGTTTCTATTAAGTCCAATCCAGGCTTTTAATGTCAAAATCCAATGATAATGTATCATTATCATTAGTTTTGTTAAGATATCATACTTGTTCTTAAACTGGAATAAAAGATAAACCTTCTGAAAATTTGTACATATGAAAATAAGTTAGTTGCAACCAAATCGTAAGTTTGAACTTCCATGTTCTAACTCAGCATCAATGTCACAACTCTCATTAGCTCAGTCCCCCACTTTAATTAAACATACGTCGTAGTATTTTATTTTGTTATCTCTACCTAATTTATAAGTACTAACAGCGTAAACCATAGCCCGACTTGCTAGCCAACTACAACTTATGTACCAAGTTACTATATTTGAAAAACAACCTTAATAGCGTTTAATAAAGTTGATAATAAGGTAACGTAATATGGAGATGTGACGTTATGGAATGAGCTGTCGAAATTCTAGCAAGGAGCGCGCGATTGGTCGGCGGCGGTGACGTCAATGCCGACCTCACGCCCCTCCCCGCGCGTCTCCGAAGGCCGCCCGCTGGAAAATAATCAGGATTTTTGGGGCGATCTTTTGTTGCGTTTAATTGTGCCAGATGATAAGTGCCGGGCTTACTATGGCCACGTGCGTGGCTTGACGAGCTTTAAGTTCACGTGTTTGGTTCAACCTTGCCACTGTAGTTAATTGTTTAGGCGACTTTCAATCAGACATCGTGGGTTGGTACTCTGTCTCGTACCACTGGGTTTTTGGAAAAACTTATGCATACAATACGATTTGAAAGTTAACGGAGGAAAATGTCGCGAATCCGGGCTGATTCCAACAAGGTCTAGCTTTCCCTCCGGGTTGGAAGAACAGTTTCGTAAAACTGGTGTCTACGCAAAGTTTTGGGATTAGGTGATAAAGCGGACCCCGGTCTGGTTTGGAAACAGGGAACTACTTATAGCATTTCATTTTACATGTAAAATACCAAACCGCGGTATATTTTTTAATACCACGTCGGCGGCAAACAAGCGTACGACCCGCATGACGGTAAGCGGTCGCCGCAGCCTATGGATGCTTGCAACTCCCGGGGTGTCACATGCGTGCTGCCCGCCCTTTAGAAATTCATACACTCTTTTCTTGAAGAACCCTATACTGTAGTCCCTCGGGAACACGGCGGCAGGGAGCTCATTCCACAACCGGAGCGTCTGAGGGAGGATATTCCTCTGAAACCGTACCATACACGTCAATATGTTTTTTTATGTTTTAAATAATAAAACCCTTGGACTGAATGCCTTGAGGCATTAAGTCCGCCATTTGTACCGATTTATTCGTGCAATAAAGTTTAAATAAATAAATAATAGGAGGGGACATCCTTTAGATATCGCTTTGGTTTCATGCATCTGTCTTTTTGTTAAGTATTAATTTAGTTTTTTGATTTATACATGTTTATCAATATTTTTTGCTTGCATTGCTTGCAGTTACATACCTAGATATACTTAAGCTAGGTAAACAGAGCAGGCATCAAAACGATCTTGGCGAGGTAGAGGTAGGTAAAGTCAACAGCAAAAGTAGATGATCATTTTAGTACTTTATCGCACTGACATAACAATACTGCGACAGTTGGGATGCGTCAAAGTAGTGAAAGCGATAAGGTACTAAAATGATCATCTACTTTTGCTGTTGACTGAACTGGATTCGATTCTTGTGTAAAGCACGGACGCACAAAAAAAGTTAATTTGAATAATTTTTCAGATAAGTTTGTATAGTTGTTATCCCTACGTACCTGCATAGGTTATAGGTTTCATTTAAATAATCTTATGCCCGTAAAGATCTTACAAAAACGCCAAGACAAAATCGCAAGTCGGTTCACAATCGACGAATCACTCAAATCCAAACAGTCCAATTGGAACTCTTTTTGAAGTATCAAAAATAACCGTTATCCGAAACATTGTCTATGGGCTCCCGTAAACAAACTTCAATCGAGCCGGAACTACACGACACCTGCGCGGGCGCGTAAACACTCTTAAACCCGTAAATATACAACCGGATTTAAAGTAGCGAATTAATTGCCTATTTTTTCTAGTCCGTGACGCAGTGATTGACCATAGAGAATCTTCAAGCGAGAAATGAGAAATCGACGTCCCGGATATTCCCGAATAGATTGATATAGCTTGACGGTAGCAAACAAGGATACCATACGGTCTATTAATTGGACCAAACAAGAATATAGTTTATTCCATACAATTTTAACGCATTTTTTTTAAAGTATTTGATAATAGAATCAGGCGTTACTTTGCGGAAGGAGATGCTGGCAGGAGATGTTGTTGTTGTTTTTTTTGCTCGGTGGACGTGGCGCAAGCAACATCTCCTGCCAGCATCTCCTGATGATACCTCGTAGAGAGGCGAAACACGTGTCGAGGTTTTGTGTTTTCTGTCTGGTGGTTTTTGTATTTATTTGCATGTTTGTGCGAGCGGAGGGAGGGTGGGAGCATTAACCGCATGCGAAAATACGCAAGTGGATACATTAACACTAATAGACCTACACGTTTTTTAGCGGAATAGCAAAGAGATATTGTTCAATTAGCTTGTAATTTTTTTTTATAACAGACTGACCAGCGATTGGTCTCAGCAATTGCAAATTAACGGGGCTATATACTATACCCGGAGAAATCAACCTATTTTAGTGCATTTTGCATCGTAATTAGTTCCCGAGGTCTTAAGTTTTCGCTTCAAAAAAATATATGTTGTATGATAGTTCTTTATAAATACTTTCGTGTGTTAGAATTTATAAATAAGTTCCACTCCTGCGCATTTGCGCTTTTTTATTTTCTTTATAATTTTTCGTAAAAATTACAAAGTTTGATGGCGTATATCATGGTTTCAGTGACTGGTTGAGACTTGACAAAAAAATTCTATATACATAATTATCGAACCTGCTCACATCACAAAACACCACGAGAATCGGTTGAGAAATGCGACCTGTAGAGGAGAACATCCGGACAGACAGACATACGAAAGAATTTTTGTCGAAAGCTGAAACGGAGACGCTTCGCTCGCTCGATCAATAAAAACAACATGGATAATAAGTATACTATAAGTGAATCCAGATTATATTATAGGTATATTAGTGTACAAAAAATCATCTTGATCTGTTCAGCCGTTTTTGCGTAATTAAGTAACAAACATCTAACCTTTCGCATTTATAATATTAGTGGGATAATCACTGGTCACGTCACTGATGGACCGCGTTACGGAAAGTCAGAACGGCATTCTGAAGGTGATTGCTGGGATATTTGACTGCCCCACATTGTGGCACTGGGTACATCAGGTCAGGGCTGCTATGGCATACGTCAACTAGTTCTTAGCATAAAGTAACTGTAAGTACTAACAACAGCTTTTAAGTCAAATTGTAACTACAACGGACGGAAATAAAACATTTGATTGAAAGATGGATAGACATTGGCAGACTACTAGTCTCTGGTCCTCGCTACCGTACGGGCGTTCTACTCCTTGCTTCGCGTTACGGTTAGTAATAGTTAGTTAGTGTAACAGACGGCCGGTTATAAATAACCGGCGATTAAACAAACTGTGACGCGCTACCGCGTCATAGCGGGCCGTGAGTTTCGAGGGTTGCTTAACTATTTATATCCTCACTCGTAAAACCAGTGTCGATGACTAAAAATATTAATAATTTATATCAGTTCCGTTTTTATAAATAGTTCACCTTATCATGAAAATGTTCGTTCTATTATATTTTATTATATATTCGAGTCTTCGTTAGTAGAGTTTGTGCCGGTCCTGACTGGCCCACACGGGAGAGCGTCAAGTTACTGTGGTGTCGGTGTAAAACCATGGATCGGTGCGAAAGCTAATGATTGTCATTTCAACGCAAATTTTTTAGGGTTCCGTGCCAAACAGGTACAAAAGGAACACTTATTGTGCGACCCCGTCCATCCGTTTGTCACATTGCTATTTTTTTATACCACCTCGGTTGCATACAAGCGTACGCCCCACCTGATGTTAAGCAGTCACCGTTGCCTATGGACTCTTTAAAATCCAGAAAGACTGCGCTAGCTCTCTAAGTGTTTTACGTATTCCATATCGGTGGCAAAAAAAAACGCCGCATAATGGTAAGCAACTGTAACATGCGGGACTCAGGGGAGTCAGATACGAAATAACTTAATTAAATATTTTTTGTATATTTTAATCATTTCCATTGACCTCGAATATTTTAAAAACTAAATAAATTATGAAGGTGAAAGTTTGTGCTGATGTTTGTTCGTCTTAATCTTGAAACGCACATAGCGCGGCGCAGCGTCGTTACGGGGAGACGGGTTTGCGGTAAAGCGAACGCGGTCCGAGGGACGTCGCATCAAAAAGCCGCGCGAGATAGCGGAGCGGAGGTGGCATGTGTGACATATGAAGCAGTAATCGACACTATCGATAGTCGACAGAGCCGTAAAGATCGAAAATGCATAACCGCCTCCGCCCCGCACTGCGCCGCCACCGCTTTGTGCTTTTCGAGCTTAATCTCAAAAACTACAGAACGGATTTTTATGAATATTCCAGTAATGTAACTGCTGTTGTTTAAACAGGTTACTAATTACTATGGTTATAGTCCTTTGTCATTTGTCATATCGTCTTCCATACTATGCTTTTGACGTATGATATACTGAATGCGTCGACAGTTGTCACTCTTTGTTCGGTAAGTGACATCTTGACATCCTTCAAAAATCTCTGCTTACTCGTTTGGCTATAATTGATATCTATGCGCACGAAGTCATGGGCAGGAGCTAGTAATTCAAAGTAATTTAATTCTAGTTAGGTCATCAAAAAGTGCACGAATCAAGACGACATGCAATGATTTATTTATTTTAAAAGCGCATTCGGTAATTGGGGTCCTATAGGTTGCACCCGCATTTCTAAACCCGACTATTTATCATTATCACGTACATACAGGTTGTCCAGTAGTTAACGCTGTTACGGCATTTACACAATCGTGTTCACCATTCGCCTCGTCGTTCGACGAAACATTCGTATACGAGTGCTGTCGCGAACTGCTGTTCACACATTTGCGGATTGAATTCGCACACGAACATGTAGGACGTGAAAATAATGGTGGCACGCGCGCTACATCATCCGAATAAGCTATTTCCTTTGATAAATAGAAAATTTATTTCTAAAATTCGCACTTCACTGCATTCATTTTGTCTACACGTCCTGTTGGGTCGGGCGCTGGCGAATGTGTGAAGAGTAAAGTTCTTGTCGCAATTAGTGCCCTTTGATTCGCGTCCGAAAAACCGCTCCCAACGCGAACACGCAAATTACGAGGCGAATAATGAACGCGCTGTTTACACATGCGTGTTCGTTATTCGCCTCGCCATTAGCCTCGCGATTCGCTCGAATGTGTAAATGCATGGGCGTTCAAGTCAGGGAAACCCCGTTGGTTGCCAAGGGGACTGTCAATGGAGACTTGGCAACAGTGTTGCCGTTTAATAAATAAACGATTACACACAGCAAACTAATGTATTGTTCAAAGTTTGAAAATGCGTATTGGAATTGAGCGGAATATAAATCTTTCATTCACACCAGAAATAATCGTTTTTGATTACATAAACATTACTGTTGTTTTTGAAGTGGATACTTCTTTATTAGCAGGTTGTATAAGTTAAGCCCTACACTCAGCTCAGAGTACCCGAGTAGACGTCAAATAATAATACCGCTACGAGTGAGATAATCATATACTAAATTAAATAAGAGCGACAGAGAGGGATATAATATTTGTTGTCCTTGTCACAGTTCCGCTTTTCTTTATTTGCCTCAATGTCATCTAAACGTCATGTCAAATAGTTTGAGACAAATAAACGATTACCCGCTCAATTAAAGAGGCTGTTTATGCTAAGCAGTCACATGTTTAAGACAAGTTTTCAATTTAGCTGCGTAAGAACTTATCTGTCCCCATTGGTGGAACTCCTATAGGAGCTCTATAGGTACTCTGAGATACTCGGCGTTTTCAATTTTAGTTCTGTTTCTAACGCTAGATGGCGCTTAAATTAAAGTAATGGTATCGGTAATTATCAACCAAATACTAAAGCATAATACTATTATGTTTGAGTTTATTTTACATTGATGGATATTATATTTAGTTACAATAATAAATAGGTAGGCAAGAATCATCCACTCAATATACCTATAGTGTTATTACCAACTAGGCTAAACAGGCCGACTACTACTTGTCGACTGCCATCTAACCTTCCAAGTCAAGGGGGAAACCTAGACCTTACTGGAATTAGGCTTGTCAAGTGAGTGGGCAACTTGACTTTTAGAAGTTCTCAAGCCTCTCGAAGACCTCATCAACATATAAAAGTATTAACGTGAAGTTTTGTCAAATGGGGACCACGAATACTGGGAATATTTTAAAATCGATTGCTCACCGCGCGTGAAACAAAGTGCAACTAAACTGGGATACGGAGCTGTGACGTCACGGCTCTGACCCAGTTGCTGGCTACGCTATTAGTTTGCTCTAATTGATTATGTGTTATAAATTAAATACAACATTGTAAATCCCCTAGGAGCAAGCTTCATAAAAAAGGTGTAACTTGGTGGGTCGGTGACCTACGGCATATAGTAAAGGGTTTTTCACTAACGACGGGTCGATGTTCACAGGTTGTCGTGGCCATTTTGTTTTGGCGGGAACTGTCAAATTAGTTTTTAGGGTTCCGTAGTCAACTAGGAACCCTTATAGTTTCGCCATGTCTGTCCGTCCGTCTGTCCGTCCGTCTGTCCGTCCGTCCGCGGATAATCTCAGTGACCGTTAGCACTAGAAAGCTGAAATTTGGTAATAATATGTATATCAATTACGCCGACAAAGTGATAAAATAAAAAGTGGAAAAAAATATTTTATTAGGGTACCTCCCCTATACGTAAAGTGGGGAGTGATTTTTTTTTTCATTTTAACCCTAACGTGAGATATATTGTTAGATAGGTATTTAAAAATAAATAGGGGTTTACTAAAATCATTTTTTGATAATGTTAATATTTTCGGAAATAATCGCTCCAGAAGTAAAAAAAAATGTGTCCCCCCCCCCTCTAACTTTTGAACCATAAGTTTGAAAAATATGAAAAAAATCTCAAAAGTAGAACTTTATAAAAACTTTGTAGGAAAATTATTTTGAACTTGATAGGTTGAATAGTTTTTGAAAAAATTACAAAAATAATTTCTGAACTAAGTTTGTAATTTAACCGTATAAACAGGTGTTTATTATAGAATAGAATAGAACCTTTATTTGCTTAGAATAAGTAGGTACATCAATGTCCATAGTTGTTATATGACAATAAGTATCTTATTCTGCTATTTGTATTGTGTAATACTAGCATGCAAATATCTTAAATAATTGTTAAATGTCTTGAGACAGGAAATCTTTTACATTGTAATAGTTCTTTACAGTTAATAGCTTGATTAATTGGTTTTTAAATCTATTTAGAGGTAGCTCTTTCAAACATTTCGGTAACTTATTATATATTGTCATGCACATAACAAAGCAGTGACTAGAGTACAGTGCTGTCCTAGGAACGCAATCATGCACCAAACGTCCAGGATTTCGTTGGTTTCTAGTGGAAATGCTTGCAGCTGTTTTGAATAAGTACATATGCCTCTTAACAAACATGCAGATTTCTAAAATATATAAACAGGGTAGAGGTAGTATTTTAAATTTTCTGAATAGTGGTTTGCAAGACTTGTAGTTAGCGAGTCCCCAGATAGCCCGCACACATTTTTTCTGTGCCACAAATGCAATACTGGAATAATTACAATTTCCCCACAAAATTAGTCCATATCTCAATACCGAATTTACATATCCATGATATGCAGCTAGAGTGGCCTGCAATCCTGAAGTGCGCCTTAATTTATGCAAAACATAAACAAATCTATTCAATTTGCAACGGACCTTATCAATGTGAGCTTGCCAGTCCAAATGCTCATCTAAAGTGACTCCCAAAAAAGTAACGTCCTGCAATCCTTGTATTTTCTTATTTCTAAAATGTATATTCATACTAAGATTTTCACCTCGTTTTGATTTAAACTGTACATAATGGGTTTTATTAATATTAATGTGTAAATTATGTATTTCTAACCATTCTATAACAGTTTCCATCATTTCGTTTACTTTACATTCATGTGCTTGTATATTTTGATTCTTTTCAGATGTAACAATAAATGATATATCATCAGCAAATAAAACAGATTTGTATGGAATGATATTAGGTAGTTCATTTATATAAACAATGAATAATAAAGGACCAAGTACACTGCCTTGAGGAACACCAAAATAATTACATTTTAGTTCTGATTTATAGCCAGTTTCTACTGAATGTTCATCTAGTTGAACTATTTCTACATATTGCTTTCTATTTAGTAAGTAAGTTTTTAACCAATTGAGAGCAAGACCTCTAACACCATATTTTTCTAATTTGTGTAAAAGTAACGCATGGTCTACAAAGTCAAAAGCTTTTGACATGTCTAAAAATACCGCTGTAGTGTGCTGTTTTATATCTAAGCTTTTAACAATGTGATGAACAAGATTAAAACTAGCTAATGTCGTCGATTTATTTTTTTGGAAGCCGTTTTGTTCTACTTTGATTATTTCATATTTATTTAAGAAATGTATGAGACGTTTGTACATGCATTTTTCAAAAATTTTTGCAAAGATTGGAATCAATGTTATAGGACGGTAGTTTCCCATGTCCCTTTTATCATTTTTTTTTAATACAGGCTTTACTATTGATATTTTCAGTAGCTCTGGGAAAACGCCACTCTCAAAGGAGAAGTTAACTAGATGTGTAATAATTGCACTAAGCTGATATTTACATTGTTTTATGACATGTGTACAAATTTCATCAAATCCTACAGCTTGCGTATTATTTAATGACGTGATGACATTCACAATTTCTGTTTCGGAGAATGGCATTAAAAACATATTATTATTACAAGTAGAGCTCAAGAAAGAATCTCTTTTGTTCCAGTTATTTAGTTTTTTATCAGTTTTATTAGATAAATTAATAAAATAATTATTGAAGTGTGATGCTATCTGATCAGGTTGACTAATTTCTTTATTATTAATACATATTTTATCTATATATTGTTTTACACTTTTATTTTCCGTTTCCCTCTTTATTATATCCCAAGATGCTTTGCATTTATTTCTACTATTGGCTATATAATTTTTGTTTTTAATTTTTTGCGCTTTATTGATGCATTTTTTCAATATTTTTGTATAAGTGTTATACTCAATTTTTTTTTGTTCGTTTTTC
The DNA here is from genome assembly GCA_905163555.1 of Notocelia uddmanniana. Lineage (NCBI taxonomy): Eukaryota > Metazoa > Arthropoda > Insecta > Lepidoptera > Tortricidae > Notocelia > Notocelia uddmanniana. The sequence goes on from LR991054.1 coordinate 4,020,043, forward strand.
CCTTCTTTTTTAAAATTTGAATCTTAGTATTCTTTTTGTTTTGCAACTAATTTTTATTCCATTTGAGATCCACTTTGGTTTTTTATATAGTCCACATGTAATTTTTTGACGTTGAATCGGGAAACAGAGGTTATAAAGGAGTGATACTATCTCATAAAATTTATTAAACGCCTTATTAAAGTTATCTTCTATATATATTTCAGCAAACGTAAGATTATTTAAGCATTCTTGAAATTTCTTGATATTTTCCGAACAGTAGTCTCGTTTAACTTTATAATAGAACCTATTTTCAAGTAAATTATTGTCTATATTAAAGCTAAGCATCTGAGCGGTATCGTGGTCAGAAAGACCAAGTGGTAAGACGTCGGATTTAGCATATTTTATATTACTTAAAATATTATCTATACATGTTTTTGCTCTTGTGGGTTTTTTGATGTGCAGTTTAAAATTGTAATTTCTTGAGATATCAATCAACTCTTTGCTAATTTTATTAACTATAAGGGTGTTAATATTGAAGTCACCACACAATACGAATTGTTTAAATTGTTTACTAAGATTATTCAGCAGAATATCTAACTTTTGCAAGAAGTAATTTGGCGGTGAATTTGGTGTTCTGTACAAACAAACCACAACAATATCATGCTTGACTAATCTTATAACTTCAAATAATTTATCCACTGCTAGTTCCTTCACATTTTGTAGCTCACTGTATATTATACCTTTTTTAACCATAATACACACACCTCCTCTTTTTTCATCTCTACGAGAGTAAGATGAAGCAAGTTGAAAGTTTTCTAGCTTACAATTATTTTCATTTCCCCTCTGAATAAATGTCTCTGTAAAACATAAAACGTGGGGGCTAATATCTTTATCACATAATTCATTAAGCGTTACTTCTAGAACATTTTGCTTTGAGAGGAAGCTAGCAATGTTTTGATGCATTATTCTAATTATTGATGAATTATTCTGCTTTGGAACGAAAAAGCTGATTTTTAGTCCTTGTTAAAACTGGATAGTAGTCAAAAATTTTCTTCTGTGTAATTTTGTTACGATTATGATGCATTATTTGACTTGTTTTGTTTTTCCAGCTAATGAAATTGCTGATGTGATTAATTATATTTTCTGTGCCACGTTTACTTATCTGCCCCGTTGGCAAGAACATATCGAATTCCAGGTTCAAATTCGTGTCATAGGAGAAATGTTTTTTATGGAAGTTCACGTCGTTTAATAACATTGAGTTAAAGTCTTCAACCTTGCTATTGTATATAGGTTTGCCGAGTTTGTACGTTGGACAGGCTACTATTATATTTGTGGTCGTAATGGCTTCCAAAGTCTCGTTGATATATTGCACTAATTCACGTTGCTCTACATCTGATTCGAAGTCATTTTCTCCTATTAGAACAACGCAGTAATCGTCTAAAGTAAAATTCTCTAATTTACGTTCTATTTTATTAAATAATTCCTTTATACCTCCATCAGGCGTGATATAATGGCAATAGGTAAAGGTTTGTAGTACATTATCCTTATTTATTAAGTTACATATTCCGTGTTTGTTATTTGTGCTTATAATAGCTAATTTCCTTTTTTCTGTGCCTGCATTTTGTTGTACTCGTTCTTTAGAAGGCGGTATCGGTGGGTTTGTTTTCTCTGACTCCTTAGTATCATTATTGCATGCATTAATTTTTGTACTTAGTTGGTCCATTTGATTTTGTCCAAAATTGTTTAGTAGCTTACCTTTTTGGCTGGGCTGAAATTCGATTTCTGCATGTTTTTCATTGTCCAGTCCATTTAATGGATATAGAGTATTAGAAATTGTAATTGGCGAATTAAGTTTTAGCGCTAGGGCTTCTATTTGTTTAGTAAGGTATGTGATTTCTTTTTCCATATTCTTAATCAGCTTTTCCATATCCATAATTTTTATTTGCACGTTGAATAGGGTCTTGTTCATATTAATTGCTTTGTCAGAATGTGAAACTTTGTATGGCGAAGACGGTGTTGATGATACTGGTAGTAGGGAGAGTCGCTGGTTCTTTCTTGTGTTGGTGGTGTTTTTCGGTTCCATAGGAGCAATATTACACAAAGATTGCAGTACTTCTGTTTCCATAGTAAGCTTCTGATTTTTTTTCTGGAGCTCCATGTTTTCTATTATTTTATTTTCTAATTCATTTTGAGCGCTAGCTAGTGCAAGCTCGAGTTCAGAATTTTTTTCGTGCAGTTCGCCTAGTGATAAGTGAACGTTGGACCCGAGTATAGTACCGTCAACGCTCTTTGATAGTAATTTACTCGATGACGATAAAGATTCATAAGATGAGTCGTTTTCATGCAGTATACTTATATTTGATTCCGTTGTCTGGGATAAACATGAAGCATTATTAGGTGATGACTGTAAATCCTCATAGTCAATTATTTTCTCGTCAACACGTCTTTCGATTGGTGAGGATGACAACGAGTTTTGGCCTTTATCAATATTTAATGGTCGATTTTGAATAGATTCTAACAGCGTAATGCTGCTGATAGAAGTATTTGGCAGTGATGTTGACGGGAGGGAGGTTTCAGGTGTAACGTCTTTCAGGGGTAGTTTTGAATCCAACAAAGGACGCTTAGTAGAATCGTTAGTCGGTGACGACACTGACGACGGCGAGTCTTCAGATGTGATATTTTTCTTAGGGTTTCCTCTATTTGTTTTCCTGTATGTAATGTTTGATGGGCCACTTAGTGCCTTGTCCTTTTTCACTAAACATAATTTGCACTTCCATTGTTTTTTTGTTTCCGCATCCTTTATTCCATGCAGTTTTTCGGAATAGCCAGCGCAGTTAAACTCATAACTATTTTGACATGTAAAGCATTTAACAGTCTTTTTTATGTCAATACAGGACTTGCATTTGAAGCAACATACCGTTTGTACCATCTTGCGGCCGCTACCTGTATGTAGCTCTCTAGGTGGTTTTATCAGGAATTACAACGATTTTCTATTCAATGTACGCTATTAATTAACTATTCGCAACGAATATCCACTGTTCGTGCGTTAAAATATATTCACTAGACCGTTTCGCCACTTCAGCGGTCAAGCGCTGCAGCGCTGAAGCGGTCCGAACGGCAAGCGGGTGACTCACCGCTGACCGGGGCTATGTTCCGAATCACGCTCACAGCGCTCACAACGCTTACAGTGCTGGCGGCCGGTCCGAATCAGTTAGCGCGCTCAAGGCCGCGTGAGCGGTGTTTTGTTTCGGACCGGTCATGAGCGTGTTTACTGTCAAACGTCAACTGAATTTGAATTTTGAGTTCGTCAATTAATCATAGTATGAAATTCTGGGCTGGGTTTTTGATCTGTAGAAAATTGAAATTAATCGCAATCTACAACGAACTAATATAAAACTGACGACATGTTCCAGGACCAAATTGTAGAGCATAGGGAATAATTCATCTTCACACCTTAGAACCTGAATGGTCGCGTACGGTACGGTTTCAGAGGAATTTTCTCCATTGGACGCTCTGACTGTGGAATGAACTCCCTGCCGAGGTTTTCCCGAAGGACTACAGTATCGGGTTCTTCAAGGAAGGAGTATATAAAATTTTAAAGAGTTGGTTATGCGCATGTGACACCCCTGGAGTTGCAGGCGTCCATAGGCTGCGATGACCACTTACCATCAGGCTGGCCGTACGCTTGTTTGCTACCGACAAAGTACAAAAAAAACTAATAAATAAACTAATATAACTGTAAAGTTTATTTTTCGCGCCTAAAATGAAATGTCAAACGTCAACTTGACGTTTGCGCTCACGGTGCTTACGGCTGGGAGTGTGAGCACCGTGAGCGCCGTCCATGACGTCATCAATGACGTCATGACATATCGTGTAAACGCTGTGAGCGTGAATCGGTCCGACCGTGAGCGCGCTCACAGCGCTGTGAGCGTGATTCGGAACACAGCCCGGCTCTCACGTCGTCGATTAAATAAACGTTATAACAAAATTTTAAAATGTTTTTTGTTGTATCTTCAAAACGAGTGAACGTTTTTCAAAACGGTTTTTTGCACTATATTCCTTATTTCAATAGCAACAAATCAATATAAATCACATCTTTATACAATCACTTTTTTACGCGTTTTCGAATTAATAGAAACGGAGGCAGAAATAACATGTCTGCTTTGCGCTAGCGATCACTCTCACGTATATATCACGTATTGTATCTGTCATTTCTACAAAATCACAATGAAATGACGTGCTTTTTAGGGTTTTGTGTTTCTGTACTTAATATGTCAACTTAATGTGACGGACGGAAAACTACGGAACCCTACACTGAGCGTGGCCCGACACGCTCTTGGCCGGTTTTTCATTATTAAATTACTGATGCCAATTTACCATGGTAAGTTACACCATTGAACAGCATGGGTAAATGATAAAACTTTATTATCAAAATAAGTGTTCGTTGCGTCCATTTTACGGCAGACGCGATGGCCCTTCAAAGTCGCCTCTCAGTTTCGCCACCAAGATCGTGCGATTTGACCCCACTAAATTCTGTCTTAAATCTTATGTACTTCTAATTCTGATATATTTAGTTTAGCCGCCAAACTTAAGGAGTCGGAAATCTATATCAATACTATTTAACATTAGAAAGAAAGAGGTAGGTCAGACATAATCTGACTAGACCTTTATAGTATTCTAAGCATATCAAACCGTCAGTCTGTGTGACTCAGCAAAGTAATGCCAAGATTCCGGGATATATTAAATTAAAATCCTACCTACCTACCTACCTTAAATTTAGAATCCTAAAATCAAGACAATCGGGATCATATTTGTCTTTATTTGTTAAAGACACCTTAGTACCTAAGGAGATATCTATATTTCTTTACAATCTTATTATGATTACCCGACACTGGCAGGTTAGAACAAATTTCAAATATTCTCGACGCGTAAAAATATTAATATTTATAATTTAATTTTCAAACCAAACTCAACTATGTTCGAAATTCGAAATGTAAACTCTCGCCGGCCGGCGTAGCCCGTTCGGAAACCGGGTCGCGCCGGCAACTGTGTCACCCGTGACGTCAGACGTTCGGAAGTGCGCGCGCTGCACGGATTATTATTATCCAGGGAATATTTCTGTTTCTATTATACTGAATTATGTTACTGGCTGAATTTGGTATTCGTATTTCAATTACTAAATGTAAATATTATGAAAATATACATTACCTAAGTTTACGGTTGTAAAGTACTTGCGGGTAGCTATTGAAATCACAGGTGGGTGTCGGGATGGATTTCTTTGTCCTTGACACTAGTTGGAAAATGCCTTCATGATTTACTTCAACAATTTGACAAAAAATTATCGCCCCTTTATTCTTAATTTTATAACCGTTTGAGGGTAGTTTCACTTAAGTATTTTTTTAAACTGTAGTCATGTAGACTATCTTATAAAGTTACTACTTATATAATTTCCATACTAACAAGGTAGAAAGGATAAGAGATAACGGCGATTTTTAACCGACTTCAAGATTTCAAAAGAGGAGGTTATCAATTCGGTTTTTTGTTTTTTTTTTAATGTTTGTTACTCCAGAACTCCGTCATTTCTGAACCGATTTTGAAAATTCTTTTTTTGATTGTAATTATATATATCCAAATTGGTCCCGTTTTTGTCAAAACGCAGTTCTAATGATGGGATCCATGAGGAATCGAGGGAACTCTTCAAATCTTAAAGGCAAACATATAGTGTTTTTAGTGTTTTTATCAACAAATCGAGCATTTTCATGCAAATATGTGACATTTGATGAAGTGGAACTGCTGATGATGATCAGAACAGAACTCTTCAACGACTCATAGTTGAGGTTTGGCGATTTGTACTCTTCGTTATGTTTGTCAAGCAAGCTAGGTTTTCAAGACACATTTTTGATAATAATTTTTCACCGGCCTCCCCGAATGAAGTCGGTTTTTTTTTCTTAAAAATTAATCTCACGTCATATTTTCGAGAATTTTAGTCGACTTGTGAAAGAGCTTTGATAGGACCGATGACCGATAGGTCAGTTAGCCATCAGCTAATTGGGTGTTCCGGTCTGTGACCACTTGGATGAGTTGAACAACTGAAAAGATACCTAATTTCACGTTTCTTCATTGGAATTCCATTCATCAGGCATCTACTGGGTGGGCGTATTTTTTTCATCAGGGTCAAACGCAATCCCATTAATAAGATAAAAAAGTAATAACTTCCATAGAAAATGCATCTCATATCAGCCGAAGGACGTCCACTGCTGGACATAGGCCGCCCCCAAAGAGTTCCACAATGACCGGTCCCGCGCCACCCGCATCCAGCGTTAGAAAATGCATACAACCTGTTCATTTAGGGTCAGTAAAAATATTAATATCTTTAATTGAAAATACCTCGCCCAGGTGGTTGCAAACTGACTCTGTTTGCATAATCGGCCTAGCGACCCTATTACCCTGTATGTACTTCCAGAATTAATATTTTAATTTGTAACATGGCCCACCCTGGAGCGGCCTAGTGTTGAATTGAAAGATGTACCTACAGCGATGGGTAAAAGGTAGGGTAATTTTTTATACTAAAATAGAAACAACCTCATGCAATCCACCTATGCCTATACATCGCAGCCTGTGGACGCCTCCAACTCCATGGGACTAGTAAGTGCCGTCTCTTTATTGATTTCAGGATTTGTTGCGTCTACAGAAATATACACATACAAGATCTCTTTCTCCCACATCATCCTTGAGTGTACATACTTAAGTTTACGCTAATACGAGAATATTTTCTTATTTAATTGAATTTTCCAAGGTAGGTAGAGACTTTGTATTTTAAGTATTTTAAAAGGCGATGGGGTCGTCACATCCCTACGCCTGTATTATTATTATTATTAAGAAACGGCGTTGCCTCAGAATGCTGTTTTTACTCTACAGTCTTGGCCCTTTTTAGGCACCCTTTGCCACGGTTCTCATTCTTTTGTTTCGCTACGCCCCTGGGTCTCCCTTTATTTAGGCACCATGCAACGGTTCCCGAATAACCTGCCACACTCCAGAGTAGTTATCGCGGTGTAAGAAGCATGTTAACGCGAAATACGCGACCACGTGCGGCGCGGAACTAGGTCGGTTACGACGTAGGAGCGACTCGCGCGCAGGCTGACAGACAAATGTTTTTGTCATGTCGTTCATACACATTTGAAGGTCACGGGTTCGAATCCTAGGTTTAAGTTAATCTCATTTGATACGCGGGATACAAGCGCGTTGCTATGTACTGTATTTTGTATTTAAGTACCTTTTGAATACATCAAACTAGTTATTTAGTACGTTGTTAGAATCGTCGATATTTGAGCTCAAAAATAAAACAGCCGTTTTTACTTTGGATGCATGGATTGACGAATCCAGAAAAGTTAAAATAGCCTTTTTATTTTTGAGCGCAGAGATCGACGAATCCAGCAACGCAATATCTAGTAGTTTGATGTATTGAAAAGGTATTTAGATAAGTACAGAATACAGTACGTTATGGCCCCCTTTCTATATCCATCGTAAAAGTTAAATAATCACAATTATGTGATTATTTTACTTTTACAGTGGCGTTAGTGGACACGTAAAAGCGCTCTTAAATAATTTCAACTATAAATTTTGCTTTAAATTCAGTTAAACTTTCATTTCAACTCACGCTTTAAAAAGCAGCTACAATTATCGGCGGCGTTTCATGCTCGGCTGATGGCGCCCGATAACGTCCTTGGTGTTAAAAGTTTTGTATGTAAACAAACGGTACATACATACAAAAGTTTGTATGGGTGAGCTGCCGGGCTATTTCCGACGCTACAGGAATACGACGGATATTTTAACACCCGGTATAAATAGAGCCATTGTGGAGTGACCCACATTATAGTCACTGCCAAATTTTATTGACCATCGGCGGGCGAGTGAACTTACCAAATACGATAATAATTGGACGGAGACTAATTTCTTAGTGTCAATTAAATACCAAACAAGAGTACGCTATAGTTTATTTCGAAATGAAAATATGAGTGTAATTCTGATGTTTAAACTTAAGTTAAGTCAATTCAGATCCGGTTGTTTCTAATACGGTAAGTATCTCACTGATACTCAAATCATTAGCAACTTTCTACGAAAGTTCTTAAACACTTTGTTAGTATGAAGTTTGTGGGGAAATGTGCCCCCCCCCCCCCCCCCCCCCCGTTTGGGAATATGGGCGTGAGTTTATGTATGTATGTCTTTAAAAAAGTTTAAAGTTGCATAAATAAGCTGTAGTTTTTCCGAGTATTTTCGTACGATTTGTTTGTTGGTAATGTCACAGAATATATAATAGTATATGAGCACTGGTTGTAGCTACTTTCTGCTGCTGACTGAGTGACTGTAGTTTTCAGGTTTCAAACATTGGCAAGTTTACGTCGTTTCCATAGTATCGTTAAATAATCAGAGGATACCTACTTAAGTTTTGCAAAGGCTCGGAAACTTAAAATAAGTAAAGAGGAGACACGCTTATGTCTTCCGCCCACGAGAAAGCGAGATGCACTACTCTTCGGAAGTGGCTTTTTTGGGTAAATTTCTATAAATATCTGACTCTTTGAAATTTTATACATAATTGTTCTTCACCTTAGAACCTAAATGATCGCGTACGGTACGGTTTCAGAGGAATTTCCTCCCTCGGACGCCCCGGTTCTGGAATGAGCTCCCTGCTGAGGTTTTCCGAGGGACTACAGTGTGGGGTCCTTCAAGAAAAGAGTGCATACATTTTTGAATGGTCAACAATGCGCATGTGACACACCTGGAATTGCAGGTGTTGGTGACCGCTGACCATCCGGCGGGCCGTACGCTTGTTTTTACCGACGCGGTATAAATAAAAAAACCTCTTGTGAGATTTCAGACGAGTTAAAATACCGGCATTTTAATATGGCTGTGTCGTTTTCATTTAATGATGTATTGTTTGAATAGGCTTAGGAAAAAAAGACAAAATAAAGACTCAACTTTGGATGGTTTTTCTATAGACAACATTTCAAGCAATCAGCCAATCATATTTCGTTTCGGCTTTAGTCAGAAAAACAATTATACAGGGCGTAACATTTAGATCGGTCAGTATGGGCAAGTCTGAACCTATAAAACATACGACGATCTGTTCTTAGGAACCTGCATCCATAAATTTAAAAAAAACTTGTACTTTAATTAATTTAATTAATTATCAAAGGATATGAAAACAATGCATTTTATTAATTTTAGACATCATGTTTCATAGTAACATTTACTGCTTAAGACCTACACGATCGGTAACTAAATAGAAATAGAGTTAGTGTTATTTTTCAAAACATCCGGGTTCGATTCCCGGGCAGAGCACAAGTGTTTTTAAATGTATGAATGCAGTTTTCCTTGTTACTAAAATCGATGACATGGTTCATAAAATAGATCTACCTATGTCTTATAGGTTCAGACTTTCTCATACTAACCGATCTAAATGTTACGGCCTGTATATATCTGAAAATCCGTACTTATTTTTTACACTGTACGCCCTTAACTTTACATAAACTCAGTCAGTCGGGCTAGCTAGCATGACTGGACATATAGCATTCGTCTCTTACTAGCAAATATGTAAGTGCGAGAGGGACTAGGCCGATTGTAGTACCGTGGCAATACCAACATTTTCATACGCCCAATGTTGTACTCATGATACGAGTATGTGAGTCAAAGACCTGAGGAGCTCATTAGGCGAGCGAGGCAGCCGACGCGTACCACTCGCTCCGTCAGTGCATAATGATTGCACGTGAAGTATAGTAGGCTACGGTAGAGAATGTTTTTTTACGAGTACCTACTTCTACCTAGGTACTATACATATAATAGTATAATAGTGCTAGGGTTGAGTGGATGGAGCACCTGCTCTATATAGGCGGCAGGCGCCTTCAACTTCAAATTATTTTATTTCTCAATAGCATGTCTTTATAAATAATTATTTGATTAAATTTTAAAACACATACAATTTAATAAGTTATTAATCGATTTTAAAGATAATTCCGTTCAGCTTAAGGTTACACAAGGATACATTAGTACTCATTATTTAAGTATTCGTTAACGCTATGTATAGGTAGTGTCTTGTCAAGTAGTAGCTGTTTAACTTTGCGACGGAATGTGTTGATGTTAGGCTCAGTTTTTATCTCCGCAGCTTTTTGTAAAGTTTCGGTCCTATTATGTTGCGACATTTTTTGGTTTAATTTGTTAAATGCCGAATTATAATATTATAACTAGTTCACTCACTGAACCCACAGCTACCCGATTGCACTGGCTGTACTGAAAGGATTCCATTGAGGAAGTGGCGAAGTTGCGCCATTGTACCGTGTTACTTTGTTATAGTTCTCAAGTGTCGCGGTTGGAAGGGATGCGCAGGCTATAGTTCGTTTTGAGAACAACTGCCGGAATTTAGCGCTAGTTCGCTGTTCACAACTAAGTTTGATGAATTAAGCTAAGCAGAATGGGTTTCTGTACTGCTTGAATGAGAAAAGAGTCGTTCATTAAGAATTTTTCCACATCCGCCATTTGTACATATTTCTTGTATTGTGCAATAAAGTTTAATTAAAAAAAAATATTTATCTGTTGTGCGTTCAGCACTTACATTTTTGGTTACATGGCGGGACCGTCGGTATTCACAATTTTTGTGCCTACATATAAATATGTATGTACCTACAGTCGCGGAATCAATGCCCTTAACAACAAGTCGTGCTGACATATTTTTAAAACCCGAAGCAAAAGAGGGGTGATATAAGACTTATAAATTTAACATGTATATCTGTGTATGTGTGTGTGTCTGTTTGTGGTATCGTAGCTCCTAATAGACATAGACATAGAAGTACTTTATTTATCACCACATTTTAACACTAAGTACATGATAAACGGATGAATTGATGTAACTATGTTTTGTTATGTATGGGATGGTTCATAGCTGTTTGTCTTACGAGCTATGTTTTATACATTTTTTATTTAGCTTTTTTATTAATTACTTTCTCCATGCACATATTTTCGAACTAAGCTGTATAATCAAATTAAGATTAAAAATCAGGCAGCATGAGACGGTAAAGCTCGCCATATGGGGTAGAAGGTTGTCTGGAAGAAATCGCTCTTGGGCAATAAGAGCGCCTGTTGACTACCTCTACCTACGTGTTATAGTTTTGTTTGTCTTTGTTACTGATTCGTTTGTGTGACGTGGGCAATGAATAATACTTATTGGTAGGTACCTATTATATTGTAAAAGGTATTCATAAACAATAGCTATTTACGATACAAGGGTTGTAAAACAAAGAAAGGCCGATATCGCAGATGTTTGAGGCCCGAGCCGCAGGCGAGGGTCATAAATATGCGAGAGAGGGCTTTCTGTTTTACGACCCGTGTTTTGTACACAGTTTTACGTCACCACTTGACCAAAAAAGTGCGGAAAAACGCGCTTTTTGGCAAGGTGTGGTGTAAAGAGTATTTGTATCATATATTGTACAAGGTATTAATAATATTACTGGCATTTAGCGCGTATACAATACTTGAACCACCACACGGTTAAGTTATGCACACACATAATATTAGCTCTAAGAGCAAAGAACAATAACTCAGTGTGAACACGCCCCGCGGGACGCGGGCCACCGCCCTAATTACCGTGTGTACCGCCCTTACGTGACGTGCTCAAACTAACCACCAATGCAACTTCCACGTTGGAGATATGTACTCTTTGGTTAGAGTGCAGCGCGATTCCACTGTGCTATGTGAAACTTGTTATTGATATCACTAAAGTTGCCATATTCCCACTTCAACCAACCTTTTATTAGTTTGGCACTTACCCTTTGACATTCTGCCAAACAATAAGTTTGTCGAAATTCTATTTTTGTTACAAGCTTTTATTGCCGACTGTACTTTTCCACAATCATTAACTACTCGTTGGGACGATTGGAATGAGCCCAAAGACGATAGGTTTATCTTGTGTAGTTTAGGGGTTGCTACGGCCACCTTCTGTCTCCAACATCAGAACAGCTACGTGGTAACATAATATTGTATTGTCACCGAACTTACATAAGTATAGGTATCTATGACTCCTTGCAACTGCATAGATTGCTCTCTCTAGCTAAATTTAGCATTGCACTAGTTAGAGGCAAGATCGATTGTGTGGGTCTCGCGGAAGCATTCGTGCGTCTTTTTGTCCCTAGTGGGTATGTTCGCGCGCGCGCGTAGGCACCCCCTGCTGGCGGTGCCGGTTGCGCGCACGCAGGCGCACGCGCGAAACCCGGTCACACGCGCACTAGCGTAGCGTTCCTCAACTCCGTGCTCAAGGCACATCCACAGTGTGATCGGTTTGCGAGTCCGATTGGACGGCTGATGATAGAGTACAAGAAGGTATCGGAACTGGAGATGCCTGTGAGCACGATAGTATGAGAGATGTTCTTCATTTATTATATTAATGTATGTACCTATTATCTACAAGTTTGCACCATTTTGGCTTAGCTGTAAGGTATAAATGTTATTGTTGTAAATAAATAAAATAAATAAATATGTATGCCAAATTTCAGCTCAATCGGATATCGGCAAATGGCTGAAAAAAAGGATTGCAAATTTTGATGACAACGAACAGTGCAATTTAAATCAAAGCTTGTACAAATAGAATAGAACCCAGAGTAAGTCATAATTCCGGTTTAGGAAAAATAAAGCCCAAATATCGGAAGGTGGTCGTATTAATGGCCACTTAAAATTTTATATTTCACACACTTTTTTTTTGCTTCAACGCTATCTATGGTGTGGTGTGTTGTTGGATAGGTCTTTCAAAATGAATAGAGGTCTTCATCAAATATTTTTTAATAAAGTGAATATTTTCGAAAATAACACCCCAAAAGAAAAAAAAATGTGCTATCTAACTTTTGTACTATGGGTCTAAAAATATGAAAATTAATCATGAAACAGCTTAATAAAGACTTTCAACAAAACTGTAGCGGACATGATCAGTTAAGCTGTTTTTGATTTATCGTAAAAAATCATCTTTAATAAATATAATTTTTAAGAAAAAAAAACCGACTTCAATGTGGGAGGCCGGTGAAAGATATACTTAGATGGTGCACTCTTAGATTAGAGTATGTTTATAATGGTAGAAGGCTAAGTAGCCTCAATTCCTCATGGAATCATGGAAAAACCTTGTTTGCTTGACAAACAAAACGAAGAGAACCAATCGTTGAAGAGTTCCGTTCTGATCATCATCAGCAGTTCCACTTCATCAAATGTCACATTTTTGTATGATAATGCTCGATTTGTTGATAAAAACACAAAAATCACTATATGTTTGCCTTTAAGATTTGAGGAGTTCCCTCAATTCCTAATGGATCCCATCATCAAAAATCGAGGATGATAAAAATTAATCGTGAAAATAGAAATTGCTAAACAAACACAGCTAGGAGGACAAATCGCCAAACGTGAACTTTTGGTCGTTGAAGAGTTCTGTTCTGATCATCATCAGCAGCTCCACTTCATCAAATGTCACATTTTTGTATGATAATGCTCGATTTGTTGATAAAAAACACAAAAATCACTATATGTTTGCCTTTAAGATTTGAGGAGTTCCCTCAATTCCTCATGGATCCCATCATCAGAAATCAAGCATGACAAAAATTAATCGTGAAAATAGAAATTGCTTGACGAATACAGCTAGGAGGACAAATCGCCAAACGTGAACTTTTGGTCGTTGAAGAGTTCTGTTCTGATCATCATCAGCAGTTCCACTTCATCCAATGTCACATTTTTGGATGAAAATGCTTGACTTGTTGATAAAAACACAAAAATCACTATATGTTTGCCTTAAAGATTTGAGGAGTTCCCTCAATTCCTCATTGATCCCATCATCAGAACTGCGTTTTGACAAAAACGGGATTAGTTGCGTTTTTTAATTAAGTTTATTGGGCAGTTACGGAGGCATACACTCATCGCCAATTTTTATTTTATATCAAAGTCTTAATGCCGTCATATCATGAGCTGTCTCTGAAACAAGTCTAATTGTGCCCCGGACGCGAAATTAGAAAGGCATTTTGAGTAAACATACATGTGTGCTCCTATGACGTAGTAATGACGCAGGGTGACGCAGGCAAACCTAACCTTTACAAGAAATGAGTTCTTTCAAGCTATGTTATTCTTAAGTGATGCATAAATAATCATTAAGGCTTGAAACGCACAGAGCGCGGCGCAGCGTCGTTGCGGTGCGGAGATGGTTTTACGATAAAGTAAACGCGGTCTGGGGCACGTCGCACCAAAAAACCGCACGATATTCAGTAGCCTCAGACCAAGTAAAAAATATAGACGGAGCGCCACGAACAACAAAATGAAGCCACTTTTTTAAAGATGTGTGCGTATCAGTGTCGCTACTGGAAGGAAAAAGTCCCTATAAATGGGGTCATTCGTTCACGTTCTCTATTTTATTCGTAGAGAGTACAATAAACCAGGATAGGCTAATAATTATGATGACTAATATTAGTAACCGTTAGTCACTAAACGTAATGGGATACTCAGCATCCTATTTTGAATCCCTGAATTATTTTGTATGAAATTGCTTAATAAAACGTTCCGATTTGGTAACAAAATTGAACTACCTATTGAATCTGCATGCATGCTGCATTGCATTGCAATTCGCAATAATTTTTAAGAAAAAAAAACCGACTTCAATGGGGGAGGCCGGTAAAAGATTATTATACTTAGATGGTGCACTCTTAGATAGATATACAATAAAATAAAAATGGCTATAATGTATGTTTATAATGGTAGAAGACTAAGTACCCTCAATTCCTCATGGAATCATGAAAAAACCTTGCTTGCTTGACAAACAAAACGAAGAGAACAAATCGCCAAACGTGAACTACGCGTCGTTGAAGAGTTCCGTTCTGATCATCATCAGCAGTTCCACTTCATCAAATGTCACTTTTATGAATAAAAATGCTTGATTAGTTCATGAAAATACTAAAATCACTATTTGTGTGCCTTTCACATTTGAGGAGTTCCCTCGATTCCTAATGGATCCCATCATCAGAACTCGAGCATGACAAAAATCAATCGTGAAAATAGAACTTGCTTAACAAACACAGCTAGAAGGACAAATCGCCAAACGTGAACTTTTCGTCGTTGAAGAGTTCTGTTCTGATCATCATCAGCAGTTCCACTTCATCAAATGTCACAGTTTTGTATGATAATGCTCGATTTGTTGATAAAAACACAAAAATCACTATATGTTTGCCTTAAAGATTTGAGGAGTTCCCTCAATTCCTCATGGATCCCATCATCAAAAATCGAGCATGACAAAAATTAATCGTGTAAATAGAACTTGCTTAACAAACGCAGCTAGGAAGACAAATCGCCAAACGTGAACTTTTCGTCGTTGACGAGTTCTGTTCTGATCATCATCAGCAGTTCCACTTCATCAAATGTCACATTTTTGTTTGAAAATGCTCGATTTGTTGATAAAAACACAAAAATCACTATATGTTTGCCTTTAAGATTTGAGGATTTCCCTCAATTCCTCATGGATCCCATCATCAGATATCAAGCATGACAAAAATTTATCGTGAAAATAGAACTTGCTTAAGAAAACAGCTAGGAGGACAAATCGCCAAACGTGAACTTTTTGTCGTTGAAGAGTTCTGTTCTGATCATCATCAGCAGTTCCACTTCATCCAATGTCACATTTTTGGATGAAAATGCTCGATTTGTTGATAAAAACACAAAAAACACTATATGTTTGCCTTTAAGATTTGAAGAGTTCCCTCGATTCCTCATGGATCCCATTATTAGAACTGCGTTTTGACAAAAACGGGACCAATTTGGTTATATATATATACTTACAATCAAAAAAAGAATTTTCCAAATCGGTTAAGAAATGACGGAGCTATGGACTAACAAACATTAAAAAAAAAAACATACAACCGAATTGATAACCTCCTCTTTTGAAATTTTGAAGTCGGTTAAAAAGCAATGTTTGAATTTCTATTCAATACCTATATGACGGTATTGTGTCACCATATATTTTATAAAAATACAAACATTTTATATCTCTTCGCGTCTGCCCCGTATCGGACTACTAAGACATTTCTAAGTCCGTCGAATATTTAAAAAAAAACCTGCTTGGATCTGTGGTACGCAATGACATTGACAGTTCATCATAGGTTGGTCGTATGACTTGAACTGTCAATGTCATTGCGTACCACAGATCCAAATCCAAGCAGGCGTTTTTTTTTTTTATATTCGACGGACTTAGAAATGTCGTAGTAGTCTGATACGGGGCAGACGCGAGGTGATATAGAATATTTATATTTTAAAAAAATATATGGCGCAACCAAAAAATCTGAAACTTTTTTCTGTTCATGGCGAGGGTTATTCCTACCATTAGAAAAAAAAATCAAGGACTTTTAAAATTTTCAGACATTCCCCATTTTATATTTTTTACTTGGTCTGAGTCAGTGGCTCGGTAGAGCGGAGGCGGCGTGTGTGACGTATGAAGCAATAGTCAACAGTCGACAGTTTCGGAATGATCAAAAATGCAAAACCGCCACCGCCCCGCACCGCGCCGCGCCCGCTCTGTGCGTGTCGAGTTTAAGGAACTGTGCTATTATTAGTAATGCTACTATTTATTTATTTATCGTATGGCAGTTACACATTGGTTAGATAGGTACATTATATATATTTACAATCAGCGCGCATAAGTTATTTGCAGAAATTGCAAAGCGTCTGGTTGACGTAACTGGTGACCGAAGAGCTGGCGGTTTCCTCGCTCAACGTATCAGCATTGCGATACAGCGAGGAAATGCCGCCAGCATCCTCGGTACAATGCCTCAAGGGCCCGTTTTAGATTTAAGTTAGTTTTTATTTTCTTTATATTATTTTGGTTACGTATACTTGTATATATTTTCGTTGTAAAATGAATGAAATGCTTTTTTACAATCAAAATTTACAATTCTGCAGATATAAGCTCGCTTCCTTTGCGAGGTGTTTGAATTCCTCGGGTGATCGATTGTATCTAGTAATAGGGCACTCAAAAACTATGTGGTGTATGGTTAGTTTCGGGTCCCCACAGTCGGACGCCGGTGACTCACTCCATCACCATTTGTGCCAGAGGTATGCGCAGTTTCCGACACCAGTCAAGCGATTGAGTCTGCACCATATTTGTCGGCTTTCATGAAACCCTTCGGGTCGCTCTTGGGTATTAAGCTCAAATATAAGTTAACTTTTTATATGATTGACTGACCAGCGATTTGCCTTAGCCTCACCTGATGGAAACCGATGACAAGGCCTAAGATGTTGCTCACTGGTTCAGTAATAGTCTATTCACTCTTTTCTTGAAGAGACCCAGATTGTATGTAGTATGTATCAGGAAATACAGACGGCGGCAGCAAATTCCAGCCCTAAGGAGCAAATCGCTTCGTGCGCATAAATGGTAGACTGACAATGTAAGGATGTAACCGCTCACCTCGTCTGGATGTCCGGTGATGGAACGGGGAAGGCGGAACTAAGACTACCCAACCCCACCTATATAAATACCTTACTTGTAAAGTGGTGTAAAATTACAATTACTCAGAGACACGTTAAAATAAGTCGGCCGTCGGTAATACACCCCATGGTATAGTTAGGTCATTAAGAGTTATGTTTTCACATAGAACTATACGTGCGTTTAGTTTTATTTGCTATTATCTTGTGAGGCTCAATGTAGGCTTTGGATCTTAGTAAAATGCTAGCGAGAGCCCATGGTGTCCCCTACACGTCAGAGCGGGCTAACGCCGCAGAGGTTTTAGTGGGTATTCCATTCCCCTCGGACATGGTGAGTCCCACACCCCCCAATGGGCCTTCCCCACAATCCCGGGGGGATGCATAAACGCATTTCCTCTAAGTAAAAAAAAAAGTATAATGCTTTGTAAAACCCCAAAGGTAATTTAAGCTCAGAAGCGTGTGATAAACCATAATTCACAATGTACGACTAACAGTTTTTCTCCGTTATATAGGGAAGGGTTGCACTGGACCCTGTCAAATGGCGTCAACAGCAACAATGTCATGGATAACTAAGAAATTTCTTATAAATAAATAAAAAATACAGACGAAACTAACGATCACACTTTGAAATAAACAAGGTACAACTCGCGGGGGCTTATTTGACTAGGCTTTAATTGTATTAGGTCTAATTTTTCAATTCGTGTTTGTGTGTATGTTTTAAACTGTAATAATAATAATAATAATTGTGAAATAAGCAGACTTAAGATTACAATTGTATTAAACAATCCGTAAGTACCTGTCTATCATATCAATCTATCAATGTTTTCCTACGAAATGGCTACTTACAATCCAAAATTGCGGCAACCTTATAGCGTGTCCTAAATGTAAGACCATACAATTTGAGAAGTCTCATTATGATGTATACCTACTTCAGCGCAATCTTAAACTACAAAGCAACCGTGCACAAAGTTTTATTACAATACAAAGCTTTGCCGCACCATTGAGCCGTGCCTATCTACCTGCCGAGCTGCATTGATAAATATTATATGCAGCGATGAATGCACCCGCCTTGTCGTCTTTGTGCCCGTTTTAGACTCCTAACGAGAAAAGTTGTACAAGACTATTGTTACACGATATTGTAAGGTAACGCTACTTTTGAATCGTACTAGTGTCGTTACACAATGTACTTAAGAGTTACAATGTATGATTACGTGGGAGCCTAGCTCCAGTTATTGTTGGAGTAACTGTGAATTTATAAATCTTAACATTCTTGTCTGTCTTTGGTCTATGAAGAAAATTGTAACCATTTGACTGCGCTCACTCCCTTCAATATAATGTTCAATAAAATTATAGGTCTGCTCTCGAAAATGAGTTTGACATCACCAACCACTTCGCTCGTCATCTCTACGGCCGTACCCTCTCCAACAGTTATATCTCCCATAACCCACAATCCTTTATATGTTTCACAAGTTATGACTCTGTACAAAATCGTAACCCACAAAAACCCTAGGCAAGTACTAAAGAAGAATAACAAGAAGAAACAGTTTTTTTTTTTTTTTATTTGATTTTTTAGAAGAGGGATTTAGACTTAACTTTCTGGCTTAGGTACCTATTTTCTGCCTAACTACATTAATCCCGCAAAGGTTCTGACTGTATTAATTCCTACATGAAAATGGGCCATATAAAAGCTTCATATTGATGTAATGTAATTGTATTTTATATTCGTTACTTACAACGCAACAAAAAAATTTCGAAGAGACACGGAGGAAATACATCAAAATTAACTCTTACTGAAAAAATTATTGTGACGTTAGTTATATATATTTTTATCATGGAATTACCAATATTAGAAAATTTTCTTTGTGCCCAAAAATACATTGAATATTCGCCACGCCTACAAAAAGGGGGTCAGTGCAGGGGGGGCACCATTGACGCGCATCTCTCAATGGCAGCCAAAGTGGGTCACCACGTCGTGACGTCACTGTTGCCCTACATACACCGGGCGTAGCCCTGCCTGCAGCCTCAGTACATTTCGACTCTATGCCGAGGGTAGAAGGGCGAGTTTTGAACGAACAAAGAGTCGGGTTTAGGAGTGATTATGGACAATTGGTCAAATACGATTCCAGTGTTCCATAGGTTATTTATAGCTTTGACGGAATAGTGGGTGTGATTTAGTTTTTTTCGGTCATAATAAAGACAAGTTAGGTTGTCAAAAAAAGCTCAATGTTTGCGTTAAGTGACAAATATTTTCCTAAATGTATGTATTATTTTTGTATGTTCAGTTTTTTACTTGAACTATGTATGGTTCGACCCAATCGTAATCATAATCAATAGCTATAAATTATAGCTTGTCAAAATGTCTCACTATGTAGTTATATTGGTATCGACGAAGTAGGCTGAACCGATTTCTATTTATAGCATTTAGGTTAAAGAAGGGCTCCTTTGATTCCGAAATATACCGATTTAGCTGTTGCTATAAATAGGATTCGTAAGTACGAGAATATTTGATTTTCATGAGTAGATGTGTAACCATGTAATAATTATTTTTTGTATCGGCACATTTTATGCACGATTCGAATTTATTATTTTGGGTTTTCACGACGCGACGATATTTCAAATTCATAAAAAGAAAGGGAGAGTTTTAATAAGTCAATATGATTTATGTGTTGCCAAATATGGACTCGGGTATGTCCTAAAACTACGACCAAGACCACTGGGGGCTGGGCAGCGGCATCCCTGGATTGCGGTGGAGATACTGCGATCGCCAATCCGCATCCCAAGCGTGGCTATTACGGCATTTACACCCCATGAAATTGGGGGCGATCTGTGTCCAGCAGTAGACGTCCTTCGGTTGATATGGTGGTGGTTGCCAAATGTAAAAAATGCATATAAATGTAGGTACTACGTAATAGGTAACTGGGTGGGTTGTAGATAATATATTCCGACTATTTACTGAAGCTGAATTGAAGCTGAGTTACGTAGCTTGGAACTTAGGTTCCGGTGAGACGGGAAAAACTTTATTTGAGACTACTTATTATTACTATTGAACAAAGATTATTCAAACTGACTTCAAACCAAAAAAATCAGGGTTGGGTGCCAAGCGTCAGGGCCAGCCCTAGCGAAGAGCAGATCAGGTGCCTCGGAATCGGCTATATGCCAAAAGACAATAAAGAAGCGAGTTTTATCGAGGTTACACTACTTCTTACGTTGCCTACCTACTTATTTTTGACACTAAATAGGGTTACCATCAATGTGAAATAATCCCAAACATAGTATTAGAATGGTGTCCGCTGCATGCGGGTGGCGCAGGACCGGTCATTGTGGAAGTCTTTGGGGGAGACCTATGTCCAGCAGTGGACGTCATTCGACTGACAAGATAGTATTAGATGATGATAGTATTATATATGCCAAAAGACAATAAAGAAGCGAGTTTTATCGAGGTTACACTACTTCTTACGTTGCCTACCTACTTATTTTTGACACTAAATAGGGTTACCATCAATGTGAAATAATCCCAAACATAGTATTAGAATGGTGTCCGCTGCATGCGGGTGGCGCAGGACCGGTCATTGTGGAAGTCTTTGGGGGAGACCTATGTCCAGCAGTGGACGTCATTCGACTGACAAGATGATGATGATAGTATTAGATGATGATAGTATTATATATGCCAAAAGACAATAAAGAAGCGAGTTTTATCGAGGTTACACTACTTCTTACGTTGCCTACCTACTTATTTTTGACACTAAATAGGGTTACCATCAATGTGAAATAATCCCAAACATAGTATTAGAATGGTGTCCGCTGCATGCGGGTGGCGCAGGACCGGTCATTGTGGAAGTCTTTGGGGGAGACCTATGTCCAGCAGTGGACGTCATTCGACTGACAAGATGATGATGATAGTATTATATGTTTTAGTATTTGGTTGATAATAACCTTTACCATCACTTTTATTTTAGCGCCATCTAGCGTTAATACACCCACACAGATAACAGGAGGCAGGGTTGTTACTGCCTAGCGTTTCATCTAACCAAATCCTTGCTGCCATGTCTCCTTGATGCCTTGATTATTTAACAGCAAGTGCCCCGGAAACCTGCTATTCATATATCACAAATGACCTCCAACTGAACGCATGATGGAAGGGAAGCAACGGACTTCCTCCACCCGACATAGACAAGACAGGCTTTCAACTCAACAAAGTTAACTAAACACGACATAACTTGTCCATTCCTATTTCCCGCCATCACACACTGCTATCTGGCGCCACAATGCCTCCCCGCCTTTTGTCTATGGGACAATGTGCTTGTCTATGGTACAATGTGCTTCTGTTGCGCGCGATAGTGCCGAGCTATAATGAAATAATGTTATTGTTGTGTTGCCAGCCCTGAACGGAGACGAGGTTTTGTTTAACGTGGGAGAGGAAAATTGGATGCATACAATATTGTCTTGGCATTTACAGGGTTGTGACGTCTGTTTGGAGAGGATTCTATAAGAGAGCTTATAATGCTTTAAGTTGTGTAAGTGCGATTCGTAAACGTGGCTTTTCCACTGGTCAAAAGGGACTTCATATATAAGGTGCTTAAATGCCAATACTTTAAGAGATGTTAACTTACATCAAAATAATTTACTTTAAGAGGGCGCAGTACGTGGCAGTACGCTCGGTTCTCCATACAAACGTATTTATGCTCTCATTTTAAAACGCCATGCTAGAATAACATGAAACTTTGTAGACACATTGGGATCCGGCATTTCTAGGTCGGAAATTAATTTCTGTTGCTAGAAATTGTAAAAGAAACAAAAATACGAGTACAGCGGTTTTTTGAGTTTTTTACGGCTTGTATGAAAACCTTAATAATCGTTGTATATTTTCTCCATTATAATTTCAAGCAACAGAAACTAATTTCCGACCTAGATATGCCCATCCCATTGTATATATAAAGTGTCATGTTCTAGCATGGCGTTTTAAAATGAGAGCGTAAATACGTTTGATGGAGAACCGAACGTACTGCGCACTCTTAAATAGGAATGAATAAAACTTTTTATATTATTTTTTAGTTTTAATTTATATTGAATTCCGCCCTAATGGTTATCACTTTCTGTCAAGTGAGCTACATATTGGATGCTAGTTGAAGTGGCCAGTTAAGTGACAGTCAAAAGAGGTTTCACACGATAATCAAAGAAGTCTTAATCATAATCAGTGAATACTGATTATCTTATTAACAGGGTGTTATTACGTAGCACAGCTGTTTTCTTCATTTTGACCAAAAACTAACATAAACTTTAAATTAGTTTTATACTTAAGTCTACTTCTAAGGACAAGTACAAGCTCTGAAAGTATTGACATCTAATTTGGAAGCACCTAATACAAGTGTGAATAATGACAGAAATAACGTGACAGAACATGGCCGTGACAGAAATCCTAAAACTGAATTTATTCGTGTTTTAATCTGTTTATAACCGAAAGCATCTCATTTTCATCATCAAATTTGCAGTTCTAATAACCCTCTCAGCTACTCGGAGACTACTTAGGAGATTTCTCCTTTGTAGCGGGAAAATCCGCTATCAGCATACCTCTACGAAAACTTAACCCATTCAATCTCCATGACACCGTTGCGGTATGATACTACGTGCAATTTTCGCTACAAGCCTGTTTAGCCTAGTTGGTAGTGACATTGCCTCCGAAGCTAGAGGTCCCGGGTTCGAATCCCGGCCAGGGAATTATTTGTACATTTAGCACGGATTTTGTTCTTGGGTCTTGGATGTTCTCTATGTATTTAAGTATGTATTTATCTATATAAGTATGTATATCGTCGTCTAGTACCCATAGTACAAGCTTTGCTTAGTTTGGGACTAGGTCGATTTGTGTAAGATTATCCCCCAATATTTTTTTTAAGGCGAAAAGTTTCTGCTTCATGCTTCGTAGCACACGTAATTGCAGTGGGCCTAGAATAACACTGAAACCCTTTATAAGGGCAGAGGGAATATTTTTACCACCATCCACGAGACAAAAGACAATCTATATAGAAATATTTAGAGTCCAAACTTGGAGATATGTCAGACTGTTAAAGGGTTAACTGCCAGCGATATCGTAGCGCTACGCTCGTAGCCGATAACATGCGAAAAACCGTACGTAGCGGAAAGCACCTACGAGACGAGCGCCCACCTAGCGGGTTCCTGGCACTTAAAGTGATAAGCACCGATTTGTGAACGTAATAAGCAACGCTTACAAAGGTACAACAATAACAATCTAAACCAACGACTATTGAACGTTATGTGACGTCTTTGTTTATTGTATGATTATTAGTATTTCTCCATCCCTCTGTCATTTATCATTTCTTATCTTAATAGACTGGTTTTATGTGGATTCGTAGACTACGCCGTGAGGCTCGCTACGCAGACCCTACAAGCTACGGCGTAGCGGGCGTAGGCGGCTACGACGCCCGTTTGAAGGATTAATATATTTGTTGTGACTTGTAATATTAACCTTGTATTTTTTTATGTAAAATATTGACCAAAGTACGCTAGCCTTTAACGAATATATATCGATTAGAACTCGGTTATTTTTGTACACGACTCTAATTGTAAACACGTCGTATTTTATTTCTTAAAATTTCATTTGTTCGTAATTAACACGTTCGCTGCGCAGAACCCGCTCGGCGATGCCGATCGATATGGAGGATCATCCGACTGTTTGTCTGTTAGACGTTTTCTGATTTTTTAGATAGGTGTTACTGGATCGATGGAAAATGGTCAAAATTTTAAAAATGCAAAATGACTAATAACGATTAATAGTAGCATTTGCAGGTAAGGGTCCCACGCAAGCTCGACTGAACTCGATTCTCCATATTTGTATGGAGAACCGAAACTCGGTTTGCGTAGTTTCGTTCTCATATTAAAACGCCGTGCACAAAACATAACATGAAATTTTGTATACACAATGGGATCCGCCATATATAGAAAAAAAATACAGTGAATTTTTTAGTTTTAGGTTTTGTATGAAAACCTTAATAATCGCTGTATTTTTTCTCCATTATAATTTCAAGCAACAAAAACTAATTTCAGTCCTAGATATGCCGGATATCATTGTGTATACAAAGTTTCATGTTATTCTAGCATGGCGTTTTAAAATGAGAGCGAAACTACGTTTGTATGGAGAACCGAGATTCCTGCGGACTCTTAAACTCCATATCAAAAGCCCATGTATATTATTTTAATAGTACTTGTTAACATTTTAAATTTAACCATTAAAAAGAAATGAATAGGTAACCTTGAAATAGAATCATATGGTTAATTTTAAATCTTAATAGCACTAAATCTAGTTCATTTTGTCGAACTGGTGTATTAGAAATATCGACGCGCATGCGCTTTGGGGCCAAAATAGAACCATCTCTTTCTGGCACTGGCGGACACATTGGTTAAGCGCATGCGGAAGCGAGCGCGCGAAACATATTGCAATATTCAATTATTATCAAAAATAGACCTCCAAATGATAAAAGAGAGTTTTCATTTAATTATGTCTGATGGTTACGAGTCGTCACAAAACTGGACTTCAATATCAAGCGCATGTGTTGTATCAAAACAGATAGGTTACGTCTAGCTTTCGCTGAAAGTCTAGCTTTACTTTAATGTTTTTTTTTTCATATTTATGGACCCATAATTCAGAAGTTAGAGGGGGTACAATTTTTTTTTCGTATGGAGTGTATATTTCCAAAAATATTCACTTTATCAAAAAATGTTTGATGAAGACCTGTATTCATTTTGAACTATCCAAAAACACCCCACACCACAGGGTTGAAGCAAAAAAAAACATCTCCAATTTACGTGTTGGGAAGGGGACGTACAATAAAAAAGTTAGTTGACTACGGAACCCTAAAAATCAAACTCCCACTTTTCTATGCAATTTCGAAGATTTATATATAGATACGTAAGCAGGAAAATAGAACGCAGTTTGATCATAGGAAGCTATAGCGGACATGATCACTTAAGCCAATTTTGAGTTTTCGTAAAAAGTCTTCCCTTAGTAAAAGACGTATGAAAGGCTTCGAAAGTATTCCCTTTTGCTTGTTATTGATTTTTTTAGAGTAAGTTCATTGGGCAACTACGGAACCCTACACTGAGCATGGCCCGACATGCTCTTCGCCGGTTTTTACGAGCATTTTCGTAAGATTTGTTTATTGGTTCCTAACGTAAAAAATATTTTTTTAGTCTTGTATAATACCGTATTACGGGGAGAAAGCTGGTGTAACCTTAATACCACCACCACCATATCAGGCCAAGGACGTCCACTGCTGGACATAGGCCTCCCCAATTTCATGGGGGTTAAATGCCTTTTTTGCGCTTTGCGGGTTGGCGAACGCAGTATTTCTAAATCATATAGAGATCGCACCATCTAAGTTAAGCCTTAATACACATCTACGATAACATCTGAGAAACGAATGATTATGGATGGAAAGGTTGAAAAGCGGAAAGTAAAGTACGAGCCGAGTGTAGCTAAAGCGGCGAGAGAACACAACGAATCCTCAAGTCAATAATGGGCCGGTAGCGCTCTTGTAATTCTTTTGCGGGCCTTTGATGGTTGCCTTTTTATCACTTATCGTCGTGGATACTTAAGACATTCGTCACGTTCTGACAGGAATTTATTTTATTTAATCGTATGGCATTTATTTACGAACCGTGAGATCTTCGAGAAGACAAGTACGGTTGCCAGTTTTTGTTGCACTTTTAGTACCACCCAGGGGTCACGTGTAGGGTAACGGTGGGTACTCCCTACGGACGTGGTGCAACTTCGACCCCCCTTTGCCAAGTGAGTGGGCAACTTGACTGTTAGAAGTTCTCAAGCCGCCCGAAGGCCTCTAACTTGGCTTAACGACTGCTGTCGAGACAGCAGCCGAGATCAACGGCTTAACGTGCCTTCCAAAGCACGAGAGCGCTCAGTTAGTAACGACTCAAAGCGGTCACCCATCCAAGAACTGACCTGCGCCCACATTGCTTAACCTCGCATACCGCACGCGGTAGGCGGGTGCCGCTGGGCCACGAGCGCTCTACTCTCTGACAAGAATGCGAGTGCAAGAGTGACGGGCGTCTTATTCACGACGATAAGTGTTAAAATGGCAACCATCGCCCGCTGGAGTTGCCAGCGTCCTTACGGTGTTTGCTTACTATCACCATAGAGAAAATAAGTAAGAATAGAGAGCTAACTCCATACATCATTTTTTACCTATTATTTCGTAGTCGACATCTAGCGTCAAATAGCGGAATTATCAGTACAGCTATAAAGATACTAGATGTCACGTAGGTCGCTACTGACGAAAAGTGTATTTCTCAACAATTTACTACTAATATTTAAAGCAGAATGAGTTCAAAACAGAGTTCCGGTTAATCCGGTTATAATAAGAGCTATAAATGGTTGAGCATTCGATTGTTCGTTCGTCACGGCGTCTATTGTTGAGTAGCATTACTGATAACTCCGCTAATTGACGCTAGATGTCGACTACGAAATAATAAGTAAAAAATGATGTATTTTGTCATATGGAGTTAGCTCTCTATTCTTACTTATTTTCTCTATGCTATCACTCACTTTCTAGCAACAAACGATTTGTATTTTTTATTTTTTTGTTGTTCCTTAAATACGCCATTTAGGGTTGTAGCGTAGACTTATCATTGTTGACGGAAAATTAACTTAGAATATGATGCCACTTTAGTCAAACTAGTACCCCGTTGTAATAAAACCCATAACCGGCTTAGAGACAGACACGTTCACTCCCCATACGCAGCGAAAGGGTTACAGAAGAGTCAGGTGTAAGACAAATATCGGGTAGTGTCAATTTGGATCGGTTTAATTTAAAAATGATATGAATAACAGACCATTTTAACTTAGTTAATTACCTACACGATTTCACTCACTGTGTGTATGTTACGCACAAGGGAGGAAAACGAGATGTCAGTTATCAAAACTCATTTCAACATTCCTATGAAATTGAAACAGACATACGCTCAATGTAGGTAGCTATGCACACAGGCGGTTCCCTTCTGCGACGTTGGAGAAAAATACTTTCTGTCATTTTATATAATAAATTAAGATTTTTCAAAGGCCTCTATTCGACAAGCTAGCAGAGATGTTCGTCGTAAAATGTTCACGGTTTCTAGGTTTACAAGTTTACACAATCGATCCTAAGTAATAGTAAGAGGATACAGCTTCGTATAGAGAGAAAGGGGGAAAGATGATTATTACTTAAGTACTTTTTGAAAAATTTGTTGTGGTATAAAATTCATCTTAAAGAAACGACAAATCGCCCTAGCGATACAAAGAGGTATTACCGCCAGTATACGTATAATAACTAAAGACCTGCTATCAGACACGGTGTTCTTCTTACACCACCATATCAGCCATAGGACGTCCACTGCTGGACATAGGCCTCCCCCAATTTCATGGGGGGTAAATGCCATAATCGCCACGCTTGGCATGCGGGTTGACGATCGCAGTATCTCCACCGCACTCTAGGAATGCTGCTGCCCATTCCCCGGTGGTCTTGGTCGTAGTTTAAGGACATACCCGGGTCCGGGTAAAGATTATTTTCGGTATAATATTTCTATTTATTTAGTTAATTCTTTTTATTTTAATAGTAGTTAGTTTTAAATTCAATTTGTTATCATTCTTTGTACAATGTACATAAATAAATTATATATCAGTTTAAAAAAAAATATTAATGTTATCATTTTCATGTATTTTGATACTTAAAGAAGCAAGCTATAATCATATATTGCATATTGAGTCGCATATATTACGGGTTGATAGATGTTAAGGTTTTTCTTATTTATTTTTCCTTTTTACAAGCTTTTATTTAGTTTCACCTGTCCCGTTCTCTGTCGGTCTGTAATCAAATCTTGCAAGTTAAATTTGATCCACTTTCCGGTTTCCGATTGAGCTGAAATTTTGCATGCATGTATAATTTGATGTCAATGCAATATTATTATAACATAGAGCTGATCTGATGATGGAGACAGAAGGTATATAGCAATTCCTAAACTACACAAGATAAACTCATCGTGTTTGGGCTCATTCGAACCGACTCGACAAGTAGTTTATGATTGTGGAAAAAAGTTCAGTCGGCAATAAAAGCTTGTACCAAAAATGAAATTCTTGACCAAAAACTTCACTCACTCGTGCCTGACCAATTTGGCCTGGTTAACATAAATATGTATGGTCACTCATTTGATCGTTCCGCGATCAATTTCTCAAAATAGAGGATTCCACTTGTAAAAATATCTACTTGTTTGAGAAATTAAAGAAAAGAAAAGAAAAGAAATCGTTTATTCGTGACAAAAAAAAAAGGAATTAACTAAAAACATAGACCGATACACATAATTAATTTTGTCACGAAATTACTTTTTTTAGAAATGCTAATAGGTTTTTTAGAGTGTTCCTGGTACTTTCACCCAAACTTTTTTATGGCTCCGTAGCCAAAATGGTAATAATGGAACTCTTAACCTAGTTTTCACGTGGTTTTCACCGCCTCCGTCCATGTGTCAATACTTTTATTTGGAACCTATAACTCTACACTAATATAATTTATGACATAACGATGCGTTGATGCAATTTTTAACTGACTTAAAAAAGAAGGAGGTTCTCTATGCGGTTGTTTATTTTTGTTATGGTGCAAGTAAAGTGGGCGTAATGACTTGTTACGTATAGTCGAAAAATAAAACAGTTTGCTAATTTTCGACGTCATTTTAATGAAACTATGGTCCAAAAACACAACCAATGGTCCAATTACTTGTAAAACGTAAGATATTTTAGTACAACAGTTAATGACTTATGTAGCTAGATATCAAACTTGTTGAATGAGTATGTTTCCTTTTTATTGTACTTTACTTAATTTAACACTCTGTTTACACAATTAATATATACATAGTTAACACCCACTATTTAAAATAATGAACCTCCAGGTCTGTTGTTTATTTTTGTTTAAGTAAATTTTTTATTTAATGTACTGTGAATTTAAAATGTTTATATGACTGTTTGTGTTCTGAATAAATTAAAAAAAAAAGTGACGAAGATTTCATTCCGCCACTGTACGTATAATGCATCCGTTTTGAAAATAAGTATTTTTGTTTAAAGAAAACAATTTCACAAACTCACAACTTAAATTTGTCATATATTTGGTACCGTTTTGATAGTGCCAGGAACCCGCTAGGTGGGCGTTTGTTTCGTAGGCGCTTTCCGCTACATGCGGTTTTTAATTATAATATATATTTAAATTTATTTATTTTATCTACGAGCGTAGCGTTACGAAATCATTGGCAGTGTAAGTGTTAAGATGGTCGTAAATAAGAGTTTGGCTCGCCTAAATAAGTGAGCAAACGTCTTAAGAGTCCCCAGTACGCTCGGCTGAACTCGATTCTCCATACAACGTTACGTTCGTTCTCATTTTAAAACGCCTTGCTGAAATAACATGAAACTTTGTATACACAATGGGGGCCGCCATATATCGGTCGGAAAATAATTTCTGTTGCTAAAGAAAGTAATAGAAAAAAAAAACAGCGAGTTTTTGAGTTTTTTACGTCTAGTATGAAAACCTTAATAATCGCTGTATTTTTTCTCCATTATAATTTCAAACGACAGAAACTAATTTCCGACCTAGATATGCCGGATCCCAATGTGTATACAAAGTTTCATATTATTCTGGCATGGCGTTTTAAAATGAGAACGTAACTACGTTTGTATGAAGAACCGAGCTTACTGCGGACTCTTAACAAGTGAAGCTGATAAAACTGAAGTTATATCGTCCGCCCATTTGACGATTTGATGTTTCTATCAAAACATTCGATTTCAAACCGCAATATACATATTTATTTTTTGTTTAAATTAGCTGAAGTGAATGTCGGCTGTTGCAACAAACGCGCGTCCCCTCCTTAGCTGTCAAGACACGTCGACCGGAGCTGTTTTAGCATTCTTATTTGGTGTTGAGTTAATCTCTGTGATTTTAGATGTGTTTTTTGAGAACCCTGTACAGGAGACGTCAGAAATATGTACATTTTTACATCATTGCAAAGGAATAAAGTGTAAGCTTATCTTTGTCGTCGACCGTACATGCCTAAGCTGACGGGAAAACGACATCGCCGCATATACATAGGCATTATACCAGCTTAGCTAACATGATCGTCATGTTTTATGTGACGTTTTAGTACATTTTCGGCCATAGAACGTTAAGATTTTGTAACTTTAAATGACTTTAGTTTAATTACCTGTTGACCGAGTGAAACGAAGGTCTCCGCTTCAGCTTCGACAAAAGCTTTCATATGTTCGAATTTCCGGCAGTTCTTCACTACAAATCGCATTTCTCAGCCGATTCTATTAAATTTTGTGAGCAGGTTCGATAATTAAATAGATTTTTTTTTAGTCAATTTTTGGAACTATTCTAAAAAAATTTTTTTCGATAATTTTGTATGTTTCTGCCGGCGCATTTCGGTTTGTTCTCCTCTACAGGTCGCATTTCTCAACCGATTCACGCGAAATTTTGTGAGCAGGTTTGATAATTATACAGAATATTTCTGACAAGTCAGATTTTGGTTAAAAATCTTTTTTTTTTTCAATAACCTGTTCTCCTCTACAAGTCGCATTACTATTCTCTTAAAATTTGGTGAGCAGGTTCGATTATAATACATAATTCTTTTGTCAAGTCAGTTTTTTGAAATTTGGAAATGTTATGTTTTCGCGAGGTCTCCAGCTTACAGAGCCACTAGTAGTCATGTTTTAATTTAGGATAAACACGTAATTATTACAATAACGTATAAATTCCTAACTTAACCGCGATTGTACAGGGAAAACGCCGTTATCACTAGGTATTTGACACAACATTCAGGAGCCGAATGGTGTAAATAAATCAATATTAATTTAATCATATAAGTTAGATTATTTGCGTACCTTAGTTAATTTCAAGCTCGTGGTTAAATGAACTACTCGTACCTATTACTTAGAGCGTGACAATTTTAACGAGTACGTCACATTATACGTACTGAACGTAGCCAGCGTAGGTACAATCGACCAATTTGATTTCCGGGCCTCTTCGTACCTTGTCACAGTGGAAATCAATATGAAAGCTGCTGGAGATCTCATATTTTTGTCACTGTGACAAGGTACGAAGTGGCCCGGTAATCGAATTGGTTGACTGTACATACTCAATATTGTATTCCGTTTTTTTTTATATCGGATATGGTAGGTATACACATAAAAGACGATTTTTCACACGCTAAATTGTAAAAAAATGCGCGATTGGTACTACAATTATTTTTTTGGGGATAAGAGAAAATCGGTAAGTTTAAGGGCAATTTCAGAATCCTGTAAACTAGAACAACGTACACAGGTAAGAAAACATAATGGGCACTTCAATATGGGGGAGACTGGATCAAAGCTGGTAAACATAGTGCGCAATAGTCAGACGAGGCAGTGCCGGCTGGAGCCAGAGACGCATCCGCCTCTCTCTACCCAACTTGTAACCTGCGAGCGCGAAAGGAACATGAGACAGGTTCACACAGATCCTGGACCAGGTCGGCATGGCCACGTCTGGCTTGGAGCAGCCGCGCCCCTCGCCCCCCGCGTCCCGCCGCCCGCCGTGGCAAAAAACCTCGCACTAAACAGATCGATCGATATGCTTAGGTTCACTTCACCTTCAGCTGACCAGTGCTTACCGTGCAACCTCGATACCACATACAACAATCACACAGCAATCAGAACCGGAGGCGGTCACAGAGGTTCTTCGGCCGTCGTGCAGCGGCGAGGCGCGAGGGTCGGGAGGTTAAGGACTGGAAGGTCGAGGGCGCGGACAGGTGGTCGTGGTCCCCGGGTCGCGTTGCATAACCCTGATCGTGGCCGGTATCGACGCGCCGGGCGCGCATGCGCGTACCTTCGCAGCCGTAGCCCTGCCCGATGAGGCCCCAGAGGAGATCCGAGCAGTGGTGGCAGTAGGTGGGCTTGTGGAAGGTCTTCTTGGCGAAGGAGTGCGTGCGGTGGGGCGCGGGCGCGGCCTGCGCCATGGCGGGCGCGCGGGCCGGCCGGGCGGGTGCTACTCATGCCGCGGCGCCCAGGGGCGCGCCGCGCTCACAGAGCGGCTGTCGCGGCCCACCATCGCGGCGCGTCTGCGCCCGCCGCCGCGCGCGCCCGCCGCGCTCCCCGCGCCGCGGCCGGCGCGCGCACCAGCCCGCCCATGCCCGCCCGACGATGCAACCTCGTAGCGACGTCACACTGCTTATTTTCTAAGCTGAAATAAACTGTAAGCATGCCCTCAATTCAATATCGATGACAAATCCGTACAGTAAGACGATCAAAAGCAGATTTAGGTTCGTGTTTTTCCTGTAAGTGGAAAGTAAATTTAAAGGCTTTCTTTAATATGGTCTATAATTTTCGGTTGGTCTCATAATCCACACAGGAGAGATGAATTTTGTTTTTTCAGCTTCAGCCCCAAAACAGTTGCTGTAAAAGTATACGCGTTATAAATAGCTTTACATGCAGTACACTCTCTACTGTTATGAAAGTAGATAAATAACGTCAGTTTGAAGTTATATTTGACAGCGTCATTAGTGGTGAAGCTTTTTTTATGCAGGTGACTGTAGGGTAGAACTATTTACTTATTTACGAGCTAAAATAATGTAATAATGTTGGGTTGTATTGTGAGGCGAATATGTGTGAATTTTTAACACAATTCTTTAGCAAAACGATATACCTATGACAGTAGTCAACTCTACTTACCATTTTCCAAATGAACGCTGGTTGTCGGCCTGTTTTGCCTAGTTGGTAGTGACACTGCCTACGAAGCAAGAGGTACCGGCTTCGAATCCCAGTAAGAGCATTTGTTTCTGTAGTGAGCAAAAACATTTGTCCTGTAACTTGGATCTTCTATGTATGTATGATGTTTTCTATGTATTTAAGTTTATATTTATTAAATGTATCGACGTTTGGTACCCATAAACTAAACCCTTAAACTTTGGGTCCACTATCGAATCCAAGGCAAAAAACTGCAGCTAAAAACTTGGTGTCCTGTATAAGGTGAGGCGGTATTTCAGACGGAAACAGCTTCTTTCCTTGTAACAAGCTCAAGTTCGATCGTGCATGGAGTACTGCTCCCACCTTTTGGACGGTTCCGCCAAGTAGCAGTTAGCGGCCTTGGATTCGGTAGAGCGCCGTGCTTGTAGGCTCAAGGACGAACCGACGGTTGAATCTAAGTTATAGAGCTTGGAACACCGCCGTCGAGTCGCTTGTTTGTCTGTGTTCTATGGGATACATTTTGGAGAGTGTGCACAGGAATTATCACAAGATTCACAAGAGCTGGCGCGGAAAATGTAAGAAACTGTCATTAATTTCATAGACATTCGTGAATCGACCTATACATGACTTAGTTCCGCCTTCCCCGCTCCATCACCGGACGTCCAGACGTGGTGAGCGGTTGCATCCTTACGTTGTCAGTTTACCATTTATTCGCATGAAGCGATTTGCTTCTTCTTTCCTAATGCGAACAGCTAAGGACATGAATTTGCTGCCTCCGTCTGTATTTCCTGATACAAACAGTCTGGGTCTCTTCAAGATAAGAGTGAATAGGCTATTACTGAACCAGCGAGCAACATCTTAGGCCTTGTCATCGCTTTCCATCAGGTGAGACAAAGTCCTATCGCTGGTCAGTCTATTATAAAAAAAAACACAAGCATTATTGAGCTTCATCCATAATTCATAATATTTATTACCAATTATCATCCGATATTGGCCAAATTTATACAGGGACCTGGACTGATTTCTGATTTTTTCAGAATTACAAGTTCAATAGTACTTGTGATTCCGAGTCAGAAATTTCCGTTAAGAAAAAAAGTGTCCGCAAAAAAAGAATAAGTTTTGTGACGGTCTCTTTTGCTCGTCATATAACTGACGCATATATAAATTAATATAAATAACTCAACTAAGGAATAAAAACATTGTTAAATTAATATTCAATTCAGAATATTACTACATTATTTTACATTTACCATTCTGTAGGTAACCGGCCGATAAGAAGCCGGCTGAAGTACCTTTATTAAGAAAAATATGTGGATTCGACCTCCCTACAAAGACATTGCGTACGACGCCTGCGCGGTGCCGCCCACCAATCGAAAAAGCTCTTGTTTACAATATTAAGGAGCGCAGCATCCCGCTCCACTCGCTACTCGCCGCCACCGCCTTATCACTGGCCGTTCACAAATGCATTCATTTATTTTTAAAGTTTATTAAAAATAACATAATTCTAAATTCGAATTATGTTCTTTTTCATTTTGCAATTTGTAACTGTTTGTTAGGGCTTATCTTGTTTCGTCATACATTGGTTAATCGCTACATTCCCTACGCCTATTGGGACCGGCCGTTTCCTAACGCACGCCACGCATTTATTATTATTTTTTTCTGTCCATAAGGCTTACCATCTATCTTTATAGCCGGCATTACGTAAGCGTAAGGGGTAGGGGATCCAATTTGAACAAATATACTGAATTGAAATCGGTTTCGTATTGATGCTTGCGTTCGATTCCACGAGCGCCAACGTCAAGTCATAAAATGGCCCGAAGAGTGCGCGTGCGTTCGCAATAATATTAATTCCATTCCAATTCAATACGTTTCGCCCAATAGTCCCCTAGTATGCAACGTTTTCTACGTTGCTCTTGCATTATAAAAAAAATCTTTTATATTTAGAAAAAATCCAGACGGACAACAATAGTTACTTGTCCAACAAGAGAGTAAAGTTAGATTTTTGCTGCGAGTGTTGATGTTGAGTCCCGAGCAAGCGAAAGATTCTATAATTGAAAAATTAGAATCTTGAGCGTAGCGAGGGACTCAAAGACACGAGATGCAAATATCTCGTGTGATACATACAACTTTTCACCTCAGTGGGGAGAACATATAACGCAAAGGAATAGTGATAGAGAGAATGAAGTTACTTAAAATAACCTACGATATGAAAAATTAAAAAGTAAGTTTTTTTTCACGCTCGCAGCTAAATTGCTTTTTGCCCACTGGTTTCAAGCTGGAAAACTCGTTTTCTCGCTCACAGCAAAATTGCATTTTGCTCACTGGTTTCAAGCAGCAAAACCGCCATTTTCAAGCCGCTGAGATGAAAAAAGAATTGGAGAAATAGAGGTTTTAAAAAGGGTAGTGAGTGAGGTCCATACACAAACCTAACCATTTTGAAATGGATTCGATAGGCTTTGACTGAATCCATCTGGCAGAAAATGTTTGCTTAATAATAGTAATAATCATGACGAACAACTATCGGAAATATATCCTGAAGGACGGTACGGTCGACATTTGTCGGGCATGCCGCCGTCCCGGAGAGTCACTCAGGCATATTATTTCTGGTTGTAGTTATCTTGCTAACGGCGAGTACTTGCACATCCTCAACATAGGCCTCCCCAAAGAGCTCCACATTGACCGATCCTGCGCCACCCGCATCCAATGGACACCCGCGACCCTCACCTTGTGGAGGGCCTGCCGACGCTACGCCTTCCGGCACGTGTTCGCTACTCGAGAACCTTTCCGCCCCAATGGCCATCTGTTCTACGTGCTATATGCCCCGCCCCCTGCCTCTTAAGTTTAGCGATTCAGAGGGCTACATCGGTCACTTTGGTTCTGCTGCGGTTGGCCTCATTCCTGATGCGTTCACGCAGAGAAACTCCCTTTGGGGTTATAAATGTATATAAGGGTAACAGCTAAATGGCAAAACAAACTTTATTAACTAGTGGCTCTGTGACAGTAGACCTCGCGATTTTCTTACTCTCGCGAAGTTTCACGAGAATCGGTTTAGAAATGCGACCTGTAGAGGAGAACAGAGGGAAATCTGGAAATTTGCCAGCATCCGCCGGTCGGGCTTCGAAAACATTTGACGAAGCTGAAACGGACACCTTCGTTTCACTCGGTCGATAACTGAAATTATCTAAAATAAAAAAACATCTTAGGATCCAGGGTCCAAGGGTGGAAAGGTAGCAAATTACCAGCACCCCAAAAAACAACCGGTATGTGCGTGAACGTTACTCACCATGCCAGACTTCTTAAACCTTTAACTGCCAAACATCAAAAAATATCCCCCTATTTTCAATTCTATCATAAAGCAAGAAAATGTTATTTACATTGTCACTTTGTCTGATATATCAGACGATGGCGGTTAAAGGGTTAAATAAAATTAAAAAAGTACTTTATTTAGGATAAATATCCATATCGGGTTAGTTATACAAAACTTATATTAAACTTATATTAAGCTAATTAACTCTAATTTAAGGACAAAATAAAAGAAAACTAAATAAAATAATAAAAACAAAACAAACCGGTGTAACGCAGTGTGGACACAGATCACGGCTATTTAATGTACCACCACCACCACCATATCAGCCCAAGGACGTCCACTGCTGGACATAGGCCTCCCCCAATAACATAGGGGGTGAATGCCATAATCGCCACGCTTGGCATGCGGGTTGGCGATCGCAGTATCTCCACCGCACTCCAGGGATGCTGCTGCCCATCCCCCGGTGGTCTTGGTCGTAGTTTTAGGACATACCCGGGTCCAATTTAATGTACATATCTTACTAAAGTCCAAAAAAGTAAAAAATGTTAAAGTTAAATTAAAAAGTGGTCGTAACAAAGGTGACTCTCTCGGAGGTAGCCTGAGGGCATTTTTAAACTACGACAGCTCGTCTAATGGAAAGCAGACACCGTAGCCTATGGACGTCCGCCACTCTGGAACAATCAGAAGCACGCTGCCGACCCTGTTTGATTTGGATCAGTTGTATCGACAGTGAGACAAATGCAGGATCCTCGCTCTCAATCTCAACACAGCGTATCTTCAGGAGCTCTGGAGACCTTACTCTCACCAGAACACAACATCACATACTTAGATAAGCCAGCAGAGGCATCAGAGATGTCCTCGCGGTCCAGTGGGCCTCACATCGCGCCCCGGAGGTTTTAGTATGCGCTGAAAAATTCAAAGCCGACAAAGGACCCCGCAAAATATATCTTGCCCACATAAAATTTAAGTCTTGCTTCGCCATCTGAGTGGCATCACCAGCTTTTGCCAGCGACTTCGTTCGCATGAATATCAACTTTTACCACTCCAATCCATTAGCTTCTGGATTACTTAATAATGTCAATTTGGTTAAGAGACTCAAACGTAATCACATTATTTAAGTAGTGAATGAGGCACTGGCCTCGAAATCTATTATGATCGCCATTTCCCGCTCAACAAATCTGATCATAGTCTGGAGACTGATAGCACATAACAATGGAAAATAAAACTTTTTCACCTCAGCGGCTCGAAAATGACGGTTTTGTTGCGTGAAAACGACTTTTCCAGCTTGAAACCAGTGAGCAAAATGCAGTTTTGCTGCAAGCGTGAAAAAAACTAACTTTTTAATTTTTCATATCGTAGGTTAGTTTAAGTAACTTCATTCTCTCTATCACTATACACGAGCAAAGATATTTGCATCTCGTGTCATTGAGTTCCTCGCTACGCTCATGATTCTAATTTTGAATCACTCGCTACGCTCAAGATTCTAATTTTGAATCACTCGCTACGCTCGTGATTTAATTATAGAATCTTTCGCTTGCTTGGGACTCAACATCAACACTCGCAGCAAAAATCTACTTTGCTCTCTTGTTGAACAAATAACTATTACTCTTTACTTCTTCTCTATGGGGGATGATTTCTGGAATAGGTAAATATTTCCTCTATGTTTTAACTAGTTTTAAGCTTGAAACGCTCAGAGCCCGGCATAGCGTAATTACGGAGTGGAGGCAGTTTTGCGGTAAAGCGAACGCGGTCCGGGGGTCGTCGCATCAAAAAACCGCGCGGGATAGCGGAGCGGAGGCGGCGTGTCGGGTGTGACATATGAAGCAGTAATCGCTAGTTTCGGGATGATCAAAAATGCAAAACCACCCCGCACCGCGCCGCGCCCGCTCTGTGCGTTTCGAGTTTAAATGCAATAGTATTGTGACTTAAAGCGTACTGAAACTCAGTATTTTTGCTAGTAGATATTACATACTAGCTGTTGCCCGCGACTTCGTCCGCATCTTCGCTCCTATTAGTCGCAGCCTAAAAGCCTTCCTCGATAAATGGACTATCCAACACAAAAAGTATTTTTCTATTCGAACCAGTAGTTCCTTAGATTAGTGCGTTCAAACAAACAAACAAACTCTTCAGCTTTATAATATTAGTATTTAGTATAGATTTCACTGCTCGTGCGACATCATGCTTGACGTTGTATCTTACGGCTGCGGAGATTCCTAATTATTTCTCAGTTAGGGATAGGGTTTGCAGTCCCGGTACCGATTTCTATTCAAAATCCCGGGAATTCCCGGGATTTCCCGGGATT
The DNA here is from genome assembly GCA_905163555.1 of Notocelia uddmanniana. NCBI lineage: Eukaryota > Metazoa > Arthropoda > Insecta > Lepidoptera > Tortricidae > Notocelia > Notocelia uddmanniana. The sequence goes on from LR991054.1 coordinate 4,058,866, forward strand.
AGTTAGGGGTGACATTTCGCTGTGCTCTACTCTCCTTCGACTGATGAAAGTGATTATGAAGGATGTCCTCATAATTGTAAAACATGTTTCGGCCTGCGACCTTTCCTATAGCAGGTAAAAACGCCTATTTTAGTGTCAAAGGCGCGATTACCGTCCCGAACGTAATGAGCGACTTTCCCTGCCGATACACGCGCAGCTTAATTACTGAACAGCGTAGTCGCTGTGGCATTTATTAGTGACCCACGGTAACAATATACCTATTAAAACTGCAACATAATAACACCACTACTCGGTCTTTAAAGTTTGTGGAGTTGTTGCTGTTTGGGGAGCTGTTGTTTACCTCTGCTTGTATCTTTATGCTGTTTCTATCTGTAATTCTTTTTTGAGGTGTGCAATAAAGCATATTGTATTGTACCTAAGGTCGCCAGAGGTCCCAAAGCTGTGTTAAAAATGAGAGTGAAGGACCTACAGCACATGTCACCACAACGAATCCTCTGATAAAGGTATTTTGGCACAGATTAAGTGGTTGCTGATAAGCACGGATGATCTTGGGAACGAACGCTATATTCTGGTTTCTGGCTATTTCATGGTGCATGAGGCTTGGAGCGGCCTGAGGGCTGAGACCCGTGCCGCCGTAAGCGTCGCCTAGCTGTCTTACGCAGCCTTATATGCGTCAATGCTTATTAACTTAAGATAAATGATTGCAAGGCTGCATATTGTCTGGTGGCTGTGCTGAGTTGGTCTGCATGCGGCTATATCAGTGGCGCCGCCAGCCGTGCGCTTCCGAGTGATTAGCTCCCGCCCGCGAGGGCGCAGCCCGTTATAGCCCGCGCACCCCACTTACATCTATTCCAACGTTATTTGACACTCCATAATTACATATTATCATGTTTAAGCTTGTACCTGTATCTTCTAAAAGGTGAAACCTCAGTGGAGTAGGTACTTTCGGAGAGTGGTTTGGCCATAGTTGCTGTTCTAGCGATTTTACTCCACTTGCCGTTTTGGTTTGGTTCGGTAGGTGGTGTTCCCAGGAGCATACGTTTGGAAAACTGAAACACTAGAGCCTACTTATCTCTTTTCTCTCTTCGTTTTTGAGCTACATACAAATAGAATGGTTAACTCAGTTAAGGTCAAGTTCTTATGTGCTACCCAAAGAAGCGGTATCTAAAAGTGTCATAATCGGAACTAGATTTTGCTAGTCTTCTTAGGCCATTAATTACCACAAGATAAGTCAGGTCAGAGGTCAATCGAATCTTACACAATCGATTTAGTCTCATAGTTAAGCTTGGCCTGGGTTGGAATGGAGTATTTGCCTAGCATTAAATCCTCCAAGTAAGAAAGGTGTCGTAATAAGATCAAATGCTGTGGCGATGACCACCGGGGAATGGGCAGCAGCATTCCTAGAGTGCGGTGGAGATACTGCGATCGCCAAACTGCATGCCAAGCGTGGCGATTATGGCATTTACCCCCCATGAAATTGGGGGAGGCCTATGTCCAGCAGTGGACGTCCCAGGGCTGATATGGTGGTATGGTGGTGGCTGTGGCGATGCTTTTGACACAGTCATATATATTGTGCTTTTGGTAAGCATTGCGGATATGCAACATGTGTAGGTACTTCCACCGTACAGTTCTTTTACCAGAGTTTCACTGCTCCTAATAAAGGCGTAATGGTGGTGGGTTTGTTTATGAATAAATTATTGTATTGTATTGGGGGTAGGTAGAATCATTGAAATACCTAAAGGTAAGCAATCTACAATCTAGGCATTGACCAAAGATTTTTATTGAACAAATAGCGCCTACACAATATTACTGGCAAAGATTACATTTCAGTGTTTCTTTTCAATCACGGGAAGTTGAATAATTCTACATTTCATTTCTTTCTAATACGAAACTTGCAACATTGCTTTGGGTTAAAGTATCTTTCAATATGCCAAATAAATTATGCGGTCCAGAGAGTATCAGTACCTAAATAATAAATAATGACACTATTTTCAAGTATTCCTTTACCTACTATAGACAGAGATGTAATGGAAATTCGTTACATTAGTTATATTATTATATATTCTTTTACTGGATTCCCGTTAAATAACTACCAAATAAAATGCATACAACGCACTGTTACTTTACGGTCTCTAAAAATATTAATAGGTATCTTTAATTGAAAAACACCTCGTTCTTAGGTTGTCGCTGATGCTGGTCGCATAACCGGCCTTAGCGACCCTATGTCCTATGACCCTACTTATACACTGTCTCGTTGAAGCTGCATGTTCCGAGAGAGAAATTATTTCATTACGCTCTCCGAGAGCATCGCCACAGAAGCACCAGTCTGACCTTCGATTACGCACAGATGTTATGAATATATAGGGGCCAACTTGTACTAGGGTTTAGCAGTACGGACGTAAAGGAGTACCTTCTTTGGTCTCTTTTTGCAATGATACCGTACGTACTTATATGTAGAATTTTGTGCAAAAGCATAGTGCCCCTATTGAAATCAACAGGTACTTTAGGTACATATGAGTTAGTCCGTTTACTTTATTATTGTCAAAGGTAGGCACCTAACTTTATGTAATAACTACCTCTTGTGCTTAGCTAAATAAACTCGAACTTATGAATATACCGAAGTTACAAATGGGGGTACTTACATGGAGAGGCCATAATGAGCTGAAATTTTAATTACCTAGTTCTGTATCTGTACGTAAAATAATCTACTACGACAGCTTAGCAAATGAATAAAACCTAAGTACTTACCTACATGTGAAGTGACCAAAGCTGTGCTAATAGGATTAAAGGTTTAAAAGCGTAAAAAAATTAATAAGCTGTAAATTTTACATTAACCATCTTTTAATAGGTCACTGAACTTGCCCGCCCCGCTATAACCCATTTAGGTAGCGCGGAAATTACGACATACCCGTACCCTTTTATAGGCAGAAAACCTGTTGTATTCATACTTATACTATGGACACTATGGTTGACAATGAATGATATGGATACAATCTTCAATTGTTTTGTTTTAGTCCCTAATGTTAGCGCGGGATTATAATGGAGATAATTAACGCTCGATTATCTTGACGTTGACTTCTTATCAAACTTGTCAGACCTTACCAGATTGATTAAGGAATGCTTAGCTTGGAGTAATAAAATGAAATAGTTACTCCACATCCACAATGATAGCGTGAAACTGCGCTGTATTGTGTCGAATATTTATTAAGGTATTCAGTCACGAGCGGTACGACGTAGTGAACACACCCGCTTCCGAACGCACCTAGTCATTGGCTGTCAAAAAATGCCCGAAGTCACACGGAAGAAAACTTTTTTGGGATTTGATTTTAGTACACAGAGGGTGAGTTGATTAAAAAAACCTGATAAGTAATTTATATTTTATGTTAGCAGTGTTTGTTTGTTATACATTTCGCCAAAGTTTGCTGGAATAATAATTTGATAGCGGCAGCATAACTTAATTACTTGCTGCTTAATTGGAATACTTTTATAATTAATGTTTGTGAGATAGTGCTTTGTTCAAATGCTAATGGGGTGCGGTTTTGCGGTATTATTTATTGTATTGGGTATGAGAAAATGGATTATAAATGAGGACTAATAATGTTTTAATAATAACATAGCAACGAAAACAGCAAGTGATTTGACATTGAACTTATGAAGAGATAGCCTCTGTGGTTTGTTTGTGTAATCAGATTGATCATTAAATATTATAAGATACTGCCTAATATTTTTACAATTTTTTATCCGTAAAACTGTTTGCAAACTTGCACTTTTGTTGGTGGCAATGATAATGATAACATAATGCAATACTAAGTTTAGAAATGTTTTGTTGCAGCTCAAAGCATTAATAATAGATGAAGACTATGGAATATTGCAAGAAGCAGATGTTGAATTTGATGTTGATCTTCCGGAGTTCAGGTTTGTACTATGTGTTTTTTGTATGTTTCTATGTTGTTGCTTGAGTAATATTAATTTGGTCTTTAATTAAAAGTTATTTTAATAAAAGAAGGGTTTCTCTTGGGTCATAAACAGTATTGAAGGAAAAACTTTTTTGTTTCTGTTATAAAGTAATGCAACTGTACAGGCGTAAGAGCACTAAACTGTTCTAAGAGTCAGTCATAGATGTACATTCGTTGTAACAAAAGGTTTGTCACTAGTCGACATTTGCTTGTGGCAAGACAATTATTGGTTTTATGTGTTACCTGCTGGGAAATCACTTGATGGTTCCATCGGAAGATCAGCGCTGGTAATCGCGCCAGCAACACGCTGAGATGGAACCATTTCGTGCAATACCCGTTGTGACTTGTTTTTGTATTCTATTTCTTTTTTGTTGTATTGTGTTGTCACAAATAAATGTTTTCTATTCTATTCTATTCTATTCTATTCTATTAATTAACCATCAAACTGCCCTGCAGTTTGGCGAAGCAGTGATAATTGTAATTTGTTTTGTTGTTTTGATAAATAAATAAAAATAAAAAATCTGCAACATTTTCAAACAAAATAGAAATATCGCATTGGCATTTGCAATAACAGCCTAATTCAGGTCTACTAATAAAAAATATTTTGTTATTTATTATTGATTGAAAAAATTACAAGAGAAAATATTGTCACTGACAAATATTGACAATGAAATAGAACATATTTGATGGGAACTCTTACGAAGTTGTTTATTTGACTAGGCTATTAAAAATGTTTGATTGATATGAAACTAGATATAGGTCAGAGGTGTATACTATTTTGACCCTTGTCATCATATCAAGGAAGTACAATTTTATATGCACTTGTCTACTTAGTACTTTGGTTTCAAAAGTTACTAAAAATCTATGACTTTATGAAGGAATGAATTTAATAACTGACTTATCATGAATATGGATAGGATTGCAAAAAATATATACCAAGATATGTAATCAGATTTTATTCACTAATGGGTAAGTTAATAATAGGTAGTACCTACCTATTAGTTACATGAATTTTAAGCAACACACAAATTGAATAAAAAACTAAATTTTCATAGAGCTGTATTAATTAATGAAAATTTATTTTACTGCAGGACGGCCGGTGGGGTGCGTCGCGGTGAGCGGGGTGAGGTGACAGCTCCTCCCTTGCTGTGGGTCAAGGCCCTAGACATGGTCATGGACCGACTTGTGGTTGCCGGAGTAGACTTCTCTACAGTGGAGGCTTTGTCCGGAGCAGCTCAGGTTTAAATAAAACTAAGTTATTCTAATGATCATTAATAAAATATTAATAAATTAACTTTATTCTGCAAGTAGGCGGCAATGGCACTTTCTCAAGTCAAAATCTTCTAGCGTTTCTGAAAAAGAAGACCACTGCCGAGAAGTAACGCCGAAACAAATTCGACAGTCAGTCATTTTCTCCCATTAAATTACAGAAAACATTGTTCACAGAAATATTCAACAACGCACACAAACTTAGACAAAAGCAAATGAGTAAAATATGAATCATATATTAAGGCAAGGTTTTTTTTATCTAAAAAGAACCTTAGTGCCAATTGCATTAAATCCCTTTTTCAAACACAACATGAACAAAAATTCGTTCAATTTTGCAGCAACATGGCTCAGTGTGGTGGTCCAAAGACAGTGAAGACCGCCTTTCCAAGTTGTCTTCAGAAGAGTTCCTCCACACGCAATTGGCTATGGCCTTTGTAGCAGATTCCCCAGTTTGGATGGACTCCAGTACCAGCGCAGACTGCAGAGCATTGGAGGAGGCTGTTGGAGGCTCAGAGGTTGGGGCATACATATATTACTTTAAGAGATTCAGATTCAGAGATTCGGAAAGTCGTCTTGCTCATATTTGGAGTAGCCCAACTGGGGAAGTACCTCCACATTTCAGACGACCGCAGACTTAGGCTGGGTTGCACCAAACCGTCTGTAATCGTAATCTGTGTTCGTTAAAATTTGAATGTATGGAAAGTTTGACAAGTTTCTATGGTATGACAGCTGTCGGCGCCATATTTAACGTTGATCAGTCTGTGATCGTAAGTCGGTGCTTTAGGTATGTGGTGTTGTCACAGAACAACAACTGGTGGTGAGTAAAGTCACCAGAGCACCTGAGGATGCGCTGTGTTGAGAGTGAGAGTTAGGGCGTCTTTAGTTGGCAACACAACAAATCTTTATGTTGATATCTTTATGTTGACTTGGTTGTGATTCTTGTGGAGTCCTAAGCGTTCATAGGTTACGGTGGCTGTTTACGATCAAGCAGTTTGTAAGCTCGTTTGCCACTTGTATTTTTAAAAGGCCAGTATCATACAATAGTGGAAATTATATAGGTCCACTGTTTAACTGAGACGCCGCGTGACGGGACAGGGGCTAGAATAGGTCCACCGTTTAACTTTCTCAGTTAACGGGATTCCTATAATTCTCATTCTCAATTATTATTCTGACTACAGTACTAAGGTAAACGTTCCAATTAATGACACCATAATACCATATGACCAACTCAAACTTCAACTCTATTATATATATTATATTATACTCTATTATTCTTCTTCTATGAGATTGATAGTGTCAAGTATTAGGTCAGTGTTTATCACTGAGACGGCTACCTTACTATTACATCATATTCGTTTAAAGAACACGTGAGCATGTAAATACTTAATAAAAAACCGCTGACATGGTTTTTGTATGACGCAAATGTCGAAGGTTAATTTGGTGCGAAATATTCGGTTTTGAAAATGTTAAGAGTGACACGCAGGCGCGAAAAGTCATACGAAGTAGGTTTTTTATTTATTATTGCCATCATTTTTCTAAAATAATAATTTCAATTTAAAGTAAAACTAACAAAACAACAGTGTTATGCTATCCTTTTGAGCGCCAAGTCGCGAAGTAAAGTAATACGCCGTGCCCCCGACGCCAGAGCCTAAAATATGAAAAAGCTAAGTAATAATGCCAAAACATCATAAAGGGTTCTAGGAGTGGTATTTCATAGTTTTTGAACAGACTTCAATTCAATGTATGTCTTCGTAGGAAAATGTCGCTCTGTAAGACTATAGGCATCTCTCTTACAACCCCTATTTAACAATGTCATAAACACATTCATTTGAAAGTGTTGTGTAGTTATTGACTGATCTACATATAACAAATACTCTAATTCCCAGTCTACAAGGCTCATTTTCCCCTACAGGCACTCGCGAAAATCACGGGCTCCACCGCCTACGAGCGTTTTACAGGCTCACAGATCCGCAAGATGTTTCGCACCAAGCCGAGAGTATATCAGGCTTGTTCCAGAATATCCCTAGTATCCTCGTTCGCCTGTAGTTTGTTCCTGGGCCGGATAGCTGAGATAGACCTGTCCGATGGCTCCGGGATGAACCTTCTTGATGTCCATAGCAAGCAATGGAGTGAAGAGTGTCTTAAGGTGAACTTATTTCTAATATCTTGGGATGTTTTTACAGGTTTTATGTACAAGAAGTTTTTGTTGCTTGGTTTAGGCTTTGATAGGCTTGGGCTTTATTATGTTTACATTCGCGTTTCTACCACTTAACTATTGCTACATTCCTTAACCAGACGCACGCGTTGTAATATAACAATTTAATGGTCACTATTGTAACCATTAGGCAAAAGTTGAGTTCATCGTAAAGTTTACATTTACTAGCAAACTAACTATTTCGGCGCAGTGATTCAATGAGAATCTTAGCCTCTGAAACGAGAGCACGCCACCTTCATCGATCCTGCGCCGCTTCCTGCCAGTTGTCAATTTGAAGCTGACGCACAATCACTCGTTCGGGTCAGTATCTTTACTTAATTTTGATGTTTTCTAGGCCTGTGGCGACGAAACACTAGCAACCAAACTGGGCACACCGGTACCCACTGCGAGCGTGCTGGGGTCCATTTCACCGTACTTCGTGGAGCGGTACGGATTCAAGCCTGAGTGTCAAGTAGTTGCGTTCACGGGGGACAACAACTCCGCACTTGCAGGTTAGACTTAATAGATAAATATAAAATTTGTGCCCAGTTACGATTATGATTGAGTGATTGCCTGTCTTGAAGCAATAGGTTACGAAGAATATCAAATTTCGAAGTATATCTCGATCTCTGTCGTTCGACTCATAAAGATGTATTAAAATTATCGTGGTAAAAACTCAAATTACCCCGGACGATTATTATCACGGACGAGTAAATCAACTTCACATTTACATGTGCAGCACAGTAGCGAGTAAGGTATCACCTAGTGGACACCCTGGTACCCAATGCCATACAGGATGGTTAATAATTAGGTAGGATTCTTAGGTAGTGTTGTTATTATTTACAATGGTAGTCCTTACTGTTTCATATACTTCTCAAAAAGTTTATTTACTAAGACTTCTTCAAAATGTTGGAGTATAATCTAACTATTATAAACTAATTCGATGCTATCTCAAGTGCCGGATAAGCAATAAGCATGGTAATGTTTCTTAGATAAGATAGACGATGGGATGAGTTAGATAACTACACATAATACTTACTACAGACGTTTGACAATTGATAAGTGATAACATATCGTCTTTCCTTCAACTTTTTCACTGCCGTTGTAAAAGGTACTCTAAGTGCATTCAAATAGAGTTGTATTTGCAAAATCCTAAAAACTGTTAGTAACGTATTGTAGGTACAGTCAATTGCAGAACATATTGAATTAATCCCCTCACAAAAATGTTACACCTTATCCGCCGACATAAGAGTCATGGGACAGATTTTTGAGTAAGTTGTATGCGCGCGTATTTTTGCACTTGATTATACTAAGACTTCTTCAAAATGTTGGAGTATAATCTAACTATTATAAACTAATTCGATGCTATCTCAAGTGCCGGATAAGCAATAAGCATGGTAATGTTTCTTAGATAAGATAGACGATGGGATGAGTTAGATAACTACACATAATACTTACTACAGACGTTTGACAATTGATAAGTGATAACATATCGTCTTTCCTTCAACTTTTTCACTGCCGTTGTAAAAGGTACTCTAAGTGCATTCAAATAGAGTTGTATTTGCAAAATCCTAAAAACTGTTAGTAACGTATTGTAGGTACAGTCAATTGCAGAACATATTGAATTAATCCCCTCACAAAAATGTTACACCTTATCCGCCGACATAAGAGTCATGGGACAGATTTTTGAGTAAGTTGTATGCGCGCGTATTTTTGCACTTGATTATACCATTTTTTTATTTTTATACTGGTGTAAAATGAACATTTTACTAAATCCACAAGGTGTATTTTATTGGCTGTTTATTTCGTTCATTCCAGTTATGTCAGCTTCTATTTACGTCAGAAAGTTTCATTTCATACATCCGATTTATAAAATTCCATGTTTTCCATGTCGGCCAGAGAATCAAAACGCCCGACGAAAGTGGAACATCTCAATGCCAACTTTGTCAGATTCCATTTAGTACAGATGTTTCTTTTTTTTTTGTTTAGATTGATTTTAGGTTGGTTAGGTAGCTGCACGAGGGCCAAATACGCCCAGAAATAGGAAGCCCGCTCTGCGGGGCTCCATCGAAGTTTCACTGACATCAGAGCTGACCTAAATGTAATCAAAAAATTTTTTGATGCACATAACTGGTAGCATATAAGTGGTGCCGGATATTCCGGACGTTGTTTTTCTTGGGATGTATCATCAATTCATCATCTATAAAAACTATTCAAAGCTGTTTTAAGCAGCATCCATAAAACTGAGAGGCTCGTTTGACCAATACGGGACTACATAACGACACCACCTCTTTCTCATAACATTGCTTTCTCAGGGCTCCGCCTCCGGCCTGGCTGGGTGGGCCTCAGCCTCGGCACCTCCGACACGCTGCTGCTGGGGCTCCAACAAGCGCAGGCGCCGCCCGCCGGTCACATACTAGTCGGGCCCTCGGCGGCGCCCTACATGGCGCTCCTGTGCTTCGCTAACGGATCCCTCACTAGGCAGAACCATAGGGACCGTCTGGCTGGAGACAGTTGGGACGCGTTTAATGATCTGCTGAAGGCTACGGTCAGAGGAAACATGGGATATATGGGTGAGTTTTAAAAGGTACAAAAAAGTATATGTACAGTCAGGGCAAGAAATGGTTCGTCACCTTAAAGTTGACATTTGCTTGGACTAAGGCAATTATCAGTGCCAACGTTTCATTTCAAACGAATGTTGACGTTTGCAATAATAGGCTAAACAACCGATCGTGACAGGTCAACTAACAAAAGATATTTCGCTAATGTTATACCCAGACAATAATTGCAGCTCTTTCATGGATATTCAAGTTCCTATTATCAAATTAATAATTCAAGTGTTTTCGCCCAAGGCGGAAACAATTTTGCTACCGTGAGACACATACTGTTTTTCACACCGCCTATGAGGCCCTCTGCTAAAAACATGAAATGTTTTATAAATATTTTTTCTCAAACATGCAATGAAATATTGATGTTATGTTCCTTCCTACGAAGTATGACGTTTCAGGTGCGGCTAGGACAAGAGGTCGTTAATGGAATTTCATACAAACTAAATATTCATAAATACATAAAAATAAATTTGTGGCACAGTGTGACACTTTCGTCCCGGCCTCTGTAGTAATGTACTATTGCTACCGAGTGAGACACACTGCTTTTTACACCTTCTATGGGGAAAAAAGTCATGGTTGCCTCCAAATGAAGGAAGAAAAGTACGACTTTGATCCCTCATTCGAGGGCAACAATAGCTATTTTCTGAATAGCAGGTTTGAAAAAACATTTTCTCAAGCATGCAATGAAATTTCGTCATTACGTGCTTTATAACAGGCTTCAAAGTATCACGTTGCAGGCGGAACATCTCGGGAGAACTGTAAAGGAATTTCATACAAAATTAAAGGTCTAGGCCGGGGTATTTTTTTTAAATTTTAATATCAAATATGGCGTCTGTTACATTTGTTTTTTGAGTAGTTTATTTTTTGATATCATTGCATATGTTTGATAAAAACCTCTATACAAATCTTTGGACCAGACTGGATGCAAAAGGCTAGAGATAGAGGGCTAGGGGAAAAAATGGGGGAAGCCTACGCCGCAGAGGCGACTTTTACCTAGTTAATTAAGAAAACGTAGTTTATGGTTATTGTAAGAAGAGGTAATAGAATAAAGGCTTTTTTATTTTATTTATACAAATGGCGGCGAGAAACGTTGGGCTGCAGGCCGCGTATCCCTATCCGTCTATATCTACTTGGCTTGCAACCCTTCGTTTCCCGGCCTCTATCATCATCATCATCATGTCAGCCGAAAGACGTCCACTGCTGGAAGTCACCCAAAGAGCGAGGGAGAGGGCTATGCTGGGAGTATCTCTGCGTGATCGCATCAGGAATGAAGTTATCCGCAGCAGAACCAAAGTGACCGATATAGCCCATCGAATCGCTAAACTTAAGTGGCAGTGGGCGGGACATATAGCACGTAGAACCGATGGCCGTTGGGGCGGAAAGGTTCTCGAGTGGCCACCACGTACCGGAAGGCGTAGCGTGGGCAGGCCCCCCACACGGTGGACTGATGACCTGGTGAGGGTCGCGGGTGTCCGCTGGATGCGGGTGGCGCAGGACCGGCCTCTATAGTAATGTACTATTTCACTATTGTTCAAATAGTATCATTGAGCAAGTGAACCCCGTCAGGCATCTACTACGACACGGCGGAGATCGTGCCGCGCTGCGGGCCGGGCCGCTGGCTGGCGGAGGGCTCGGGGCGGGCGGTGGCGGCGCCGGCGCCGCAGTTCGAGGCGCGCGCGCTGCTCGAGGGACAGGCCCTCGCGCGCCGCGCTCACGCCGAGGACATGGGCTTCAAGATCGGTCAGTACAGCAAACCAAACCGATGGCTAACCGTTTTTGACAACCCTATCAGTGGGACCAGTGCGCTATCATTAAGGCTGGGTTGCACCAAACCGTCTGTAATCGTAAGCTGTGTTCGTTAAAATTTGAATGTATTGAAAGTTTGACAAGTTTCTATGAGATGACAGCTGTCGGCGCCATATTTAACGTTGATCGCTCTGTGATCGTAAATCCGTGCAAGCCAGTCTAAATATCTCGACCACCACCACCATATCAGCCCAAGGACGTCCGCTGCTGGACATGGGCCACCCCCAATTTCATGGGGGTTAAATGCCTTTTTTACGCAATGCATTCCAAGCCAAGCCAAGTTCTTTCAAAATTAGATCCCAGTTCCTGTCATGCATAACGTTATTCGTTTAAAAACAGAAAATCATTTTAAGTAATGTTATTTGCTGTTTGTTTTATATATTTTTTTCTTTTATTGTGTGTAGGAGAATTAATCTAGTGGTTAAAATTATTTCGATTTTGTTGATTTGTAGTAATGTATGAAACGATATTTCTTAATGACAAAATCAAAAAAATACACGTAAAAATTTATGCTTATATTAAGATGGTCCTGTACTAAATCATGACGAAGAATAAAGGTCAAGATACGTGTTAATTCACATAGAAAATAGCCTAAATAGATAGGGTTCCGTTCCCAATAGGTAATACGGGACCCTATTGCTAAGACTCCGTTGTCCGTCCGTCTGTCACCGGGCTGTATCTCAAGAGCCGTGATAGTTAGACAGTTGAAATTTTCGCAGATGATGTATTTCTGTTGCCGCTCTAACAGCAAATACTAAAAAATAAAATAAAATACATAAGGGGGCTCCCATACAACAAACGTGATTTTTTTCCGTTTTTATAGATATTAATGGTACGGAAACGTTCGTGCTTGAGTCCGACTGTCACTTGGCCGCTTTTTGACTAATAAGGAGCCAAGTACAATGTCCAGTGTTTCCACCTCGTTGTGTTGACATAGACATATTTCATTCAACACCACAAGGCATGTCTTAATAATAGTTGTTGTTGCAGACGGGAATTCGCGTCTGATCGCAACGGGCGGCGCCAGCGTCAACAAGGAGCTGCTGCAGATATTCGCCGACGTCTTCAACACGCCCGTTTATGTCCAGGTATAAATAAATACAAAATATTAAGGGACAAATTTACACACATCCATAGGAAGCTCAATAAGGCTTGTGTTATGGATACCAAACGACGATATATTTAACATATACAACTTGCATCGCACAGAGGTATTTGCGTCGTGCGCCGTGAGCTTAAGTATTTTACACTACCCTAACCTATTCTTTAAGAATGTGTACAAAGCGCGAGAGTTTAAAGTGTTATACCCTAACCTATCCTTACTACACTAAACAACAAGAACTACATCGTGCTTTGCGATTTTAATGTCGATTTCCACTGGGTTAGCAACACAGCTGGCATTATCAAGTTGATCCGGATAGCTCAAAGGATAACGTCACTTAGTTCATTTAACAAAACTGTTTGTCCTGTTAAGCAGAGTCTGCACCCCATCTTACAGATAAACGCATGTGAAATGGACTTGGAGATTGACGCATGACTTGTTTCTATTACTACTCCAGGTCAGGAATACGTTACGGTAGTGTTCATAGTGTATTTGGTGTGTTGTGGAGAGCTTGACTTCGGGCGTATCAGCAGGAGGTATTTTATTACTTTAAATTAGAGGAACGGGAGCGCAGGAGAAACAAATGAAACCAGCCATGATTCTAGCCAAAGACAATTTTTTATTTCTTTACACACCTTATATACAGACGAACCATAGACATCATTCAACATTTGGTTTCAGGAACAACATGCCAATGCCGCTCTCCTGGGCGCCGCGATCCGCGCCGCTGAAGTATGGAGCGCTGAGAACGGAGTCTCGCTCACTGGTATGTGTACCCTTTTTTTGCACGATGAGAAAATCGTTGCAGAAACGGTGCGGAGGTTGTGTCGGACTTGCACAAACTAAAATCCCCCGATGGTCATCCTCAACCTATTTGCGACGGCTCTGGGATCTCCCACGGAACCCACCAGTGCATGACGGTACCCTTGTTGTGACTATTTCAAACCCAACGACGCTTTAGCCTATTAAACCTTAAATGCATAGTGTAGGATGTAGTAAACATGATGAACTGTTCTTAGATATTATTTCGTCAGGAAAACTAATTGATTTTTATATTTATCATTCAGATTCGTACGGTTTTGTATAAACAAATAATTACACTTGTTTTTAAGCATAAGGGTGGCAATTTTGCAATAAGTAGTTAGTTGTCGATTTTCGGTGTGTTATTTAAACGAGTTTTTTAGGGGTTTATTTATTATTTTTATTTAAATAATTAGGTATATCACAAACATAGTACCTTACTGATTGTAATAAAATCTTTCATACATATGTAGTGTACAATTATATATTTATATAAATGGCTTTGGCCCTATGTAACTTTTAACACCGATAATTCATTGAAAATCAGATTTTTATTTTTTAAATTATTTTTCCCGGTAACAGTAAACAATAATGTATCACATATATCAATTTCAGGCAAAATTAAAAAATCACGCATTTAAGGGTTAAGGCCCATGGGTATTATTACATCATGGATAGGGATGTTTGGCGGTGATAGCGTCTTGCGCGGGTAATGTATCACGAAAGTTGGTTTTCTACTGTAGCATTGTTATTTTGTAGTAGCTGACACTGTAATTTTATATTAAGGCGAAGTGGGCTCAGCCAATAGACTTCGAAAATTCATAAGGCGCTTGCAGAAGATAAGATAACATGGTATCCAAAAAATATCTTGAGATCTTTCTGTAGGGAGTAATGTGATTACTTTGTCCTAAGTAAAAACCACAAAAATAAAAATCAATAATACTGATTTCTTTCCCTTGAATGTAAATGCGCAGCATGTTTTTCGCCCTGTAATTGGTTCTCCTGAAGCTACTTTAACCCTTTTCCAGGCCGCGCCAATCTAGAAGGCTTTACTCGTACAAAAAACAAAATGTATACTTGTGGCATCCCTACCACCATAATACAATACAAATGTATATAATAATAAATAATAATATAATATTTACCTATATACATAAACACTATATAATATTGTATAAATAACATAAATAATTAATAATAACCAGTATACGTATGCATGTAAATATATTATACTGAACATAATTAAATACATATAAATAAATGTAATATTCACATTCACTATAAATACATAAATAAATATATATAGAACAACTTATACACTTAACATACTTACCTTAATATACTAGCAACCGTGTCGGAGACTCCGCGCCGAGCACCGTGGACAAGTCCGCGTTACGTCACCACTAGCAGGACCGGTTCCAGCGAACGCGCGGCCGGCCGCGGCTGCGCCCGCGCCGCCCGGCCCGCCAGTCAGATTCCCATCTCGACGCAAGATGCATGTCGCTTTGCTCCGCGCGCTTACGCTTTCCGCTTACGATACGTCAAACGCTATTACTTACCAGCTGTTGAAACCGTATACTGTTGTATGCATTGCTTGGAATATAACTGTGAATGTGAGTGGGTCGTTTTCTTCAACCTACAACCTCCACGACCTACATACTCAAAATTTGTCGGCCTGTTTAGCCTAGTTGGTAGTGCCACTGCCTCCGAAGCTAGAGGTCCCGGGTTCGAATCCCGGTAAGGGCATTTGTTTCTGTGGTGAGCAGAGACATTTGTTCCTGAGACTTGGATGTTTTCTATGTATTTAAGTATATATCTATTAAATATATCATCGTCTAGTACCCATAACACAAGCCTTATTGAGCTTACCATGGGACTAGTTCGATTTGTGTAAAAATTGACCCCTAATATTATTTATTTATTTTAAAAAAAATAGCTACGTTATGGTGATTCATTTCAAGACGAGTCACTTTTTACGAAAACGCAATGTAATTTGAGCGTTAAATCAGAGGACTAGGATTGAAATTCTATTGACACTTATGTGGTCGATGAAACGTACTACGGCTGGAAAAGGGTTAACCTTCTTGCAATGACAACAGCTACTGTCAATTTTAACCTCAATTAAATCTTATACGGTCTATGTCCAGCAGTGGACGTCCTTAGGCTGATATGATGATGATATTATACGAACGATGAAATTTAAGTCGTGAATCGTAATAATAAAATGGGAATCTATCTATGATTCTGAACAACTTTTATTATGTAGGTAACCAACACTGTCCATGCAAAAAAACTGCTGCTTTATAGGTCTGTGGTTCAAAAGCCTTCAATACTGTATGAAATAGTTGTTCTATTTTGGCACATACATGGAAGGATGGAGTCGTATTTTATTATTATGATTCATAATTTAAATTTCATCCTGTATGTTATTTCAGGGTCGGAACCCACGGTAGCTCCAGTGGCCACCCCGTATCCAGACGCCGAGAAAATCTACACGCCGATGCTCGCTCGTTACCGCAAGATGATAGAAGACATTCCCAGACTGCAATAACAAGACGTAAAATGCAGTCTGCATCAACATAACCTCAAACTGCAGTAAACCGCTTTCAGCCAACTAACACTACATATCAAAGCTAATTTATTCCTAGAGTTAAGTTATATTTGAGTGGAACATTTACACGCCAATGCTGGCAAACCTACCACAAGACATAATACATTCCCAAACTCCCCCCTGTTGTAGTCTAAGTTGTCGGGGTCAATGCACACCGAATTTAAACACCGCCTAAGCATTTGTTTTTTTCTAAAACGGCGAAAGAAGTGTTAATTGAAGATATCAGTTCAAGAAATACCGAACATATTACGCCAACACTAGATCTCGAATGCGCCGATTCTGCTCCGAAATCTTGCTTTCAGGGTCCATGTTTCCGAAGGATACAGAAATATTGAGAAGTTCAGGGTTTATCAACTTGTTTTTTGTCCTCTTGCTGACTCCCCTTTTCCTCCAGATCTCTAATCCCTTCAACACTGTTTTGCTATCTGTGATCTTCCGTCTAACAGTCGCCATCAGTAGTTATTAGAAATCTAAGATAGAAAAGTTTCTGCACCATGCCGAAGTCGGCAAATTTCCCCGTCCGTTGTAGAAGCCTGCTTGTCTACAAACATAATTTTTTACATAAACTCAAGCCTATATTCCTAAAAGGGGTAGGCAGAGCACACGAAAATTAATTTCAGTGACACTTTTAGCAATTGTAGGTTTATAGATAGAAAAATCCCCACCCGCATCCAGCGGACACCTGCGACCTTCACCAGGTCATCAGTCCACCGTGTGGGCGGCCTGCCCACGCTACGCCTTCCGGTACGCGGTCGCCACTCGAGAACCTTTCCGCCCCAACGGCCATCGGTTCTACGTGATATGTGCCCCGCCTACTGCCACTTAAGTTTAGCGATTCGGAGGGCTATATCGGTCACTTTGGTTCTGCTGCGGATGGCGTCATTCCTGATGCGATCACGCAGAGAAACTCCCAACATAGCTCTCTCCAACTTGGCGCTTAGTAATACACAATATGGATGAATTGCAATTTTTTTGTACATACTTAAGGAATTAATTATGTCTACCTTTTAAGTTATTCCATTGTGTGACATAAGATACCCATATAATTTTCCTCACATAACGGAGTCAATTAAAATTTAAACAATGACCCCCTTATTCATAAAAGTAAAAAGTAAAAGTAGTTTATTCTTCAAATTAGGCATATTACATGCACCTATGAACGTCAATAAACTACCACCGGTTCGGAAAAATATACCTCTGCCACGAGAAGAACCGGTGTAAGAAACTCGGCGAGGTTTCATTTTTTCAAAACAATATACATTGTATAGTTAAAAATAACATTACAGTGTCAGCTACTACAAAATAATTTAAATAACAATGCTACAGTAGAAAACATATTTTCGCGATAGATTACCCGTGCAGGACGATCCATGATGTAATCGTTTATCTTATAATATCATCTCATAAACGTACATCAAGCCTCTATTAGCTAACAAGCCGCTAAAGTTGGTTTGTCCTTATCTGTCACTTTGACATTTATGTTTGTGAGATAGGGACAAAACAACTTTTAGTTAACAGAGGTTTGTTAAGTTTTATGAATAAGGGGGTAAGTCCTTAACTATGTACAAATTTTATGCAATTCAATACATCGGTACTATAGTTAGGTCAAATGTGGATGAATCGTTATCAATTGCCACCATTCGTGATGGTCGCGCTGCTAGCTCAAACCACTTCCAACCAATATGCCTCTACAAGTAAAAAACTTAAGAGGGCGCAGTACGCTCGGTCTGGCTCGGTTCTCCATACAAACGTATTAACCTCTCATTTTAAAATGCCATGCTAGAATATCATGAAAATTTGTATACACAATGGCATCCGGCATATCTAGGTCGGACCATAGTTTCTGTTGCTAGAAATTGTAAAAGAAAAAAAAATACAGCGACTTTTTGAGTTTTTACGGCTTGTATGAAAACCTTAATAATCGCTGTATTTTTTCTCCATTATAATTTCAAGCAACAGAAACTATGGTCCGACCTAGATATGCCGGATCCCATTGTGTATACAAAGTTTCATGTTATTCTAGCCTGGCGTTTTAAAATGAGAGCATAAATACGTACTGCGCAGTCTTAAGATTACCTATTGTATGTAGTTGTGACGTGTTCGAATAGACATTACATATTTAAAATGTGCAAAACAAACAAAAAAAAACGCCTATTCGAACACGCTACAACTATGTATATACAACAGGTCATCTTAAGTTTATTACCTCTACACTAAATCAAAGCTTAGACAAAATATAGTTACTTTTTATTTGAAGCTATTTCAAACACTCAATACAGTTTGTCATCTTTCTACACCACCATCACCACCACTATACCAGCTAGAGGACGTCCACTGCTGGACATAGGCCTCCCCCAAATTCACGGGGGGTATATGCCATAAACGCCACGCTTGGCATGCGGGTTGGCGATCGCAGTATCTCCACCGCACTCCAGGGATGCTGCTGCCCATCCCCCGGTGGTCTTGGTCGTAGTTTTGGGACATACCCGGGTCCGGGGCTCTCTTACACACACGGCACTAAATTATTGATTTTGTTTAAAATTATACTGTTTACTGTTTTTGTCACTTTTTGCATTATTGTTAGCTGCGAGATTTTGTAGGCAAAGGTTAGGCAAAAGGTTGGTTTAAATTCCTTTATCGAATTTATATTATTTATCTACACTCTAGCATAGAGAAAATAAGTAAGAATAGAGAGCTAACTCCATATGACTTCATACATCATTTTTTACTTATTATTTCGTAGTCGACATCTAGCGTCAAATAGCGGAATTATCAGTACTGATACTCGACAATACATGCCATGACGAACGAATAATCGAATGCTCAACCATTTTTAGCTAATATTATAACCGGATTAACCGGAACTCTGTTTTGAACTCATTCTGCTTTAAATATTAGTAGTAAATTGTTGAGAAACACACTTTTCGTCAGTAGCGACCTACGTGACATCTAGTATCTTTATAGCGGTACTGATAATTCCGCTATTTGACGCTAGATGTCTACTACGAAATAATAAGTAAAAAATGATGTATGGAGTTAGCTCTCTATTCTTACTTATTTTCTCTATGACTCTAGATGGTTAAACGAAAATACTAGTTAATTATAAACCATTGTAGATTCACTAGATGCCGCTGTAGAACCACAGTTATATACAATTGGTATACTTAGAAAACTTTTTTATAACTTACTGGTCTCCTAATCGAAATGCTTCGGAATCGAAATCCGAATCAGCTCAAGACAGCTCACTTTTATATTCATAGTAATAGGGAGATGGAAGAACAAAGCGAACTTGAAGCGATTTTGAATGTACTACGCGATAATAACATTAGTACTGTCAAGACGCCATCTTGTCTCGCATTGCTCGCCAAATTCGATCTTAGTGTTGCCAGCTTCTAACATTATTGTAACTTTCACATTTTTTTACTAATTGAACTATGTGACGTGATGACCGATGACGCAGGGATTTTAAAACTAAAAATCAGTCAAAAGTACCTGGCTACGTATAATAATATAATACATTATACCATTATGAACTTTGGCTAGGTTTTAAACGGACTCCAAAAAAGGAGGAGGTTCTGAAGTCGGTACAACCGATTTCATTTTTCATTCATCATCATCATCCTAGCGTTATTTCCAGTACAGTTGTAGTCTGCATGCCCAATCCCAAGAATTGGCGTAGGCACTAGCTTATATTATTAGAAAAAAAAACATGTTTACAAATAAAACCTGTTTTTTTTTACTATTACAGTTGCGTAGCGAGTGATATTGCAAATCCAATCCTTCTGTTATTTGAATCGCATAGTTCTTAACGTACTTAGGCTGGGTTGCACCGACTTATGATCACAGACTGATCAACGTTAAATATGGCGCCGGCAGCTGTCATCCCATAGAAACTTGTCAAACTTTTCATACATTCAAATTTTAATGAACACAGCTTACGATTACAGACGGTTCGGTGCAACTCAGCCTTAGTTTGCTAAGTATCAATTCGACCAAACAGAAATAAAAATTGTGATTACTTTAAACAACTATGATATTTACCCTCAGATTTAGTCCTTATTCTTATTACTGTTGATTTGTATTTACGGCATAAAGCAGGTGCGATATAAAGAACTCACTGATAATAATACCAAATGTAATGACATAAGACAGTCAAAAGATTAAATGTGTCCTTCACTAGGTAACATTCCATAAGTCTTATTGTAATTGTGCCTTTACTTAAGTAATATTTCCACCAAACGGCCCGCAACGGATCGGAACGAAAAGAATTTTATAGTCTTTAAACGATACTGAATCATATATGTACTGTTTTTAAGGCTGGGTTGCACCGACTTACGATCACAGACTGATCAACGTTAAATATGGCGCCGGCAGCTGTCATCCCATAGAAACTTGTCAAAATTTCCATACATTAAAATATTAACGAACACAGCTTACGATTACAGACCGTTTGGTGCAACCCAGCCTAAGTCTACATTAGCAAGTTGCGCACAACAGCTTGACCGCGGGCGTCTTCCGCGACATGTGAACGTCACCGAAAGTATGCTGCGACACGCGATCGGCTCCGTTCGCTTGCGATCGACCCCGTTCGGTTGCGATCGGCCCCGTCCGCTTGTCGTCGTGTGCGATCGGAACCTTCCGGCTGTCGATGCCGTCGCGTACGTTTGAGGCCGTGACCGGGCCAGATAGTTTACAAAGGAAATCAACAATTTTCATTTCATTAAACTTACCTCAAGCATATAGATAACCGTTCTTCAACAGGAATAGCACATCTGTAATTTGTATTTTGTTTACCGATATGAGGACAGAGAAGATTTACTAAATTTTGAAAATTTTCATTGTCCATTCTGTAATAATCTTTGAATTTTTTCACATCCAATTTCAAATCATTGTGAAATGTATGGAATTCGCCAACCTTACACCGCTTTTGCCACAAATTATTAACCCAAACTTTTCTTTTCCTCTTTTGTGTATTATGATGATATTCTTCTTCTTCTAATGCAATAGCCAATAATACCGTTTATTCCCAGTAGTCCCGTGGAAGGAGTTCCATGGCAGAACTAGTGAAACTTTTTTTCCCAATAGTTCCGTTCCCAATGTTCAGTTGTGGCGCTTCGCCGGCCGCTGCCGCGGCACGCTCGCTTCGCTTGCTCGGCTCGCGCGTTGTAGGGTCACAGTTCTACTAACACTCCTCCTCGCTTCGCTCGTCGTCGTACCTAACTACCACTCTGTACCGTTGACGGAACTATTGGGAAAAAAAGTCTCACTAGTTCCACCACGGAACTACTTCCACGGGACTACTGGGAATGAACTAATAATACTACGTCAACTAGGTAGGAACGAAACTATTTTACTGGGTGCGGGTACGTTCGCAAGCAACCGTACGGTGCCGTTCGTGTGCGTCGACATCCTGTCGGCCGCGAACGGCTGTTACCGCCCGGTCGTACGCGTCGACATGCCGCCGGACACGATCGGTTGTCGCCGCATCCGTTCGTATTCTTTCCGATCCGATCCGATGCGGGCCGTTTGGTGGAAATATTACTTTTCTCAAACATGCAATGAAATATTGATGTTATGTTCCTTATAATAGGCTGCGCAGTATTACATTTCAGGTGCGGCTACGACAAGAGGTCGTTAATGGAATTTCATACAAATCTTGCAGGCCTAGGCCGGCAAAGTCCTCTTTTTTAATTCCATTCCACATAAATTTGTGGCACAGGCATAATGACATTCTGCGTATTAAAATTAAATTTTGTTTTTTTTTGTTGTTTATTTCATTGCATGTTTGAGAAAAGCACTATACATACCTCGCCGGGAAATTTGGGGTTGCCCGCCTTAGACCTATCCGGCCTCGCTTCGCTCGGCCGTATATATGTCTTCGGCCGGCAACCCCTTTCGTCCCGGCCTCTGTAGTAATGTACTATTAGTGTTCCGTTATTTTATACGACTGTTAACTAATTTTTATTTCGTGATATAGAGTGAATCTGACATTCCATGTGATTAAATATCATATTTATAACAATATAATTGTTAAGCTTTATGAAAATATTTACACTTTTTTCATATACAAAATCTTCATCACAAGCATACATATGTAATGGTGATTTACAGTGCAATATTTTTTTGTATATTTTGACATAATATATTATTATATTTGTTATGTATACCTGTGGCATGGAAGAGATTTTGTAAGCTTTTATTTTATATGCGTTTTTATTAAAAACTTCTAAAAACCGATTGTTTTTCATTGTCTTATTGTAATGCACATACTTAGTGAATCGAAGTGATTACTGGCAGACAACGGGGTAGTAAGTATCAAATAATTTCGTAAATATTTACTTTATAATAATGTAGTATATGATTATAATGTCATCCTACGGAATATTCGGTCCTGAAATACAAACTTTTAGGGTTCCGTACACGGGATGCAAACGGAACCATTAGAAACGGTCGTCTGACAGCGGGCTGTATCTCAGGAACCGTAATAGATAGAAAGATGAATGTAATACAGATTGTATTACATATTAAATATAATGAAACGGGTCACTCACGTCTTAAAGGTCGAATATCGCTCGACATGTTTCAGACCGGTTCGCGGGGCACAGGGCACGGGCACGCAGTGCTAAGAAAACCGCCGCCGCGATAGGTGCTCATGATTAAGGACCGCGAACCGGTCTGAAACATGTCGAGCGATATTCGACCTTTAAGACGTGAGTGACCCGTTTCATTATATTTAATATGTCTCAAACTCACGGGAGTTTTCTATATAAAATTATGTATTACCCCCATAGAAGAAACGTGATTTTTCGGTACCTACTTGCACTGTACGATAGTACGGAACCCTTCATACATACGTTCAGTGCTCCACCGTAGCTCATGGAAAAATGGGTATACATACCTACCTATATCTTTTATTATATTATGATTGTATATCATAATAGTTCCTTACGTATATCATACATGGATGTCAAAAGTCAAATCCCATTTAGATTATCAGGCGGCATGACCACTCGAGAATGGAATTTTGTTATAAAAAACATCTCACCCAGTCTCTCAATCGGTTGATTTTTTGTAGCTAAAACAAAGAGTATGTTAAATACGCACACTTAAAGTTAAAGCATGAAGGTTTAAATTGTAATGGCAGTCTTTGAATCTTTTAGTTCATTCGAAATATGTTAAATTGTAATCTGCTACTCCCGTGTTTAGGTAATTAAATCAGTGAGTGTTGGACTTGGTTCTGGACTGGTTCTTCGCGATGGCGGCTAGGATATACTGTGTAATGTTTTTAATCATCGGTGAGTAGTTTTAATAATCTTCAAAATTTAAGCTCAAAACGCACAGAGCGGGCGCGGGGCGGAGGCGGTTTGCATTTTTGATCTTTCCGAAACTGTCGACTGTCGATTACTGCTTCACGCCGCCCCCGAATACCGCGCGGTTTTTTTGGTGCTACGTGCCTCCGCCCCGCAACGACGCTGCACTGCGCTCTGTGCATTTCAAGCTTAAGCGAGATCAGCTTGTTATTTAAAAACTTATCGAGAATAGAATGTCATTTTAGGTTCAAAATAAATTAATGAAAACAATGCATGTTACCTACATAACCAACCATTCGGCAATAAACCACGATAGAAATGGGTTTTGACCCAAATTCAGAATCTATTGTTAAAACTGCTTTAAAAATTATCTTGCTTTTACTAAACAGTAACGGTATGGCGACAGCGGCAATGAAACGAAATTGCACCAGTTTCTAAATAAGTAGGCACATAACATTCTAATCTATACTTATAAAGCATACTTTAGTTTTAATGGGTGGATTAGCCAATTGAAATGTATGTGTAACCTACTACCAATCCAGTTCCAAAACAGTAAAAAAATGGACCTCTCAGATGGACATAGGGTATGTGTTACCTATTCATAAAACGTATGTGTATATTTTGTTATAGGACGCTCCGTATTAGGGGCACCACAAGAGAAAAACTTGCGCCCGAAAGGCGAGAGCGTTGAGACTCGATACTGCGCGTTCTACAACGGCTCGCAACCCACTTGCGACCCCAACGACCCCATCTGTGTCCCCACCATCCACCGAGAAGCCTGCCCGCCCGTCGACAGTGACAAGACTAACTACTGCTTCCAACTATGGCAGTACAACAGCATTACAAACTCTTCTACACCCCGGGTCAAGGGTTGCTTCGTTGACGTTGTCCCCTGTAACGAGAGATCCTCGCCCTGCCTGATACATAATATAAAGATGCCATTGATAACTTGCTGCTGTAGTGGAGACATGTGCAACACACACAACACACTCCCAGACTTTATACTTCGACAGCTAACCGAGTCTAGACAAGAGACATCAACCGCGAACGTACCTAGCTCGGATACTCAGAATCGCATCAAAACTAAAATTTTGGAGTCAATATTTAATATTTATTCATTCTTAAATACAGTCACCCGCGTTACACCGTAGGTGCGCAATCACTCAAGTCAGAGGCGGATCAAGAGTACCTAATTATTGTACAGTCAGATGTAGAGAAACCTGGCCCCCTGCATATAAACCTCTACCCTACAGTCACGTATCTCTGCAGCTGACTCATCAAAAGAGGCCAAATAGTTCGGAACACCATATATTTTGTATGGTGTACCGAACTATCTGGCCACTTCGGCTGCTACGTACTATATGACGCTGACTGTACATGTAATATAAATATACCTACCGCCTACCGTATCCTATCAAATGAAATTAATGTCTTTTTATTTAAAAAGTAGCTGAACTCGCCGCTCAGCTAGCTTATTACAAAGTACGCAATCGGATCTGCGGGACGAAAGGGGTATATTATACCCATATTTCAAACATGCAATGAAATAAACAACACAAGAATCAAAGTTTTATTTTTAATACGCATAGTGGCAGAATGTCATGATGCCGGTGCCTCAAATTTATGTGGAATGGAAATTAATAAAGAGGACTTTGCCGGCCTAGGACTGCAAGATTTGTATGAAATTCCCTTAACGACCTCTTGTCCTAGCCGCACCTGAAACGTCATACTTCGCAGCCCAAAACGAACATAACATCAATATTTCATTGCATGTTTGAGAAAAAATACATTAGCTGTAGATAAATTAATAAATAAATAAAGGATACCAGTTTTGACATATTGTACCTAAGTACACCCCATCTTCTTGAATCCCTAATTCATATTGGATCATTACATAAGACAATGACAGTCAAAACTCCTAACAATCAGTTCAGGCCAGGATCCAAATATAACATTTACATACAATAAAAATATTATTCTATACATTACAATAAAAATATTTTTAACAAAAATATGTCTTTCATTGCTTTCCAAGCTCCTCGCTAATTCGGGCTTCAACGCTGAACTCCATATATAAACCGGTAGTTTTTACTGTTCTTAGATCAGTTTTGGAGTTTGGGTGTAACCGCATAGTTTGACATAAGAACGTGTAGTCATGCCAGAGTGCCAGAGTGAACGAGAAAAAAATAGACTCGAAGATTGGTTTAAACACCGCTAAGAACATTTCCCCATTTTTTTCCTTAAGCGAAATTTCCATTTTCGGTTTCCCCATTCATAAACTCACCCACTTTATCTTACTTTTCATTCGCAGATTTCTCTTTTGGGTAAATGTGCCAACCATCCGTTTTAAATATTTACGGACTGTATTAAATACCTACGACCATACCATATCAGCTGAAGGACGTCCACTGCTGAACATAGGCCTCTCCCAATTTCATGGGGGGTAAATGCCATAATCGCCGCGCTTGGCATGCGGGTTGGCGATCGCAGTATCTCTCTCCGTAGTATTAAGACTGCGCAGTACGTTCGGTTCTCCATACAAATGTATTTATGCTCTCATTTTAAAACGCCAGGCTAGAATAACATGAAACTTTGTATACACAATGGCATCCGGCATATCTAGGTCGGACCATAGTTTCTGTTGCTTGAAATTATAATGGAGAAAAAATACAGCGATTATTAAGGTGTTCATACAAGCCGTAAAAAACTCAAAAAGCCGCTGTATTTTTTTTCTTTTACAATTTCTAGCAACAGAAACTATGGTCCGACCTAGATATGCCGGATCCCATTGTGTATACAAAGTTTCATGTTATTCTAGCATGGCGTTTTAAAATGAGAGGGTAAATACGTTTGTATGGAGAACCGAGCCAGACCGAGCCTCTTAAATACCTATTTTGAAAGAATTAAGCCTTAACCAGGCTCAGGTGCATACAGCCCATTAATAATTTGGCTTTATTCTCTTATTTTTAACCCCCGACACGGAACGCAAAAGAGGAGTGGTGTTATAAGTTCAACATGTGTATATGTGTCTGTCTGTGGCATCGTAGCTCTTAAGCGGGTGAACTTGCGGTTTTTTTGTATATGAAAGCAGGGTTTCGGCGATGGTTCTTAGACGTGTTTTATCAAATTAATAATAATATATATTGAACTTTGAACTCGATATTGAACTATGGAATGAAAATGTCGGGGTGTTATTCAACTTTTCTCAGTTGACAGTTATTTACTTCAAGTATGACATGTTTAGGTATGGCTAACAATCGATTGTCATTTTTAAACTGTCTGGTTAATAGTTGTTTGCTGTTGATGAAGACATCGACCAAGTAATACATCAAGGAAGAGTTTATTTGAAACACATGGTTTATTCACTTTTCTAATACAATAAACACATTTCATTTCATGATATACATTTATGTTACCGTAGTCGTATTTAGGAATACAACATCCTCCACAAATATATGTTAATTCTGAATAATACTTAGAAAAACGAAAAATAATATAGTGATGTCATTAATTGAATGTTAGGATTCAAAGGTTCGGAGCATACTTATTGTCTTGACCATAATGATGGATCAGTAGAAAAAAAATCTCGCCCCTGTCAGCACTGATCTAAATTTCCCTTGTCTATTCTTGTTCTGTCATTATGTCACTGGGCGTTGTTAGACATCATAAGATCATAACAACTGTTATGTTTCATTGCTAGTTCTGAAATCAGCATATTCCAAACCGCTTTGACTGTCGTAATATTTCGTGTCATTCTGGAATTATTCTACCGTGTGTCTTTCTCACGTTACTTCTTGCGTCCTCCTCGCTCCTTCACCTGCAGCTGGATGACCGCGCCCGGCGGCACGTTGTAATACGCTAGCGTGTTGCTGTCCTTGAAAAATAGACCCTGTAGGCAAGATAATAAAGTTTAGTTTACACATACTTTTAAGTTTCCGTGGTAGTAGTACTAGGTTTCGTTCATGGATAGATATTCTCGTAGCAATAAGGTTCCCAAATGGTCAATTAACTGTGATGCCGAGTACGTATACGATCCCATTCCCTATATGATAGTTCATAAAAATGGCCTTAACATACCTGATATACTGCACGTGAAAAATTTGAAAATCTTGAAATATAGCTATTATCATTATGTAACAAGGTAAGATAGTAGCCTCTCCCTAGCCGGATAATCTTTTGTAAGCGCTTGGCACTCACCTCGTATTGCAGCTTCTGTTTAGCGATGGGCATGTTGGTGGACCTCTGAAGCATGGTCTTCAGGTCCGCGACGGAGGCACCCAGCGATATTGAGACCGGCAGCGCCCGCCCGTCGAGCCTCCATTCGGTGCGCTCCGGCAATGCTGGTACTAGCACACTCAAGCCCACAGAGCCGGATCCATGTCGACCTACAGTACAAAAAAAGGTTAAGTTTTTGATTCTGAAAGTACTTAGTTCCTAAGGCGCTTTTGCAAGTCTCTATGCATAGATGACCAACTTATGAGTTAATTCATTATTTAGTCGTGCACCCTAAGTATAAACCGATTAAATATCAACTTATAGTATTTCATCATCATCATGTCAGCCGAAAGACGTCCACTGCTGGACATAGGCCTCCCCCAAAGACTTCCACAATGACCGGTCCTGCGCCACCCGCATCCAGCGGACACCCGCGACCTTCACCAGGTCATCGGTCCACCGTGTGGGGGGCCTGCCCACGCTATTATAGTATTTAGTAGTATGTAAAGCCTAACCAGAGAGGGTCTCGTGGAAATTACTAAGTGTGAACTAGAATACACTAAGATTATAAAAGAGCACCATGGTCCAAAACATACCTCATTATATTATCAGACAATAAAAATACAATTGACAATAAAAATATTTGGGGATTCCAATTTATATCCAGACATTTACATGAGCAATTTTCAGTCCTCGCTGAAATAAAGCTTGGAAAGTAAGACCTGCTAAGAAGCAGTTCCACTCACCTAACCACGCCGACTCCGGTTCCAGCGTGTCCTCCGTCCTCGGGCGCTTCGCCGCCGGCTCCTCCTCCTCCACATGCGGCGCGTAGTACCCGCCCACCGGCGTCGCGATGAGCGGCGGCCGCGGCGCCATCGGCGGCAGCACCATCAGCGACGGCATCGGCTGCAGCAGCACCGGCGCCGGCGCCACCGGCCGCGGCGGCGCGGGCGGCGGCGCGGGCCGCGGCAGCGCCATGCGCGGCGGCGGCGGCGCCGACACCGGCTTCGGACCGATCTTCTCCTTCTCCTCGTCTGGCAGCAACCCTTTGACTTTATGAATCTGCTGGATCTGATCTTCAAGCGTAATATGCGCTCGGGCGGCTCTGGTCGCCGCTTCCACGCTGGACGTGTGCCCGTCCCAAGTGACCCGGTCGTCGCGTCTCTTCTCCTCCTCTCCGATCTTTTTACCGATAGCGGTTTCCTCGTCTCCGACACCGAAGATGTCGGTACGGCGCTCGGCGAGCTGTTTGAGGCTGGCCTCGATGGCGGCGCCGGGGGCGAGGGCCTCGTCGCGATCGGAGCGTTCTGCAGCTGCGCGATCTCGCTGTTCCAACCAGCGAGGATCGAGTAGACCGATACGGACGTGGTCTGCGACCTTGCTCGCTGGGATCTTTTCTCCTGTAATAGGGGATACGAGCCATTCGTCGCCGGGTGGGGCGGGAGCTGGTCGGGGCTGTTTCGGGTCGTACTGCTTGACCACGACGCGGTCCGGCCGCGGGGGTAGAGGTGCTTCTTCGCGGGCGGGTCGGCGCGGCGGCGGAGGCGCAGGCCGCTCATCCTCGCTCGATGAACTGTCCTCTTCCATGTCTTGAACGCGGGTATCGTCAGGTCTTTGTTGTTGCGTGCGGTCTTCCATCGTAGACAGTTCCTCATCGCTCTCGGATTCTGATTCAGATTCCAGCTGCATTTCAGTATCGTCGTCTATTGGAGCTGTGACGCCTCGCTCCTGTGCCAGCACTCTCGCACCGACCTCCAACGGCGTAGTCGGCGGCGGGAAGTCCCCAGGCTCCCCGGCTGGATAGTCCACCGTTTCGACGACTACGAAGTCGTGCCAGTCCACGCAAGCGTAAGCGAGTCGCTCGCGCTCGACTCTTGCCTCATCCTGCGCGCGGCGGCGGGCCTGATGCGCTAACCACGCGGCGCGCCCACGGGCCGCATCTAGCGCTCCCGTGCGGACTTCCGCTCCTAATTTTGCTGTCAGCTCCTTCGGAGGTAATAGTACCTTAGTGTACTGCTCCAGCAACCTTGTAAAGTACTGGAATAAAGAATGCTGTGGACGAAGGAAATCGAACTGATGATTTCGCTCCTCCTTCTTCATCAAATCAGTGAGGAACTGCCTTCCATTACGAGCGACGAACTGCGCTGTGAGTTTGACTATGTCCAACTCTAGGGCGGAGATGGAGGGTGCATCGGCGAGGAACTCAAAGTCTGGAGGAGGATCACGGGGTGGAGGGGGTTCGGCGGGGGCGGCGGCCTTGAGGAGCTCCTGCTGGCGGGCGGCCTGCGCCGGCGCCAGGGCGCCGCGAAGGCCCGGGGGGCCACCTGCTGATGGTGGCGGCCCAGTGTCTGGAAATGGACTCATGCTTGAGTTTTCATTATACAGGGTGGAATTTTATGCCATTTGGAGGGAAAGTACTGTAAATAATGGAGATAGCAAATTTCACCCAAAATGAATGTTTTTCCTTTATTTTTGAAATGAAACAATACTGCATTCAAATTTTCCTTTCATTTAATTTACCATGTACGTTAAAAACATTTGATCCTTTTCATTGACCCTGTCGATTGACGCCATAAAAGTACAGAATCTTTGAATGCAGTTTTTTTTTCTTTTCAAAAATAAAGGAATGTTTCCTTTTGAGTGAAATGTGCTATCTCCATTATTTCGAGTACTGTCTCTCAAGGTGTTAAAAAAATCCATCTTGTATAATAACCACTCTTGTATTTATTCAACAAAGCCTAATCCCAATATAGTCTAGTTTCCCATCTGAGTTGAAAATTAGAATGCCAGTGATTTCTGTAAAAAATGTTCCCCAACAGAAGGGAATCAGAAAGAAAGTATAACCATTTATTCTGTAGAGCACACACAAGGACAAGTAAAAAAACTGTTAATGTCTTCAGGCACATAGAGGTGTGCACAATGGGTCCAGCAATGTGTGTGATAAAGAAATGGTTGAGACTCAGCAGCTATCCGCAGGTCTTACAAACTGAAACACTGTTATTCTGCCACAGCCTATGAGGGCTATGAGTCTGAATCAAAGTCAAGTCCATTGTTAACATGAAAAATATGATATGATTAGGTGGTCAACCCGAATTAGAATACAAATGGGATAAGGTATGGCGAATTTTTATGGTACAAAATCAATTTAATACTATAACAAGGACTGGGATAAGTATTGTAGTTACTTTCAATTTGCATTATATCTAATTTAACACATACCTTTCCCTTCCCGGATCTCCTTGACCTTGTGCTGGTAGTAGGCATGGTACGGGTCTCCAGAATTGAGGAAGTTGAACTTGGGGTTCCCAAGCTCGTTCTGTCGGATGCGAGCCTCGAACTCAGGCCCGTTACGAGCCACGAAACTTGCTGTCTTGTCCACAATATCTTTGGAAAATGGTTAAGGAACCAGTTCATGCTTAACTATAATATGCAGTAGCTGTAATAAAAAACTTTTTAACATGTTCAATGACAGTATGTTGACAGAAGGGCCATATGTAGGTCACAGATATCAGAGTTAAGCAGATCTGCTCATTTAAGTTGAACAATTTCTGTACATCTGATCTAACCTCACTAATGCACAAATCAGAAAGTTTAAAAGAGACAGACAAGTGACATCTGACATGTTTCACCTTTCAGTGTCTCCATCTTCATAACTGAAAATTGTACTGAACTGATGTTGTGGTGTGTTAAGTTTATATGCGATTTAACATCCGGAAGGTCTTTAGAACATGCAACACCGAGTTTAGTGTTCATATTTTTTTTATAAATAGTACTCACTATTAGAAAGCTTTCCACAAAATTTCAAGTTGCGGAGACATATGAGAGAAAAAAAAATAGGAAAGTTGAAAGTTTCTATACTAAAATCGGTAAATAATACTACGCCATGACAGTCCGATTCCGCCTTAGCTCCGGCGCTGCGGGACGAGCAGCCCTTCCGCCCTCGCGTAACAAAGCATGATCGTCCATGCTCGGCTCCGCAGCTTCACCTTGCTGGTCGCCTTCGGCGACCAGGCTCAGCCGCTCCGCCTCGCACGGTTCCCGCGCTTTATCACGGCGGGCGAGGGCTGCTCTCCCTTCGCGCCTCCGAATTTTTATATACACTCTAGGGGTAGGGCAGACAAGACCACGTGGATAGTGGGGTGCTCTGATTCGGTTTTTGATATACCTAGGCCCCAGTGACGTGAGTGACGTAATCATCTGACTGTCATGGCGTGGTGTTTATTACCGATTTTAGTATAGAAACTGTCCAATATTTTTTACGTTTCCGCAACTTGAAATTTTGTGGAAAGCTTTCTAATCATGAGTACTGTTTATAAAAAAAATATGAACGCTAAACTCGGTGTTGCATATTCTAAAGTTGAGCCTATTTATGACATACACACTGTCAGTGACTAAACAAATAAAGCATGAATGTGTAGCTTGGTAAGTATTAAATTTAATATAGGTACCGTAAAACTCAAATGACACTTTTGTATGAATATAGAGAATGTATTAAGGAATGGAAGCATTTGTTTTGATAGAATTGAATAACAGCATTACCGGATTACCGATACCCTGTGCAAGTAAACAGGGCGAAAAGTACAAAAGTAGGTTATGTTGGAAAAACTGCTGCTTCGCAATTCCACGTAAATAACATAAATACTTGACCTATGATAAAAGGATACTCCTGACTTCGGGTGGTGGGTAAATGATGCCGATAACCGGTGGCGGGGGCGCCTGGGGCTCCTCCGGCGCAGCTTCTATCGGCTGTCCCGGAGGACCCATCATATCTATTGAAGGCATGATGCCAAGAACTGGCACCTAAATCTGCTTCTTTACACTATTCACTTTGTTACTTATTCCCTCGTATTGTATGATCGAAATATTAATACACGCTCGCCAAAACGTAGTGATTATATTCTCTTTGATTATATTCTCTTTGACGCTCGCTGTCGTTGTCAATTTATAACTTTAGCGAAATGGCGTCTCACTCCGTGGTTCTCCAAAACGTTTTAAATGATGACTCAAACAATATGACTTTAGTGCAATTGCATATGGTATTGGTAATTGTCATATGGCAACATTCTGGATGCAACTGTCAAAAAAAAAGGGGAAGCTTTCCGTAGTGTTTCCGTACTTCCACTTTATTTTCGGAATTAAAATTAAAGTTGACTCAATTAACGTGATTGCATAGGTTTATTATGTTGTTTGTGGGCCTTTGGACTTCCCGAACCTAATTTTCTATGGGTATGCGCGTTTCGCAATCGGAAATCGAGAGGAATCTTATGTGCGTTGTTTGTCTGTCATATACATAAGGGTCGGAATTCCTAAATAGACTTCTATGTCGGGCGATAGAATAAAAATAACATCGGTTTGTGTCCACGGGTCAGTGATTGGAGGAGCCTGATCCTGGCCGCGTTCTTCACGATGGCGGCGAAGATATGCTGTGCAACGTTGTTTATCCTCGGTGAGTTACGTTTTAAGTAAACAATTGTGACTTAACCGCAAGGCAAAGGCGCTATATTTGGAAATTAGACCGTATGTGAATATATTAATACATTGGCGGCGTTATCTGCAGTGATCGCGAGATATGTTTACTTTGTTTGAGAAGATAAATCTGCAAATATTCTATTGGATTTGTTTTTATGGAGCCCTTTTGATAAAATAGTTAGTAATATTTTCGATACAGGATCTGATCTGAGTTGCAGAGAAGTTATTTGCATGTAGCCTATGTTACATCCTTTACTCAGTGCAGTTCATCTATTTTTACTCGTGGTACTAGCAATGTTTAAATTTGCATCATTTATGCTATAATAAACCTAGTGGCTGACCCCTTTGAGTATTGTTGTTGTAGACTTTTAGACAAAAACTTTCAGAAGATGAATCCAACTGAATTAACATATTGTGTAGATACAGTCTATTTTCTGTATTATTTATAAGGGGCGGGGGGTGGTCACCATTTGTATACTTAATTAAATAACTTAAAAACTATCCATCTTAAAATTATCAAAAAATATTTATTTGAGATTCTCACAACAGACCCTTTCAAGTCATAGGTTGCATGTTAAACTTCTTATTTGCTTTTCAAATAATAATATTTATTTATGTGCTACATCTGTCTGTGGGTCAACAACTTTCATAGGTGTACCAAATTTCAACCCAAGCGGTTCAGTAGTTTGTAGTTTTGGAGCAAATTGCCTGTGACAGATGGACAGACAGACTGATACGTAATTGTTCCTATAAGGGTACCGTTTTTTCCTTTTGAGATTTGGAACTCTAGAAAGTGAAATGATGTCTGCAGTAAGTGATATTAACAAACACAGTGACATTTAATCATTAACAGACAAATACCATTCTAATCTATACCTACAAAATAGTATCATGTATCACTAATAAAACAGATCCCACAGGAGCTTTCATATTCACAGGGATGAGGTTAAATAACAAGGGATTTATTTTTGATGGAGCTACATTTGCCCAGTGGTTAAAATAAAATAAATAAATAAATTGTTTTTCTAAGGGCCAGGGCTCGGTTAATTTCAAAATCCTGAAATAGCCGAATATTTTTAATTAGTTTATGCTCTTTATGTAGGACTCAATAATGTAATTGGGTTATTACTTCATATTGTTAGATTGCCTGATTAAACATGAAATAGTAGACAAAAGCACGATAAGAACTAAAAAAATACCGGTATTTTTGTATGGACAGAATACCGGTTTCCGAGCCCTGGTACATGCAATGGTATTTTGACGTTATAAATGTTTCTTATGCTGCTAAGTGTCTCGTTTCGGGCGAAACGAGCAGCCTATAGTCCCCAGGTCAGGTAAAATATCATCAGTCATTTTCTCTTGGGCCATAACTTGTCAGATGCTTAAGAGAGTTGTATTATGAAGTCCCATGGATGTCAGCTGGCGCTCAATGGGTGGGTTGAGCAGCAGTAGCCTCCCAAATGCGTAATATTAAAATAAATTTAGTAATTTCCTCTTGATTGAAACTTTTATCAAATAATAACTAATAACTAAAAACTAGGACAGAAAAACATCTGCTAACTATAGAGTGGTGGTGGTGGGTTATCCATTAGCTGGTCACATGAACATATTTTTTTTATTATCAGTTGCTTGCTCTCAAATGAAACATTATCAGGTTACGTTATCACCCTAACTGAGACTGTCAGGTTACGTTATCACCCTAACTGAGACTGTCAGGTGACAGTTATCAGCCCAACTGAGACGGTTGGGGTGATAATCGACAATAAATTTATTTTTCACAATCACATTGATACTATTGCTCAAAGGGCCTACAAGCAACATGGTTTTCTATCACAGATATGTGCTTTTGTAGGCCATTTCAAGAACATGTCATGCATGATATTGTTCTACAGTTTTATCAGATCAGTTCTGGATGTCTGGTTTTTTGTCCGATGGTTCTGGGAGGCGCAGAACCGATCATTGTGGCACTCCTTGGGGGAAGCCTATGTCCAACACTGGACGCCCTTCTGCTGATAAGATGATGATGATGATGAATTCTGGAGTTTGCGTGAACTTTGAGCCCTTTCTTTAATTATTATAGAAATGAGATGGAACAAGTACAAAAGAAATTTCTAAAAGCTCTTGAAATTCCTATAATAACAGTCTTCCTCAATATTTTTGTTACCATTGGCTTTTTTTGTGTCCCAACCAATATAAGTCAAAACATTTTCCTCCACCTTTTCCAAGGCAATGTTTGGAGGCAACTCCCCGCAGTGTGCCTTAATGGAGCTTAATGCCAAGTAACTTTAGATAATGTTGTTTCCTACCGGGTTAAAATGCGTAAGCTAAGCTAATAGTTAATATGATCCTGTAAGTATTCAAAAATCAGCTGCTAATAAACCGAGGAAAAACTACTCAGTTAGCGCATTTAAATAGACAATCAATGCTCCTGTTTTGCTCCTGTGTTACAATCTTTAGGGCATCAGCTGATGGTTTTTCAAGCAAGCTACAACCAGCTGTCGTGTTTATTTATTCACAATTGCATATTAACTGTTATCTGAATTTTTTTCATTTGAGAGGAAATATGACTGAAAATATATTTTTTTTACATGTTCATGCGACCACCTTACGAATAATCCACCGTTGTATAGTCAGCTGACGATTTTTTTTCCTTAAGATGTTGGGTTAGCTATCGATAAAGTTGCAATCGAGAGGAAATGGCTACCACTTTCAACCACTCAACGGAATTGTAACTGACGTTCACAGAGCTCTATAATATAACTTTCTGAAGCATTGTACAAATTATGATGCGAGAGGAACTTTGGTCATGGAAATCTGTAGCTGTCCTGGTCTATAATGGAATTTCATACAAATTTTGAGTGCTTCTCCTGTTTCGCGTCGTCCATCAAAATCAACTTGTCCATGAATTGCTTTTCCCTGGCTTTTATATAGTGCGAAAATGATGTATTAATTTTTTATTTAATAAAGGGCTCCCTTATATTTTATTTGTTCATTAATTTAATAATTTTTGAGTTTAAATACCACCAACCTCATTATATTGAATTTATAATAAATATTCTGTTCTAGGCCTCCATGCAGTTCTGGGAGCGCCACCACAAGAAGAAAACTTGCCGCCCCGTCCTAAAGGCGGTGGCGTCGAAACTCGCTACTGCGCATACTACAACGGCTCGCAACCCACTTGCGACCCCAACGACCCCACCTGCATCCCCACCATGCAGCGGGAAGACTGCCAGCCCATCGAGAATGACAAGAGCAACCACTGCTTCCAACTATGGCACTACAACAGCACCACCAACTCTTCCACACTTCGCTTCAAGGGTTGCTTCCTCGACACTGTCTCCTGCAATGATAGATCCTCGCCCTGCCGGTTACACAATGCCAAACTCCTGCTTCTAACATGCTGCTGTGAAGGGGACATGTGCAATGCAAACGACACATTCCCGGGTCTTCCAGCTCCGGAATCTACTGATACTCCTGAAGAGGAAATACCAATGGAGAGGATACCTGGATCTGATGATGACACTAAAGCTATCATAGCTTACACTCTGACACCCCTGTTCATACTATTTGTCGCTCTGGTCGGATGCTACCTGCTATACAGGAGACGTAAAGGCAGCACGTTCGCAGAGCTCGCGAACGGGGAAGGCTCTCTATCGAGACCTCCATCTATGGGCGTTGGAATGGACAATGAGCCCGTTGATTTAGTCGGCTTGGTGACTTTGTGCGAGGTACACCATTTAATAGTATATTTACTTTGTCTTTTAATTTATTTTGAGTTTATTAAGCTCGTATACAGCTCTATTTGGATTTGGTGCGAAACGTAGGCTAGAATTGCATTACTTGTTTGCTAACGTCTTTGGGAATAGATTTCATAATAGAGACCACTCTCATACAAAAACTGATGCTCACACTCCCAAGTTAACGTAAATTATTAGTAGCAAATTATAACTATCAATTTAGAAAAGTTGAAAAGACCACATTTTCATTTCAAAGTTCAATATCTTAAAAAACGGCTGAACCCATTTTGAAGAAACATATCTAAGAACCATCGCTAGAAAACATGCTTAAAAATTTAAAAAAAAATCGCTTTTAAATTGGTTCATCTGTTAAAGAGCTATTGTGCCACAGACAGACACATATACACATGTTAAACTTATAACCTCTCGTTTGCGTTGCGTCGGGGGTTAAGAATGAACGTTAATAACCTCGAATTTTTTCCAGAATATTCAATTTTCTCTTATTTTTAGGTGCGGGCCAGGGGTCGTTTCGGAGCAGTCTGGCGCGCCCAGCTCGGCCAGAAAGACGTGGCGGTGAAGGTGTTTCCACTCCAAGACAAACAGTCTTGGCTCGCGGAGCAGGAGATCTACCGGCTCCCGAGGATGGACCACCGGGACATCCTGCACTACATCGGCGTGGACAAGAAGGGGGACAACCTAC
This sequence comes from Notocelia uddmanniana, assembly GCA_905163555.1. Classification (NCBI taxonomy): domain Eukaryota; kingdom Metazoa; phylum Arthropoda; class Insecta; order Lepidoptera; family Tortricidae; genus Notocelia; species Notocelia uddmanniana. The sequence continues at coordinate 4,096,645 of LR991054.1, forward strand.
AAGCCGAGTATTGGCTCATTACGGCGTACCATGAGAAGGTTTGTACACTTGCATAAGGAAATTTTTTGAATAAAAATCATGCTTTGATTTTTTTTAAGAATCGAGGTGTTCAAATAGTTTGAAATCAGCGAAAACAATAATAATGAATGAGTAATGACACAAGCACAACAATTGTGGTGTCACATTGTCATTATAGATTCAGCTGACGCATCACCTACTTTGCATTATTTCCTTTTGTTTGTATCTGGCTATGGCTGAGATACGCGTCATACTCGTGATCGGGTGCTGTTTGTGGAGTCCGGTCTGTTCATGCTTGCAAGGGCAAAGTAAATGCCTTAATACTAGTGTTATTTTATTGTATGTAGATTGACGAGAGACATAATCCTGTTCTGGATTAGTTTTATTGTTATAGACGCTTAGAGACCTTATACATCTCTAACAATATTAAGTTTACTTATTTTAATTTTAGCGCTTAGAGATCATTTACATCTCTAAGGACTTTTAAATAATTGTTATTAATCGTATTTGGACGCTCAGAGACCATATACATCTCTGAGATATTAAATTAATTTTATGTACTTTTTGTTTATTCGGACAGATCGTATTTAATACGTCCTTAATATTTGTAAATTTATTTTTATATAATTGTTAATCAGTATATTTTTTAATCATTATTATTAAGTAAGATTGTCAGTTTTTTTTTAAATTGTATAAATTCACGCTTTGACTTGTAAAAGTGCCCTTGTGGCCTATTTGCAGAATAAATATTTGATTTTGATTTTATCGAGTTGGACTTTAAATTATATCAAGGCAAACGAATGGACTTTATAAATCAAGTCAAGGCAGATTTATTTAAAAACATAATAATAAGTGAAAAAAAAACGTAACCTATTCGTAATAGGATTGTGTCCTAAGAGAAATTAGTTAATCTGTTGGTTAGATTACCAAAAAAATTAAAAAACATATTTTTTACTGACTAAATAAGAATGAAGATATAGCGCGCTAACCACGTGACGTCACGTCGTGCTTATACTCTACAGCACGGCGTTACGTCACGAGCCCCCATTCCTTAACTTTTACTCTCTTTATTTTTTTCATTTTTGTTTGATTGACAAAGGAAAAAATACGCGTCGTTCATAATAATAAAAATAAAGATCATTTATTTCCAAATTATTAACAGAGTATACCAGGGGTCTCCGCACTAGGCTACGCCTGTATCGCTGGGAACCAGTTACAATTTGAGTTTCAGAACTAGTTACAATTTCATATTCTAAAAGTTGATGATAAACTTACAAACTAAGGTTAATACAAAACAGAATGCTGCGACTAAATAATTTTATCTAATAAGTCTTCTGTCGTGGCTTAACTCTGTGAGTGCAAGAGTTTGAAAAGCAGTTTTTTCGCCTCCATCTGAGTGCAATCCCTGAGGCTACATAGTTTATTTATTGCATTGTATGTTGATTGTATTTTTTGATAATCTAACTGACGAGCTAACTATAATATTGTTTTACCCAGGACACTGTCTAATTCCATGCATTAGCTAATTTGTCTCGGGTGTTCTACAAAATGTTCCCAAAAAATGTATGCCCTATGTCACCCAACAGGGCTCCCTCTGCGACTACCTGAAAGCTCACACCCTCAGCTGGGCCGACGCCTGGCGGATCGCCGCCTGCGTCGCCCGCGGCCTCGCCCACCTGCACGAAGAAGGGGGAGGCAAACCCGCTGTCGCCCATCGAGACTTCAAATCCAAGAATGTCCTGTTGAAATCCGACATGTCGGCTTGCATCGCGGACTTTGGGTTGGCGTTAGTGTTCGTCGCGGGGCATGGCTGTGGCGATGCGCACGGGCAAGTGGGGACGAGACGGTACATGGCCCCGGAGGTGCTGGACGGCGCGATCAATTTCACGAAGGACGCGTTCCTGAGGATAGATATGTATGCGTGCGCGCTTGTGCTTTGGGAGATCGCTTCGAGGTGAGTTGTAGTTTGTATTTTTGTTGTCTATTATATTATAACTGCTGGCTTTCATTTATTTATTTATAAACATTCTCTTGTGGACTTACAGTTGCCCAAAGCGTCCACAAGACAGATATTATACAAAGGTTTCTTAGGTACTAAACGCTAATTACTACATTTATAATTATTATATTTAAATATTATCTATATCAACATACTACAGATAGCTAAGACTATTTGCAAAACGAATAATTTTTAGTCTAAGTGGCGACCCACTGTCTGCAAACACATCGGCGTCCTGGATTTGCGCAAGGAAACCATTCAGTAGTGCGATGGCTCTGGCAGTAGGTGCATTGCGGGCTTGTAAAGTGCGAGTTCTACTCGTGTGCGCAAATAGGACCCGTCCCCGCGTTTCATATTTAAGGGTGTTCTTTCGACTTGATTCGATCCGGATATCCGGGCTAAGATCAGGGACTATACCTATTTTTCGTAGTCTGTTAAGATACTGGATGTTGGGAATTGGGAACTTCTTTTTATACAAGATAGATATGCAACTCCACTCCAAGATTGCGACTCTAAAAGAATCACCAGCGCTTTGCCGACCCTGTATTGAATTACTTTAGCTGTCAATTACTTTTATTTCCTTTTGTTTCGTACCGAAGCTGGTAGGTACAATTAAATACATCTTATCACTTGGTCGAAGAACTATTATACAGACCTAAGACCATAAAACAAAAACATGTATTCAACTTCCGAACAAGCATTGATGCCTTTGATCATTAAATAAATAAATAGTAGGGGGACAATTTTTACACAATTCGAACTAGTCCCATAGTAAGCTTAATAAGGCTTGTATTATGGGTACCGGGATTCGAACCCGGGACCTCTAGCGTCGGAGGCAGTGTCACTACCAACTAGGCTAACAGGCCGACAAAACATCACATTGGATCATTATGATGACCAAATAGCGATAGCATAAAAGCCGATGTTTTAGCCATGTTTTGCTTGTCAGATGCGACGAAGGCGGCATTGAGCCCACAGCCCAGTACCGCCTCCCCCTTGAGGAGGAGGTTGGGCCTCACCCGGGACTCGAGGAGATGCAGGAGGCCGTGGTACAGCGTAAGCTGCGGCCCGCCATCCCGCCGCGGTGGAGGGAGCACCCCGTAAGTCCAATACATTAATAGCACTTGCTTCATGTACAGGAAGGTTCATTTTGGAACAAACAAAACACTGACCCGCCAGCCGGCAGCCAGTGGGATAGCACCATACGATAATAGTACTTACTTCAAGTATAGGAAGGTTCAGTTTGGAAGAAACACAGACAGAACACAGCTGTACCAATCTGGATAGCACCCTGCGAGTATCATAAGATGATAAATGATAATACTCACTTCAAGTACAGGTAGGTTCAACAACAGACAGAACACTGTGCCGCTAATCCGCAGTGGTCAGCACTGTGTGTGAGTACCGTAGGATAATAGTACTAAGTATTAACTTCAAGTACCGGAAGGTTCATTTTGCAACAAACAGACTGAACTCTGCCCCACCAGCCCGCAGTAGTGGATAGCACCGTACAATAATGAATGAATGAAGCATTTATGCGAAACACAGACACAACAACATTAACATACACTACAAAATATGGAAACAAAGGTTACAATGCTGCAAGTGTTTCGGAATAGGATAACACTCAGCATGTGTCGCAGCACAAAGTGTTGCGACGCTGATTTTCAGTGTACCCATTGACACGAAAATACAAACACAAAACAATAAAAAAACATAAATTACACTAAGCGAGATACAAAAATAATTTGGGTTTAATAAATAAAATAAATAAATACAAGCAATAAATAAATAAATAGTACTTACTTCAAGTAAAGGAAGGTTTACTTTGGAAGAAACACAGACAGAACACAGCTGTACCAATCTAGATAGCACCCTGTGAGTATCATAAGATGATAAATGATAATACTTCAAGTACAGGTGGGTTCAACAACAGACAGAACACTGTGCCGCTAATCCGCCGCAGTCGTATATATACTAGGTGGCCCATTCAAATCGGTCAGTATGGGAAAGTCTGAAACTATAAGACATACGAAGATTTGTTCTTAGGAACCATGTCACCGATTTTGATAAAAAGAAAAACTGCATTCATACATTTGAAAAAAACACTGTACCCAGCTAGGGAATCGAACCCGGTTGTTTTGAAAAAATAAACTTACACTATTTCTATTCAGATATCGTTTGTGTAGGTCTTAAGCAGTAAATGTCTCTAAGAAACATAATGTCTAAAATGAATAAAATGCATTTTTTTCACATACTTTAATTTATCATAGTAGGTGTTCAAAGTGACCACCGTTACAATATTCAACAAGTTCAGGCATGTAAAATTGTCTCTATGGTTGTTTGTACCTCTCTACTTGTAAAATCGGTGACATGGTTCCTAAGAACAAATCTTCGTATGTCTTATAGTTTTAGACTTTCCCATACTGACCGATTTGAATGGGCCACCCTGTATATAATATCGTCCTTGAACATTTCAAAGTAAACCATGTCCTATTTCGCATTAAAAGTGCGTTATTGGAAATGTTTTATAAACTTTGGCAGGTGGTAACGACTTCTAAATATACATTAAAAAATCTGAAATTAATTACTAATTAATAGTTTAGTGGGTAGAACGATATTATCGGTTGAGAGTTAAAAAAATCAAAACTTGAAATGTTCGAATCACCCTTATAATTAGGTCTTCTCGCTAGGCTCGTTACAGCGACTCTCGAATTTTAATAATTATGTAACTGTTGCATAAAATACTACAACATGTGGCAAATACCCAAATCCGTTGTGCAGGGTTTGAACGTGCTCTGCGACACCATGGAGGAGTGCTGGGACCACGACGCCGAGGCGCGGCTGTCTGCGTCGTGCGTGCTCGAGCGCGTGGGCATGCAACGCCAGGCCGCCTCCGACACCCCCCTCCTCATACACGACCTCACCTGCTGACACACGCCCCTCATACACTTCTAGACGTGAGTATGTGACTACGTGCGTTGTCAAACCTTTAGTGAGTGCAATGACTTGAACTTGTAGTGTTTTGTGGTAGCAGTGTTGGTCCTTACAGGTTATGAACCTATGTCTAAGAGACGATGTCTTTGTGTGTGTACAGTAAGTAAGTGCATTCAAGATCTCGAAAGACGAACGTTTTCTTGAATTGTGTTAACACCCTCAGGCCTTAGTAGTGGTGTTTCTATAGAATGTATCACTCAAGCAAATGAATTATGATTTGGAACTTCGAAGGACGGATGCGGCGACTGCGGTGCGCTATAAGTGGGAGCGAGAGATCGGAGCATGGTTTTTCCTCATATGCAGCACCTCTGCCCTTCCGCTACTGCTCAAAGTCGTGGCCGAAGCCTTAATATTTTGGACGAAAAATAAGCATGGCAGGGATTTCGTGAATAACCATGTCTACTCATACACTATTGTAATAATTATGTTTCTTATAACATTGTAAACTACGTACGTAAATAGTCTAAAGATACATATATGTTTAAGAAGATTGAGAAGGTTGAATGCACTCACATTGTTACACTAGGCATTAAGCCAAAAAGCGGAATTGCCTTCAATCAATGAATTATTCATAAATATATATACGTTTAAATATACGTTTTTAGCTTACATTTTAGCGTTGTGCGCCGACTAAAATGGAATCAGTAAAATTATTGCAGATATTGTTTTATCTGTTAGCGACAACCAGATGGGTCATTTATGATATTTAGTTACTTATATACATTGTAATTTACATTTAACAATCGTTTATAAAAATCACTGTCGAGTAGTGTGAGATATCAACTTCCAGTTGAATCATAATAAGGATTGTCCTGTTGCGAACGGCATCAGCGGCGATATCATGAGAATTTAAATTCGAAGTTGGTATTTCCAACTCTGTCTCTCGATATTTGTGCAATAAAGACGGAAATATCCGAACTTCCAATTACAACATTCGTTGTTATAGCTCTGTTATTCAGTTGTTTGTTGACGTCACATCGCGATGCAGGCGTGCTCGGCGTTATTAAACTTTAAACACCTATCCCCTCATCCTCATTCAGAAACAGAGGTTTCTTAGTTATGATTATTATCAGGGGTCGTACTTTTCGAGCCGGTGACGTAAAATTGACGTCACACTGCATATAGGTGATTCCAATTGCTGTTATGGTATTTATCAATCATTAATCATCAATCATTTAATCATGCGTCTATAAATTTTATAATGGTCGTTTCTTAAAATACGACTTAATGCATCCGAAGATTAGAAAGGATTTCTTTTTCTATTTATAATTTTAATTTATAAGCAGGTGAGGAACTCTTAGTTTTTCAAGTTTTATAACAAGTTATAGGAATGTTGAATCTAAATATGAACGTAAACTCTCTATGACGACGAGATTTGTTTAATTGTTGGTACCTAATAGCTGGTATTGCACATAAACCAGTCACAAAAACTTACAGTAATACTCAATGTTGTACTGTAAGAGTTGTTATGTGACAGGCAAAATGCGGTTGTTACAGGGGCATAATTGCAAAAAGTGTATGTATACATAATTATTGAATAATTAATGATGATTAAGTGATTACTATAACACTAATTTAAATAATCATATATGGAGCGTGACGTCACCCGGCACGAAAAGTACGAGCCCTGATTATTATGAATGAGGGGGTATAGAAATAACTGCTAGATCTTCGCATATGGGTACAAATTTGACCATCATTAAGGCATTTAAAGTCTACAATTTAATTGATTCCGTTGTGACACGAAAGTTACCCACGTAAATTGTATGAAAAATCTTCGTTTCAATTGTAGTTGTAGTCTGGGAGCATCAGTCATGGATAAGACTAATCATTCAATTAAGACAAACCTCAAGTCCTCGCTAAAGAGAAGATATATATTCCCAGGATGTTGCGTGAGCCTATTGAAATCAAGAAATACCCTAATTTTAATAGAGGATGGTTTTTCTTTACCACCTGCTTGGGGTCGTGTAGTCTATATGATCAAGGAACAGTCAAGGCATAAGATTGTAAGACCATAACGACGAACATGACATGATACCTCATATGATATTTATTATTGACATATGATCTTATGAAAATTACATAATCACTAGTGATCGTGATTATATAATTTTTGTAGTGACAAAGAGAATTGATTTGTGAATTATTAGAATGAATTTGAATTTTAGATGTGTAAACTTACCTTAAAATTTGTATGTGGGTAGTTTGCATAATAGTTATTTGACAGAGAAAATTTATATTACTCTCAGTCTACCCGCTTGACGACGAGTGCTGCAAAGGGCTCGAAACGTCGGGATATAATCAATCTACACGCAACTAAATCCGATTTATGGTTTCATTCAATTAAATTGTATTCGATGGTCCAAAATTTTGGTCCTCACCCATATAGCACACCGCGCAACCGCAATTTTCTGGCAGCTTCATTATTTTTGTTGATACTGTTTGTGCAATAATTCTGTGCTAAATGTTAGGATTTTTCCATCTGTTTATGTTTTCCCAACAAGTTTTACACTTTTGTTTATGTGTTGTCCTCTAAAGGATTTGCTGTTACTTTTAACATAAACGACCGATTTTTGATCACAGTTTACTACACAAAATGGACTACTATAAAAATATAATTAACAGAATGTATATTACATATACATATTATTATACATGTATATAGTTTACAAATTGACTGGCACTCAAAGTATTTTAAATGGTATATCGTTGGGTAGTTGAATTAGAGTGTTTCTTGTCACTTTATTATGACTAAGATTGACAATGCAGTCGACCACTGTCACTTTTCCCTATATACAGTCAGTAATAGAAATTCTCGCGTACCGTATAAAAGAATTAAAAAAACTACACGTTATATAACTTAAGTGGCAGTGGGCGGGGCACATAGCACGCAGAACCGATGGCCGTTGGGGAGGAAAGGTTCTCGAGTGACTGATGACCTGGTAAGGGTCGCGGGTGTCCGCTAGATGCGGGTGGCGCAGGACCGGTCATTGTGGAAGTCTTTGGGGGAGGCCTATGCCTAGCAGTGGACGTCATTCGGCTGAGATGATGATGATGATGACACGTTATATTGTCAGCAGAGCCCTTGTAGATATTTTTGTCTCCTCACTAGTGTTGGGATCTGCTCGCAATTGTGCCCGAAGTTCGGATGTTTAGGGATCAAATGTCACCAGAACGTGCTATTCTGACTGTTATTGCCATACATTGATTGACGTTTGGAATTAAAAAGGATATGGTATCCTTGGCACGTAAGCAGAACCTGTAGTTAAATTTCAGGGTTAATATGAAATGAGGCGGGGCGAACCGCGCGTATCCATAGCAACGCGGTGGCGTGGATGAGAGGGTGGATAGGGGCAATGGCCTACCCCTCAAAAGCAGGCGCCAGCTGCTCTCTTTCTAACTATATAAAAGCTCACCCCCCACCGCTCCTCTAAAAGTGCCCCTCCCCTGACTGATATGCCCCTCTCGTGCACCAAATCTTGAATTTACTGGGTTACATGCTATAATATGAACATGCGCACTAGTGAATCTGCGTGACTGACGCCATGTTGGTTCTACTTTCGTGCCGGCGACTGTAATAAAGTTAAAAGTAAAAGCAATGTCGTCTGGTGATATTGAAGTTGTATTCGTAAGGAATTGGGGTAACACACCAAATACGCAATATAAAAAGAGACGTAATTAATATTGTTGTTTGGTGTTAATATGGTATATTTTCCTTAATGTACATTATAGGATATGTTTTGACTTTCATGTGGTGTAACGTAGAACAATAAGAAGTAGCGCTCCCTTTGATATAGGGCAGCGTGTTTCGATTAAGACCTTTCACTTCACGAATAATGACTAGGATACCTTTAAATTGGTCAGTTTATGTTGGGTCTACGGACTGGAATACTTTTAGAGAAACGACAGTGACATAACCTGCCATTTGATTGCTTAAGGTTTCAAACTTACATATGTGGAATGACATTGAGATCAAGCTTTGAAAACGTTACGTAATCACCCGGCTCGTCGTGACGTTAGTGACACATTAACTTGTTAATTTTTTAAGCGAAGTAACACTAACGTCCCTCGCGTACGTAAACACAGATTCGTAACCAATTACGATAACGACCTGTTTAGCCTAGTTGGTAGTGACTCTGCCTCCGAAGCTAGAGGTCCCGGGTTCGAATCCCGGCCAGGGCATTTATTTGTGCGTTTTTCACGGATATTTGTTCTTGGGTCTTGGATGTTTTCTATGTATTTATCTATATAAGTATGTATATCGTCGTCTAGTACCCATAGTACAAGCTTTGCTTAGTTTGGGACTAGGTCGATTTGTGTAAGATTGTCCCCCAATATTATTATTATTATTATTATTATAAAAAAAAATCTTCACACGAAAACATCTTTCTTGTAGGAAACTCGTTGCAGTCGCAAAATTCGCTAAACACTAGGAATTTTAGGGTTGTTATGTAGGTAGGTTCAGATGCCCGAAGGGCAATCTGCTTAGAAATAGCTGCGCGGGGCTCCGTTGGAACTGTCGCATTACGAAAAATGGGATCGCGACGGGTCTAACAACAAGAAGAAGAATTTATTTATTTAACATGCAAAAACACAAAAATCTGAGATTTTAAAAAATCTTAAGCGCTAAATACGACACTCAGCATGTTGTCACGGAATCCGCGACGCTGATTTTCAATGAGTGCCGTAAAACTAAAAACTTTCGTACAAAATGTAAAAAAATATTTGTCCGCAACTGGTTTCGTATGAGGACAATTCAGTATTGTACCGTAATTGGTTACGAACCTGCGGTACGCGGCCGAAGGGTAACGTCAATTACTGTTGAATCTCTAGAAGTGTCCCAGACTGAGGACCAGTCAATAATTGACTAAAGTACAGTAGCGGCATGAAAAGGTTCGGCACTCGTCAATTTTAATGTCGTTAAGGTCGAAAAGTGACGAACCTTTTCATTCCGCGACTATACACTATTTTCATTAGAGTTCGGTGTATACAAATATCACCTCGGTACAATTTATAACCTTAAAACTTAATACACCGCACTTCCGCGCGCCAAAGCCGATAAAGTAATTTTATATAGAACACTCCCGTGAGTTTGAGACATATTAAATATGAAACGGGTCACTCACGTCTTTAAGGTCGAATATCGCTCGACATGTTTCAGACCGGTCCGCGGTCCTTAATCATGAGCACCTATCGCAGCGGCGGTTTTCTTAGCAAACAGAAGAAAACCGCCGCCGCGATAGGTGCTCATGATTAAAGACCGCGAACCGGTCTGAAACATGTCGAGCGATATTCGACCTTAAAGACGTGAGTGACCCGAAGAAATTAGTGTAATATTTCATCCTTGATTATCTTGATGTCGCACACCTTTTCACGAATCTAAGGATCCTGTCATAGTCCTATGTACAAGTGTGCCCTCCATTGTCAAATTCCGCCTTTAGGTAACTAGTGAACTGAAATGTAATACATACGAAAATGGACTTTATCTGTCTGGCTACACCTTATATCTAATGGTTAGTTAAAAACACGGACATTCTTTCACTTTTGGCTAAGGAAACTTAATGGTTTATGTGATGTTGAATTGTTTGTTCGTTAGGTATAAACCAACCATTAAATTAGGTTGTGGCCAATGGGGTTGGTAACTGTCAAATGTTCGACTAGATGGCGCCATTATAGATCTATCTGCCACTAGCCTTTTCTATGGGATTTGGCTTAAACGGCTTTATACTAAACAAGAAAATTCCGAAAAAAAAACAAGAATTTGACAGTTTTGGTAGGACTGACAGGTTCATCCTATGCTGGCACCATCTGCAAATACCTTCGCCCGGCCAACCCCATTATCATGTAAGGCCCATGTGCATAGAATGTACATATCACGAACAATCCGATTCAAACCTTTCGTAAAGGCATAAAGTATCATTTCTTTTGTTATTTTCAAAAGTTAACCAATCAACTTAAAAATCCGGCTGACAAAAGTAAATAATATTGTACTTTGGGCCTTACGAATCTATGAATACTAGTTGATATTTGACTTAAGATTTTGACTAGTTTTGAGAAGTGTTACTTGTAAGTTACATTAATCAATGCTTGAGAGGAATCTGTGTTGACTGCACAGGATTTAATGAGCCTTGGTCTCAATGCAAAAACAAAAAGATAGAGGGAGCATTATGAAGAACATATACTACTATATTATAAGATTTCAAGCTAACATGATCATTAACGTTAGACTTAAAGTGCTCGAACTTTTCGTGCCTGTGACGTAAAATTGCATATAGGTGATTCCAATTGGTATTATAGTAATGATCAATCTTTAATCATCAATCAATCATGCATTATAATGGTCTTTTTTCAAATACAGCCTATTGCATCCGACGATTATAAAGGATTTATTTTTCTATTTATAATTTTATTTTATAAGTAGGTTAGGAAAAAGGTTCGAGCCGATTGTTGATCAGGCCAGGGTTCGAACTTTTCGTGCCTTGTGACGTCACGCTCCATATCTTACCAACAATTAAACAATCATATTTAGATTCAACATTCCTATAACCTGTTATAAAACTTGAAAGACTGAGTTCCTCACGTGCTTGTAAATTTAAATTCTAAATAGAAAAAGGAATCCTTCATAATCCTCGGATGCAATAGGGTATTTGAAAAAATACCACAATAAATGCATGATTAAATGATTGATGGTTAAAGATTGATAATTACTATAACACCAAATTGGAATCACCTATATACAGTGTGACGTCAATTTTACGTCACCGGTACGAAATGTTCGAGCCCTGATTATATTTACTGAGTGTGAGTTCCCGATATTTCGGCGCTGTTAATCCTTGAAAATGGTTATTGCAACAGCGCCGAAATGCCGGGATCTCAGTAAATATAATATACATGGTTATACTATTTACTATATTCATTATACCTATACAAATCATGTAAACAAATCACTTTCGAGTACTTCAAATGGACATCTTCAAGTTCGTTACTTCGGAAATTGGTCACTTTATAAAACGGTCCATTTGTTGCCGACTTATGAGGAATGGATAATATGAAGGTTTAGATTAAAGAAACTTCTATATGTGATGATACTAAAACTGAGAGTATCTTATGTGGTTTTTCCTGTGTACTCAATATTGGACACTAATAAGATGCCATAAGGGTGTAAATTTCACCGATACGCTAAATTCAAAGCTTTATAATAATAGATTGCAGCTTTTATTAATGAAATGAACGATCGAAGTTTAGATAAATATTTTTTTGTATACTAATTTAGTTTTTACAATTATATTTTTCTTATACGTATTTTAAGATTACTTATAACTTCTTTTAAGTTGTTAGTTGATGGGGTACCCCTTAGGTACATATCTTGCCAAATTTGTAATGAATTGTTTGTAGTTCGAAAATATATATCATTAACTTATCACGAAAACGGATGAACGTTGTTATCATCATATTAAAGTGAGATATTCTGTGACTGGTATTAAGTACTCGTATTTAATTTAGACATATATTTTCAAAGGCAGTCAAATTACTACGATTGTCTTCTTAATACAGGCTGTTTGGCAGATGGATAGACAAACGTGTATAGGGAATAGATGAGGTGAGGTTATCGAGCACCAAAAAATTTACTTGTTCCCAAAGATTTCTTTTACGGAATTTTTTATTTTTATTTCTCAAATCTATGGGCCTAAGTCAATTTTTAAGCGTATGTCCATCCATCTGACCGCAATTTAATGAAGTTTTGAGGATTGAACGGTCTTTGGAAATATACGCCTGTTTGGTAGCATGTTTGCGTTTACATCCGACGTAAAGCGGTTGTCCCACTCGCACTTACGTACAAGTTAGTGAAGGACGGGTGCTTTATATCCGAGAAACGCTATCGTGCTAGGCTGAATGTCGTTGAGGGGTGATTATGGGGTATCCTATAGGTAAGACTGGCATTATTTGTGCGTTTTTGGTACTTTTTCTCATCGTTTAAGCAATTAGTAGACTACAGAAAGCAATGGAGTAGCGTATATTCGGCCTAGGCGCCGGCTAAGTCGGGTAGTAAAGGGAAGATAGAGAATGGCAATTACTCCACCGATAAGAGCAAGCCATGATCAGATAAAAAGCGAGATTTAAAATCTGATAATTTACAGTTAAAATATAATGAAACGGGTCACTCACGTCTTTAAGGTCGAATATCGCTCGACATGTTTCAGACCAGTTCGCGGTCCTCCATCATGAGTACCTATCGCGGCGGCGGTTCTTTTAGTTAGACAGTTACTAAAGAAGATGTCGCTAGTGATTTTTCCGACTACAATTGTTAACCTTTTCGCTGCCACAGTAGATTCCGTAAGTTGTGTCTCACAGGCCTGTCGTTGTAGCAAAATAATGAAAATGAACATGTAGCTTGCATTGACATCGACTTGATATGAAGTCATGGCGTGTGGGGTACTAAAATGTACTGACTTATCAAGTTAATGGCGGCGAAAAGGTTAAACCTATGAACAGGTGCGATTTGTTACAAATTATTTGACTTCTAACAAAACATCAGGCCTGGGGAGTCACAAAGGATATTTGAAAACTCAAAATTATATCATAAACATGGTTTATTGCGTTATGATATAATTTTATCGTTGATGCGTATAGAGTCTACTAATCTAACGATCCTATCACCAATTTATTATATTTTTGATGTTGATTGTACTGAGTTATCAAAACTTGATCTGAAATTTGTTGTAATTGTAAAGGAACTTTATAGAACCGAACCTAAGAGCATTTAAATAGGCAGCGTCCTGTTGAAGTTAAAAACGATTTTGCTTTCTTTAGTGATCACTGATCACAATACTACACTTAGAATGTATGAATGCGGAACCATCTGGCGCGCTAACATGTATCTTTGATCAAACTCGTTATATCAAATGTTGTCATATTTACTATCTCTTTCGCACTCGCGTGGCCTTAAAAATAATGAAATAAATAAATAAATATTGGGGGACAATTTTACACAAATCGACCTAGTCCCAAACTAAGAAAAGCTTGTACTATGGGTACTAGACGACGACATTCATACTTATATAGATAAATACATACTTAAATACATAGAAAACATCCAAGACCCAAGAACAAATATCCGTGAAAAATGCACAAATAAATGCCCTGACCGGGATTCGAACCCGGGACCTCTAGCTTCGGAGGCAGAGTCACTACCAACTAGGCTAAACAGGCCGTCAAAAAAAAGCTTAAAGAGAATGTATCGCATCGTTTATGGCCCCAGTCGTCAGTTACGGTTACAATGTAATTTTATTCCCTTCGGACGCGGACGTACCTGCATGTTCGTTTCGTAACCAGTTGCGGTAGAATACTTTTTGTCCTCGTACGAGACCAGTTGTGATTGTAGAATTTGTATTCTTTGTATGAAACCAGTGACACTCATTTTTTTTTCGTAATTCGACAGTTCCGACGGAGCCCCGCTGCGCGGAAATCTATTTCGGGGCAAATCTTATGCTAATCCATGCGATTGTAACTGGTTTCGTATGAAGCTGAAAAAAAATTACGTAATTGGCTACAAATCTGTGGTTACGGCAGCCGAAGGGATTTTATTAAATACAGTTTACTTCATAACCAGATTTTGTTCAAAATAATTAAACGCTACTTCTATACACTGTTGATAATAAAAGAGCCGTGGATAGTAATCGTCTATGGAGCAGTTTTTTGTAACGCTGTAATTACTGTCGATTGTACCCTAATATGCGAGGTGAGAGGTCCCAACGGTGTGTGATATATTGTTAGTTTTGAACGCCAGTAACTATAGGTGTCGCATGTTGTCGTGCCAACGGCGCCAAAAACTACAATAGGCGTTAAGAGTGCGCAGTACGCTCGGTTCTCCATACAAACGTATTTAGGCTGTCATTTTAAAACGCCATCGTAGAATAACATGAAACTTTGTATACACAATGGGATCCAGCATATCTAGGTCGGAAATTAGTTTCTGTTGCTTGAAACTATGATGGAGAAATAATACAGCGATTATTAAGGTTTTCATACAAGCCGTAAACTCAAAAAACCGCCGTATTTTTTTTCTTTTACAATTTTCTGGCAGCTTCATTATTTTTGTTGATACTGTTTGTGCAATAATTCTGTGCTAAATGTTAGGATTTTTCCATCTGTTTATGTTTTCCCAACAAGTTTTACACTTTTGTTTATGTGTTGTCCTCTAAAGGATTTGCTGTTACTTTTAACATAAACGACCGATTTTTGATCACAGTTTACTACACAAAATGGACTACTATAAAAATATAATTAACAGAATGTATATTACATATACATATTATTATACATGTATATAGTTTACAAATTGACTGGCACTCAAAGTATTTTAAATGGTATATCGTTGGGTAGTTGAATTAGAGTGTTTCTTGTCACTTTATTATGACTAAGATTGACAATGCAGTCGACCACTGTCACTTTTCCCTATATACAGTCAGTAATAGAAATTCTCGCGTACCGTATAAAAGAATTAAAAAAACTACACGTTATATAACTTAAGTGGCAGTGGGCGGGGCACATAGCACGCAGAACCGATGGCCGTTGGGGAGGAAAGGTTCTCGAGTGACTGATGACCTGGTAAGGGTCGCGGGTGTCCGCTAGATGCGGGTGGCGCAGGACCGGTCATTGTGGAAGTCTTTGGGGGAGGCCTATGCCTAGCAGTGGACGTCATTCGGCTGAGATGATGATGATGATGACACGTTATATTGTCAGCAGAGCCCTTGTAGATATTTTTGTCTCCTCACTAGTGTTGGGATCTGCTCGCAATTGTGCCCGAAGTTCGGATGTTTAGGGATCAAATGTCACCAGAACGTGCTATTCTGACTGTTATTGCCATACATTGATTGACGTTTGGAATTAAAAAGGATATGGTATCCTTGGCACGTAAGCAGAACCTGTAGTTAAATTTCAGGGTTAATATGAAATGAGGCGGGGCGAACCGCGCGTATCCATAGCAACGCGGTGGCGTGGATGAGAGGGTGGATAGGGGCAATGGCCTACCCCTCAAAAGCAGGCGCCAGCTGCTCTCTTTCTAACTATATAAAAGCTCACCCCCCACCGCTCCTCTAAAAGTGCCCCTCCCCTGACTGATATGCCCCTCTCGTGCACCAAATCTTGAATTTACTGGGTTACATGCTATAATATGAACATGCGCACTAGTGAATCTGCGTGACTGACGCCATGTTGGTTCTACTTTCGTGCCGGCGACTGTAATAAAGTTAAAAGTAAAAGCAATGTCGTCTGGTGATATTGAAGTTGTATTCGTAAGGAATTGGGGTAACACACCAAATACGCAATATAAAAAGAGACGTAATTAATATTGTTGTTTGGTGTTAATATGGTATATTTTCCTTAATGTACATTATAGGATATGTTTTGACTTTCATGTGGTGTAACGTAGAACAATAAGAAGTAGCGCTCCCTTTGATATAGGGCAGCGTGTTTCGATTAAGACCTTTCACTTCACGAATAATGACTAGGATACCTTTAAATTGGTCAGTTTATGTTGGGTCTACGGACTGGAATACTTTTAGAGAAACGACAGTGACATAACCTGCCATTTGATTGCTTAAGGTTTCAAACTTACATATGTGGAATGACATTGAGATCAAGCTTTGAAAACGTTACGTAATCACCCGGCTCGTCGTGACGTTAGTGACACATTAACTTGTTAATTTTTTAAGCGAAGTAACACTAACGTCCCTCGCGTACGTAAACACAGATTCGTAACCAATTACGATAACGACCTGTTTAGCCTAGTTGGTAGTGACTCTGCCTCCGAAGCTAGAGGTCCCGGGTTCGAATCCCGGCCAGGGCATTTATTTGTGCGTTTTTCACGGATATTTGTTCTTGGGTCTTGGATGTTTTCTATGTATTTATCTATATAAGTATGTATATCGTCGTCTAGTACCCATAGTACAAGCTTTGCTTAGTTTGGGACTAGGTCGATTTGTGTAAGATTGTCCCCCAATATTATTATTATTATTATTATTATAAAAAAAAATCTTCACACGAAAACATCTTTCTTGTAGGAAACTCGTTGCAGTCGCAAAATTCGCTAAACACTAGGAATTTTAGGGTTGTTATGTAGGTAGGTTCAGATGCCCGAAGGGCAATCTGCTTAGAAATAGCTGCGCGGGGCTCCGTTGGAACTGTCGCATTACGAAAAATGGGATCGCGACGGGTCTAACAACAAGAAGAAGAATTTATTTATTTAACATGCAAAAACACAAAAATCTGAGATTTTAAAAAATCTTAAGCGCTAAATACGACACTCAGCATGTTGTCACGGAATCCGCGACGCTGATTTTCAATGAGTGCCGTAAAACTAAAAACTTTCGTACAAAATGTAAAAAAATATTTGTCCGCAACTGGTTTCGTATGAGGACAATTCAGTATTGTACCGTAATTGGTTACGAACCTGCGGTACGCGGCCGAAGGGTAACGTCAATTACTGTTGAATCTCTAGAAGTGTCCCAGACTGAGGACCAGTCAATAATTGACTAAAGTACAGTAGCGGCATGAAAAGGTTCGGCACTCGTCAATTTTAATGTCGTTAAGGTCGAAAAGTGACGAACCTTTTCATTCCGCGACTATACACTATTTTCATTAGAGTTCGGTGTATACAAATATCACCTCGGTACAATTTATAACCTTAAAACTTAATACACCGCACTTCCGCGCGCCAAAGCCGATAAAGTAATTTTATATAGAACACTCCCGTGAGTTTGAGACATATTAAATATGAAACGGGTCACTCACGTCTTTAAGGTCGAATATCGCTCGACATGTTTCAGACCGGTCCGCGGTCCTTAATCATGAGCACCTATCGCAGCGGCGGTTTTCTTAGCAAACAGAAGAAAACCGCCGCCGCGATAGGTGCTCATGATTAAAGACCGCGAACCGGTCTGAAACATGTCGAGCGATATTCGACCTTAAAGACGTGAGTGACCCGAAGAAATTAGTGTAATATTTCATCCTTGATTATCTTGATGTCGCACACCTTTTCACGAATCTAAGGATCCTGTCATAGTCCTATGTACAAGTGTGCCCTCCATTGTCAAATTCCGCCTTTAGGTAACTAGTGAACTGAAATGTAATACATACGAAAATGGACTTTATCTGTCTGGCTACACCTTATATCTAATGGTTAGTTAAAAACACGGACATTCTTTCACTTTTGGCTAAGGAAACTTAATGGTTTATGTGATGTTGAATTGTTTGTTCGTTAGGTATAAACCAACCATTAAATTAGGTTGTGGCCAATGGGGTTGGTAACTGTCAAATGTTCGACTAGATGGCGCCATTATAGATCTATCTGCCACTAGCCTTTTCTATGGGATTTGGCTTAAACGGCTTTATACTAAACAAGAAAATTCCGAAAAAAAAACAAGAATTTGACAGTTTTGGTAGGACTGACAGGTTCATCCTATGCTGGCACCATCTGCAAATACCTTCGCCCGGCTATATTCATTATACTACTACTATATTCATTACTATATTCATTATACTATATTTATACTATACTATTACTATATTATACTATACTATTACTATATTCATTATACCTATACAAATCATGTAAACAAATCACTTTCGAGTACTTCAAATGGACATCTTCAAGTTCGTTACTTCGGAAATTGGTCACTTTATAAAACGGTCCATTTGTTGCCGACTTATGAGGAATGGATAATATGAAGGTTTAGATTAAAGAAACTTCTATATGTGATGATACTAAAACTGAGAGTATCTTATGTGGTTTTTCCTGTGTACTCAATATTGGACACTAATAAGATGCCATAAGGGTGTAAATTTCACCGATACGCTAAATTCAAAGCTTTATAATAATAGATTGCAGCTTTTATTAATGAAATGAACGATCGAAGTTTAGATAAATATTTTTTTGTATACTAATTTAGTTTTTACAATTATATTTTTCTTATACGTATTTTAAGATTACTTATAACTTCTTTTAAGTTGTTAGTTGATGGGGTACCCCTTAGGTACATATCTTGCCAAATTTGTAATGAATTGTTTGTAGTTCGAAAATATATATCATTAACTTATCACGAAAACGGATGAACGTTGTTATCATCATATTAAAGTGAGATATTCTGTGACTGGTATTAAGTACTCGTATTTAATTTAGACATATATTTTCAAAGGCAGTCAAATTACTACGATTGTCTTCTTAATACAGGCTGTTTGGCAGATGGATAGACAAACGTGTATAGGGAATAGATGAGGTGAGGTTATCGAGCACCAAAAAATTTACTTGTTCCCAAAGATTTCTTTTACGGAATTTTTTATTTTTATTTCTCAAATCTATGGGCCTAAGTCAATTTTTAAGCGTATGTCCATCCATCTGACCGCAATTTAATGAAGTTTTGAGGATTGAACGGTCTTTGGAAATATACGCCTGTTTGGTAGCATGTTTGCGTTTACATCCGACGTAAAGCGGTTGTCCCACTCGCACTTACGTACAAGTTAGTGAAGGACGGGTGCTTTATATCCGAGAAACGCTATCGTGCTAGGCTGAATGTCGTTGAGGGGTGATTATGGGGTATCCTATAGGTAAGACTGGCATTATTTGTGCGTTTTTGGTACTTTTTCTCATCGTTTAAGCAATTAGTAGACTACAGAAAGCAATGGAGTAGCGTATATTCGGCCTAGGCGCCGGCTAAGTCGGGTAGTAAAGGGAAGATAGAGAATGGCAATTACTCCACCGATAAGAGCAAGCCATGATCAGATAAAAAGCGAGATTTAAAATCTGATAATTTACAGTTAAAATATAATGAAACGGGTCACTCACGTCTTTAAGGTCGAATATCGCTCGACATGTTTCAGACCAGTTCGCGGTCCTCCATCATGAGTACCTATCGCGGCGGCGGTTCTTTTAGTTAGACAGTTACTAAAGAAGATGTCGCTAGTGATTTTTCCGACTACAATTGTTAACCTTTTCGCTGCCACAGTAGATTCCGTAAGTTGTGTCTCACAGGCCTGTCGTTGTAGCAAAATAATGAAAATGAACATGTAGCTTGCATTGACATCGACTTGATATGAAGTCATGGCGTGTGGGGTACTAAAATGTACTGACTTATCAAGTTAATGGCGGCGAAAAGGTTAAACCTATGAACAGGTGCGATTTGTTACAAATTATTTGACTTCTAACAAAACATCAGGCCTGGGGAGTCACAAAGGATATTTGAAAACTCAAAATTATATCATAAACATGGTTTATTGCGTTATGATATAATTTTATCGTTGATGCGTATAGAGTCTACTAATCTAACGATCCTATCACCAATTTATTATATTTTTGATGTTGATTGTACTGAGTTATCAAAACTTGATCTGAAATTTGTTGTAATTGTAAAGGAACTTTATAGAACCGAACCTAAGAGCATTTAAATAGGCAGCGTCCTGTTGAAGTTAAAAACGATTTTGCTTTCTTTAGTGATCACTGATCACAATACTACACTTAGAATGTATGAATGCGGAACCATCTGGCGCGCTAACATGTATCTTTGATCAAACTCGTTATATCAAATGTTGTCATATTTACTATCTCTTTCGCACTCGCGTGGCCTTAAAAATAATGAAATAAATAAATAAATATTGGGGGACAATTTTACACAAATCGACCTAGTCCCAAACTAAGAAAAGCTTGTACTATGGGTACTAGACGACGACATTCATACTTATATAGATAAATACATACTTAAATACATAGAAAACATCCAAGACCCAAGAACAAATATCCGTGAAAAATGCACAAATAAATGCCCTGACCGGGATTCGAACCCGGGACCTCTAGCTTCGG
This sequence comes from Notocelia uddmanniana, assembly GCA_905163555.1. Taxonomy (NCBI): domain Eukaryota; kingdom Metazoa; phylum Arthropoda; class Insecta; order Lepidoptera; family Tortricidae; genus Notocelia; species Notocelia uddmanniana. The sequence continues at coordinate 4,117,512 of LR991054.1, forward strand.
AGGCAGAGTCACTACCAACTAGGCTAAACAGGCCGTCAAAAAAAAGCTTAAAGAGAATGTATCGCATCGTTTATGGCCCCAGTCGTCAGTTACGGTTACAATGTAATTTTATTCCCTTCGGACGCGGACGTACCTGCATGTTCGTTTCGTAACCAGTTGCGGTAGAATACTTTTTGTCCTCGTACGAGACCAGTTGTGATTGTAGAATTTGTATTCTTTGTATGAAACCAGTGACACTCATTTTTTTTTCGTAATTCGACAGTTCCGACGGAGCCCCGCTGCGCGGAAATCTATTTCGGGGCAAATCTTATGCTAATCCATGCGATTGTAACTGGTTTCGTATGAAGCTGAAAAAAAATTACGTAATTGGCTACAAATCTGTGGTTACGGCAGCCGAAGGGATTTTATTAAATACAGTTTACTTCATAACCAGATTTTGTTCAAAATAATTAAACGCTACTTCTATACACTGTTGATAATAAAAGAGCCGTGGATAGTAATCGTCTATGGAGCAGTTTTTTGTAACGCTGTAATTACTGTCGATTGTACCCTAATATGCGAGGTGAGAGGTCCCAACGGTGTGTGATATATTGTTAGTTTTGAACGCCAGTAACTATAGGTGTCGCATGTTGTCGTGCCAACGGCGCCAAAAACTACAATAGGCGTTAAGAGTGCGCAGTACGCTCGGTTCTCCATACAAACGTATTTAGGCTGTCATTTTAAAACGCCATCGTAGAATAACATGAAACTTTGTATACACAATGGGATCCAGCATATCTAGGTCGGAAATTAGTTTCTGTTGCTTGAAACTATGATGGAGAAATAATACAGCGATTATTAAGGTTTTCATACAAGCCGTAAACTCAAAAAACCGCCGTATTTTTTTTCTTTTACAATTTCTAGCAACAGAAGCTAATTTCCGACCTAGATATGCCGGATCCCATTGTGTATACAAAGTTTCATATTATTCTAGCATGACGTTTTAAAATGAGAGCATAAATACGTTTGTATGGAGAACCGAGCGTACTGCGCCCTCTTAAGACATACGTTGTCAAAGGCTTCTTTGTGCTCTACACTAAGGTTCATATTCAATTTCTTATGGAAGATGAGTTGGCGTGGAAGTGTCACTGCCGTACTTGAAGAATGGTGTTCAAAGGGTTAATCAAATAATTACCAACTAAGAGGAGCAATTTACCACTTACGTGGAAAGTGAGAAATTCAATATTCAATTGTCTCGACTGTACAGTCGGCCCCATAAGTAGCTGGACACTTCGGGACTTTGTCGCTTTCACCCGTTAGAAATTTTGTACGACAGTTTAAGCATGACGTTCAAGTGACAAGGTACAAAGGTGTTAAGCCCCTTGTGAGGCCGACCGAACCATCAGCATTACAGTTGACTGACCATTAGTAGACCATATGAAATTAAATATTGGGGGACAATCTTACACAAATCGACCTAGTCCCAAACTAAGCAAAGCCTTTACTATGGGTACTAGACGACGATATACATGCTTATATAGATAAATACATAGAGAACATCCAAGACCCGAGAAATCCGTGCTTAATGCACAAATAATGCCCTGGCCGGGGATTCGAACCCGGGACCTCTAGCTTCGGAGGCAGTGTCACTACCAACTAGGGTAAACGGGTCGTCAAATAAGGTTCAATAAGGTTCCTCGTTGCAATAAGGTTTACGAACAGTTTACTGTGTACGTAGGAATAGTACGGCAAGAAAGTGGTCTATTAACTTAACACCTTTCTACTTTATTAATTGTATAAAGGTTTATAAGTAGTGTGGAGGACACAAGTCTACGCCATCACTTGTATCGATAGTTCTGCGGGCGGAAGTGTTAGTTGCTGTATTATGATACTCCCCGACTCCCATGTATGTATATGTATACTCCATTTCAAATACCATGGCCCGATTGCACTTGAATAAATAAATAAATATTGGGGGAAAATCTTACACAAATCGCCTAGTCCCAAACTAAGCAAACCTTGTACTATGGGTACTAGACGACGATATACATACTTATATACATAAATACATAGTAAGCATCCAAGACCCAAGAACAAATATCCGTGAAAAATGCACAAATAAATGCCCTGGCCGGGATTCGAACCCGGGTCCTCTAGCTTCGGAGGCAGAATCACTACCAACTAGGCTAAACAGGCCGTCAAAACTTGAGACGGTCATTAGGCGTTTACAAAAGTTTTAAGTCCAATCGGGCCTTCGTATTCGAAATGGAGTATATTTGTGAGTGTTTTATTAAATTATTACGTTAATATATGTTTATCTTGACCTATTTTGTTTGCTCAGACAAACAAATGACAATTGGGATGTTGACAACAATAAAAATAAATTACTCTTACATTACCAATAAATAAATCTCACGAAAATACTTGGAAAATATCACGCCTACTCATTTTTAAATACATGAAGAACAATAAATGGACGCTATTTGATCGTAGAAAAGGCGTGACGTCACTTGTTGCTATTTCCCTACAAACTAGTACAAACTTCATATTAACAGAGCGTTTTTGACGTTTCATTAAAAGTTGCTGATTTGACTATCAGTCAACATCCCCATTGGAATGCGTAAATGATATACTCGTATTTTGCAGAAAAAATCCCATCTTTAGTTGCTTTGTTGCTATAAAGTGGCAACTCGACAGTGACGCAGGCTTGTGTCACAATCCGGAGTAGCACACCTTGTTTCCTTAGACCATGTCTTGGCTCACTGTCCTCCTGCCGTGTGTATGTTTGTGTACCTATCATTCTGGTTAAATAGATATCATTGGAAAATTTGTGATGGAATATAATGTAATATCAATGGGAATGGTTATACTCCTATGCTTCGTGCATATCATACTAGACTAAGCGAAGTTGCCAAATGTAAATAGTTTAATGTAAGTTAGCCTAGGTTGGGTGTCAGAGTAGGCTGTGGGCATGTGGTACAATAGCTTATATGCGTGTAATTATAGGGTTCATTTTAGTTTTACTGGTCCGCTCTGCAGTAGTCTAGTTTCGATTGGGTGAGATTTTCGCAATATCATAGAACGGAAGATGAAGTCTAAATTTGACCATTGCAGTGTGATGATATTTTTCATGCAAACTAATATTTTTTTATTCATTGATAGTACAAAGAGAATGTAGAAAAACTTGACTATTGACAGGAATTAAACCTTCCAACAGAGATACCGCACATTATATAAACCCATTTATACCCAACACTAAACCCCGTTAAAATATGAACACACAATTTAATCTAATGCGACAGATACAAAATATGTATCACCAACTTATGTTTGGACATGTGGACCTTCGATCCGCATTTTATTCATAGTGGTTTAGGAAATATCTTTCTGATAGTCTTTAACGGGTTATAAGTTTTGGCTTAAATGCTATGTACATTTATCGCATTTGTTTTAATGTCATTAAGTCCCATTATTGTACGAAGAGATATTTGAGACTGGAATATATTTTTGAAGATGCAAACGAAATAGGCGCGTAAATACAGTGTACCTACGGCCTAATAATGTAGCTAAAGGTCACCTTTGCCGGAATGTATGAGACCGTACACTTGTATACAAAGTCCCGAAAATCCCGGGAATACAAGCCATAGCCTACCTAACAGTTCATATATCGTGCATGACGTTCTTTCTGCCACCGTGTATACATTATGTTTCTAAAAATAATGGGAAGTATATGAAATAGTAAATGTGTCTCATACATTCCGGACCTGTACCACAGTCCTACATGTGTTCACAGCTCTAGTGTACGTAACGTAAGGTAGCCTACAACTTCATAGACGTAACTAGATATAGTTTGTGCGAGATTATTTGTGGTAGCTAATATCATCAATGATTTATCATTTATTTTTATTTTGAATAACACGTCTGTTGAAATTTGATGTATTAAAGTATATTTTCTAGACAATATTGTGGTTTTATTTTTATTCGTTTGGTTGCTCGTTCGTTTTACTTGATTACAAGCGTTCATGGGGAAGTTTCATTTAAAGTAGCATGTACGGACGCGATGATTGAGTCACGAATTTCCTGCTAGTTTCCATACGCAACTTATGTGTTTCACATCGTCGTTCAGTAAGAGATTTTGTACTACTAGTAGTTCAGTTTTGTTACCATCAGTAAACATTCGTTAATAGCTATTTACGATACAAGGGTTGTAACACAAAGAAAGGTTGATATCGCAGATGTTTGAGGCCCGGGCCGCAGGCGAGGGTCATAAATATGCGAGAGGGCTTTGTTTTACGACCCTAGTTTAGTACATAATTTTACGTCACCACTTAGCCGAATAGTGGGTTTTTCCGGACGCGCAGCGTGTGGAAAAATGCGCTTTTTGGCAAGGTGTGGTGTAAAGAAACATTATTTAAATGAAATTACCCTCTTTTTCTTACATCATTCCTTCGTAGTAAAGTTCCGACTTGGAATAATAAGTCTAAAACTAGAAAAAGATATTAAGATACATACCGACAAAATACGCTGACTTTGCCAGGACTCTTCAGAAAGGAAACCACAGTTGAAAGTATACAAAGGATGATCTTTATTTGTAAACCAGTAATTACTGCGACTGTACAAGGGTGTAACTGGGCGACACAGCATACATTCTCACATTACAACACGTGATTAATTTACTTTCAATTTTACTATTATGTACATTGCGCTGGCGCATAGTTTGGAGAATGATATTGCTGTATCGCGGCAGGCGAGTTCGACATCGTAACACTACCATCTCGGTAGATGGCGCTGTTAGTATGTTTGCACACAAAAAGGTTTTCTGGTACTAAAGAGGATTGCTAGATGTCAGTGGAATACCTCACGGGTCTCCACGATGAAGGTAGGTATCTAGAATATTCTTTAACACTGTAATACCTTTTAACTGCACCCGCTCATGGCTATGGTATGGAGCATGGAAACAAAATAATTCGTAATCTCACTCAATTTCATTTCAGTCAACTTATCTAATCACTCCATTCTACTAATCCTGTCTACTTCCAAATTATGCTATATTTTTAAAATCGCCAACACAGTTCGCATTTTCATCTCTAAATCATACAACTTATGAACTACGTTCATACAATATTACCTATACAATTTGCAATTAACAATATTGATTGGAACCATTACACTGAGAGTTCTTTTGGAAACTACTTGAACACACTGACGAAAAATACACAACAACGAGACAAAAACTGTTAAAAATGGCAGGGCCCACACTATATCTCTAATGAGAGCTAATAACATTTCAAGGACAAAAATAAATCCGATGACGTAAGAAGATATAAAAACAGGAAAAATATGAAGTGTAAGGTATTATTACTATGTATGGCGCACCCGGGTTAAACTTACATTGATACAGATACGAATGTTTCTACAACTATTTGGTCTAGCGCGTGAGGTCAGGTTTAAGGTGTTGAAAGCAGCAGCTGCGCTTTTGGGCTAGCTCTGACCGTCACGTACGGTATAACATGCAGTCCATACACGCATCTGAATAGAACTTTTATTGCGTTGGTTTTTATCATTAGTAAGGACGTGTATAGAAAGAAGGGGTATGACGCTCGCGGCTGAACAATAGTGAAAATGAGTGAGAGTTCACGAGATATCGATATAAACATTATTTTTTGGACAACCGGATCAACGACGCACTTAATATACTGCTTGAGTAATTAACAGAAGTATGCCGGCAGTAACAATTGCCATCTTGATAATATAACCTCAAATGCATCAATGAAATATCGAGTGTCGGATTAGATTACAAAATTGATTATAGTATTTGTACTAAACTTTATTTACACAAATATCTATATCTGTATTATTGTGCACCACAGATAGAAAATTATTACAAATTACAGAATACAATTATTATTTAATAACTATGTAACGATAAGCAGTCTTACTTCTATCAACGATTCAGTCGGTTTTCGGGTACACAAGAATGTTCATTAAATAGCGCAGTTGAGGTTACATTTTGGCAGTTTAAGGTAAACGTAACGCCTAATTACCCAATAACTGAGACATGTTGCTCGCCCCTATGTTTGACATAAGATTGAACGCGGCAAGTGTCTGACCAATGTCCGGCACTGGGACATACCATACTTCCAAGTTTAATTGACGGCAATTTTTGTTTACATCAGTACTGTTTCTCAAGAGTATTGGCGGAGGTATACGAGTTTAGGTGCGAACTGAAGAAAGCACAAACTGAACTGGCAATAGACACCTTATGTCTGGAATATAAAGGTACTTTTGAAATGATTTAACACACATATATTTGTCACGTGTTTCATATTTTTTACCCCCGATTCGATTGTCAAAATTATTATCGTTCATCCTTTACTAAATCACAATGGCCTCGCGTGAAAAAGACAACTAATCATAGCAACCTTAGCTTTCGCTTAACTCGAATATCTCTGATCCTTACACTATTATAAACAGAACTAAGAGTCTTTGCGAAAGTAGAATCTGATTTCATCTACCTTCCTTTACTTGTTTGGGAAGAGATGGTACTAAAATTCGTATAAATGCCAGGGTTCCAGATTCATTCGAGCCAGTTATATGTATTTTTCTAATTTACGTAACGCTTGGGTCACTGATATCTGCTGTAAGGGGATAGATGAGGAAGGTCTGCTGCCTTCAAGGAACTGAGCCTTCCATTTTACTGGGGTTGCCACTGTTGCCACGGTAAATCTTACACGACTAGATGCACGTTTTCTTAACGAAAATATGATTGAATAGTTAAAACAGTAACCTTGGTACGCGCATTTTATGGTTTCAATAATTTTGAAAGACTCGAGATCAAATACTTTTTTTACTCATGCCACTAAATTGTAATGTCAAATATGAATCTGAACCTTACAGAAATGCTCAAAGATAGACAAACTGCACGCCTTCACGGTTTAACCTTTCAATGGCATTGAACCGTGGTGTATACGCGGGCGAATTCTGATGTAAGGGTCCAAAAGGAGCACTCAGAGCTTCGATAGACACCGAAGGTGGTTCTGTCCTACGTCACACTATTTTGCAAGCGTACACTTTCAGACTACGTCTGTTGCTAACACAGTTAGACGGTGGTGGAAGTGTCGCAATGTGCATCTAGTTACCCTCCCGAGTCCGATGTTCCTTTGCAGATCGTTTGATGTGCAAAGTAACATCTTAGTAAGAGTTGCATTTGTTTAGTGTCGTTTGATTTTAGAACAAATGAATATCCAGAACTATTTTCCGAACCACTGGGTGCAAGTTTCATAGTTTCTTTTGTACGCGGGATCAGGAGGATAGTTGGCACCGTGGAGGGGGCGGGGCGGGTGCTACGAGCGGTCATCTTCGGGGCGCAAGGCAGGGTGCTCCTTGTACGAGATGGGCACGGAGGGAGGCAGCTGCAGCACGCGGCGTAGTGCGTCGTGCACGCGCGTGGCCGACTCGCGGTCCGACGCTGTCCGGTGCCAAACGGCTAGGTGATCCTCCTGGAAATCAAGGCTTAGATATGTAAAAGATTTGGTTTAAGGTTAAGGCCCGCAGCTGCTCCAAATTTTTTTTCTTGCTCGCTACTGGTTGCTTGATATGGCGTGTTCTTCGCCCGCGCACGGATTAGCTCGCCAAAATTTGAATAAAAAATCATAATGTCAACACGAACGATCATTTCGGAATATTACACATTCAGGATGCAACTCCACTGGGTTAACACTAGGATGATGATTTTAGATAAATGAAGTAACAGTATTTTCCTGAAAGAACCGTACATTACACTACACTTTTAGATTACACTTTGAAAGTTAAGAAGTAGTAGCAAATTTCAATTTGAAAATGGCCTGATTTCAAGATGTTTAATGTTTTGCAAGAAATTCAAACGTTCCTATATTTTATCAGAATTATTAGTTCGCTCATTTAAGAGTCTTAGAGTTTCAAAAAAGACCTACCGGCGTTACTAATCCTCTTAACAGCGTTTATTTCTGATATATGCTTCGTAAAAGAGCGACTCGAGCGCGGTATGTACTCCGTGAGCACACAGTAAAGCAGCGCGCAATGAATGTCAATTGGGAGCCCATGACGTCCAACGATATATCATCGCACAGCGCGCTATGATAACCATCTGTAAAGGTATCGGGCATTGATGCATTGCGCTGAGATCGCTCATATCGTGGACGAAGGATTGTCCATCATGGAGCGTAGCCCATCTAGACCGACCAAGCATTAGGGTGCCTTCCTACCAGAGATGTGCTATGCTACGTTGCTATGGACGCGTTTGAATCCACCAATCATATTCATTGGTCCACATAGCATAGCACTGGTGGAAAGGCACCCTTAAGTACGCGAAGCGGCTATACGCATCATCATCAGACTATATCGACAATAATGTCGGGCACAGGTCTCCTCTTATAGATATCCCTATATCTATAAAAGGAGACAGATATGCATGCAGAGATAGGCTAAATGCATTAGTCTATATCAGTCTCTTAAACTTTCTTAGTCACGGAGCCCTTTTGAACTATGACCTCGCAGACCCTTTCGAAAAAAAACGACGTCTAGCGTTTACTTACACTAGAAGAGCCGTTTTTGATAACGCATGGCTATGGACCCCCGGCGCTTAGGGATCCATGGAGCACAGTTTAAGAAACCCTGGTCTATATACATAACCATAGATAATTTACCTGGAACCGCACGGATAGCACGACGCCGCAGATCTCCCGGCCCACCATAAACTGCTCGCCGAGCATGGCCATGCAGAGGTCCTCCCACGCGCGCCCCGTCTGAGTCTTGCGAAGTCTCACCGTCTGCAATTACGTAAACATTTATTTCATTTTTATTCGGAGAACCAACAGCTACAGAGATTTCTGGAAGACGACAAGTTCGTTTGAACTTTGTTAATTGTTATATCACTTGGCTACTCAGAGTTGTTTATTTTGGTTGGTTTCATGCTGGTATTCATTTTGGCTAACGTTATCTCCGTTGTGTACACCTATAAGGTGTGTACGAATATGAGCGGCTCTGCCCGAGGCATCCTCGTCCCGAGCGACGAACGGTTCGCTCTGCTAGGAGCACGCATCGTCCAAATTACGCGCGGAACGCACACCGAGGCGCCTTTAAGCAATTCATACGCACCTGTACAATAATCACACGATTTAGAGCTGTAATCTTGCTAAAATGCTTTGTAAGAAATCATTGAGTCGAATGTCATCTTAATAACTGGGCTTCGGTGCATACGGTTATTTTGACTTCAGTTCTATAGTTGAAGCACAGCGCTGCTTAATGCGGAAATTACGCGTCAGCAGGGCACCGTTTGTTCACTCAGTCATGAATGTCATGATGCTATCTTTTGTACTTGCTAGGCTTTAAAGAAAGACAGCATAATTTCTATATTAAAATGTTTAAAAAACAAATCACAAGGACATTTGCCACCGTTGAAGTTAATGGGATCTTCCTACATAGGTTTGTGTAAGCTGGAAAAGAGGTAAGGTAAAATCATCAGATAATTTGGGACGTTGCAGCCTCCACTGATAGAGATAGATTGGTACGATGGCTCACCCATTTGCCGCCGTTGACATTAGCCGGGTCCTCCCACATGGGCTTGATGCCCAGCTTGAAGAGGTGCAAGTCGGAGAGCGGGGGAAGGTCGGCGGGCCGGGCGAGGTGCGAATAGAGCCCCCACCACTGCTCCACGCTGCCCACGCGACCCACCAGACGGAGCGCCTGGAAATATAAACAATGCAACATGTATTGACAGCTCGGTTCGGCCTGGAAGGCCCGAGGTTTACGATCTAAACTTCGGATATATAAGACCGTAATGCGCCCCATCTTAATGTATGGGTGTGAGGCCTGGACTCTAACACTTAAGGAGGAGCACAGCCGGGGTTTACGCCACCCTTTTACGTCCACTGGGACTGAGGGCAAGAAAGGGCCGGAAGAACATCACTGCAGCACAACACTGGAGCCGTTCTCTACGAACGACTCATCACCACATCAACATCTTCACAGCCGGCAGCCAGACCACCCTCGCCGGACAGAAGCCGCCCAGGGAAGTGCCAGCCACGCTCGTCCAACCACAAACGTCATACTCACGACCCTAATCTTCGTTCATATCCATATATTTATTGATAAAATAATTTACACGTCCAAGATTTTACAAAATAAATGATTACATAAATGTAATTGGTACAATCAATAATTTGGAGTACGCGAAGCAAGAGCTACACAATAATATTTAGCTCCTATGCGAGGCACAGCGGAACATCATCATGTCGCTCCTATTTGGAGCAGACCAACTTGGGAAGTACCTCCACCCTGCAGAAGACCGAAGCCATAATAACATCACTACTTGCTCCTTAGTTAGGTATGTGGTGCTGTGTTCCTGGTGGTGAGTAGGATCACCAGAGATCCCGAGGATATGGTGTGATTTAGGGACCTGCATATGTTTCTAGCTGTTAACACACAACATCCTCGTGGTAATAAATGATCGGGCACGCGCTTGTGATTCTTCTGGAGTAGAAAGCGTCCATAGGCGACGATGTCTGCTTACTATTAGGAAGGCCGTAAGTAAGTTCGCCACCGTCGCTGTATTAAAAAAAAAATCACACTGAAGTGATTTGCTTCCTCTTACAAAAAAAAATCTTAAAGCGACCTGCGAAGAATTGGAGTTCGCTCCCGTCTGTGTTCCCTGACAATCACGATCTAGGTATCTTTAAAATTAAAGCAAAAGTGAATTGGTTATTACTGAACCAGTGAACTTCATATTAGACCCTGTCGTCACTTACCGTCAGGTGAGAATGGTTCAATCGCAAAAGTCGTCATTATACCAGTGATGTAATTATCTGATAGGGTGAGATCGTACTGCACTAATAAACAATACAATACAGTGTCAAACAAAAACAAGTAAATTTTTAACAAAAAACCACTGACTCCAAACTTTTCCATACTCACACCCGGCCCTTCCTGCTATATCATTTGAGGAGTCCCCTCGATTTTCTCAAGATGCCGTCTTCAGATCCAGACTTAGTGACAATGGGACCAACTAGAAAACATACCCTTTTAAACGAAACAATATTTTTGAAATCGGTCTAACTAGAAAAAAAAAATCTGAAGAATTGAGAACCTCCTCCTTTTTTTGCAGTCGATTAATAAGATTTAACAAAACGTTTTTAAATACATCCCAACGTTCCCAACGTACATCGCGAACTTCACAGCGCTCATGGTCAAGCGGGTAAACTGAATCCAAAAATAAGACTAGTAAATTAAAGTTTTATGTTTAATTCATGCCTGATAGTCGAATCAAGCCTATTTTTTTTGTTATCAGTTGTAGCAATTACATTTATACATTATTTTCAGATGTTTATTTAATTGTATGCAATTACAAATAGTGTTGTTTAATTCACATATTGTAGTGTTGTTTATTTCCCATCATTACTACGCGTCATTTCATCATTCATAACTTTAGAACAATGCACCTAATAATAAAGGTTTCTTTGTTATTCCATGAATCATCAAATATATTACGCAATGTGCTAAAACAGAATTGCATCAAATAAAATATGTACCTATTATTTTCTGTGTGATTCCATGAATCATCAAATATATAAAACCAATTAGTTTTCACAAGGTGGCTATTGTGCTGACCTAATTTTTTAATTGATATTAATGGTTTCAAATGCATTATGCATATTTGTTGAAATGCAGTTCTTTATGAGGTGGAACATTTCCGCACAAGAGTGCACATGCCATTCATTAAACAGTAATTTTTGCATACCTAATTAAGAGTGCTTTATTAAAATGTAACAGGTCCACTAGCACCACTAGTAAATAATAGTGATTATTTAAATTTAACGACAGATGTTGAATAATTTTTAAGAAAAAAATTGAATTCGATGGGAGAGGCCGGTGAAAGATTATTATACTTAGATAGTGCACTCTTAGATTCCATACAATGAAATAAAAATGGCTATAAGTATGTTTATAATGGTAGAGGACTAGTACCCTTAATTCCTCATGGAATCCTCCATCAGAACACAAGTTTGACAAAAATGTGTCTTGAAAACCTAGCTTGCTTGACAAACATAACGAAGAAAACAAATCGCCAAACGTGAACTATGTGTCGTTGAAGAGTTCCATTCTGATCATCATCAGCAGTTCCATTTCATCAAATGTCACTTATTTAAATGTAATTGCTTGATTTTTTTTATTAAAATACTAAAATCACTATATGTATGCCTTTTACATTTGAGGAGATCCCTCGATTCCTCATGGATCCCATCATCAGAACTCGAGCTTGACAAATTATTGTCTTGAAAATCTAACTTGCTTAACAAACACAGCAAAGAGGACAATTCGCCAAACGTGAACTATGCGCCGTTAAAGAGTTCCGTTTTGATCATCAACAGCAGTTCCACTGCATCAAATGTCACTTTTTTTAAATGAAAATGCTTGATTAGTTCATGAAAATACTAAAACCACTATATGTGTGGCTTTCACATTTGAGGAGTTCCCTCGATTCCTCGTCTATCCCATCATCAGAACTCGAGCATGACAAAAATTAATCGTAAAAATAGAACTTGATTAACAAACAGCTAGGAGGACAAATCGCCAAACGTAAAATTTTAGTCGTTAAAGAGTTCTGTTCTGATCATCATCAGCAGTTCCACTTCATCAAATGTCACATTTTTGTATGAAAATGCTCGATTTGTTGATAAAAACACAAAAATCACTATATGTTTGCGTTTAAGATTTGAGGAGTTCCCTCGATTCCTCATGGATCCCATCATCAGAACTGTGTTTTGACAAAAACGGGACCAATTTTTTTTGATTGTATGTAAATATATATACATATAAATAAATATATATACATACAATCAAAGTCAAAGTCAAAGTCAAAATATTCTTTATTCAAATAGGCCTAGCAACAAGCACTTTCGAATCGTCAGTTATAACATGTATTAACATATATATTAATTAATTATTTAGAGCAATTTATTGATGCTATTATTATTCTTCAAAATAAATATTGTTGTTGTAGACATGTCAAAGTAAGAAATTATTTTGTAGTAAAATTCACAATAGGATCGTCAAAAAATAAATAATAATAATAATAGAAAAATATATAAAAAATAGAAATCTAGACAGTTTCTAGAATAAAATCAAAATATCAAAAAAAAAAGATCATATTAATATCTAACGCCATAATGATTAATTCATTAATATTTCAGTCACAATTAATCCCACGGTGTTTTATCATTCATGTAGTCATGTGTGCTATAATATGCTTTCGATATGAGTTGACGCTTTACATAATTTTTAAATTTATTAATAGATAATTCAGTTACATTTCTTGGAAGCTTATTATAAAACTTCACACCATTACCCATGAATGATTTTCTAATTTTCTGTAGGCGAGTGGTGGGCACCGCGAGTTTGTGTTTATTTCGAGTATTAATATTATGTATGTCACAGTTCTTCCTGAAATTTACAATGTTTTTATGTACATACACAATATTATCATAGATGTATTGACAATGCAATGTCATTACATTAATGTTCTTGAACTTATCTCTAAGTGAGTCTCTATGGTTCATTTTATATATTGCTCGAATAGCCCTCTTCTGCAGAACAAAAATGGTATTAATATCTGAAGCACTGCCCCATAGTAAAATACCATACGACATAATACTGTGGAAGTAACTAAAATATACTAATCGAGCTGTCTTCACGTCTGTCAGTTGGCGGATCTTGCTCACGGCAAAAGCTGCAGAACTCAGTCTATTCGAGAGATTAGCAATATGGGGACCCCATTGGAGTTTGGAATCTAATGTTAATCCAAGAAAAACTGTACTATCCACTAGTTCCAATTCCTCATCTTTCACAATGACACTTGTTTGATTGTGCTTAACGTTAGTCGTGACAAACTTGATACATTTGGTCTTTTTCTCATTTAACAATAAATTGTTGACATTGAACCAATTAACTACTTTAGAAATAGCATTGTTTATATCTATATTAGCTTGTTGCTGTCGTTTGACTTTGAATATAAGAGAGGTATCGTCTGCAAACAATACTATATCATGGTGGGTCTTTACGAGGTATGGCAAGTCATTTATGTAGATAAGGAATAGGAAAGGTCCCAATATTGATCCCTGCGGTACACCCATCGAGACCACTGATCCTGGAGATCGCTGTCCATTCACATCGACCCTTTGTATTCTACCATATAGATAAGATTTTAGCAAATTCAGTGCCGATCCTCTAACTCCATAGTAGTGCAGTTTCCTGATTAATGTTTCATGACATACGCAGTCGAAGGCCTTGGACAAATCGCAAAAAATACCTAAGGCATCCTGTGACTCTTCCCAGGCATCGAATATATGTTTAGTTAGCTCAACAGCCGCGTCGGTTGTCGAGCGACCCCGCGTAAAACCAAATTGCTTATTATGCATTAAATTGTTTGCATTAAAATGTCTTATTAATTGGGACAAAACTAATTTTTCAAAAATTTTACTAAATGTTGGCAGCACAGATATTGGTCTAAAATTAGTGGGGTCAGAAGTGCTACCTGATTTAAATAAAGGAGTTATTTTACTATGTTTCATTAGATCAGGAAACTCACCGCAGTCAATACTGTTATTAAATACAACTACCAAGTCAGGCGCTATGACTTCTATTAGAGATTTGACAGCATGGACAGAGACTCCCCAGAGATCACCAGTTTTTTTGACATTAATTGATTTAAACGCCTTTATTACATCTGGGGTACTAACATACTCAAAATGAAGATTTCCACTACATTCTGAGGCGTTATCTTTTAACAATGTAACGGCAGACGAAGGTGAAGAATTTAATGTCTTTGTTGTGGATACTGGTATCTCAGTGAAAAATTTTTCAAATTCTGTTGCTACTTCTAAACTTGAATCTATAATTATGCCATCAATTTTTAGTTTAAGATCATTCATTTTGTGCTTTGATCTACCAGTTTCCACATTAATTAATTTCCATGTTGTTTTGATAATGTCCGAACTATTTGTAATTTTCTGGCTTATAAAATTACGTTTAGCTATATGACAATCTATTTTAAATTTCTTAGAATATTGTTTGACATGTTCCTTAAATTCATCACTCATATTAAACCGGCGTTCCTCATATAAAGCATACAGTGCTTGTCTACGTTTATGTAAGTCCTCAGTAGCCCACTCACTAAAAACTGATGTCCCACCAACCACGACCGATTTGGATGTAAAAATCGCATTATAATGTTTCATAAAAGTGTGAAAAAATGAATTGTACATTTCGTTTGGACTCATATCGGAAGACAGAAAGGGTAGCGCCTGGACTAGACTTTGCTTCATTCGTTCCATACGGCCCGTGGTTACTGGTACAATAGTTATTTGTTTCCTCAGGGTATTTCTTCTTAATGTCTCAAATACCATTAATTGACCTAAGTGATCTGATTCTAATTTACTGATTACACTTTTAGTGATTGGAACAATATTAGTGAAAATGTTATCTATACAGGTGGCGCTTGTAGCAGTGACTCTAGTAGGCTCCGTAAATATATGACTCAAATTACAAGATTTGAAAAGATTCAACAATCTGATACTTGTTGTTGAATTTTCTAAAATGTTTACATTGAAGTCTCCGCATATAAGTAATTTCTTACTAGAGAGTGATATTTTAAGTAGCACGGATTCCATTATGCTTTCAAAAAGGTCAAAATTACTTAATGGCGGCCTATACACACAGACAACAATAAATTGCTCTAATTCTACTGCACTTATTTCTATGGTCCGTTCAACAGACAAGGATACAATGTCCTTACGTTCCTTAAATTTTAATTTATTATGTAATATTATTAATGACCCACCATGTATGGAACTAAGTCTGGTGAACGAACTTCCCACCTGGTGGTTATTAAATTGAGGCATTAATTCATTATTTTTTAACCAATGTTCAGTTACACACAATATTTCAATATTATAATCATTCAAAAAGAGTTCAATCTGTAAGTCTTTTCCTCTAATAGACTGAATATTTTGGTGAACCAGGTGCATATATTTTCCATGATGGCAGTATCTTTCATTAAATTTATTAATAACTAAATTGCCAGAGTTTGAGTACTCCTTTGTCTTAAAATCTAATTTAAATGATTGGTTAAAACTGAAACCAATTCCAACTGTATATTGAACTGCTCAATAGGAGCAGAGTTATGTGCCAAATTCTTGGCAGAAATGTCAAATAAATAGGATAGTGACAAAGCTATTTGTCTTTTATAATAATTACAAAGGTAAAACTTACCTTTAGTCAATAAATTGTGTTTACCAACATATTTGTTAGTGTCAATTATGCTAAACTTACTACTATATGTACAGAGATTATGCAGAGCTATATTCAAATTATATCTAGTGTCATTTTCTGCCTTTGAAATCTGATGACAATAGGGGAATGTGAACATAATAATTTCTTTTACAGTTAATGTGTCCAATTTTTCAAAAAAATTAATTAAATTATGTTTGTTCACATTTCCTCTGTTACCCATAAGAATAAGCAGTGTTGTTTTAGAATGAATACTATTATCACTCATAATTTGATGTGACATATTATCAAGGCTACTATAAGGCAGACAATTGCTTATTGCGCTAAGCCCTGTTAAGTGATCGCTTAGATATGTGCCCATATTACTTCCAAACTCATCACAGTACATAATTACATTAGGTGTGTTCGTTTCTGAAGTGTGGAAGGAGCTATTATTATTTTGTTCTTGTGGAGGTACACTGGCACAAAGGTGTGGGTTCGATGGACCATCTGATAAATGACCACTCATTTGTTTACATAAACATGACTGGCCATTGGTCAGTGACTCAAACCGTTCCAAGTTATAATTAATTTGTGTTATTAAATCATCCATGGCTAATGAATATTCATTAATAACTTTTTTTGAATTTTCATTCATCCTATCTAAAGATTTTATTGAGTCCTCCAACTTATGAATTTTTAATTTCAATATCTGTGTGTCAGTTTCATATTTTGATCTACTATTTTTCAACTGAGCAGAATATATATCCAACTTATCCACTAAATTCACATTAATTTTGCTAAATCTCAAGTTCTTGAAAAACAATTTATTCCGTTTTGACAACGTTTGTGTTTTTTTTATGAATCTGTTCAGTCTAAGATATTTAAAAAAAGATTTTCAAAATCGTTTCCGAAATGACGGAGTTCTGGAGTAACAAACATTAAAAAAAAAGCAAACAACCAAATTGATAACCTCCTCTTTTGAAATCTTGAAGTCGGTTAAAAGGAGGCCACTATGTATAGTATTTCATATTTAAGTATCTTTTGAATACATCAAAAAAAAAAGTTTTTGATTGGTCGATCTATGCGTCCAAAGTAAAAACGGCCGTTTTATTTTTGAACTTACAGACCGCCCCATCCAGCAACGTAAAAACTAGTTTGATGTATTCAAAAGGTACTTTAATACGAAATACTTCACATAGCGGCCTCCTTTTTTTAAAAATCTATTGTTAAATTTAAATAATCACAATTATTTACGACTGGCGCTAGTGGACCTGTTACATTTTTAGTAAAGCCTTCTAAGGTGATACAATAAAACAACAAAAGTGGCACTGGACAGGCCACATGATTAGACAAAACTTGGACAGGAGAGGGAGACCAAATCTTAGATGGTCAGATGACCTTAAAAAATTGGAGGAAGTATCTGGCTGCAAAAAGCAAGGGATCGTGACATATGGAAAGCTCTGGAAGAGGCCTTTGTCAAGGGATAAGTTGAGGTTGTGATGGAGAATTAGAGTAGTAATAAAATCTTCTTACAAAATAAATAAGATAATAGATATAAGCATCGACAATAACAAAATTTTACTTCAGCAGGTTGAAGTGTGTTGTGGGCGAAGGCCTAGCAACCTGTCACTGCAATATCAATTTCCTTCATCTATAAACCTGCAATAGCTAGAAGTGGCACTGAAAAATAAATTTTCATGTGCTCTGCCCACTCCTATATAGGCATGAGTTTATGTATGTATATACTTCAGCAATAACGGCTATTTTTCTTTTATTAAGACTTTGACAACCTGTTTAGCATAGTTGTAGTGACTCTGCCTCCGAAGCTAGAGGTCCCGGGTTCGAATCCCGGCCAGGGTATTTATTTGTGCATTTTTCACGGATATTTGTTCTTGGGTCTTTGATGTTTTCTATGTATTTAAGTATGTATTTATCTATATAAGTATGTATATTGTTGTCTAGTACCCATAGTACAAGCTTTGCTTAGTTTGGGACTAGGTCGATTTGTGTAAGATTGTCCCCCTATATTATTTATTTATTTTTTATTTAATGATAATGAAATAGTAAATGAAGTTTCACATCAGATTAAACATGTCAACTGAAGCAATAAATGTAAACACTGCTTAGAAGTTACTATGAGCAGCCTAGCTAAAGCATGATCATGTTTGTCATATATAAGATTTTTAGGGTTCCATACCTAAAAAGGAAAAAACGGAACCCTTATAGAATCACTTTGTTGTCTGTCCATCTGTCAGTCAAGACCCTTTTTCTCAGGAACGGAACCCTTATAGAATCACTTTGTTGTCTGTCCATCTGTCAGTCAAGACCCTTTTTCTCAGGAACGCATGGAGGTATCAAGCTGGAATTTATATCAAATACTCAGGTCTACTGTCCCTTGGAGCTGTGAAAAAATCAAACTTTTAAGCCAACGCAATCAAAAGATACCGTCGTTTATGGCGCGAAATCCCGCAAATTTTCTCGCAAGGGAATTAAAACCTACAAGGTCCTTCCTATGAACTCAGAATCTTGAAATTTGGTAGGAAGCAACACCTTATAGCTCATATAAAGGAAAAATTGCGAAAACCGTAAATATTTAGTCACATCATATAATAAAAATATTTTTTACGGAACCCTCGATGTGCGAGTCCAACTCGCACTTGGCCGGTTTTTAATCGTGATCAGGAGTCAAGAAATATTAATAGCCTACCGAAACAGATTCCAATGGGCAAGGTCTCATGCAATTACATCTCTAATTAGTTAAATAATTTTAACAATCATGTTAACACCAATATCCACTAGGTAAATGTTTGGTCATCCTAGATTTCTTTAAGTGTGTGTTTACATCAAATTTTAGTGCACAGCGGAAAATTTGATAGCTATAATAAAAAAAAGCATCCATTAACTTCTCACACATGTGATAATGAAAGGTTAAATGCCTATCTAATTCCCGGCTTTTTCACATAAGTTTGTAGGTGAAAATAAACTGCCTGTAAACTTGTTTGAACCCTGAAATTTGACTACCCTTTCAAAGATAATTTTACTTTAGGCTTGTTGTAGTATTTTGATGAGCAATTAAAGAATCTTTTGTATTGTATTCAATCACATATTTTAACTAATATCTGTCCCTTATACTAGCCAGCTCACGGTATGTTGTCCATGTATAGTATGACATAGGTAACCACCTGCTTTTGTAACTTGTGTTTAATTTTTTTTATACTACTACGGTGGCAAACAAGCTTACGGCCTGCCTGATGGTAAGCAGAGACCGTAGCCTATGGACACTAGTTGTAAAGGCAATAGTGATGTTACCTGGCTGTAGCCGGAGCGCGCGGCGGCACCTCGTCGCGAGAACCACATCCAGTAGTTGTACTCAAGTTTGTGGTCATTGGGCGGCACGATTGGCGGAATCGCCTCCTCCAGCGCCCGCTCCTCCTCCTCACTGTGGTTCTGCGCGCTGCCCTCCCCAGATCGTCGCTCCGGTACATTCAAATTGTAAAATTTGCACATTTTTCTTTCAGTCATGTTATTTTAAATATTGTACTAACATGTTTCACTAACGGCCTAACCTAGTACACGTTGCGTTTCACGGGTGTCCGGTTGCTTACGTAAATAAACGTACAACGCTTTATTATAGTGACCACAGTAATATTTTATATGTGATTAATAAATTATTTCAATTTGTTAATTTATTTAAATGAGCCTATTATTTCCTATTTTTCTGTTTATAACCTTTTTCTAGCCGTCATCAGAATTCAAACTGTCAAATGTCAGCAGCATGGGGCTTAACCTCACCGAATATGAATAGTCATCAAGGTAGAGCGAAGGAGATAAGTGGCACTGGCAGCTATAACTGTATAGGGCGAGATAGCATATATAATTAGCAGTCTTCCGTTTTTTGTAGGGTTATATCCGTTCGAAAACAAGCATTACTGGAAATTACAGACTCGTTCCAAAATAGTTCTGATAACTGCGAACGAACTAGGTGGCACCACTAAAGAATATTTGATGTTTTCAGCTACTTTGTTACTGCCTAGCTAACGCGATTGCTTGCGGCACAGGGGGTCTACTCCGAAATTCGTATAGTGCCGCCCCTTTCACTCATATAGTGTATGACAGGAGAGTGAAAGAGACGGCACCATACGAAGTTCGTGTTTCGAATTTCAGAGTAGAGCCCCAGAATAGTATGATATAAAAGTATTACATTTCGGCCAAGAAACGGAACGGTAATAAACTCTTTAGAGGGCGAATAGCAATATATTTGCATGTTTCATTTTATTCTGAACTACTAGCTGGCGGTCGTATTGAGCTCTTTGTGCTAAGAGCACAATACCATTCTTCCAAAGCTGACAAATATCATTCGGACGGACATCTTAAATAAATTCGACTATTGGGAAACTATAGGTAATAAGAGTAAAACTAAAGATAAATTCATTATTTCAATATTTCATTTTTAGATGCTATCATATAATATTTAACAGGAGTATAACTAAAGCTTATAATATCACAATCAGTCTTTAAATTATGTTGTAAAAATTTCTTGCAAGCAGCACTATATTGCCTCTTACTTTTCAAGTCAATTATTTGAGATAAAACACTATCAGAACATCCAGGAAGAAGCTTAACCATTTGGGGGTAATCAAATGACTTGAATGGACATCCACCTTCTGAACATGCATTATCTGATCCCTGTATTCTTTGGCAGTTTACAGATGTATAGTTTTTCCTACCCCCTTCAAGCCCATACATATGTCTGATACCATAGAGATACTTTTTTTCATCCTTCTCCCAATTATGACAACAGACATGTGTACCGTTTGGATCCAATCTGTATTCATTTCTCCAAAAATATATTGCCTCCTCAACAGGCATTCCAATGTCTTTTAAAAAGAGGCTGTAAAAAAATCTTTGAGTGTGAGACAGTCTGTGTCTTGAGCGCAGATTTTGATGCAAATTTAACATACATGGTGGAAAGAACTTTGATGAGCTGTCTACATTTCGACTAAGTAAGACTTCAGTGTTATTGTTGCTTATAAATGGAATAGTATATTCCTTGATTTTCTTTAACAAATCATTTATCCGAGGGTCACTCTTTAAAGGTGTTAAATCAGTATGAAATATTCTGTATTTTAAATTTGTGGTAAACAGTGATATTAAATATTGTAGCCATTTACCACATGGCAACTTGGCCACACCTTTGTTCAATTCAACTTGCCTGCTAGCGACGAACGTAAGGCAATGTTTAAAATTTAATTTGATAGTGTGTAGAGAACAGTTTGTATCATGGGTCATTGAAATGTGGTGAGCCAAGTTTTTCAAGACAAGATGCTGGCACAACATTTTTAGTGCATCCCAGGAAGAGGTATATTCACTACGTTTGATACTGTTTAGTAGTCTTTTAGCAAATCGTCTCGTATCATACGCAGAAAGGGCCTTAATTCGTCTCTTGAACAGTTCCGTTTCGGCTTTTAAAAAGAACTGAGAAAAGCCAATGTTCTCCGTTAAAATAGTAACAATGCATAGCGTGAAATGTCCAACATTGTCGTAGATACTTCCTTCGACCATGTATTCATTATAAACAGTGGTATCTCCTTTATAAACAGCCTTTAAAAATTCCAACCTTGTCACGACAATTGTTTCGAGTAAATGCGCCGGCATGTCACCTCTCACAGGTGTTAAATAATAGAAAGACATAGTCCGTGGTTGCTGTCAGTAAATTCTTACACTCGCTCAGTGATTCCGGGGTTTTAAATTCATTATAGCGAAATTTAATCATTAACTAAACAAAATGGTACGCTTTTCACTCATCTCATGCTTTTCATTGACGTTTCACTCGGACGAATTGACGATTGACCGGATTGACTGACGACTGACTGACGCAGTGTTGCCAAATGCTGGAATACAAAAAGCAGGAGCTGCGCTTTTAAAACGCGGATTTTTAAATTAAAATGCGGATTTGCCGAACTCAATCTTTCAATTTTGGTTTTGTCCGAAAACTAATCTATACATATAATAAAGCTGAAGAGGGTCCAAAATCTGTACATGGAAGATATTAAAAAAAAGATTGGCTGGGGATACTTAGAATCGATAACAGAACACGTTACAACAGTTTTTAGAATTTTTGTCTGTTTACTTGACCGCGCATCACGTGAAAACGGCTGAACGGTTTTTGATGCTAACTTTACCAATCTGTCGAGAAAATCCCCGGTCAGGTTTTAGGCTATAAAATTTTTGCAGATTTGGGTTAAAAGGGGGTAAAAAGAGGGGTTGAATTTTGTATGGGACCTCCTATAATCCATGAGTTACAGGCTTGAAAATTGGTAAGCACATACAAGACGACAAAGAAAAAACATTCACATTCAAATTTTATGAAATTTTAAGATAAAAAATGAAAAAAAAAAAGAAGTAAACGCTAGCGCTGCGCCGGGACGCTGTGTAGTGTGCGCGCCAGCCGCCACGTTCTCTTCAAAATTTGAAAGCTATTAGCGTTTAGCCCTTAACCACTGACGTACGAATGAGGACAAAGAGGTACGTCGCGTAAACTGTTATGCGCTCATATATTTTTCTGGTGAGTAGTCTTTAATGCCGGTTTTAGTATTTTCCTAGTATGCAGTGACGCGACCAAAACAGATAAGAACGAGCGTGTACGATATTTATAAATAGTTAAATTTATGTTCTTGACGTATGTGCTTCGTATGGTCTGTGTTAGTGTAATTTTTTGAACACGACTATCAATTAAAGTTTTGTCGATAAAATCAACGGCGCGAGTATGAATTAACACCTCACAAAAAGACAAAAAGTCGAAATTAGTGAAAAAAATGCAGAACAGGCCATAGAATCGTGGCTCAACGAGTCAGATGATTCTTCGGCAGATGAAAACGATTACATTTTGTCTAACTGAAGTGATTCTTCTGGTGAAAAAGCCGGAGTCGAAGTTGCCGTTAAAATTTCATTGTAACTAAGTTTTGAAGAAAAAATGTTTATAATTCTATTAAAATCATCCTTTTTACGTCTAAAAATAATTAAAAAAAAATAAATGTTTCGTATTTGTATTTTGCTGATATTTTATATTTGATCACATTAATATCAGTACGTGTACAATTGTAGCTATGATTGTTTGGCAAATAAATATTGTTGTTTGTAAAAAATACACACTTGTTTTTTTTTCTAATAGATGAGATATGTATTAAATTAGTTATTACCTAAAAACATAATAACCAATATAAATTTAAAATCCCATCAAAAACAAATGTGAAAATGGAAGCCAAGTTCAATATTAAGAAAATGCCATGCTTGGTCTTCACCGACAAAAGAATTGAGATCTAAATGGGTGCCAAGTTCCGTAGATTCTTTGAAATGGTGCCAAGTCCGGCACTACATTGTTTATAGTAAAACTAATTTACTGCGGATTAATGCATTTTGAGCTTTAACTTGGCAGTTTTCTTAAATATCCAACAGCTTTTATGGTAGTATAACATACTGCATAGAAAACTGCCAAGTTAAGGCTGAAAATGAATTAAGCCGTAGTAAATTAGTTTTACTGCAAACAATGTAGTGCCGGATTTGGCACCATTTCAGAGAATCTACGGAACTTGGCACCCATTTAGATCTCAATTCTTTTGTCGGTGAAGACCAAGCATGGCATATTCTTAATATTGAACTTGGCTCCCATTTTCACATTTGTTTTTGATGGGATATCATTTCTTTTTGTCAGTCTTCGCCAAATGGTGTTTTTTAAGAGCGAATGCACGAGTTACTATACAATATACCCAAATCGCTATATAGGTGCACCACAAATATTTGAAGAGTTCCCTCGATTTCTCCAGGATCCTATGATCAGATTCTTACCTGATAACTATGGGACTACCCCTGAAGTATACCGTTTCAAACAAAAAAGGAATCTTCCAAATCGGTTAATAAATGACGGAGTACTGATGTAACAAGCATAAATAATAATAATAATAATACTAACCAAAAAATTACTGTTATCTGATTTTTTCTGGTGTACGAACACCATTACCAAGCTACATGCCAAATTTCAGCTTTCTAGGTCACCTAGAAGTGGGTTAGGTTTTTGATTACTAGTCAGTCAGTCAGTGGTAAAAATGCCGTTTTTTGGAATTTATTATCCCAATAACTATTAAACCTATATTTATGAAATTTGGGATTCTAGTTGTTCTAAAGGATCCTAATACATGTACCAAATTTCATTCTTTTATGTTAGATAAATTTGGAGTTATTGGGGGGTCAAAAGTGGCTCCAAACGGTTCGTGTAAAATAACACACGGCTGCTGTCCGCCAGTTCCTGGGGTTAACTTGGCTGGACACGCTGCCGCGTGTTTAGATACTAGACCACTTATTATAAACAGATGAATGTCATTCGTATGTAAGAAAAAAACACGTCTGTGGTTAAGGGTTAAGTATCTAACTGTGACCCTGAATCCAAATTTCGGTCCCGTTTCCTAGATATAAAATCTACATGTGTAACTTTGTAATCCTATTACTTTTACCGATTACTTAATATTCAGTCACTTAAACCACATAAATAGAAATATAAAGAAAGAAAGATAGACTCATGATGTCGTCATAAATAACCTATAAATACATAGTGTGTACTACTACGCTCTGGCGTCAGCCTCGCGTGCCTTGCCGCCCTCCACCACGCCTTCATTATCGCGTATAACACTCTTGGCTTGACTGGGCACGTCCATCGGGCCTTAGGCCCACAGCCTTATATGAAAAGCCCGCTCTGTTGGGATGCTCGACCTTCGGCCTTGCGTGCCTTAACTCTCAGCTTCGGGCCTTCGGCCCTCAGCTTTATAGAGCCCGCTGCTGGGATGCTCGATCTTCCGCCTCGCGTGTCTTAACACTCAGCTTCCGGCCTTCGGCCCTCAGCCTTATTAAAGAACCCGCTCTGTTGGGATGCTCAAACTACGGCCTTGCGTGCCTTACTACTCGGTTTAGGGCCTTCGGCCCTCAGAGTTACGTAAAGAGCCCGTTCTGTTGGTACGCTCAGCCTTCGGCCTCACATGCCTTGCCGCTCTCCTTGGGGCCTTCGGCCCATATGGTCGCTTATAAGACACATGACTTGGCACGCCCAACGGGCTTTCGGCCCTCAGCCATACATAAGGAGGCCGCTGTGTGTGAATTCGGCTTTCGGTCTCGCATTTGTTGCCGTTCTGCTTCGCATTTTCGGCCATTATCAATACGTAAAGAACCCGCTCTGTTGGGACGCTCGGTCTTCAGTCTCGCGTGCCTTGCCGCTCTGCTTTGGGCCTTCGGCTCTCAGCCTTGCATAAGGAGCCTGCTCTGTTGGAATGATAGGCCCGCATGTCTTGCCGGTCAGCTTAGGGCCTTTGGCCATAATACTTACATGAAGAACTCGCTCTGTTGGAACTACGTTTTACGGCAGAACTGCGTAGCGAGACGTCTATCATTATAATTGTTATTTTTTGACTGGATTCATTCGTCTAGAATCGGTACATTTGATTTTCCGAAATAAGCACTTAATCATTCGTTTTGACTATAGGATTTCTTTAGAATACACCCTTAAGGTCCTGGTTATTAAGGTTGCATACCACTAGGCAGAAAAGTAATTTATGTATTAAAGAAAAAATCTGTCAAGTATGTCAAGTGTCGCGTATAACAGAAAAAAGTGTTAAATAATTTGAAAATTAGTACGTGTGTGCACACCGTTTAAATTAGACTCTCATATATAAATCTATTGTGTTATCAAAACTTCCGATTCCACTGCTGCTCTTCATTGGGTGAGTTATTAACTCTAATAGGTTCTGTGCCTCACCGGGAGGAAACGGAAAGCGATCGCAATGGTTTTTTTTGACAAAAATTGAGTTCGGCAAATTAGCAGGAAAGGAGAATTGGGCAACCTGGAAATACAAAATTTCTATTATGCTGGAAGGCACGGAAGGTGCCATGGAGGCAGTTGAGGGGAAGCTCAATAAGCCGGTTCTTGCTGAAGGAGCAGGTGACGCTGAAATCAGCACCTATAATACTGCGATGGCAAAGTATAGGCGGACTGAGAGTGGCGCTCTACTCATGCTAACAACTAATATGACCGAGGATACACTTAAGAAAGTTATGAGGTATAGAACGGCACACGAGGTTTGGCAAGAGCTGCATAGGCTATTTGATGGACAAACAGACGACAGAGTATATAATTTATGCTTGGAATTCTTCGGGTTTCGTCAGAGAAAGGAAGATGATGTTCCTACTCATATGTCGCACCTTAAGAGTCTCTGGAATGAATTGAACGACGCTACCGCTAAGCTCCCTGAGTTGTTCCTGATATGTAAGGTCTTAGATACACTAGACGACCGGCATTTCAACTTTAAGTCAAGTTGGATAATGCTCAAACAGTCAGAAAGGACTATCGACAGTTTAACGACACATCTTTGTACGTTCGAAAGAGAGTTAGGTAGTCAAGAGAACTCACGGCAGGAGGCACTAGTGACTACACCTACTGAACGTCAAAATAAGAAGAACCCGGATGAGCAGCTGATCTGTAACTATTGTTCTGGAAAAGGACACAGAGTTCGCAAATGTAAGAAGTGGATTAAGTATGGGAGGCCGCCTAAGCCAACTTCGGGCACATCAGCATCTGGCTCAAAGTCCAAGCAAGTGCAACAGATATCCCTAATGGTAAATGCGTGCTCAATGAAGCAAGAACAGGATCGCGAGAACTGGTACGTTGATAACGGAGCAACGGTACACATTGGAGTAAGGAGAAATTTCTTCAGTGATTTTCATGACTTTGATTCCGATCACACCGTGACTACGGCAGACGGAACTACTATATCCGCTTCTGGAATGGGTTCAGTAGTAGTAGAATCAAATGTCAATGGACATAAGGAGAAGATAACTCTTAATGATGTGTGGTTAGTACCATCCTTAACAAAAAAACCTGTTTTCGATGCTTGCGGCGCAAGATAAGATGCAGAACAGCATCTTCACTTCTACAACTAGAAAGTGCAAGTTGGATATTGAAGGCACAACTAAAGTTGTTGGAAGCAGGGTCCATCAAGGCGGACTATATAAGCTGGATTTAAAGACGGTAATTCCAAGACAGCATTCGACTATTGAGGTCAATGTTTTAACTGGCTTAAACATGCTACAGCTATATCACGAGCGGCTTGTCGCGAACGATCACTTCGCGATGGTTCTACCTTCTCTTTTCTCGGGAATGTCGCGAAATGACAATATCGCGATGTTATTGATACGAGTATTAGATCGTGTAAGATTATTTAGTCTGGCAAGTCGGGCATGGTATTTGACAGAAACTCGAATCACTATTGTCTGTAGTATGCGTGTGATTGGCGTCTGGCGTAGTTGACTGGCGCAGT
Source organism: Notocelia uddmanniana (assembly GCA_905163555.1). Taxonomy (NCBI): domain Eukaryota; kingdom Metazoa; phylum Arthropoda; class Insecta; order Lepidoptera; family Tortricidae; genus Notocelia; species Notocelia uddmanniana. The sequence continues at coordinate 4,145,150 of LR991054.1, forward strand.
GTTACGTTGCCCAGCAGCGCGCACGGACGCTCGCTAACTTTACCTCGCTAACTTTTCCTCGTAAAAAAATGAAAAGTGTTTTCGTGTAACTGGAGATTTCTGGAGTTACGCTGCTCGTCAATATGAAAGCTAAGTATAATGATCCTTAGCATATATAAGACCGATATAGGTTCTATCAGATTTGTATGCATATTAAGATGTTTCATATTAGTACTCAAGACCCTATGTAATATTTGCCAGTATTTGTTACGATTCGAGATGTCCCACAAGTCGATAAGTTTATATTAACTAATTACACAGTATCATTATTCTATCTTCACCAGAGAAGTTAATGATCGACAATTAGACATGAGAAACCCCTTAGAGTGAGTAATTATATATGAAGTACAACTTGTTTGTTCCTCTCTATCTCAATACGAGTCAGTCAACAGTGTGTAGTGGCACAGTAATGCCACCAGTACTCAGCTGCTTCCAGCGAGTCCTTGGCCCAGCAAGGCCATGAGTTCAAGGCGCTATGCGCCACCAGAGAGAGCACAGTATGCATTGGCACAGTATGCCACCAGTAAGGGTACCCAGCTGCTTGCAGCTAGTCTTTATGGCCCAGTAAGGCCGCCAGTGTGAGGCGCAGTACGCCATTGGTCGTGTATCGACCTGAGTGATGTGTTATTTACTTAGACAGATTATGTGGATAACATGGCATTCTCCAGGACATCCCCAGCAAGGGAGCTCGTAGACCATGACATACAAACCTGACTCATATATGACCAGAGTTAAAGTATCCATAGATACAAGTGACAGGCCTTTATGGCACTCAAGACAGTTTAAGTATCCATAGATACATGTAACCAGTCTTAGTGGCATTCAGTACAGAGGAACGATAACACTTGCCAAGCAGGCAGTGTATTAGTATAACTATATATATATATATATGTTACATTGACCGAGGTACGGTCAAGTTGTTAACCGATTGGTTAATATGAGAAGTTGTGTTGACCACCGTAGTGGGAATAAGAGAAGATATATAAGAGCGAGAGAAAACCATTATAGCTATTTGAAATATACATGATAGTGTTTGTTTACCTCTTAGAGATCTTGGACTCGATAAGTAGAATATATAGTTTAGATAGTTTGATCTCATGTTTGCTAAGGTAGTTGTATTTAGTGTTTGAGGTTATCACATAATCCTCCCCCACAGATGGTGCAGGCAAATGGAGCATATAAGAGCGAAGCAGATTCCATAGACTGTGTTGAGAATCAGGTATGTCTGTATATTAACTCCTTTCTCGCTACGTCCTCAAAGCTTATCGCAGTCTATATAGATTCATATGACATTATAACATACATATATATATATTGTATGATCAGCAATGAGTTACATTCCCAAGTATTGAGGCGTGGCGATATGGTGGAGTAGTATGCTGAGATATTTGAATCTGTGCCTTTTGTATATACTGTTATGGTAGACAGTTTGTCTTTGTTCTTTTGAACACTTATATCCGAGTTTTTGTTATGACTACTTAAGTGTTGTATAGGAGTATGGTTCGACAGGGTTCGGCATAGTTCAATTACCTGTGCTTGTGCAATTCATTGATTAATTGAGACCAAACATGAGATATTTCAGTATATTTTATTCAGTCCCAATTTCATATTTCTAAAAGATAAAAGTTATATACAATTTATACAGTATACCTGTATAATCCATTACAGACAATGATTGTTGAATAATGATGTATGATTTGCAACATGATTGTAATTATAGTTTGTAGCATCAATAGAACACTTAAGGATGTGTCAAGCTGATTGTGCGCAGGTTGGTTTGTCATTTCAATAAGTGTTACTACATAGGTTCCTTAAAGGCTTACATTACATAAGTAAATTTTATCACTATAAATTTTAGAGTACATACAGTTTATAAAAGTTAAAAATAAGTTACCGTTGATAAAAATTAAATTTGAAGGAGACGGTCTTAACTGTTTCAATTATTTGTGTATATTGTTACAAATAATTCCTCATTACGGTGATACAAAGGTGATTAATATAATGAACTATATGAAGAGACAATATAAGATGAAATATCAAAGAATTGTGCTAGCGTTGTCGTTAGAGAATATTTTATGAATTTTGGTTGTCATGTTATTTAGATATTTCAGACAGAGAACTGAAATATTTCTAGAATGGATTGGATATATATATTTGTTCAAATATATATAGCAAGTTGTCACTTAAGAAAGGACAGTTATTCTGAGTACAAGAAATTTATTTATCTTTTGAACTCGAAGTGAGTCGGGTTATGACGTATGTGAATTTGATATCACATTTGGCTCGTAAGACGTTGGTTTTGGGCATTATAGAATGGTGGCCGTGTAATAAAATTACATCGGACTGATTTCTTCAAAAATGTTTATTCTCTAATAATTTCTGTGAAATGCAAGAACATATTTTTCAGAAAATATGATTATATACCTGTGAAGTTATCGAAGCTCATCCAGTTTTAGATTTGATATGGGAATACAATGTTGTATTCTTGTATCTATAGTTTTAGACGTGTCTCACCTATGGTTACGCCGTTGAGCGTAAAGGTTCGATTCCGGCTGCAGTGAAATTAGTTGATGGCTCATAACGTACGATATACTTATAGTACTCACATATAGTTCTGATCAGATAAGATTTTCCATTGGATCCTGATGGTTTGTTTGGTTTATTAAACCTAGTGAGGGTTTTTTAAATAAAAATGTATGAGAACAGTATTTATGACTATGCCAAAAGGTATGTGAGTGGTGTATGGATAAAAGGAAAAGGGTTTAGCTGTGTCTAAGTATCCGAGTGAAAGTTGATGTGTGATGAATATTTTCTTTATTCATAGTTAACACACAAAGTAAATAGGCATCTTGACTTGCAATAGTTGTGATGTAAAATGCCAGCTAGTACCTACCTACTTATTGTGTCTAACTGGCTCTCTTAACAGTTTATTTTACATAGCCTAGTGTGAAACTTTGTATATTAAAAATGAGGCAAAATTAGTCATACAACATATAGCTTAAATTTAATGACAAACAAGTTACCTTTTGCAGACCTATAGTGATGAAGTAATATCATTTGATTTTAAACACTAGTCTTGAGAATTTATTACAGAGAAGAATTCATGATAAATATCTGTAACAGATACACTTACAGTCATGATTAAATTTCAGAAGTATTCTGATAGATAGATATTCATGATCATTATAACTTTAGTGATAAGTTCGAAATAGTATTTACGAGTAATGCATCACTGAGGTAGTGTTAAATTAAAGTAGCATACTAACTTAAGATGAAACATTATTTGCAGGAATAGCGAATTTATTATTGAGACATATAAGTGAAGTGTGTGAACATTCGTTTCACCAAAGCCGTACGTTTTGTACATGTAAAAGTATTTGAGGTAAATAGATCCTCAACGAATCCTCGAATTATTAAAGGGTTGGCAACTTTCTCGGTACATAGATAGTTGGTTAGCATATTCAGACTTGACGCCTACCTAGCAAGACGAGTGTCTGCTTATTTAAGAAATATTGTTATTATAAGATGTAAGCGCATCTAGTACATCGATAGAAAATGAATATTTATCATTTTCACCTTTCTTACATACGATCGCCGTACAATGAAAATTATGTACTGCTTTCGAGCATTTGATTTAAACCATTATATCTGTCAAAGATATAAACAGTGTGAACAACGTCGAGTATCATATTTTGGATGTAAGATCAAAGGGAGTTTTTATCAAACAGATAGAACATAGTATACATTTAATAATTTAAAAATTGCCATCACTCATTTGAGTAAAGTCACAGAATAGTATAATAGTATTACTTGAGTAAATTAAGAAGCATAGCTCACCCATGTAGGGTAATATTTTCGTAAAAATTCATGAAAATTTAAGACGTACTGATAATAATTTCTGTTTTGAAAGGAATATTATAAAATGACTACAGCATCATCAAATCATCATCATTTATTGATCGCTAACTATGGTATTATAAGAGTATATATATTAAAGTGAGATACTCTCAGTAAGTACCTATCGTGTATTCTGTTATGTTAATATAACATATTAAGTATTAAGACTAAAAGTTACTTCTGAATGACTCAGTGAATGAATAGGTATTTTTAAACACTTTCGTGTTTCGCCGATTTATCGGCTGTTATATTCTTTACTTGGTGCGATACTTGTGTATTGTTAGTTTTTGATTATGTGAACTAAACCATGAAGGTATAATTAATTAAACGAACGAGTTAAAATAAGTGTCTATGAAGTAAACTCGATCATAGTTGTAAAAATTACATAGATTCAATAAAGGATAGACACACTTCCCGAAGTGTACCAACCACTTAGTACGAGTACAGTCGTCACGTTTAACAAGAATAAGTATTAATATCTTGTTTCTATTACATAAAATAGTAATGAAAGTTATAAATACCGCATGAACTTGTCTTGGTACAATTGGTACCCTATTCATTTAGTTTGCAGTTCTGTCGTTATAAAGACAAAAGTTTAATATACGCAGGTACATTTTAAAGACAAAGGATTGAAGGGAGACGACGAACCGGCGGGGGTTCTTATGCGTTGTTGGCAGGCAGAAAGGGACTATTATCGGATAGAGTCAAGTGTTTCTCTCACGCAGTTTGAACAATGTTATTGTTTTTGAGGTATTTTTAGTAATTACAAAGGAACGACTTTAACAGTCAGTTGTGCATTGAAACTTAAGTTGTAGTTGTAAGTAATGAAGCATCCATCATGTCTGAAGGTTTATTTGTTATTGAATAATTTAATAGACAACGGTAGCTTGAAGCGGACTAATAGATAGTTTTAGGACCGTGAACACCACTAAGTACTTCTGTGATAGTTATTTGATACTCTGATATTTAACAGAGCTTCTAAAAGGAACTGACGTCATATTTCAGGCTATAGAAAACGCCTTTTAAGCGGGAATATTGTTGGTTAAAGTTATTCAACGCGCTACAGTATAATAATAATCAATGTTTTGTTACTTCGGAGCATAACGATAAGAGAGTTCGAAATACCTCAACACGTGTGAAACTTCCTAGAAGTGCCCCACTTGAGTCCTTTGAATAAGGGTATACTTAACGTAAACTCGGAGTTAGGGTTTTATAATATCGAACGATGTTTATTTTTAGCCACGTTGCTGTAAATTGAGACAGCTCTAGCTTTGTTTAAAGTTGAAACATGAGTTTTCTCAGTTCTATGAATACCATTGTACTTATACATATGCTATAAAGGTTTTGAATACAAAGAGTAAGTAAAATAAGTACCTAGTCACCTAAAGACAGTCAAATGGATAGTTCTCGTAGTAAGATATAAGTATAGAACAATTATATATTTAGTTATGTCTTATACAGAAAGTAAGAGATTGTCAGTCTGTAAGCAAAGCATTTATATCGAAAATGGATTAATTCGATCTTTAATTATGTGTGATCATATTCTAAACAGTTGTTGACTTAAACATCTGAATTTGTATGTGAGTATGTACCTATGTGTATAAAAAACATGCAGTTTTATAATTGCTGTATTTCTAGAAGATTCTTGAAGTTTGTATACGAGTATTGATATATAATTGATACCATTCGTCTCTGTTCTCTAAAGTAGTAACAGGTTACTACGTAAAGGGCCATATATGGCAGATATCATTTTAGACCTTATTGCGTCGCAGCAAAGTTCAAGTTTGGACGTCATGTCGTACGTACGTAAAACTAAGTAGAGATGTATAATTTTCTCTTACATTATTTGATGAGATAGTAAATAAACTTCAAGTGTGATAATTATTCGCATGTTTAAAGAGGAAACAGTGCTATAAGTAGTATGTATGTATGTAGAATTTATGACTAAAACTAGATGAAGCTTATGAGTAATTAACATTATTAATATGGAAGGATTCTTGGAATGAAGTTAAAATTGGTTGATACTTACAGTTAAAATAGACATACACATAACAATGACTATCAAACATGGTATGTCAATATAGAGATTTGTTCACAGTTTAAAGTTCTCGAGTAAACTTTATTAAATTGTTTGTTTAATATAAAATCCCGTATCGGATATAGAAATTGGAGGTAGAAATTCTGTTTACATTTAGAAGTCTTTATGTGAGTCAGCTTAATATCAGTGCATTCATTTATGTATTAGCACAGCTTATTATTTCATGTGGAAGTTTACAATGAAACTAAGTTTTAATCTTCATGAGATTATGAAATCAGTCTGATTCAGAATGTAGTGTTAGTGAATGACTTGTTCCTCAGTAACCTTCGCGTACTCAAAGATTTGAATGCAAAGTATTAGTTTATGTAGCTATGAGTATTATATATACGCTTTACTCTGAGAGGCACTAGATCTTCAAACTAAAAGGCGTGCCTAGTTGAGAATAAAGTTTAGTTGTAGATAAAATAGTATTCAAAGATAGATAGCTACTGATACACTTGGAAGTTTAACAAGTATAATGAAGCGATAGTGTCGCACCGTGACATCTAGCGGCCCGTCTGCAATCCACTACCAATTCCAAACCTGTCGAAGTAGTTAAGCTGGCTGTCGCTAGATGTCACTGTATTGTATTCCCTAGTGGGAGCATTAGCGACAAATCCCGGCGCTAGTGCCTTGCCATTTGCTACATATGAATACAAATGGTTGGACAGATTGCCGGTAGGTGGCGTGGTTAAAATTATTCGCTAGATGTCGGTATTACTAGTGAAAAGTGAGTGATTGTATGAATGTTGAGTATTTAAATTTTGTGATGCAAATTGTTGCATATATATATATATATATATATATATATATCTCTAGACGGAAACTGTCTAAGCTAACTATATTGCGGTAAAGGTTTACACTCTAATAAGAAAAGACTTCTCATAGTTAGCTTTGTACACAGAGAATCGTATAGCTGTACTTAAGAGAGCCCATAGTATCTTACTACCGATTAATGTCGATAATATTATTGTATAGAGCGCTTTATAGCGGCATTGATAGTACCTCACAGCTGTACATTCGAAGTTAATATTATCGCTTTCGTGGTCTAGTGTGGATCATTTGCGAGCCATAATTGATTTATCATTTGACACATGGATTATGGAACGTAGGTCGGAGAATAGTCTACGCTCAAGTTATTGTACTAATATCGAGTACTGTTGACTTCGTCAAGCATTAATCTGAAAACGTGGGGCCTTGTACACATTTAAGTGTCACGTTACAACATAAAGGAGAAAAGATTATTGACTAGTTAAAGAGCTGAAAACGAATCACTTGAATGTTTTTATATTCGAATAAGAGTTGGCATGTAATGATAACTTAGTGAGTTTTAACGTCGTATCAGTATGTGAATAATATTGAAAATAGTTTTTCTTCACCCTAGCAAGGTAGCAAAGTCGTGACTCAACGTTGAGTGTACGACTTGTGCAGCTATTCGCTCGATACAGTATGTGGTATCATGAGACTGATATGAATTATGATACATGAAGTTACTTGTTGTCTGGCATTGAGTTTCTTGTTTCATCAAAGAAAAGTTTTCAATGGCACTGTTTAGTGCTGAGTTGAGATCTAGTAATATTCGATCTTAGTGGGCCCTGTCAGTTAGTGTTTGTGGCAGGGGTCTATTGAGTGTATTAAGAGTGTACGTATTTACCATATTTGTGGTGATTAATGTCAAATGATGAAGAAATAATATGGGTAGCCAGAAGAGAGTAACTACTGTTACAAGATTTGTGATTGAAAAGTGAGACAATAGTAGTTTGATTTTACTCTGATAGTATTTTAAAAGATTGCTGTTTGCAAATATGGTTGGATAGATGACTATCAGTATTATACTGCTGATGTGCTAAGTTATAGCGGCAGCTGGCACTTGCTCAGTACTCACTTTGGAGAAGTGAGAAAGGATCATAGTAACTTTGGTTCTTGACATTCACTTGAGTCATGGTTTCTGGTCTTCTCAGTGCTTTACGATACGAACAATATACCCGAATGTACATGAACTGAGAAAGAGTTCTGAATTTAAGTAGAGAGTCTAAACTGAGTTTTATCGGAGGATATTATTGATATTGGTGGTTGAAGTCTTCTCAATAATTCAAAACATTGGTCGAATGATTGTGTCATGTATTCAAATTGAAAGTAAGGTCAAGAAGAAGAAACGACTTCTGGATATGTAGTACAATCGTGCCCACTCGGTATCGTAGAAATGCCTCGTCTCTGGAGGCTGAAAAGGAGACTTATGAAAGATTAGATCGCACTGATGCTACTTGTTTGGCCGCCCGGTGTGTCGCGAACGATCACTTCGCGATGGTTCTACCTTCTCTTTTCTCGGGAATGTCGCGAAATGACAATATCGCGATGTTATTGATACGAGTATTAGATCGTGTAAGATTATTTAGTCTGGCAAGTCGGGCATGGTATTTGACAGAAACTCGAATCACTATTGTCTGTAGTATGCGTGTGATTGGCGTCTGGCGTAGTTGACTGGCGCAGTGTTACGTTGCCCAGCAGCGCGCACGGACGCTCGCTAACTTTACCTCGCTAACTTTTCCTCGTAAAAAAATGAAAAGTGTTTTCGTGTAACTGGAGATTTCTGGAGTTACGCTGCTCGTCAATATGAAAGCTAAGTATAATGATCCTTAGCATATATAAGACCGATATAGGTTCTATCAGATTTGTATGCATATTAAGATGTTTCATATTAGTACTCAAGACCCTATGTAATATTTGCCAGTATTTGTTACGATTCGAGATGTCCCACAAGTCGATAAGTTTATATTAACTAATTACACAGTATCATTATTCTATCTTCACCAGAGAAGTTAATGATCGACAATTAGACATGAGAAACCCCTTAGAGTGAGTAATTATATATGAAGTACAACTTGTTTGTTCCTCTCTATCTCAATACGAGTCAGTCAACAGTGTGTAGTGGCACAGTAATGCCACCAGTACTCAGCTGCTTCCAGCGAGTCCTTGGCCCAGCAAGGCCATGAGTTCAAGGCGCTATGCGCCACCAGAGAGAGCACAGTATGCATTGGCACAGTATGCCACCAGTAAGGGTACCCAGCTGCTTGCAGCTAGTCTTTATGGCCCAGTAAGGCCGCCAGTGTGAGGCGCAGTACGCCATTGGTCGTGTATCGACCTGAGTGATGTGTTATTTACTTAGACAGATTATGTGGATAACATGGCATTCTCCAGGACATCCCCAGCAAGGGAGCTCGTAGACCATGACATACAAACCTGACTCATATATGACCAGAGTTAAAGTATCCATAGATACAAGTGACAGGCCTTTATGGCACTCAAGACAGTTTAAGTATCCATAGATACATGTAACCAGTCTTAGTGGCATTCAGTACAGAGGAACGATAACACTTGCCAAGCAGGCAGTGTATTAGTATAACTATATATATATATATATGTTACATTGACCGAGGTACGGTCAAGTTGTTAACCGATTGGTTAATATGAGAAGTTGTGTTGACCACCGTAGTGGGAATAAGAGAAGATATATAAGAGCGAGAGAAAACCATTATAGCTATTTGAAATATACATGATAGTGTTTGTTTACCTCTTAGAGATCTTGGACTCGATAAGTAGAATATATAGTTTAGATAGTTTGATCTCATGTTTGCTAAGGTAGTTGTATTTAGTGTTTGAGGTTATCACATAATCCTCCCCCACAGATGGTGCAGGCAAATGGAGCATATAAGAGCGAAGCAGATTCCATAGACTGTGTTGAGAATCAGGTATGTCTGTATATTAACTCCTTTCTCGCTACGTCCTCAAAGCTTATCGCAGTCTATATAGATTCATATGACATTATAACATACATATATATATATTGTATGATCAGCAATGAGTTACATTCCCAAGTATTGAGGCGTGGCGATACGGCTAGTGCACCAGGACAAAAGACACGTCATTCGCGTAGTGAAACGCGAGTTAGGCATTCAGCTTGGTCCAGATAAGGTGACATGTGAAGGCTGTATTTACGGAAAGTCTCATCGAAAGCCGTTTGGGACCAGAGAAAGAGCTAAGGCAGTTGGAGAGCTAATTCATACAGATGTTTGTGGCCCCTTCGCAAAAAGGATCTCGAAGTACCAATACTACGTATTATTAAAGGACGATTATTCGAGCTATCGCACATCTTCATCAGACAGAAGTCAGAAGTAAAGGATAAACTTCTTCAAATGCTTCAAGAAGTAAAGAACGCTGGCAACACTGTCAAAACTCTACTGAGTGATAATGGCGGTGAATTTGATAATGAGGCAGTTCGCAGGATATTAAATAGTCATGGTATTCAGCATCGACTAACTATGCCTTACTCGCCTGAACAAAATGGCTGCAGTGAGCGCGAAAATCGTACTTTGGTAGAGGCTGCAAGATCAATTATGCATGCGAGAGGAGAGATGCCACAAATACTATGGGCTGAATTAATTAATACAGTTGCATATGTACTAAATAGGACAAGTCCAACAAGAGTGGATAGTAAAGTACCATATGAACTGTGGCATGGAAAAAAGCCGAAGATTTCCCATCTAAAAATAATTGGAAGTACGTGTTATGCGCATGTTCCTAAGCAAAAGTGCAAAAAGTTGAGTAAGAAGGCTATCAAAGGTATATTAATAGGTTACGAAAATGATGACGGTTTTAGAATCTGGGATGGAGTCAAGACGTTGAAGTCGCGGGACATAACGTTTGAAACTGATCTGGAATTCAAGACTTCCATCAACATTCCTATTGCTGCAGAGGGAGTAACAGATAATGAAAATAGTGAGCGGATTCTCGAACAAGAGCCAGAGCCAGCCAATGCAGAAGATCTTGATCATGTTCTAGAGGGAGATAGAACTTGTGTAAGCGAAAACCAAGATCAAGAAGGCGAAATTCTTGAGCGCGAGAATAGAGAAGACCGAGATGAAGAAGACGAAATACACGACGGTGAAAACTATGATGAAGGAGCTATGATTGACAGTCCACGCTATGAATCGAGGGAAAGCTCCAATATCGATGGTGATGAAGATTTTGTCGACGCTGATCAAGGGCAATTGGAAGTCGTAGAGCCCCTATTGGGACCTGTGGCTTTGGGTGAGCCCGTGGTTCAAGCGGCGCCACGTTATAGCCTGAGGGACAGATCAACCATTACACGTCCGAAGAAGTTCACCGATTATGTGCATTTCGTTGGTATGGAAAGATTCCCTGAAACCTATAAAGAAGCTCTCTCTAGAGAAGACAAAGCTGAGTGGCAGAAGGCCATGGAAAATGAGCTTAGGTATCTAGAAGAAAATCAAGTTTGGACGTTGTGTGATTTGCCGCCAAACAGAAAAGCGCTTCCATGTAAATGGGTTTTCACAATCAAACGCCAACCAGATGGCACAATTGACAAATATAAGGCGAGGCTTGTAACAAAAGGATTCAAGCAACCAAAAGGAATTGATTATGAACAGACATTCAGTCCGGTGGCCCGGATGGCTACAATAAGAGCCTTGTTAAGTGTCAGCGCCAAAGAAAATTAACATCTGATGCAGTTTGATGTGTCGACAGCATTCCTGAATGGCAAGATCGAGGAATAGATCTATATGAAACAGCCTGACGGATTCAACGATGGCACATCAAAAGTTTGTCGATTAAGAAGAAGCTTATACGGGCTAAAACAGGCACCACGTTGCTGGAATTCTTGTTTTGAGGAGATTCTGTTATCGAAAGGTTTCGTACAGAGTACTGCTGACACCTGCCTATTCACGAAGAATGTGATGGACAAGAAAATCCTGCTAACACTTTATGTAGACGATGGGCTCGTGGCATCTACAGATGAAGCTTTAGCTCACCAATTCCTGGAGGAATTAGAACTATTAAAATCACGACGAATCCAGCATCGTACTAGCTAGGGATGGAAATCCAGAGAGATAAAGACGGTTCTATCGGTATTAAGCAAGAAGCTTATACAAAGAAAATCTTAGACCGCTTTAGAATGTCCGAGTGCAATCCAGTGTCGACGCCTATCGAGAAAACTTCGATTACTGAAACAGGGAAAGTTACGAACGGAAACACGGGAAAGAAATTTCCTTACCGAGAGGCGGTAGGTGCTCTAGCGTACCTGATTACAGGCACACGCCCTGATATAGCGTACGCTGTTGGGGTCGTCTCAAGAAATTTAGAATACCCCACCGAAGATGACTGGCTGAGGGTCAAAAGGATATTCAGATACCTAAAAGGAACGATGTCCTATGGCATTAGGTACAATGCAAACTGTACCAGAGCCATCATCAAAGGTTATAGTGACGCCGATCACGCTGGTGACAACCTGACTGGACGTTCTACGACAGGAGTCACTTGTCTTTTTACTGAAGGAGTTGTTTCTTGGCTCAGCCAGCGTCAACCGTCAGTCACGATTTCTACAACTGAAGCGGAGATTGTAGCAGCAAGCGAAGGCGCACACGAGTTAGTCTGGCTCCAAAGAATCTTTAGCCAGCTAACGAGTTTGGAAGGGATACTAATGTTAAAAGTGGACAATGAAGCAGCCATACGTCTTGCCAATAATCCAGAATTTCATAAAAGAACAAAGCATATCCGAGTAAGACACTTTTTTGTTCGCGAAACTGTACAAGAGGGTCTTGTTGATGTGAAGAAGACAAGCTCTACTGAACAATTGGCTGATCTACTTACCAAGGCAGTCCCGAAGCCCAGACTAGTTAAAATTAGAGCTGACTTGGGTCTACGAAACTTTTCCTGCTAGTGAGGGAAAGTATTAAGGTTGCATACAACTAGACAGAAAAGTAATTTATGTATTAAAGAAAAAAACTGTCAAGTATGTCAAGTGAGGTGTCGTGTGTCTTGTGTATATAACAGAAATAATTTTTAAGAAAAAAAAACCGACTTCAATGGGGGAGGCCGGTGAAAGATTATTATACTTAGATGGTGCACTCTTAGATTCCATACAATAAAATAAAAATGGCTATAAGTATGTTTAAAATGGTAGAAGACTATTAACTACCCTCAATTCCTCATGGAATCATGGAAAAACCTTGCTTGCTTGACAAACAAAACGAAGAGAACAAATCGCCAAACGTGAACTACGCGTCGTTGAAGAGTTCCGTTCTGATCATCATCAGCAGTTCCACTTCATCAAATGTCACTTTTATGAATGAAAATGATTGATTAGTTCATGAAAATACTAAAATCACTATCTGTGTGCCTGTCAAATTTGAGGAGTTCCCTCGATTCCTAATGGATCCCATCATCAGAACTCGAGCATGACAAAAATCAATCGTGAAAATAGAACTTGCTTAACAAACACAGCTAGAAGGACAAATCGCCAAACGTGAACTTTTCGTCGTTGAAGAGTTCTGTTCTGATCATCATCAGCAGTTCCACTTCATCAAATGTCACATTTTTGTATGATAATGTTCGATTTGTTGATAAAAAAAACACAAAAATCACTATATGTTTGCCTTTAAGATTTGAGGAGTTCCCTCAATTCCTCATGGATCCCATCATCAGAAATCAAGCATGACAAAAATTAATCGTGAAAATAGAACTTGCTTAACAAACACAGCTAGGAGGACAAATCGCCAAACGTGAACTTTTCGTCGTTGAAGAGTTCTGTTCTGATCATCATCAGCAGTTCCACTTCATCCAATGTCACATTTTTGGATGCAAATGCTTGACTTGTTGATAAAAACACAAAAATCACTATATGTTTGCCTTAAAGATTTGAGGAGTCCCCTCAATTCCTCGTGGATCCCATCATCAAAACTGCGTTTTGACAAAAACGGGACCAATTTGGATATATACACTTACAATCAAAAAAAGAATTTTCCAAATCGGTTAAGAAATGACGGAGTTATGGAGTAACACACATTAAAAAAAAAAAAAAACAACCGAATTGATAACCTCCTCTTTTGAAATCTTGAAGTCGGTTAAAAAGTGTTAAATAATTTGAAAATTATTACGTGTGTGCACACCGTTTAAATTAGACTCTCATATATAAATCTATTGTGTTATCAAAACTTCCGATTCCACTGCTGCTCTTCATTGGGTGAGTTATTAACTCTAATACTGGTGTCCTTTTCGACGCCGTCTAACCATCTCAGCTTGAGAAAAATTGTATGGGAAAACAATTTATTCTAGGAGAGAACGAGTTCTACGCGGACGAAGTCGCGGGCAAAAGCTAGTAAATATTAAAGATACGCAAAAAAGTATCAAGTAAAAGTGTTATTAAGAAAATAAAAAAAGTTTTTAAACTATATCGTGGGATATATCAAATAATAGGGTTTGTTGTGAGCATCTCAAATATTTTAAATGTAATTAGGAGCTAAATCGTTTGAAAGCTATTTAAGAAAATAGAAGAAAATGTACCATTCCACCCTTTATCTCTCCGAGACTATTGGGCCTCATATTTTGAAAAAGTACAGAAAATAGGTCTTTACACATAGATAACACAAAAAACTTAACTTATAAGTCCAATGGTTTTTTAATTATCGCTTAAAAACTGCCTTGCCCCAACAAAAGACGTGAGCACCGAGAGTTTCTTATGAAGTTACGACCTCTTTTAATTCAACGTACAGAATAGTGGTTTTAATGTTGAGTAATATAATTAATGATAAAAAGCGGCCATATGCGTGTCGAACCACGCACAATGAAGGGTTCCGTACCTTAAAAAGTAGTAGGTACGGAATCCGGGTACTATTAATAAGTAATACTAGTCCTAATTTAAAACCACATTCATACTGTGAATTAAAGAAGGTTGTATCTCCATCACATCATGGACAGGGATGTTTGGCAGTGATAGTATCCTGCACGGCTAATCTATCGCGAAAATAGGTTTTCTACTGTAGCATTGTTATTTTTGTAGTAACTGAGACTGTAATTTTATATTTAATTATACAACTATATTGTTTTGAAAAAATGACACCTCGCCGAGTTTCTTACGCCGGTTCTTCTCGTGGCAGAGGTTTATTTTTCCGAACCGGTGCTAGTTTATTGACGTTCATAGGTGCATGTAATGTAATATGCCTAATTTGAAGAATAAACTACTTTTACTTTTTACTTTTTTTTACTGGAAACTCACAGCACTTACGTCTTTTTGCTTGGGCGAGACAGGTTTTCAGCGATAACTTAAATACTGTTCGAGTTAGGTATCTTGTTCAAACTAAACATCGTTGAAAGTATTTGTTAATGTGTAATAACTTATTCATCTTATTGTAGATATTTATTTATTCATGTTATCAAAGTACAGACAGTACAGAGTTCAAGTATATCCACAAAGTACAATATATATACATGATATATACTGAGATAGAGATACCAGAATACTCCATATAGATCGTAGCGCCGTTGTGTATTTAGTACTAACCGCACGACCGCTGCATCTCTGTCATTTCAATATGCAAGTGCGATAGGGTTAGCACCCAGTGACATCTGGTACAAACAAGTTAAACTAACATTTCCATAGAAAAATTCGTACTTCGAGCTGAAATGAAACGCGTTCCATCGTATGACGTCTGTCACTTTATTTCTTAAAAACCGTTAGTAGGCTTGCACTTGTATCATAATGAGCACTTTGCGACTGACAGCTAATATCATACCAACGGTTGACTTAAACCCGGGTATGTCCTTAAACTACGACCAAGACCACTGGGGAATGGGCAGCAGCATTCCTAGAATGTGGCGGAGATACTGCAATCACCAACCCGCATGCCAAGCGTGGCGATTATGGCATTTACCCCAATGAAATTGGGGGAGGCCTATGTCCAGCAGTGGACGTCCTAGGGCTGATATGGTGGTGGTGGTTGTTGACTTAAATGGAAAAGTTTTTTGCTACTATAGAATGCTAATTTCGTGATTTCGTCGTCTTTAGTAGTCTTCGGGGGGCGAGTGGTCACGTTATGTATTATGCTTGTTTTTTGAGGACACGACACGTAAGTCCCCTATTTGAGCGTCGCTCGGTGAAAGTTCATTTTTTGCGTAAAAAGAGGTCTTATAGAAGGAAAATTTGCGTATCATCAAAAGGGACGGACTTATGGCACAGAATAGTATTATATACTTATGGTAACCTGACTAAATTTAGATGTATCAGAAGATTCAGAAGACTGAATACATCCTTAAGCACAATTATGATAGCCCATCCTTAGTCGTGTTATATGTTGTGTGGTGTGTAATCAAAAAGAGTAAACTTTCAAGAACTTCTCCACTTCTTCCACCGCCCGAATGTGTTTGTTGTTCACATCCTAGCATCTGTCATTGGTTAATAAGCTTACCCTATATAAGCAGATCTCATTTTAATATCAATCTAGTTGTACCAAATCTATAAAATACAATGTCTCCTTCTATCACAGAAAATGCACAAAAGGGAAAAAGTTTGAGAATTTTATAGAAGAATCCTTTCACGACGCATTGGATGGTGCAGCAGCCAAGACATCAGAGGTACAATAAAACTACTTATAAATCATGTCTCCCCGACTATTTACGAGCATATCGCACACGTCGAAACTTACGATGAAGCTATCGGCGTATTAGATAGTATTTTCGTGAAACCTAAGTGCGTGATATTTGCGCGATATAAACTTGCGACTAGGCAACAACAACCTGGGGAGACGATTGATCAGTACATTCAAGCGCTAAAGCTTTTGTCGAAAGAATGCACCTTTAAAGCGGTTACGACGGAGCATAACGAAAAGGATTTTACTAGAGATTCCTTCATATCCGGTATTGCCTCTCCACCTATAAGGCAAAGATTATTAGAAAACATGAATTTAACTTTAGATGAAGCTCATACTCAAGCACGGGCACTAGAATCCGCCCAGAAACAAACTGAAAGTTTCAATACGCCACAATCCTCCGCGGCTGCCACCAATCAAACTAACCGCAAACCAGTCAACCCAATTACAATCCCTCAGGACCCATGCTATTATTGCGGTAACCCACGCCATCCTCGACGGTTGTGTCCAGCGGCGCAGTCGAAGTGCCTCAAATGCGGTAAACAAGGACACTTCGCAAAAGTTTGTAGAGGAGCAAGGTTTAAGACCGCCGCAACCTCCCAAGAGGAAACATCATGCTTCGTGCTTGCTGCAGCCGGGATCAAGAGATGCACTTACCCATAGAAGTTAATGGAGTACCTGTACAAGCACTTATTGACACAGAGAGCACGGCCAGCTTTCTTGATGAAGAGGTTATCACTCAGTACGGGTTACAGGCTATGCCGTGCCGTATGCAAGACGTATCAATGGCATCATCTACTCTAAAGTCCCAAATAACACAAGTTTGCCCAGCCGCAGTCAGGTTGAATGGGCAAGATATTTAGCAAAGGTTATATTTCGAGCCATGAAAAATCTTTGTTGTGAGGCCATCATAGGTCACGATGTCCTAGAACAATATTCCAATCTAGAGGTTGGATTCGGCTGACACATGCCACCGTTGTAGCTGTGCGTGTTAAACCAAGCAAATATAGATCCAGTTGATTTATTCCCGAATATGGCTCCAGAATGCAAACCCGTAGCAATAAAATCTCATCGATTCTCACCGGATGAACAAAAATTTATTCAAGACGAAATCCAGAAGCTGCTTGCTGACGGTATAATCGAAGAAAGCTCTTCTCCATGGCGGGCACAAGTCCTCGTAACATCAGGAACGTATCATAAGAAACGAATGTGTGTTGATTACTCCCAAACTGTCAACTAATTCACATATTTAGATGCCTACCCACTCCCTAACATAGAAGAGGTAATCAGTAAAGTATCTAGACACGCGGCAGCGTGTCCAGCCAAGTTTACTCCAGGAACTGGCGGACAGCAGCCGTGTGTTATATTACACGAACCGTTTGGAGCCACTTTTGACCCCCCAATAACTCCAAATCTATCTAACATAAAAACGTGAAATTTGGTACATACTCGTATATTAAGATCCGTTAGAACAACTGGAACCCCGAATTTCATAAATATAGGTTTAATAGTTATTGAGATAATAAATTCCAATAAACGGCATTTTTACAACTGACTGACTGACTGACTGACTAGTAATCAAAAACCTAACCCACTTCCAGGTGACCTAGAAAGCCGAAATTTGGCATACAGCTTGGTAATTGTGTGTGCACACCAGAAAAAATCTGAAAACAGTGATTTTATTATTAGTTTTATTATTATTATTATTTATGCTAGTTACCTCAGAACTCCGTCATTTATTAACCGATTTGGAAAATTCTTATTTTTTGTTTGAAACGGTATACTTCCGGGGTGGTCCCATTTTCATCGGGTCAGAGTCCGATCATAGGGTCCTGGAGAAATCGAGGGAACTCTTCAAATATTTTAGGTGCACCTATATTTAGCGGTTTGGGTATTTTACAACATTTGTGACGGAAAAGTCAAGCCCGACCCAGAACGCCTGCGCCCACTGCGTGAACTGCCGATACCTCCCAACTCCGCGTCTCTCAAACGGGCTATTGGTTTATTCTCGCATCACTTGAAATGGATACCTGACTTTTTGGCTAAGCTCCACTTACTAACAAAAGTTGAATGTTTTCCTATGAATACTGACTGAGCAAGTCAATTTTTTTGAAGAAATTAAGCATATTATAATAAAATCATCACTCTCAGCTATTGACCCCAACGGAATATTCACAGTAGACACCGACGCTTCAGATCACTCAATAGCTGCCTCACTTACCCAGAATGGTCGACCTGTAGCTTTTTTCTCAATGTCACTTAACGATAGTGAAAAGAAATATCCGATTGTTGAGCCATATTGAAGCTTGCGCCATACAGGTCAGTGAGGTGGAAGACGGGGGCCTAGTTCCTTTTCGTGACGCATATCACCCTCCGCTCGAAATCGTCGTACCACTTACGGAGTCTAGTCACCGCCCCCTATTTGTCGCGCCCAGTAATGTAGACCCAAGACGTGACTGGAATTTCGCCAAGGGAAATTATGAACTACTTTATTTATTATTTTCCAAGGTGTCTTGGAGTGAGGTTCTTGAGTCTTGTGACGTCAACACTGCTGTTGAATGCTTTTATAAGTTGATATATAATGTATTTGATAAATCTATACCTGGAAAGATTAGACCCAATAAAACATGCAGGCGTTATCCGGTTTGGTTTACGCCCGACATAATAAAAGACATTAGGTGGAAGGCTTCTCTGCATCGAGACTGGAAGCGTTCTGGAGACAGCTTTGTGTATGGCATATTTTCTAATCTTAGGGCGAACATTAAAACCCGTATATCGCTTGCTTATGATAACATTTTGGCAACATATTGCAAACCTGAAAGCCAAAGGAGGCTTCGAGCCTCAAGTTACCTACAGAGGAAATGAATTTGAAGGTAGTGAGGCAGCTCAAGCTTTTGCTGATTTTTTCTCATCTGTTTTTTTGCCGAATGAACCTCACCTTGACTCTGGTAAAATACTCCGTGAAGACTTAACTCGTAATGCTAACTATGTACACATTTACCAGATATCTCGGCCGGATGTCGAAAACTCTATAAACCGTCTGAAGGCTCGAAGCTCTCCGGGTCCTGACAATCTTCCGGCATATATTTTAAAAGGCTGTAAAGAGTGGCTTATATCTCCTTTACTGCACATTTTTAACTTAGCGTTACATACTGGGCAATATCCACAGCGTTGGAAAGTCACTAGGGTGAGGCCTATTCCCAAATCGAATAATTTGACCCAGGTTGAAGACTATCGACCCATAGCAATCCTGTCATCAACAGCTAAGCTATTTGAGTCGATTATTAATAGACTAGTAGCTCCCCAAATTCAGCCGTTTCTATGTGATTCCCAACATGGATTCAGGCTAGGGAGATCGGTTGATACCAACCTACTAACCCTGGTAGATTCCATTTCGGACCATTTAGATAAGGGCATACAGGTAGATGTCCTGTACTTTGACTTTCAGAAAGCATTCGACCGCGTAGATAATGATGTGCTACTGAGCAAGTTGTGTAATATCGGTTTTTCCCCGCAACTACTACGGTTTTTTGCTAGTTATTTACGCGGTAGGAAACAGTACGTGCAGCATGGGTGCTTTCTCTCTAAGACTTACCAGACTCGTTCAGGAGTCAGTCAGGGCTCCTTACTGGGTCCTCTGCTTTTTGGTATTATGATCGACGATCTGGCTTCAGTTCTTAGATCTGCAAGATGTTTGCTTTATGCCGATGATCTGAAGCTTATTTATGGTGTGCAGGAGGTCTCAGACTGTGCATCACTCCAAGAAGACATCGACAGAGTGCAAACCTGGAGCAGTAAAAATGGACTAGCGTTCAACGTCTCAAAATGTGCAGTCATATCTTTCACTAGGTCGCAAAATTCGCTTTTCTACAAGTATCTTCTCGGTCCTGATACTATTGCACGTGTGGGCTCCATTCGGGATTTAGGCGTCATCCTTGACACCCACCTCAACTTCCACGAGCATCTGATTACTCTAACCCGAAGTTGCTACAAGAGGTTGGGTTTCGTTATAAGGAATGCCAGGGATTTCAATGACCCCAGAACAATAAAGTTGCTTTATAATGCATTAGTGCGAAGTAAGCTGGAGGCAGCTTGTGTTGTTTGGAATCCTTACGAAACAACTTACGTTTTACTTCTGGAGAAGGTACAAAAAGCTTTCTTGCGTTTTATGTACAAAAAAATGTATGGATACTACCCATTCCTGTACCCAACCAAATTTTTGCTTGGTAGCTTGGGCTTTAACTCCCTGGAAGTAAGACGTAATTTTTCGCTTCTTACGACTACGTGCATTATCTTGCGCGGCGAGTCGGACTGTATAGAATTAGTGGAGCCATTGGTCCGACTGTTTGTACCATCACTGACAAAATTCGAGTTTCGGCCCCGTGATCGATATCTGCTTGTGGCACCGACTTCACGAACTGTGTCACGCAAACAATCCCCGTTGGTCCGCGCTTTGCACCTCCTGAACCTTCTCCTTGCATCAGCACCTGAGTGTGATGTGTTTGCTAGCAGATGGGCAGTAGTGCGTGATGAATGTCAGAGGTTCTGTGAGAGGATGGATGTGCGTGTCTCGTCAGTCTGATTTATAAGATAGGAGTTTTTATTGTTCTTTTTTGCTTATTGTTTTTACATCTTTAAATATTGTAATTTCACAGTGCTTTAGTTTTTCTGTAATGCTGTGTAATTAAATGTAATAATAAATAAATAAAAAAATATTGAAAGTCTAAAAAAGTGGCGTCACTACTTAATCGGTCGGTGCTTTAACTTAAATACAGACCAAAAGTCAGTTGCCTTCATGTTGCAAGGACACGCAAGCAAAATAAAAAATGATAAAATTCAAAGATGGCACATTGAACTATCAAACTATACTTATAAATATGACATCAAATATCGCCCAGGCAAACAAAACCTTGTCGCTGATAAATTGACACGTCAATTTTGTGCTGCGAGCATTGACGACAAACTTCGAGACTTCACCAATCGCTTTGCCATCCCGGTGTTACACGTCTATTGCATTGGATACGATCAAAGAAGTTGCCATTCTCTATCGACGATGTGAGGCCAGTGGTGACATCGTGTTCAATCTGTGCAGAGATTAAGCCGAGATTTAAAAATAAAATGGGAACGTTTATCAAAGCAACGACGCCACTAGAGAGAATCGCCATGGACTTTAAAGGACCGTCGCCATCATCTACAAATGACAAATATATATTAAATGACACAAATATATACTCACCATCTTATACATGTAAAAGAAGAAGTCCTAACTGACTCATCAACGCACAGCCAAAACTACTAAAGCTAGAGAACTGATTTTTGTACAGTCGGTTACATTTATAGCGTAGGCTAGGGATAAGAATGGATTTTTCGTAATTCATCCCCTGAGGGGGTAGAAAAAGGGATGAAAGTTTGTAAGGTCCGGTAGCATCGTAGCTCCCTAACGGTTACACCGAAAACAAAACCGGTTCTTAAATATATTTCGCCAAAATCGGTTAAGCCGTTTTTGAGATATTGAACTTTGAAATGAAAATGTCGGGGGTTTATCAACTTCTAAGGCCACAATTTCCGCTTAAACCGCCAAACCGATTGAGGAAATATTTCGCATGAAAACAGTTTGAGGCGATCCCGGAAATGATCCTTAAAGGAAGTGAAAAGAAAGGCGGAAGTTTGTACGTGAGAGCGATATAGTGATTAAACGAGTTCCACGCGGGCGAAGTCGCGGGTGAAACTAGTAATTCATAAAACATAAACCACACAATATTACATAATTATATTACGCAAACGGTTAGAACTCACGTATAAATTGTCACTCCGGGCGACATGTTTCGAACTCTTCGGGAGTTCTTCCTCAGGACGAGTGCACCTGCGACGAGCGCGCCTCGCACACTGACACTGACACTGACAGTAATATAATTTTGAAATGACTCACGAAAGTTTAAATTCAATATTACATAAGTATGCCTCAATTGTATTTCTAATATTTAATCGTATTTTCATCAAATCATTTCTTCACATTATGTCACGTCAAATCAAAATAGTGGCCAGCACGCGCCCGTTTATTAAAAACTTCTTCAACTATTCTACGCGATATGTGCGTGGCACACGTGATCGAAACACCCCGAGATCTCCTTAAGTTTAGTTACTGTAATGACATATGTCTGTGTGAGTGCGTCAAATGGGACATTTGTATGGATTTGTTTTACTGCTCTAGGCTATATATCTACTGTTAATACTGTGATACTGTATGCCTATTGTTAGTATAGATACACCCCTTGTCTACTACCTTGTTTACCTTTCCCAATAGTTAAGATGTTAATTAACTTATTTACATTTCTCATTGTTAAGTAATTGTAAACATTACTAGATCTAATGATCTCTTTAATTTGTCAATTAGTATTTGTTTATCTCAAGGGTCACAAGACCCTAATGTGTTTGTTCTTCACATCCTATATCCAAGTTAAATAGGTTTTGGAAATAATGTAAACAAACCGTTTTACCTTTATTACTCAATAATCACGTACTTTTGAAGAATGAACACAGTCTTATATAATTTATAGGCATAATCCTTATATTTACAATAATTTGCAATTAAAACATCCGTAAATTGTTCATATTTCAGTAAAAATCAATTCCATGTATAATATTTGGTTATGTGTCAAATACTCGTCAAGATTTTTTACTCATCGAAAAGCATCAAAATCTATTTAACACCACACCTTGCTAAAAAGCGTGTTTTTCCGCACGCTGCGCGTCCGGAAAAAACCACTTTCCGGTCAAGTGGTGACGTATAATTGTGTACAAAACACGGGCCGTGAAACCGAAAGCCCTCTCTCGCATATTTATGACCCTCGCCTGCGGCTCGGGCCTCAAACATCTGCGATATCGGCCTCTCTTTGTTTTACAACCCTTGTATCGTAAATAGCTATTGTCTTTGAAAACACTTCAATGTTTAGTGATGGGAATATCAGTCCTTTAAAATTAATAACTTTTAATTACGAAACGCAGTTTATTTTAATATTGATTAGATTTCGGGACAGTTTTTATACTTGTAATTTTTAGATTTGACGAATATTGTGATATCGCATAAATGATGTAGGTATATAATAAACAATCGCTTAAGTGCGTGACGTAGCACGCGCAAGGAGCACTAAGCATGTTAGCGCAAACTGTAGTTCGACAATATTGTAGTTAAATCATAAAATTTGCTATAACTTTTGAGTTGATATTTATTTATTTTTTATTTTGCTTAACACTATTACAATGACACATGTTATACTCAGTAACAGTGCAACCCTGACAGGGTATTGCATAATTTTATGAATACCTATGTAGGTCATGCACATGCATTTTAAATTTTATAAAGTCTACTTAACTCTAATTATTAACTAGGTCACAATACAAACAAATTATTAATAATGTCAATACCTATACCTAAACAACATTTTCTGATAAATTATATATAAATATGTATTACTATCTCAATTTATTAGAACTTGTAAATTAAACTATTTAATGGTTGTCTGTCATAAATTCCTTATATGAGTAATATGATTTACTTATGAGCCAATCTTTAAGCTTACTACGGAAACTAGTATACTTTTCCTCGTTTTTTATGAAGTCAGGGATTTTGTTGTATACTTTGATTGATTGGTAATAAGGTCCACTTTTGTACATATTGAGCTTAGGTTCCGGGAGGGCTAATTTGTTATTTCGACGAGCGCTTTCCACAAATTTGTGTTGAGACAACTGTTTTTTTTACAAACAGTGCAAGCTCCAATACGTATATGCACGGTAGGGTTAGCAACTTAAATTTGACAAAGTGGAGTCTGCTACTTTCCGGGCGACGTATGTTAGCAATTATGCGTATACACTTTTTCTGTGCTACGAACAAGTCGTGGGCGTCAGTGCTATTTTCCATATTTTCCATGACCTCCGAAAACAAAGATATAGAGTCATCTATAAATTCTATATTAACGTTTCAGGGTATTTAAGCGTAAACTGTGGTTCTGTAATCTTTCAGAAGACAAACATACACACGTATAATCACACTTATTTCCCAGAGGGGTAGGCAGATCACGGATTTCCATCTGCTACGATCCTGACATACAACTTTCGCTTCATGTACTCTCAAACAAGTCTTCATCATGCATGCGCGCCTATTTACGGTACTCTTGACCTGGCCTTTCCGCAGAAGACAAAAATTATCTACAAATTGAAAGTTTCTACAACGCTAGTAATAGTAATATGAATGCTTAAGAGGGGCTTAGCTCGAATACCTTGTAATATTTGTGACTTTCAAACCCGCATCGTAGAAAATGGAGTTCAGGCATTGGCGAGAACGGTGGCACAACTTGGTGCATGGCAAACCGCCGTGAGATGAACAAGTGTAGGAATATCCGCGCAGGCGTTGGGGACAGGCTCGAGGGTCATAAGAATGGGAATATATTGGTTTTGGTGAATTCTCCACCATATGACTCAGGTTCCATCACCACCGGTCGGGCATGATGAGCATTTTCCCATTCGTTCATTTGAAATTTTATTTTTAAAATTCGTACTTCGTGATATAAATGCAGCATTACACATTCGTGCGAATCGCGAGGCGTACGGCGAGGCGAATAACGAACACGCATATTATGTAAACAGGGGATCTACTACGAACTTCGAAATCCGAACTTCGTATGATGCCGTCCCTTTCACTTATATAGTGTATAGCAGGAGAGTGAAAGAGACGACACCATACGAAGTTCGTATTTCGAACTTCGGAGTAGACCCCCAGTGCGCTTGCTATTCGCGTTTTGCCTCGCGATTCGGGCGTTCGCGTTGGGGGCTGTTTTTTGGACGGGAATCAAAGAGCACGAATGGCGAACACGAACTTACTGTTTACACATTCGCCAGCGCCCGACCCAACAGGAGGTGTAGACAAAATGCAGTGGAGTGAAGTGCGAATTTTAAAAATAATTTTTGATTTATCAAAAGAAAGGGCTTATCTGGATGATGTGGTGCGCATGCCACCATTATTTTCACGTCCTCCATGTTCGTGTGCGAATTCACCCCGCGAATGTGTGAAAAGTAATTCGCGACGGCACTCGTATACGAATGTTTCGTCGAATGACGAGGCAAATGGCGAACACGATTGTGTAAATGTGATGTCAGGAATGAAAAAATGTATACACTCCATTCTTGAAGAACTCTACATTGTAGTTCCTCGGGAAAACCTCGGCAGGGAGCTCATCCCGCAACCGAAGTAAAATAGGTAATAAAGTTATTGAGCTAAACTGCGGACAGACGGACGGACGGACATGGCGAAACTATAAGGGTTCCTTGTTTACTACGGAACCCTAAAAACCGATCAACTGCGTGTCGAACTATGCGCAATGAAGAGTTCCGTACCTACTACTATACTTACCAGTCCACACGTAAAACCTCTATCACTGCGATTAACAAACTCGTTCGTGTCGGGCCACGTAAAAGGAAGGGTTCCGTAAATTTTCTGAAACTGGTTGATCAAATATTTAGTTGGTTGCTAATTAAACCTGCGAAATTCAGTTAGTGAAATAAACACTCGTTTTAAAACACAACGCAATGGACGAACTTACCGTTAATGTCTGATAAGATCGTCTAATGGCGAATTTACCACACATAGGCAGCTTACGTAATTAGTTACTTAATAACAGATATTTTGTAAGATTGCGAATTACACTAACAACTGAATGTGTGCCCAAAGCTCTCAAGAGTAAGGTTTATTATGGCTAATTTCGTCAAAAGAAGCGTTTGTCGGAATACATCGCCATTCAGGGGTAGAACACATCAAATTATTTACGTAGTAATATTTTATTACAATACTTAACTACAACTTAGAAAAGTTGAAAAAACCCTCGACATTTTCATTTCAAAGCTCAATATCTCAAAAACGGCTGAACAGATTTTCATAAAACATAGCTAAGATCACTCAGGATAAAATTAACTACGACACAAAAAAACTAATCGAAAATCGGTACATCCGTTTGGGAGCTACCATACCACAGACAGACACGTTAAACTTATAACACCCCTCTCTTTTTTCGTCGGGGGTAAAAAAGTATGTCTAGATTTGTCCCCGACCTTTTATTGTCACATTTTGAGTTTACTTAGTATACGAATATGTATATTTAATTCGCCACTACTCCCACTATTACATTTTGAGATTAGTTTTTTCTTCACCAGAAATATTTTCGTGGAATACGAGTTTAACGTTATTATATTATAATATTTATATAAATATATTAATGAAGAATAAACTTACTTGCACTTACTTGCTCTTTATGCTAGACATAGCGCCATCTGTGTAAATTTCTAAGAACTTGAACTGTTTTATAATTTCGTAAATTGTGCTTCCATACTCGTAGCTAAGCAGAATTTGCTACAAGTACAGCATTCTCCAACAGACGGTCTTCGCCAAGTTGAACTTAATTGAAAATATCCATATTTATTGTAAACTTATTATCTAAATAAAACATAAAGTAAACTAAAGTGAAATTCATCCGATATATTTTTTTTAACGTATCGAACCTATTTACGATACATGTTCTGAAACGTAATTCCCAACTCGTGTCGATCAAAAACACTCACTTTCCGAACTTGTATCGTAAATAACTATTTAACTATGACGACTGTTAGAAACCGACACATCAAAGTCCCCTTCCCAGTAAGTAACGTTTTCTTCACTAGACTAGCCTAATACATTTTTTTATTACCACCCACCAGCCAACCCGCAAATACTTATAGTTACCTATATATAAAACGCAAATCAACGCAAATTAACGAACATTAGGCCTAACTTTCAGCACCTGTTTTGATAAGCGTTTTGCGTTTTCAGCTTCAGTCGCCATTCGAACGGATAAGGCGGTGGTCGCGACCATGGCTCGCTTTCCCGTACAACTCGATAACAAAAACTATGACATAAAAGAGTTCCTACGCGATCACCCCGGTGGTGTAAACACTTTAAAAATTTACGAGGGAAAAAACATACTTCGTGCTATGGAGAAATTCGGACACAGTGTGAATGCGTATCATATGTTAAATGATTTCAAAGTGGAAAGTGAGAAGGATAGTAACTTGACTGGTGTGAGTGGGAATGGAAGGATTATCACAAAGGACGAGGGAAGCAGGGATAAAGAAGAGATCGCGTATTTAGAGGAGCTAGAGGTCAGTTTAATTTGTTTTTTATCTAGGTTAAATTTGCCTAACTAATTACATATACTTAAAACATATTTATAAGTATATGCCAAGAATGCCAAGTTGAAAATTTAATAAACACAGTTTAATACAAGGAAATCCCAATAATAGTTCTAAATAGACCCACCATTATTACTATATCTTATACAAATATTGAAAATATATATTTACAGTACATATGGTGCTGCTTTACAGCACGAGTGCGGTAATCAGCAGATTACGTGTATATGTCGAAACTTTAAAGAGCCATATGTACTGTAAAACGTTGTACGATACACGTGCGAACAGCCAATGCGCAACCCGTGTCGATTTAAAACACTCCCTTCGGTCGTGTTTTAATTTATCACCTATCATTGCGAATTTCCTGTTTTCTGCACTTGTACCGTAATGTACTATTTCGGCATAGTTACTCATTTCATTGTTTGCTTATTCGAAAGTCCGCGTATAATTTTCATTCCGAAAACACATCTTTATCTTAAATGTTTTAACAATATGATTAAAATGTAGAAACTGAAAACAAGGTGTAGGTATTTTCTATTCCAAAACATTAGGATACTGAATCGTAATTTTAGTATCATCAGAAACATTAGCCATTGCAAAGAAAAGTTGGAGCCTAAAAATATCATGACCGTGTCTAAAATATACTAAGTAGGCAAGAAAAATGTATCAATGAATTTCCGGCTATGTACAAATTTATTTCTTTTGGGAACTTAAATAGCTACAGAGTCTTTATCAAACATAAAAACAACTATTTATCCATATAAGGTCAGTCTCTAATCTGCCGCGAATGAACATTGCTCCCATGATAGCCGGTGAAATTACCATTAAAGCATTCAATCATAGTGATTTTAGGATTGCATGTCAGTGCACCCCGTGTGACCCGGGTAGGTATGTCCTAAAACTACGACCAAGACCACCGGGGGATGGGCAGCAGCATTCCTGGAGTGCGGTGGAGACACTGCGATCGCCAACCCGCATGCCAAGCGTGGCGATTATGGCATATACCCTCCGTGAATTTGGGGGAGGCCCATGTCCAGCAGAGGACGTCTTTTGGCTGGTATGGTGGTGGTGGTGGATGTCAGTGAGAGGCAGAATTTACATCGAAAAAATCGTATATAAAGTGACTGTTAAATAATACTTACAATACCTTACCTTTCGTTCTGTGCTAATTAAACTGGATCTGATAATGGTTCCACTAATATGAGAACGAATCATTGGCACTCAAATGTTCAGGGTTCTGTGCGAGCTGTGAACACCGAAAAGGGTCAAACAAAAGTATTATCTGTGAAATCTATGGATTCCGTTTTGACACATCGTAACAACCATATAACGTTAATGCGCGTTACCCATAGAAATATTTGTGTAACCCACCACCACCACATCAGCCCTAGGACGTCCACTACTGGACATAGGCCTCCCCCAATTTCATAGGGGGTAAATGCCATAATCGCCACGCTTGGCATGCGGGTTGGCGATCGCAGTATCTCCACCGCACTCTAGGAATGCTGCTGCCCATTCCCCGGTGGTCTTGGTCGTAGTTTAAGGACATACCCGGGTCCATTTGTGTAACAGTTACATAATAAAGGGTTCTTAAAATTAGAGAGTCGCTGTGACAAAACGAGCGTAAACATGTAACGTGGCATACAATAATTTTTCTACGACGGCAAAATAATTTGAAATAAATAAAAAAATCGGTATGGTGGCAGAATACGGGCATTGACGTGTGCCTCTTGTAAAAAAAGCAGTTGTACAATAATGTATGGAAATCCATTTTGATTCTCCCACCAGTCATATAATGACTTGGCTATGGAGACTTGATTTGTATAAAAAGTTTGTTTTAATACTGCTGTTAGTCATATAATTGACAGATTATAATGCTGGAGTAGAAAAAAATAGAAGCACTGTAGGTATGTGGTGGTGAGTAGGGACGCCAGAGCTGCCGAGGATGTATTGTGTAGTTGAGGCTGAGAGATGAACCAATTGTTTTCCGTTTACGTTCATGTTGCGAAATTTTTCTTAGGCTCGACAACCACTATCCTATACTTAGAATTAAAAAAAGGTTGTATCTTCATTGGAGACTCACGGCACTTGCGCCCTTTTGTAAGAGCCTGGCAGTCTTTCATTGATAACTCAAAAACTATTAGACCTACAGACTTCTTATAGGTTATAGATTTTCCTGTAATGTACAGTGTATGTTTTTTTTTTCAAAATTTTAGGCCTAGTAGTTGCGGAGATAAGGGGGGGGGGGGGGGGATGGTCAATTTTCGTCTTCTTTCTTAAATAATTTCAAAACTATTTATCTCATTATAATATATATATATATATACACATATATATATATATATATATATATATATATATATATATATATATATACAGGGTGGCCCATTCAAATCGGTCAGTATGGGAAAGTCTAAAACTATAAGACATACGAAGATTTGTTCTTAGGAACCATGTCACCGATTTTACAAGTAGAGAGGTACAAACAACCATAGAGACAATTTTACATGCCTGAACTTGTTGAATATTGTAACGGTGGTCACTTTGAACACCTACTATGATAAATTAAAGTATGTGAAAAAAATGCATTTTATTCATTTTAGACATTATGTTTCTTAGAGACATTTACTGCTTAAGACCTACACAAACGATATCTGAATAGAAATAGTGTAAGTTTATTTTTTCAAAACAACCGGGTTCGATTCCCTAGCTGGGTACAGTGTTTTTTTCAAATGTATGAATGCAGTTTTTCTTTTTATCAAAATCGGTGACATGGTTCCTAAGAACAAATCTTCGTATGTCTTATAGTTTCAGACTTTCCCATACTGACCGATTTGAATGGGCCACCTAGTATATATATTAATAGTACATTACGATACAAAGGTTGTAAAACAAAGAAAGGCCGATATCGCAGATTTTTGAGGCCCGAGCCGCAGGCGAGGGTCATAAATATGCGAGAGGGCTT
Organism: Notocelia uddmanniana; assembly: GCA_905163555.1. Taxonomy (NCBI): domain Eukaryota; kingdom Metazoa; phylum Arthropoda; class Insecta; order Lepidoptera; family Tortricidae; genus Notocelia; species Notocelia uddmanniana. Next base: position 4,175,781 of record LR991054.1, read on the forward strand.
TCTGTTTTACGACCCGTGTTATGTACACAATTTTACGTCACCACTTGGCCAAAAAGTGGGGTTTTCCGGACGCGCAACTTGCGGAAAAACGCGCTTTTTGGCAAGGTGTGGTGTAAATACATTTATATATATTACACGTCCGTCTTTGGGTCACTGACTTACATATATGTACCAAATTTCAGCTCGATCGGTTCTGTGGCTTTAGAGAAAATTGGCTGTGACAGACGGACGGACTGACAGACAAGACACACGAGTGATCCTATAAGGGTTCCGTTTTTTTTCCTTTGCTGGTACGGAACATTAGAGTTCCGACTTAAATATGAAGTTATTTCTTAACGTTAATAGCAATATAATAGTTATTTGTTATACAAGGGTGCAAAGTTGTATTTTACCCGCGAGTGTGGAATTGAAACACGAGCCAGCGAAAGGATTCTATAGTTGAACCACGACCGAAGCGAGTGGTTCTAAAATAGAATCCTGAGCGTAGCGAGTGTTTCAACACACGAGAAGTAAAATACAACTTTGCACCCGTGTGTAACACAAAACTTTTCTCCTCACTATAGCGAGGAAAGTGCATCCTGCAAAAAAACACAGTTCCACAGCAGGCATGATTTTCATCACTGGAATCACCGATTTTTTTACGATATTATAACAGAAAACTCTGGAAGTTGTGTATAATATTTACGTGAGTCGGAGTCCGTGACAAGTTATGTATATTTTAGTTGACATTGACAATGATGACATTTCTTACGATGCGTTTTGAAATTGCATCGACTCAACTTATGCGTTTACAATTATACTCAATATCATTATAAAACAAATGTTACTTATAGAGTTTGACTTAAATCATTAAATAAAGCTAAATTTGGTATTTTTTGTTATATTCTCAAACCATTTATTTAATGGTAATTGATATCAAACGAACCATTATTATGAGCGTTTTACGTTTTGTTATCTGTCAAAAGCTACTCAAACACGCTCCAAGGTCAAATTACTTTCCCCACTTGTGGATAAAATGCGATTTTACCCGCTTGTTTCAAAGGACAAAATACGGCTTTCCGAGCTAGTGAGGGGAAAATAAATATTATAATTAATTTCAATATACATACTTAATTATATTAGGAAAATATAAGTATATACCTACATATCCCTATTTAGATTTTCTTTAACATCAAGCCTTTGCATGTATTTTTGTTTTGTAAACTACTCGTATTATGTAATTATGCTGTTATGCTTTCAAATAAAAAAATATTTCAATCGGCGCACATGATAAAGAATTATCCTTCAAAAACCAACTACGTTACTCAGTTGCGCAAATTAGTAACAAAATGCGCCGATAGATGGCGTTGTATCCATTGCGTTTAATTTCTACATCGCACTGTAAAGATTTTTCCTCAATTACACGGTACACGATTGTTGTACGGAACCCTCGGTGCTTGAGTCGGACTCGCACGACCGGTTTTTGCCTTAGATTTAAGCGCCTATTTTTTGTCACTGCCTGTAGTAAAAATAAACGGTTTGACGGAGTTCTACATGTGATTTGAGTAGTTAGTATCGTTACTCTCGTCAGATTCACTTTCATTACAATGTACTGTCAGCCAAGAAAGTTGTCATCACTTTTGAATCTTCTTATGTATGTTACCGTAAAATTGCAAATACCGTGAGATTATAATCTATCTAGCGAGAATGTAAACAGTCGAAACAATCTTGCTAGATAGATTATAATCAACCGGTATTTGAATGAATGAAACATTTTATTTCGAACCCAGGTTCATGTCGTTTAGCAACAATTCTCTTAATCTAGTATTAATCAATTCATCATTAAATAATTTAAGTAAAATAGTAGTATTTGCAATTTTTTTTCGGTAGATTACAATCTTTTGACAGTTTGACAGTTTTCAATCTCGCTAGATAGATCTTTCGACAGTTTACAATCTCGCTAGATAGATTATAATCTATCGGTATTTTTAATTTATTTTTTCGGTAGATTACAATCTTTTGACAGTTTTCAATCTCGCTAGATAGATCTTTCGACAGTTTTCAATCTCGCTAGATAGATTATAATCTATCGGTATTTTCAATTTAATTTTGCAGTAGATTACAATCTTTAGACAGTTCACAATCTCGCTAGATAGATAATGTACGTACGTAATATAACTATTTGCAATTTTATTTTTCGGTAGATTAAGATCAAATTTTCAGTTCAGTCTGAACAGAGTGAAGGAAAAGAGAAGCTTACTGACCACAATTAAAACCAGAAGACAAAAAATTATCGGTCACCAGAGGGGCTAGTATGATCGCTTATATGTCGGACATATAGCATTCGTCCCGTACTGTCAAGTATGTAAGTGCGAGAGGGACGAATGCTATATGTCCGACATATAAGCGATCATACTAGCCCCACTGCTACGACACGACCAATTCATCAGGAACATTAAATAAAATAAATAAAAAATAAAAATAAAAAAGCCTTTTTATTTCTTGCAAATTACAAAATAAATATAACATCTTAAAATAGTAGCTTGTTTTTTCTTTTCTTCGAGTTTTCTGTTATAGTATTTTTTTAGCATTCTATTTAGCAAGAACCCCTCCTGTGAAGGTAAAGGCCTCCTCTAGTGATGACCAGTGCTCTCTATCTTTGGCGTTTTTCATCCAATTTTTGCCTCCTACTTGGGTAATGTCGTCTGCCCATCTCGATACGGGTCTGCCGCGTTGTCTGGTACCTTTTGGTCCTGCCCACGATGTTAAGCGTATTGTCCAGCGGTCATCGGTCATCCTAGCTACGTGACCTGCCCATCGCCATTTTAACTTTTGGGCATAAGACAACACATCGGTGACTTTCGTTTTCTGTCGTATGACGGTTTGTCGTATTTTATGAATTTTTCTCAATTTCAGTATACTTCTCTGCATACTCCGCTGGCAAGATGTTATTTTATTTTTTACCCTTCGAGTGTATTTTCATGTTTGGCTGGCATATGTTAGTGATGGTAAAAGGCATGTATCCAATAGATACCTAGATAATACGTACGTACGTAATATAACTATTTGCAATTTTATTTTTCGGTAGATTAAGATCAAATTTTCCACTGCTGGACATAGGCCTCCCCCAGAGACCGCCACAACGACCGGCCATGGGCCGCCCGCATCCAGCCCGCACCCGCTCACAAATTATACGTTTAAACTTGCACCTAGCATTGAAATAAAGTCGAAAAGCGAGACTTTTTATCCCTCCTTTAGAATTTTTATAATGTATCCACCACCACCACCACCAAATCAGCCTAAGGACGTCCACTGCTGGACATAGGCCTCCCCTAATTTCATTAGGGGCAATTGCCATAATCGTCACGCTTGGCTCTTATAATGCATCAAAGTAGTTTATTTTAGATTAAGTATTGCTGTTTTATAATTAGTTGGGATTTGAGACTATAGGTAGTTAGCCAAAATTAGATATGAGAGCTCTGCTTTTTAGCTTTTAACCCTTATAGTTTCGTCATATCCTTATAGTTTCGTCATGTTCAAACTATATAGTGTGTCATTAAGATAAAATGTGAAATGTAGGTGTATTATGTACTTTGTGTAGATAAATATAGGTACATGGAGAGGCCCTATTCTACTATAGTCTGGCTACTAAAATATTACCCTAATTTTAAGCGGGAAAATCAAAAAATCTTGGTTTAGGAACACTTTGTGTAGTAGGAATTATAGTTTTATATGGTGAGAAAGTGTAAGTATTCTCAATAAGGTCCAGTTTCCCACTTGGGCTAGAAGCTCAGATGGCAGTCGCTTCCATAAAAACTAGTGCCTACGCCAATTCTTGGGATTAGGTAGCGGACCCCAGGCATCCTTCAGGATGAACTGTACTAGGAATAACGATAGGATGATGATGATGATGATGTTCAAGTGTAATCATATTATTTGTCGTTGACTGTACTGTTACATAGTGGTAGAAATTATGTGAGCTGACTGTGTGAATTGTGTGCTTTGAGTGCACGTCAATGCATTACACTTGAACATCATCATCATCCTAGCGTTATTCCCAGTACAGTTGCATCCTGAAGGATGCCTGTGGGGTCCGCTACCTAATCCCAAGAATTGGCGTAGACACTAGTTTTTACGGAAGCGACTGCCATCTGAGCTTCTAGCCCAAGTGGGAAACTAGACCTTATTGAGATTACTTACACTTTCGCACCATATAAAACTAACGTATATTTAACTTATTTCCTTATGTTATCTTATAGGTCGATTCACAAGAGCTAAAAATTTTTGAAATTAATGACAGTTTCATACATTTTCCGCGCCAGCTCTTGTGAATCAACCTATACGTGTGCACAGAAAATCAAAAATATTTTCTAGTATCAAAACTATAATTGGTACTTACTACACTTCGCTTTAAAGAAAAAACACCTTCGCCACGCAACGACGCTGCGCCTTCGCCACGCAACTTTGAAAATCGAACTACGTATCGTGCCGTCCCTTGCCGTCATTTACTGTATAACACGAGAGTGAAAGGGACGGCACGACACGAAGTTCGATTTTCGAAGTTCGGAGTAGGAGCCAGCCACGTCGATGAACTTTTGTCAAAGTACCCCCCCCCCGTAACAGGTGTTAGTTATTAGTAGTTATGGCCAGGGTAGGGCCTGCATAAATCTTCTTTAATAAGTTAAGTAGTTGTGTTGTGTCGTAGTGGGTAGGTAATTAATATTGACACGGCACGGCAGGGCTCTTGAAATGGCGGGCCGTCATTTTGCGGCGATAAATCCAATTCAGAATATGTATTTTGGTTTATCGGTACGTTAAGCTGTTTAGCTCTCAGCCAGACAGAAGATTTTCTGGCAAAAACGCCAATTAACCAGGGACTGATTCCGATATTAAATTTGTCGATAACTGTTTTATAAGTATTTACTTCGAAGTGACATTTCGTAGTAGATTAAGTTCACCGGATAAAATAGATATTAACTAAAATGCTATCCCCATCAATGTTATATAATGATAATATGTCATTTAAGGCAAAAAAAATTGAAACATGAATTGCTTAAAATATATTTAAAAAACTGGGCCCCCTAGGCATGGTTCCTAAAAGCATTTCCTCGCTGAATCCGGTGTTTCTTACACAAAAACATTGTTTAATGCTCCTAAACTAGACGAAAGAGTAGTACATGCTACGCGGTATAGCGAGATGGCATGATTTGATTTCAGAAAAAAAATCGGTTTTTTATTATTATTATGATGTTGCGAAGGGGACGCACTGAGGACCAGAACCGTTTTGTGGCGTCCCCAAAAGGCTAACCAATCTCACCCGGAAGACCTAATTGCTCCTATAAAACCATTCAGGCCTGGAGAGCAACGCCCGGCCTGAACCATTCCAAAGCGCTGATCAAAGCCTTCAGCAAAAAGGCGTCATCTGATGCCTTGGCGCTAATAAGCAGGAACCGTCTACGCATGCTGGTAAGAGTGCTTACAGGGCACTTCTGCCTAAACAAGCACATGCATACGTTAGGACTGAGTGACAAAAGGCGATGCAGCCTCTGCCTTGAAGCGGAGGAGACGCCTGCACACATCCTAACCGATTGCCATTGCCTAATGCGCAGCCGTAGCTCTATATTGGGCAAGCACGTCATGTGCCCAGAAGATATAAAGTATCTCGAGTTCAGCAAAATTCTGCAGTTCTTCGAATATGCAGGGCTGGACCGAGATTTGTAGTAGGTGGCGATTACAATAGATCAGAGATGGTCGCAGTGATACGAGGGCTTGGCAGCCCGGAATAGCCACAAACCGAATAATAATAATATATGATGTTTCCAATGATCCCTAATTTAGTTTAGACGGTGCGTGACCTTTTATTATCATATTACCTTAATTGAACTGCTGATGAAGGGAGCCGCCCCTAGAAGAGACGTCAAGCCGTATGGTTAGAAAGAAGAAACCTTAGATTAATAATACCAACAGATCTGTAGTGTTAAGCAAAATGATTTTTCATATAGCTCTTAGAAAGATGAGTTAGAACGGGACAGATCGTACGATCATTTTCGGCAGCTCACGAATTGTTTCCATTTAAAACTGAGTTCGATTGAGTTCACTCTTTGATTAACATCTGAACAGTGGTTATAGTTGAAGGTTATGGGCCCAGCACACTTCCGCTAAGTTTTTTTTTATTTCACGTCGGTGGCAAACAAGCGTATGTACGGCCCGCCTGATGGTAAGCGCAGTCATAGCTCTAACAGAAAAAAAAACATTTTGTAAATTTTATTCTACTTGACCCGGTTTTTGGAAGAGCGCTTTCCAGTTGTACGCACTGCTTACTAATTCCGTGATTTTTTCAGTCAGTGAGCGGTTAGTTGATGGCTTATGGGTGGTAAATATGACATTCAATTCCATTTTACTATCTAAACGGCAACCATTCTATAGTCATTTTTTAATCAATTAACTTCAACGAGTGACGAGGATCCAGGAATCCGGTTAGGGGGAAGGGGTTCATCTTTAGTCAAATGTAAGATTTGTCCCGAAAGGATTCCGACCCCACTGTGCTTAGAGTCGGCCAGCGCCGATTGGCGAAGTGACGGCGATTTCAGAATAACTTGGGCGATTGTTGTACTCTATGGTATTGGTCTGGTCTGGTTATTGTACTCTACACTAGTCTACACGTACCAGTGCGGTCGCGGGCTTAGTTCCGAGTTAATTGGCACCGTGCCTATCCCGTAATAGTGACGTCACTCGATTGTATAATGGCGCTTATCTAGTTGACAGTTAATTATTGTCATAACTGTTTTACACTTACGAAAATACTTACTTCGCACCAACGAGAATACTTACGCACCATGATCTTTATATAAAATCAAGGCCAAGTACATCTGATATCACTCTTGAGTTTATTCAGGACGAGGTCGTTCTGACCGGCCACCTGTGGAGGGCCCGCGGCGGGCGAGAACGACCGTTCCCGAACATTTACGAACACAGCATATAAAGTCTGGCTGTTGAAATATTACCCAAAATTTTGACGGGAAATTCAAAAATCTTGTGCTTGTTACACTTTATATAATAGGAATTATAATTTTGATACTAGAAATTATTTTTGATTTTCTGTGCACACTTAAGGTTCCTAAGTAAATAAGTTAAAATATACGTTGACGTGCACTCAGAGTCAGCTCACATAATTTTTACCGACAATTTAATGGAGCAGATTCGTAATTCGTATTGCCCCGCTTTCCCGCATCGAGCACTAGTCGCGCCTATGTAGGCGACTTTCTGATTTGTCTCGTAAGGTCAGTGTTAATAAGTTTTTAATAAGCAAAGCCTCTGCTATCAAAATTATAAATGGTTCGAATCGAGCCCAAAGCAATGAATTTGTAAAATTTTACCTTCAAATCAGAATATTCTAAACAGAATATTACTTTAAGTTTTGTTAACAGATAATTTCTTCGGACAATTCCCAATTTTATTTGTGAACGATGAATGTTCTAAATCACATACATACATTAAATACATCTCTAAGGCTGAATACATCTTTTTATAACACTCTGAACTATCCAAAACTGTGAGTGACGAATCTGTAATCATTTGGCAAGACATCTATCTCCCCTATCTGGCGATAAACGTATGGCTATGACTTATACAGTTGTGTGCCGATGGATCGGCGATACCATATCGCGAGCTCAGATAAAAAAGGCATTAAGATCATACGTAATAACGTTTTATACACGCTTCTTTTAAACTGGTAAAAAGGTTAGGCCAATACAAATAAAATTTCGGCGGTAGTGTTGCATGTTTGACTATTATGGGGTATTGTAAAAAGATAAGCGTTTCACAAAATATGACTCTACTTTGAAATCGTCTCTTATGTATAAATTTATTACAAAATTGCCATTTTAATCTGTCAATCCAAGGTTATTACCAACTTCGTCACATAATAACCCGCCCCTAAACGTTCCTGATGCAAAAGTCCCCATGACACTAGTAGGCGCATAAAATTAGCGAAACCTGGACATAATTCGAAACTGTAATTTTCTTTTTTCTATGATTTAAAGTGTTATTAGTTATGGTTAAAATAAAAAGAATTAAACAATTTAAGGCCCCGCGTCAATGTAATAAAAAACTAAATTTTCAACACATTTTGATTACATAAGTAAGCCGCATAATAAATAACTTTGTTAAAAAACCTGTAAGAAAAAATATCATTTAATCAATTATCGTGAATAGTTTATGTTTAATATGTTTCTTATAATATTAGTACGAATAAAATGTTGACGGCATCAATTAAACACTTTTGATGTAGCTATTGTATTTGGTTTTTCCAAAAATTACCCATATTTGTGACTTTAGAGATCTGCAAAGAGAAGCCGTTTAATTTTAATAATTATTCACCATATTATGGCTTACTTACAAGATCAAAATTTGTTAAAAATTTAGTTTTTTGTTTTTTAACATTGACGCGGAGCCTTAAAACGTTTTATTCTTTTTATTTTAACTATAACAATACTTTAAATCATAAAAAAATAAAATTACGGTTATCGAATTATGTCCAGGTTTTGCTAATTTTATGCGCCTATAGCAGCATATCCGCGTTGGATAGCGACGGAGAGGTTTTGCACCAGAAACAACTCGGAGCGGGAGTCCTCTCCTTTTTGCCTTAGTCGACGGCCTATTTCACGCAGACTCTTTTACGTCCGTACCCCAACAGCCCGCCGTTTCCACCGCTAAGGGACGAAAATGTAGCCCGGTCCCAGGGGAGCATATTTGTAATGTATAAATTAGACACTTACTACAAGAGTAACAACTAATGATGCGAAGTCAGAGAACGAAGTATCCGCGTCAGTCGTCTAGCAAATAAAATAATATTAATACTGACAGAAAGGCCACTGTACGGTCTTATCCTGTACGATTGATTGTCTTAATTTATTTTATTTATTTATTTATTTATTTACACAGTATTACAGTCATATAACTAATACACTGTGAAACTACATACTTAAACTTAATATTAGCAAGTTATAACACTAGACTGCTTTTTGTCCATCGCCTCGCAAAATCTCAAGCATTCCTGACACACAGTCGCCCATCGCCACGCTAGTAGGTCACACTCCGGTGCTGATGCCAGGAGCGCATTCAGGAGAGCCAGGGCCCGAAGGAGCGGCGAGTTTCTATGTGCCACCGTACGCGCTGTTGGCACTGCTAACAGAGGCCGCAACCGCGGCCTGAGGGTTATTTTTTTCAGATCGGGCACAAACAGCCTCACAAGCCTCTCTACCAGTTCTGGGCAGTTACCTCGCAGAACCCGACACGCAAAAACGAGCAAGCTGGAGTTGCGCCTCACTTCTAAGGAATTGAAACCTAGAGTTCCTAAAATAAATTTGGTCGGATATAGGAAAGGATAGTATCCGAATATCTTTTTATAATACATTCTTAGGAATGTTTTTTGTACCTTTTCCAGGAGCAAAATATAAGTCGACTCAAAAGGGTTCCAGATTAGTGCGTTAATGATGTCGCCGCTGTCTACGGCTGTCGCGACGTGGTCGGTGGACTCGTCTCGTCCGCTGTCTGAGTCGTACTGTCCAAGTCCTCAGCTATGTTATTCACAAAACAAGCCAGAGGTGGGGTGCACGTCCAAGACCGATGACGGCACAGCCCACCCCTAATATATATTGACGCCGGGGCTTATAATAACAATACGTAATCGGGGGTTTAACGCATTGGTCCGCTCGAGTCATCACCAGACGTCCGTCTATTTGACATTGCACCTAATTCACATGCTTCTGACATTGACAGTCTGCGACGGGTGCAAGAAGAGACGAACGACCGAGACATTGGCGTGGTAGGGATTGACTCATCCGCATTGGTATTATTTTATCGATAATATTGTCTAGGTATATCATATCATGTTTTAGGTAGTACATACGTAAGGTCTGCGGCATACTTTAGCTTCACGGTTTGTCGGAGTCAATTTTTACCCGACTTTGACGATAAAGCGTGACCATAAAATCTGCCATTGTGCTATCATGCTAGCTGGATAGGCGGTCTCACGTAGTTCTGCAGTCATCCTATAAGATAGACTAAGATCTATAGCAGTAAAGTAAAAAGTATTGTCTCGGTCTATTTTAAAGCTTGAAGAATGTTGCGCATATTGCTATGTAATTCGGGGTTAACAGCTTGAGATTTTTCAAATTAGTCGCATTTTGCAGCTGGATACTTCTTTGATTGTAAACTTGTATGAAAAAGCAGTTCAAAAATATGTGCGCTTCATGGTTCTTTTATGGCTTCATAGTTTAATATGTATTCCAATCGTTCTGAAGATATGACTTATTCATGGTCGTTTATGATCGTCATTATAAGGCCATTACATATTACACATCTTGCAGTTTGTCACAAAAACCGATAGAGTTGTAGGTTTAGTTAAAATGAGACAGCAATTCATTTCAGCCATTTCAGGCTGTCATGACAAATTGCATCGTTTGTATTGTGCTATGAGTAAGTATACTCAAATGACGCCCATGATTTCCTATGTAATTTATTTATAAACAATTCCCCAAACTTAAAGGATTGAAAATGACCACAGTCAATTCCGACTATACGAAGAAAAAACCGGACAAGTGCGTGTCGGATCACGCACAAAGAAGGGTTCCGTACCGACACCTAATCTACATTTAAAAGCACAATACAATATATTGAATCAAAAAAGGTTGTATTTTCATAGGAAATTCTCGGCACTTAAGCCCTTTTGTTTGAGTAAGAGACATTTTTTTTCAGCAAAAACTCAAAACAGTTAGATCTATCTTGTTCAAACCAAAAATTGTTGAAAGTAGTTATTAATGTACATCATCTTGATTTTTTTCTGAATTTTAAACTTCATTGCTTGGAAATTATCCAGCCAGATAATATCTCACCAACAACGGTAGAAATGGATTTTTTTAGCATCCTCTGGAATTTTTGAAGACCTGTCTATACGTAATGCTTGGCAAGCACATAATAATAATAATATAATAATATAAGCCTTTTATTCAATCAATTGTTTACAAAAAATTTTTTCTTATGATTTATATTCTATTGACAGCATCGGCTCTGTCTGTTTGCCGTTTGGCAAAGGCCTCCTCCATCCCTTTCCATCTATCTTTGTGTCTCGCTAGCCTTGTCTATTGTCTACCCGCCACTTTTATTATTTCGTCGTCCCATCTTATTTTTTGTCTACCTCTTTTCCTTGTTTTGTCTCTGGGGTACCACCATATTATTCTTTTGCTCCACTTCTCTTTATTCCTTATTATGTGTCCTGTCCATCGCCATTTGAGTGTTTTCACCTTAACAGCTACATCTTCCACTCCAGTTTTACGTCTTATTGTTTCGATTCGGATCTTGTCTTTCCGTTTCACACCTATCATACTTCTTTCCATTGACCTTTGGCATACTTGTAATTTGTTCAGGTTGCTATTTGTTAATGCCCAAGTTTGGCTGCCATAGGTTAACACGGGCAACACACATGCATTAAATAGCTTTTTCTTTGTGGAAAGCCTTGTTTCCTTGTTTTTCATGACTTCCTTCAGTGACCAGTACCTTTTCCAAGCATTGGTTGTTCGCCTGTCGATCTCTTTTCCATTTGATTGTTCATGGATATTGTTTGTCCTAAGTATATGTACTCATCTACATACTCAACAATTCCCTGATTGACTTCTATTGGTATCTTCTTGGAATTAATCATTGTTTTCGTTTTTTCCATATTTATTCGCAAACCCATTACTTCACTCTCGTTAACTAGTTTGTAGAGCATCGGCTGTGTTCGAGATTAAGACTAGGTCATCTGCGAAACGTAGATGAGTAAGTATGGTGCCATCTATTTTAAATCCGTAATTAGGGTTCCTTTCCCAGTTAATGTTTCTAAATATTGCCTCAAGTACTGCAGAGAAGATCTTTGGGGAAAGTAGGTCTCCTTGTCTTACTCCTTTGTTTATTTTGATTGTTTCTCCCTTACTTTCTAGCATGCACAAGTGCATTGAAAAAAAAATTATGACCCTACTGTTAAATACATGGCGTGCCCCCCAGTTTAAATATTTTTTTCGTAATTTCACATCACATTTCTATATCGGTTCATAGAATACAACTTCCTACCAAATTTCGTAATTGTAGTGCTCATATAATAATAATAAATTGTGTTGCTGTCTCTGCGTGCGTCCCATGATACGGGCAGGGACAGCATCCGCTCGGTGTACACCTTGCATTTCATTAAATTGTCAAAAGGGCCTCTTCGTGTTGGCTATGTGGTACTCGGTTGTTACTTGGTACCTCGGTACTTCGGCTCCGCGCACGCCTTCCAAAGGTCCAGGACACCATTTTTTATTTCAGGCATTGCCCATAAAGTGTTAATAATTATTACAAAAGTCTTACAAAACTACTGTTAGTTAGTACAGAACACAAACACAATAATCTAAAAACCGGATGAGCATTCAAGTTAAATCAAAATATATAACATATGTATAGTCCCTGACTAAATCGGCTGTGACATATTCGGACGGACGGACAGACATGACGAATCTATAAGGGTTCCGATTTTGCCATTTTGGCTACGGAACCCTAAAAATCAGACGTGTATTACCGCTCTTTGTAAATTGAGTATAGATTTGTTATTACATTTTCTCTAATTCATACGGAATGATTAGAAGTGAAAATTAAGACTTAAGTAATATTTACTCATACATAATTCATGGTTGGATCTCCGTTACAACCCGCTGCCTTTTCTGACTTACTTGCTACTTACTAAACCTCTTTACAAGAAAATCAACTCATCGATTGTCAATTTTGACAGCAAATGCCTAAACCGGTATCATAGATGTACAAAATACTAAATAAAAGGAGAGACTACTGTAGTAGCGGGCCGAAGGAAATTTATTTACTATTTTGATCAAAATTTACGTATATAACTTGAGAGATATATTACAAATAAAATTGGACTATGTATTAAATAAACCACAAGATTGTTGATAGTACCTACTCATTGGAATAAAACTTATGTTATGGAGGTCTTCAATCAACAGAGTGAAAGAACAATTTTTTTACATGATGCCGACGGCCGCTTTCTATCATCGCACTGCTCGCCGTCGGCAGGGCATTCATCCTCACACCTTAGAACCTAAACGGTCGCGTATGGTACGGTCTCAGAGGAACTCCCTCCCTCGGACGCTCTGGTTGTGGAATGAGCTCCCTGCCGAGGTTCTCCCGAGTAACCACAGTATGGGATTCTTCAAGAAAGGAGTTTATACATTTTTAAAGGGTCGGCAACGCGCATGTGACACCCCTGGAGTTGCAGGTGTCCATAGGCTGCGGTGACTGCTTACCATCAGGCCGTACGCTTGTTTGCCACCGACGTGGTATAAAAAGAAATAAAACAATCTTTAACTTAAAAGTTGTTAATCACAAGTTAAGGAATTATATAGGTCGATTCACAAGAGCTGGCGCGAAAAATGTATGTAACTGTCATTAATTTCATAGACATTCCGCGCCAGCTCTTGTGAATCGACCTATATATACATCTTGAATGAAACCAAATTTTTAAATACTCAGAAGTATAAATAGGTAAAGGTCCAATTTGTTAGAGAAAAAATATACGAGCGCTGGAAAGGGCCCTGAAATCCTGTCGGTCGGGGCGTATAAGATTATACTGTATTTTACTGATAGTCAAATCAGCAACTTTTTACGAAGCGTCAAAAACGCTCGCTTATTATTGTTTGTAAGCAAATTTACCTAATGACGTCACAATTTTCTATGGTCAAACTGCGCCCTAATTTGAAATATTATTAAAATTGTATACAGAAAGCTCCCGTGAGTTTCAAACATATTAAAATATGATGAAACGGGTCATTCACGTTGTTAAGGTCAACTATCGCTCGACATGTTTCAGACCGGTTCGCAGACCTTAATCGTGAGATTCATGAGTACTTATCGCAGCGGCAGTCATTTTACCCCCTCCTTTACCCTTTTAATGCTAAAAGAAACGCCGCCGCTATAAGTACTCATGATTAGGGACCGTTGACCTCGATGACAGAATTAGTGATCAAAAATGTAAACACGCAACTTTCAAAACAGAAATAGCTTTCAAGATCTATGCAGGTTTCCTCTCGATGTTTTCCTTCACCCGATGGTAAATATCAAATTAAACTCCGTATTACTTAAGTTCCAAAAAACTCATTAATACGAGGCAGGTTTCGAACCCACGACCGCCACTTGAGAGCAGCATTGATAACTTCAAGCACTAGCACTACATCTGTGAATAATTTAAAAACAGTCTTGTGACTTTAGACATAAAGTTTAATTTTAACTGTCAAGGTTTTAAAAGATAGCGGTCTCGTATAGTTCTATACAATGTCTTTGATGAGAATATTTTCCCGGCTTACACAGCGCTCGGTCGCATCGCATAGCAACGATAGGCAAATTATAATGAATAAATGATTTTTATTTTTATTTTATTTGATTTTATATAATTTTAATTCTATGCTCTTAATTTTCTGTAATTTTGTACATGATATAATGGTAATCATATACGGCCACAAGCGCGCAGCATATGCACTAACAAACACGACCTGCAAAGGAAGATACGAAGCATGCAGCAAGCCGGGTCTAATGCTGCAGCTGTCATGATGGAGTAACGGCTTCCGATCACCGAGAAACCGAGAACTGAATGAAAAATTAAAACAACTGGCAGCAGTGATAAGATGTCGTATATGACTGATCGAGAACATACAACGCAAAAGAACAAATATAAAAATTATCGATATCCTGCATTGTCATACTTGTTGATTATATTTTAGAGAAATGGGCGACCTGTACTATAATTAAAGAGTACCTGTACTTTACATAATTACTTATAATAACTTGCATTTTATTTATTTATTTATTTATTTATTAAAGGAGTTTCAACAGCTTTTTAAACATGTTGACATTTTAAATAGAAATATGGAGCCAATAACAGAAACTCACCAATAGAAACAAGATATGAACTAAGGTTACACACTATGTTACAGTATCTTAAAATTAAAAATCAAAGGCTATAAGAGAACACAACAAGAGATGTCCATCGCTCACCGGACGCTCAGAAGATACACAGATACCACTTGTATTACATACATACATTCTCTTACTTACTCATAAGCTACAGGAGATCTAGTACCCAGGGCCCACATAAGGGCCACAGGTGATGTTGGAGCCATCACGGTCAGGGAATGATATAATAATATGTGTATATAAGTGCGTATGTCTAAAATTGTTTATATAACAATTATACATATAACGGGAACAATAGTTACTAACATACAAGCCTGTTTTTATTCAAAAATTTAAAAGCGAGACAAATATATAGGGTGCTGGGAGCCTGACGCTTTAGCCTTCATAAATGAAGGAAGGCGACGAAACTAGGAGAGGGTTTGATGCTCTGATTCTTGTCTGGTGCAAAGGTTGTCCATCGCCATCCAACTGATCCAAAGTGGTAACGCAGCAAGTGTGATGGGTACCTTTTCGCCCAGTACAACACAGGGGTTTTCTTGTTTGACTAGGCTCTATTTTTGTGTTGGTGTTTTTATAATGTATTAATAAAAAATAAAATAAAATATTCTTAATTTTATTCTAAAATATAATATCTACAACAAATGCTATCCTATGAAGAAAGAGTAAATAATGAATAAGCATTGAAAGGGTCCTTATACTGTCATTAACTTCTGGTTCTTCATTTTACTAATTTACTAAGCCGGAATATATTTATCATTATGAATGGTTGAAATATTTTTCCTTGTACTGCTTACAGCTGTATTTGTTTCATTTTGCAGCTTACATTGCATGATCACCAAGTAGAATTTCTCCATAATCCTGCAATAAAAAAACACTTAACATGCTTTCGGCAACTAGTAATTGGTACTTAAATCATCGGCAAACCTCTCCCAGCTAACATGAAATAAATATTTAGGTAGGTGGACATTAGATTCATCAAAGTGTTAGGCACATTTTCTTTCCAATTTACATGTTAATTTTCATAAACACTCGGCAAAACAAATTTACATAATAGGTTACCTGTCCGTCACATCACTGGAATTTACAATAGAAGACATCTATTCTATGTGGAGAACCAAAGGCATGGTTAAATAATGATCCCCAACAAAAGGAAATTAATTTTTCAGACTGAAATACTGATTTCTTGTTACATTATAGATGTCTATTTTAAACATCTTAGCACATGAAATATATTACTGACACCAAATGTCAATTGCCTTAGCAACTACGCCCGCGACGGCCACCCACCATAGCAACTACACCTACATTGCTAGAGGTGTAAGGTGGGGACGACGTTTTTGACATTAACGTGTCGTGGCGTGCGTCCCCACCTTTTCAAAAATACTTTGCGAATACGTGTAACTGTCAAACCATCTCACCTCTAGTGATGTTCTAGTTATCGACGTACTAATCGATGGATTTATGCATTAAAACTATCCTGATTCAAGTAATATAAACCGCTTATTAATTAAAAAAACACTACGAATGAAAGAGAAAATCATTTTTACAAAATTTGTGTATGAAATATCAAGTGCAAAGCCAACATTTTATCAAATTAAAACCATGTTACGTATATAGGAGTTAGACTGTACTGGCTGACATATGACAGATGGAGCGAGCGTTTAAGGTGGGGCGAGCGTTGAGGTGATAACTAGAGGTGGAGACGTACGTCTTTACGCCACAAGCCAATACTTTTACAAGAATACCACTGCTGTTTTTTCAAGTCATGTCAGGTCTTTGAATTTAGAATTAGTCGTTCGAAATGGGCTGTCAGTAAGTCTGCCAGTCGTAGTCGTGTCAGTCGGCCAGCGAAGAGGCTAGACGCCCAGACAGCCACTGTCCAACAGCTAGAAAACTGAAATCATGGCAGGCACCTCGCTCTACCCTATAGCTCGTCCTCTCTTGTCTGGTCAGGGTCGTCGCTTTTGCGCTTCAATCGTCGCTAAAGAACGATCTCATCCAGACATCTATTATTAGGGTAGATTGTTTCAAACCGTCGGTAAATATACATGATGATCGTCGGTTATTGCAATCGTAATTATATGATAAGATAAGGCTCGGGCATTTTAGTTCTGGATTTGGCGTGAAGCCATTTATCGTTTTATTTTGGTGTAATTACTTAATGACGGATGACGGTTGGTAAAGGCCTTCACCAACTGCAGTGGTGTGGTGACTCAGCAACTTTTTGTTCTTTTTTTGAGTAAATCCGAAAATTGGGTACAGTAGAAAAAAGGGGAACCCTTCAGATTAATTGACAGAAAAATGTAATAAAAACTCGTTTTTTTTTTATTATGTTTTATATTATAAAGGTGAATAAATTCAACTGCACACTGTAAAATTCCGAGACTTTACGAAAATCCAGTGTTTCGTGAAAGGGCTCTTAAGATATCCTTCTAGTTAGCACGTGTATCACGTTACACGTACTCTACTGGTAATGAAAATTTATTTAGCTGATGTTTATTAATTTATACATCAATTAGTATTCGTACCTACACGCCGCTTTGAGTGAAAAGTAAGGATCTTGATATGTTTTTAGTATTTTATGCAAAAGTTACATCTTAATAAGGGTTCTTGTGAGTTTTGTTATTAGACTCGAGAATTTTATGACCTAATTATGTAACGTTGCTTATAGTATTTTATCTACGACGGCAAAATAATTTGATTTAAATTAAAATCGATATGGTGGCAGAATAGGGGCCATCCTCATATTACGTCACGCAAAATTTCGACTAATTGAACCCCCCCCCCCCCCCTTCCCCTTAGTCGCGATTTTTTCCTATCCCTTTAACATGTACTGTCACGTTCAATAACCCCTCCCCCTTCCGCCGCTCCATCGCTGTGACGTAATTTGTGGATGGCCCCATACGGGAATTGACGTCGTGTGCCACTTTTAAAAATGAAATAAAATAACAGTTGTATAATAATGTATTGAAATCCATTATGACTATCCCACAACATACATATAATGACTTGTCTATGGCTTGCATTTGTATGAAAAGTTTATTGTTTTAATACAGCTTTCAGTCATTTAACTGACAGATTATAATGCTGGAGTAGAAAAAATAGTTCAATAACACTTTTTTTGTTGTTATAAGTTTTAAGTGTTTGCTACTCGTATTTAATTGCGTTTACAAGTTATGTATCTAATAAGTTTAGTAACAGTTACAGCCAAGAAAATGGAACAATATACTAATTTCCTGTTATTATCGATAGTTTTATAGGTACTATTATACTTATTGACGACCTGTTTAGCTTAGTTGGTAGTGATACTGCCTCCGAAGCTAGAGGTCCCGGGTTCGAATCCCGGCCAGGGCATTATTTGTGCATTTAGCACGGATTTTGTTCTTGGGTCTTGGATGTTCTCTATGTATTTAAGTATCCATTTATCTATATAAGTATGTATATCGTCGGCTAGTACCCATAGTACAAGGTTTGCTTAGTTTGGGACTAGGTCGATTTGTGTAAGATTGTCCCCCAATATTTATTATTATTATTATTATTCTGTGTTATGTTAATTTGTCAAATTCATGTATAAATATTTCATACCTAATTGCCTACTTGCTTCTTGTTTGAGAGGAAGTTAAAATTTAGACGTAGATTAAAAACTGTGTTGATAGATATTGTGTAAACCTAACTTAATTATTTTGAGTGGTTATAATATCATCAATATTGATATTGTCATCGTATTTGGACGCTCAGAGATCATATACATCCCTGAGATTTTAAATTAATTTTATATACTTGTTGTTTATTCGGACACAGATCGTATTCTGAATACGTCCCTAATATTACCTTCTAAATTTATTTTCATTGAATTATTAATCAGTATTTTTTTAATCATTATTATTAAGGAACATTGTCAGTTTTTTAAATGGTATAATTGACATGTAAAAGTGCCCTTGTGACCTATTTGCAGAATAAATATATGATTTTGTTTTTTTAGGGTTCCGTAGTCAACTAGGAACCCTTATAGTTTCGCCATGTCTGTCCGTCCGTCTGTCCGTCCGTCCGTCCGCGGATAATCTCAGTGACCGTTAGCACTAGAAAGCTGAAATTTGGTACTAATATGTATATCAATTACGCCGACAAAGTGGTAAAATAAAAAGTGGAAAAAAATATTTTATTAGGGTACCTCCCCTATACGTAAAGTGGGGAGTGATTTTTTTTTTTTCATTTTAACCCTAACGTGTGATATATTGTTAGATAGGTATTTAAAAATAAATAGGGGTTTACTAAAATCATTTTTTGATAATGTTAATATTTTCGGAAATAATCGCTCCAGAAGTAAAAAAAATGTGTCCCCCCCTCTAACTTTTGAACCATAAGTTTTAAAAATATGAAAAAAATCTCAAAAGTAGAACTTTATAAAAACTTTGTAGGAAAATTATTTTGAACTTGATAGGTTGAATAGTTTTTGAAAAAATTACAAAAACTACGGAACCCTACACTGAGCGTGGCCCGACACGCTCTTGGCCGGTTTTTTTATTTTGTCATGATTGTCAATTATGGTGACGGTCGAATATTCAGTCAAATGGGGTTTCATATGAAAAGGCTCGAGTTGCAGATTTTTTGTAAAGCGGGTAATTTTTGATTTATAAAAGAAATGAAAATGTTAAATTCCAATCCAATCGGACCTCATTCCCGAAGAATATTTAAGTAGCGAATTTTTTGAATATATTACAAAGATTAATATTGATGTAAATATTACAGTAAAAATATAACTGTATCTATCTATCTCTTTTTTAATTACTATTCTAGACCGTCTAAAATCTGATACTAACTAATTTCGTACGGAACCTTCGACGCGCGAGTCAGACTCACTTTTCACCGGGTTTTTTTGTCAGAGTTCGTTTTACAAACAACACTGATAATATAATGTAATATAATAATATTACATTATATTATCAGTGCTGTTTGTATTATATATTTTTTGTATCTTATATAAAATAAAAATACTATTTCAAATGTTCTGAATGAATTGAAAATAAGTACTATTTATTTCCTGTGCATAAAACAACAGGCCGAAATTATCGGAAACGTAGGAATACCTACACAATATAATAGACTAGCTGTTGCCTGCGACTTCGTCCGCGTCTTCGCTCCTATTGGTCGAAGCGTGATGTTATATAGCCTAAAGTCTTCCTCGATAAATGGACTATCCAACACAAAAATAATTCCAACCAGTAGTTCCTGAGATTAGCGCGTTCATAGCAGTATAGATATAGGGTGTTTTTATTGAATTCCGTTAATTGCGAGGGCACATTCCTGAGATGAAATAAAGTAATCTTCTCTAAGACACTAGTATCCCAATTCGTACCATTTCGAAGTTATTAAAATTTTCATTTTCGTTAATTAACACCCCTAGTACCCGTAGTAGTGGACCCGGGTATGTCCTAAAACTACGACCAAGACCACCGGAGGATGGGCAGCAGCATCCCTGGAGTGCGGTGGAGATACTGCGATCGCCAACCCGCATGCCAAGCGTGGCGATTATGGCAATTACCCCTCATGACATACACAAACAGGCCACGGCCCCGAGGTTCCGGCGACCCCCGGTACCCTGGTTCTGGTAGCGGCCAGGGTACTAGCGGGGTCAGGGGTGCGAAGAATCTCCGGTTAAGATCCGGCTACCACCACCGACGACTTCTGGCCCTGGCAACATACAACACACGAACACTGCGGACCGACGAAAAGATAGCGGAACTGGAGGAAGGATTGAGCAAGTTGCGTTGGGATATCGTAGGGTTATCTGAAGTCCGAAGAGAGGGGGAGGACACGATAACTCTGAAGTCCGGCAACTTGCTCTATTTCCGGGAGGGCGACCAACAGTCCCAGGGAGGTGTCGGGTTTATCGTCCACAAATCCCTCGTGAACAACGTGGTGAAGATCGAGAGTGTGTCGGCTAGGGTGGCGTACCATATACTCAGAGTATCCGAGAGGTACTCGTTGACGGTCATACAGGTGTACGCGCCGACCTCGGCACACTCCGACGACGAGGTGGAGGCTATGTATGAGGATATATCAAAGGTCATGCATAGTTCCAAAACCTACTTCACCGTTGTTATGGGGGATTTCAACGCAAAACTGGGCAAGAGAGACGGCGAAGAGCCGAGAGTGGGGCAATTTGGAGTTGGAAGTCGGAACCACCGGGGCCAACTACTGGCTGGTTTCTTGGAGAAGGAGGGACTCTACATGATGAACTCCTTCTTCAAGAAACGCGAGCACAGGAAGTGGACCTGGATGAGTCCCGACGGTGCAACAAAAAACGAGATTGACTTCATCATGTCGACGAAGAGGCATATATTCAATGATGTCTCTGTGATCAATGCGGTTAAAACCGGAAGTGATCATCGTTTGGTAAGAGGCACATTGAATATATGCGTCAAGCTAGAGCGCTCTCGACTGATGAAGTCCACGCTCCGTCCAGCAGCAGTCCAAATCCAAAACCCCGAGAGCTTTCAGCTGGAACTCCAAAACCGTTTCGATTGTCTAGGCGGCGATGTGGACGAATTCAACGACGGGTTTGTGGAAGCTGTCCATAGCATTGGGTCTAAGTTCTTTAAGGCCCAATGAACTCAAAGAGCCAAAAGGCTCTCTATCTCCACTCAGAGGCTCATCGAGGAAAGGAATGAGATGATTCTGCACTCTTCGGCCGATGCGAAATTATACAGGCAGCCCAATAAACAGATCTCGAAGTCCCTTACCCGCGATCTGCGCCAATTCAAGACAAATCGGATTGAAGAGGCCATCGAGCAGAATAAGGGCTCTAAAGTTTTCTCAAGAGATCTGTCTATTGGGCAGAGCCAGCTCGCCAGATTAAAAACTGAGGATGGTAAAATCGTTTCGTCCAAACCTGAGCTTCTGAGTGAGATAGAGTGCTTTTATGGACAGCTATACACGTCAACTAGCAGACCCGAAGTTGGTCTGGCGGAAGACCCTAGAGCTAGATTAACCCGGCACTATACCGAAGATATCCCGGACATCAGCCTGTACGAGATTAGAATGGCTCTTAAGCAACTGAAGAACAACAGGGCACCCGGTGAAGACGGAATTACAGCTGAACTCCTGAAGGCGGGTGGAAAACCGGTGTTTAGGGCCCTTCAGAAGTTGTTCGACTCCGTCTTACTGGAAGGGAAAACTCCAAAGGCATGGAACAGAGGTGTGGTGGTGCTGTTCTTCAAAAAGGGTGACAACTCCTTACTGAAGAACTACCGACCCATCTCACTTCTGAGCCATGTCTATAAGCTGTTTTCAAGAGTCATTACGAACCGTCTCGCACGCAGGCTAGATGACTTCCAGCCTCCCGAACAAGCCGGTTTCCGAAGAGGCTTTAGCACCGTAGACCACATCCATACGCTCCGTCAGGTTATACAGAAGACTGAGGAGTATAACCTGCCCCTCTGTTTAGCGTTCGTGGACTACGAGAAAGCCTTCGATTCGATCGAAACCTGGGCTGTACTACAATCTCTCCAGCGGTGCCAAGTGGACTACCGGTATATCGAAGTGCTGAAAAGTTTGTACAAGAACGCCACTATGTCAGTCCGACTCCAGGACCGGAACTCAAAGCCTATTCCGTTGCAGCGGGGAGTCAGGCAAGGAGATGTTATTTCTCCTAAACTGTTCTCCGCTGCACTGGAGGATGTTTTCAAGACTCTGGACTGGAGAAGGCTAGGCATCAACATAAACGGCGACTACCTCACTCACCTTCGGTTTGCTGACGATATAGTAGTCTTGGCTGAGACCATGGAGGATTTAAGTATAATGCTCAATGACCTCAGTAAAGCCTCCGAGCGAGTTGGTCTAAGGATGAACATGGACAAGACGAAGATCATGTCAAATGTCCATGTCGCACCAACTCCCTTAACAATCGGACACTTTACGCTCGAAGTTGTAGACGATTACGTATACCTAGGACAGACTGTCCAGTTAGGTAGGTCCAACTTCGAGAAAGAGGTTAGTCGTCGAATCCGACTCGGCTGGGCAGCGTTCGGGAAGCTACGGCACATCTTTTCGTCCAATATTCCGCAGTGTCTCAAGACAAAAGTCTTTGACCAGTGTGTGTTGCCAGTGATGACATATGGCACTGAAACGTGGTCGCTTACTATGGGCCTCATAAGAAGGCTCAAAGTCACCCAAAGGGCAATGGAGAGAGCTATGTTGGGAGTTTCTCTGCGTGATCGCATCAGGAATGAGGCCATCCGCAGCAGAACCAAAGTGACCGATATAGCCCTCCGAATCGCTAAACTTAAGTGGCAGTGGGCGGGGCACATAGCACGTAGAACCGATGGCCGTTGGGGCGGAAAGGTTCTCGAGTGGCGACCACGTACCGGAAGGCGTAGCGTGGGCAGGCCCCCCACTCGGTGGACTGATGACCTGGTGAAGGTCGCGGGTGTCCGCTGGATGCGGGTGGCGCAGGACCGGTCATTGTGGAAGTCTTTGGGGGAGGCCTATGTCCAGCAGTGGACGTCTTTCGGCTGACATGATGATGATGATGATGAACACCCCTAGTATAGTATAAAACATCCTTAACAAATAAACAATGTTGACGTGCGTCACGTGCGGAGTCATTCGAATTTCGAATATTGTCATACTTGACATTAATTTTTGCTTAACTCCACGTTAGCTCTTAAGACCGTTTTGCATTCACCCTTGGTGATATAAATAATCATTTTGTATGAAAATGAAAAAAATATTTTTTTTCTTGAATTTTGAAAAACTAAATATGCTTGGTTGTTTCTATGGGTATATGCTTGTAGGAACGGAAATCAATAAAAACACCATGTCTTATTCACATTATATACCACAATACACCACAGAATAAATAATAGTACAGACACAACATACAAAAACACGTTAGCTGACAAACTTTAGCCATTTAATTTTTTTTAAACAATATTAGAGAAAGATGAACGATGATATAAGCGAGTGTTATCCACATGAGATAAGAGTGTCAAATTGACATTCAATTAAATTATATTTCACTTCACATCCTCTAAGAGTGAGTCATATTAGACTTATCAAGCGGGGCTAAAGTAGTACATTTAACCCCTAGGGAAAATGTGTATACATATTTATGATTTACAAAACATTTTATTTTGACTAATCAAAACATTTCACCATATGAATCCACCAATCACAATACACACTCGTAAAATAGACTTCATAACTCTTTAAGTATCTTAGTATTTGGTACGAGTATCAACCAAACAGAATACAGCTATACACCAAAATCGACTAATCAGGTAACATAATTAATTTCTCCAAACCACAGATTAACTAATAGTACAAGTCAAAACGTTAAGTTCAAGTAAGTTAGTCACTATTTCATACATACATACATACAATATAAATCCATAAACTCACGCCTATATTTCGAAAAAGGGTAGGCAGAGCAAAAAATTATTTTCAACGCCACTTTTAGCAATTTTAGGTTTATAGATAGACAAAATGTGATATTGCAGTGACAGGTTGCTAGCCTATTGGTCACAACACACTTCAACCTGATTCCCATAGTCGACTGTTACGACACCCCAAAAAGTGTACTTATAATATAACACTGGCGACCAAGCCATATTACCCCTCTACATATTATATACAATCTACTATTCGTGCTTACGTATAACCAGGTTACGAGATTAATAATAATAATTCGTTTTATTTCAGACACATCACATGGTCCATAGTCGTTACTTACATATCTATGTTAGTTTATCTTAAGCCTTGTACATTTAAAACTTATTTATAGTATTTGTATATTTTGTATTAAACCTCATCAGCATGAGAATGCCTCAAGGACCGGTCCTGCGCAACCCGTATCCAGCGGACTCCCGCGTAAATAGAACCCACCTATAAATCTCGAAAAGTTGTTGAAATTGAAAGTAGATTAAGATTTCACCATTTACGGCGTTAATCTTCATTCTGACTGTTGACGTTGGCCTGAAAGCACGCCTCTCAGGCCGTGCCGTGTCATCTGTCCATGAAAAAATATATTTATTCTGCAAATAGGCCACAAGGGAATTACTTTTAAATAAAATAAGGTTTTGTGTTTCAAACAAAACCAAAACACCAATTCCAAAAGCACATACTTACACAAAGCCAGCTCAAGTGCTCCTTGTCACCACAAAAAATGATATTCGTCAAAACGATCCTCGAGACTTTTAACCTCGCCGAGTTTTTGTTACAGAAGTGTAAGTAGGTAATAATTATGTCAAAATCTTGGATAACTTGAAACTTGAGAATTTATTTCCACTCTCGCACACTAGAAATGAATGTTTACAAAACAACATTACTGCATAGCCACAGTATAAAGAATACATCTTAACTTATTTCAGCCTTCTTATTTTTTTGAAAAAAACTATCAAATAGCTCTGTCAGTCCGTTTCTTGTATTTATTTTTATAGAAAATTTAACATACCTTTTTATATTCTATCTACATCCATAATACAACTTCCCTACAATTTGTTCAGAAGCGATAAGCAAAAGCCCTATATTAAGAAACACTGTGGTGGCATCTTAATGTTTACATTAAAGTGTCGATAACCGATACTTTAATTACATTCAAATTTCGAACATCTTAAAAATAAGAGTTGTATTCTAAAGGAGCCTGGGGTCCGCTTTGACACCTGGTCCCAATCGATATGAGTGGACTTTTTGCTATGATGTTGATGACCGACTGCGAACAAATGTCTAAGTGGCAAATATGCTCTATTTTTAACCGACTTCAAAAAAGGAGGTTCTCAATTCAACTGTGGGTTGACTGGGTTGAACCGATTTTAATGATTCTTTTTTTATTTGAAAGCTGGTGCTTCCCGTATGGTCGCCTTTCAATTTGTTCCAGTTCTGACAATGGCATCGAAGAGAAATCCATATTAGTCTTACATTTGCATAAAGTATGTGCGCGCGACAAATGGATGAATAACTCAATATCACGCCAACCGATTTCGATGGTTCTTTTTTTATTGGAAAGGATATACTTGAAGGGCAGTTTGATAAGAATTTGGTTAGGTTTTGATTATGGAGTCCATGACAACGTAACGGGGCTCTTCAATTCTTAGGAGCAAATTAACGATACTCGGCCGAATCTTTTATAGGCTATCGGGATATTGGAGTCACTTACCGTATTGTCCGTGTGGTCAAGTAATTGTCGTTGTCGAATATGATGATCAATGGAAATCCTTAACGGCTTACAGCAAGGGTGCGATCTGTGCCAGAATTTCTGTCTGTAATCAAATTGCAATGCGCTTACGTTCGTTGCTGCATTGCAACTTTAAAGTAATTTTTTTTTGTAACATTTTCGATTATATCTAAATTACTTGTTCGTTGGCTTGGAAGGTTTGGAAACTTTGGGTGATATTATAACAGGTCCACTAGTTAATTAACCGATTAATGTGTTCTATCGATATGACATCCACGTCGCCATGACAGGGTTCTCACAATAAAAAAGAGTGCAATAGTCAATACGATTCCAATCGTGTCTTTGCAATAGCATTTCCCGGTACCTATTTACAACTACTAAAACCGACAGAAATTAAATAAGAAAACCTAGCAAAGTACCAACTAGGTAAGTATATTATAATAGCTATTTACGATACAAGGGTTGTAAACCAAAGAAAGGCCGATATCGCAGAAGTTTGAGGCCCGAGTCACAGGCGAGGGTCATAATGTCATAAATGTGCGAGAAAGGGCTTTCTGTTTTACGACCCGAGTTTTGTACTCAATTTTACGTCACCACTTGGCCAAAAAGTGGGTTTTCCGGACGCGCAGCGTGCGGAAAAACGCGCTTTTTGGCAAGGTGTGGTGTAAAAATATAAAACTCAATTTTCAACTTGGGGATGCAGGCAATATTTATATCGGATTGTACATGGCCTTTATAAATAATACAAATGTTGTGGCAGACGGCAGCCGGAGTCACACCAAGGCTCCAACCTCTTTGGTCTTCTTTCTCGTCGAAACCTCCTAAATATAAGTTGCCGATTGTCTGCCTTCCTCAAGGAGCTTTGATGTTTCGAGTGCGTAACCTTTTTCATACAGAACGGAACCCTAAAAAAGAAATAGAATAAAAAATCCAAAAATACAACACCTTTCTTTAGGTCGCTTGATAATGTAAAACGGTATATATGTAATTCGGCTAGACACGCTCCAGCGATTGGTCAATCTCAGATGCACGTGTGCTGCGTTCCTTGTAGCCAGCGTTTTTTGAGCTCAAGGAACTGATATTGCTACTTTAATAGGGATTGTGAAACATTCCAGGTTGTCGTCTATTTGATCAAGTGAAACGAGGTCTCGCCGTTTCAGCTTCGGCAAAAATGCTTTCGTATGTCGGTTGGCGGAGTTTCCGCTGTTCTTCTGTACAGGTCGCATTTTCTCAACCGATCTCGTGAAATTTTGTGAGCTGGTTGATTATTTTATAGAATTTTTTGTCGAATTAGTTTTTTGAAATTTTGTGATTTGTTTTTTTTTCCGCAAGTTCTACAGCTCACAGAGCCACTAGTACCGTAAAATGGGGTGAGTTGGGTCGAAATCGAAGCTTAAATCTAGATAAAAGTTTATTTTTATATGTGGCACATTGATTTATATACAAAAAAGTGTTCCGGAGGTATGAATTTTAGTTTGTCAATGATAATTTGTTGCTTCATTACATAGTTTCAACGAAAAATACATAATTGTAGGCAAACCCAGCTCACCCCGTAGTTGGGGTTATAAGGGCTGGCAATGGGTGAGATGGAAAAATTGCTAGGTTTGATAATTTAGGAATAAGACAATATAGCTTGACTTGTCAAGAGATTTTTTTTATTAATGAAGCAAAATTATGTTTTACTTATGCTCCTACTTAAACCGGTATAATGTTTTCTGTAAGTTGTGACCCTTATGTTTTGACATATAAATAGTTTTTTTAGATCAATTAAAAAAAACCGGCCAAGAGCGTGTCGGGCCACGCTCAGTGTAGGGTTCCGTAGTTTTCCGTCCGTCACATTTTTTTTTTTGAAAAAATTACAAAAACTATTCAACCTATCAAGTTCAAAATTATTTTCCTACAAAGTTTTTATAAAGTTCTACATTTGAGATTTTTTTCATATTTTTAAAACTTATGGTTCAAAAGTTAGAGTTATTTCCGAAAATATTAACATTATCAAAAAATGATTTTAGTAAACCCCTATTTATTTTTAAATACCTATCTAACAATATATCACACGTTAGGGTTAAAATGAAAAAAAAAAAACACTCCCCACTTTACGTATAGGGGAGGTACCCTAATAATTTTTTTTTTCCACTTTTTATTTTACCACTTGGTCGGCGTAATTGATATACATATTAGTACCAAATTTCAGCTTTCTAGTGCTAACGGTCACTGAGATTATCCGCGGACGGACGGACAGACGGACGGACAGACATGGCGAAACTATAAGGGTTCCTAGTTGACTACGGAACCCTAAAAATACTTTCATCTATATGAAATTAATGACCTGCATGACGCACTATGACACGTCTATCGACGTAGTGTCACAATTTTGTGTGCAAACACATGACTAGCATGACACAGCGTCGTCAGAAGGGACGTCTTCCGACGTAGTGTCGTATTTAGGTATGCAAATGCATGATCAGCACAGCAAATTTCACATTGACATTTAAGCATGGTTAAATATGTTCAAATACGTCGATAAAATTCCACGTCTGTCGACGTAGTGTAGCAATGAGGCACGAATTTTGATATGTAATTCGACACTACGACACGACAGGACGTCTACGTCTGTAGACGTTCGATCATAGAAAGTTGATAAAACACTCGGTAGGTAATAAATAGCCTGTATTACTATATGAAATAAATAAAATGCACATTTTTATTTAACATGTTTATTTAATTTGCAATTTCTTTAATTCCTCCGCTACTTCAATATTTTTTTTAAATAATATTTACCATTTTATCATAATGTAAGACACTTTTGACTACTTATGTAAATCGACAACCCTGAACTACGAACACTAACTCCCCCCTCTATAATTCCTGTACACCCCGTTCGTAACACCAACTCTCCCCTTCTTGTCCCAACTGTCCCCTTAGTACATCCCTGCTCTCCCCATAAAAATCCTTAAATGCGGTTGAATCGTTATCTATGTTAAAACCATTATAAATAAAGAAAATATAACTTATATTTTTCTGTTTCCAATAAACCACGTAAGTATATAAACGATATCCGAAAGAAGGATGAACACTTACTTTGGCAAAAATCACATAAAAACAAAGTTAAATTCAACTAAAAATCCGCCGCTTTCAAGCATCAACTTTGGCAGTGAATTTGTGTTTCAAAATTGTATGATTTGGCAGCTTAGTGTTGCGAAAAGAAGAAAAATGTGTCTAAAAATATAATCAAATTACTTTGAGAGCAACCTCAGCCCGAAAATTAAAGTTGCTACTGTAAAAAGAAATTCTGGATTCGCAACTAAACTCCCCCCGCGATCCCTACTCACCCCATTTTACGGTAATTAATTATTCACATTTAGACACTGCTGAAGGAAAATATCGAATATGCATACATCTGCGAAAAAGTTCAAGGGTGTATTGTGAAGTCCCCAACCCACACTGAGCCAGCGGATCGTGCCCCGCATTGGGACGTATAGTGAGTTGTTGTTAAAAATTGCCGGAATCGGACCCGAGTGCGTCATCTGTATAGGTAGATGATGTTGAGGCCCTTTGAAAAAACTACCTCTTCCATTCCATACATAGCGGGGCAAGTTCTTTCACCGTGTAAAGTAAATAAAACTCTATCCCGACGTTCGGAATTTAAATTGTTATTACGTGTCATAACCATCATTGATTCACTCTTGACCTGCTGCCATGAACTTGAATTGAGTAGACACTTTTAATATACTCGTATTGAAATGTTAATATGACACTTCATTAGAGTCATCATAATAAGGGCCGTTTATACTATTGCATTGTACCTGTATTCCAATGAACCACTTAAAGCGGTCACCCATCCAAGAACTGACCTGGGCCCACGTTGCTTAATCTCGCATACCGCACGCGATATACCGCTCCTATTACATAAACGTGAAACGCGCGGGAAACACGACATAACCGTAGTTGTAAGTACATAAACACGGCCGGACCATAGTCGCTTGAGAGTAGTGTAACTAGAACTATGCTTTGAAAGCGTAAGTATTTCATAAGAAATAAATCAAAGTTATATACACGTTCGATAAACAAAAAATAGTAAAATGTAATCATAAACATAATTGAATAGACGCCATACACAACGCCAAGATGAACCTATTAATATCTAGTTTCTCATTCGACGATTACAATTCATTCCAATAAGAGCGTATCTATTTGATGAGGAACAATCATCAATAAAACCAGACCTAGCAGGGAACCGTGCAAACTGTTTAAACTCGCACTAAAATTGAAAGTTTCTAGCTCAAATGCAAATTGCATGGCTATTAAATTGCTTAACAAAATCCCAGATGAATTTAAAAATCTACAAACTAGCCAATTCGAAAGAAAGATGTTAAAATGGTTAGCACATGCTTTTATTCTGCCCAAAAAAACCAGTCATGTGCGAGTCCGACTCGTGCACCGAGGGTTCCCATACAACGATGGTCCCGACTCGACCCCATTAATTCATGAAAAATCTAAACAGCAACGATGTAGAAATTTTACGCCATAGATACAGCGCCATCGCAATTTGTTAGTAATTTACGCGACTGAATAGCGTAGTATGTACTCGTATGTCGGTTTTTCAATGATAATTGTTTGTCACGTGAACCGATTCCAATAATATCTGTTTTACTTGAAACAAATATAATAAAAATACATGCAAAGGTGATTAAATGACAAACTTATTATTTATTTATTTGATAATATAAAATTATAATCTACATAGAGATATACAATACAATATACTTTATTGCACACCTCAAAAAAGAATTACATAATAGAAACAGCATCAAGATACAAGCAGAGGTTTACAGGCGCCCCCCCCCCCCCCCCTTCTTATAATTTTTCACAGAAATTAAAATATATATATAGGTATTTAAAAATACATGTTCAATGCATGTGGGTTAGCCTTCTTTATAACTACATATTCCAAATTTCGAATCGATAGCATGTAAGTAGTTCTTGAGATATTTAGTAATGTGACATTTCAGACAGACGTACAAAGCGGCACCATAAGGGTTCCTTTTTTACCCCATTGGCTACGGAACTCTAAACATAGAACCAGATTGAGAACCTCATTAATTTCGATAGTTTGATGTTTTTTACGTACCTAATATTAGCGCTGTTTAAGTTGCGCCCGGAGATACATAGTTTTAGAATAATTAAGACGTTTTTTTGTATCCTATGCAAAGCTTCTGAAAGTTTTTTCTTCATTCTAAAACTGAAGTCAAAATTCCTATACCGTAAAATGGGGTAAGTAGGTTTCGCGGGGGGAGTTGGGTGGCGAATCCAGAATTTCTTTTCGGGCTCAGGTTGCTCTCAAAGTAATTTAATTATATTTTTAAACATATTTTTTCTTCTTTTCGCAACACTAAGCTGCCAAATCATACAATTTTGAAACACAAATTCACTGTCAAAGTTGATAAGTGTTCATCCACCTTTCGGATATCGTTTATATTTATACTTAATTGGCTTATTGGAAACGGAAAAACATATATTATATTTTCTTTATTTATAATGGTTTTAACATAGATAACTAATCAACCGCGTTTGAGGATTTTTATGGGGAGAGCAGGGATGTACTGAGGGGTGAGTTGGGTCGACAATGGGGACAGTTGGGTCATGAATGGGGTGAGTTGGTGTTACGAACGGGGTGTACCGGGATGATAGAGGGGGGAGTTGGTGTTCGTAGTTCGGGGTTCTCGATTTACATAAGTAGTCAAAAGTGTCTTACATTAGGCTAAAATGGTAAACAATATTTAAAAAAATATTGAAGTAGCGAAGGAATTAAAGAAATTGCATCTTAAATAAATATGTTATATTAAAAAGTGTTTATTTATTTATTTCATACAGTACTACAGGCTATTACCTACTGAGTGTTTAATCGCCTTTTATTCAACTCGTGAGTTTTTTATTTTATTATTAATATTTGAAAAGCCAGCCATTTTAACACCCCCGCGATCCTTCTCACACTATAGCCCACCTTCTTCCCTCACCGCACTCGTGATATTTTTTATTTTATTATTTTATCGACGTATTTGAACATATTTGACCATGCTTAAATGTATTCATTCAATGTGCTGTGCTGATCATGCATTTGCATACCTAAATACGACACTACGTCGAAAGACGTCCCTTCTGAGTTTTCTGATGACACAGTGCCATGCTAGTCATGTGTTTGCACACAAAATTGTGACACTACGTCGATAGACGTTTCTATCTGTCGACGTTTCATAGTGTGTCATGCAGGTCATTCATTTCATATTGGTGTTATTGATTGGATTCACCTTACTAATTCTACATAGATCAAAATATTTTTTAATTAATCTAAAAAACTATTTATACGTCATAAAAATAAGGGTCAGAACTTACAGAAAACATTAAACTGGTTTAAGTAGGAGCATAAATAAAACATAATTTTGCTACATTCATAAAAAAATATCTTGATAAGTCAAGCTATTGTCTTAATCCGAAAGTGTCAACCCTAGCAATTTTCCCATCTCACCCCATTGCTAGCCCTTATAACCCCAACTATGGGTTGAGCTGGGTTTGCCTACTATTACGTATTTTTCGTTGAAACTATCCAATGAAGCAACAAATTATGATTGACAAATTAAAATTCATACATCCGGTACACTTTTTTTGTATGTACATCAATGTGCCACATATAAAAATAAACTTTTATTCGGTTTTGAACTTCGATTTCGACCCAACTCACCCCATTTTACGGTAACTACAAATTCCTTTACTCTTACCTCATTTAAATTGACCTTGTAAACAGATAATTAAAGACGTTATGCATGCTATGCCATGTCATACTCGTACATATATATAATAACACATCACAAACATAGTCCAGTCTCGAAATCTCAATTAGTAGCGGCGCCAATTATTACGTTTTCTGTCACAACTATTAATTGGGATATGTGATCAGTTAATGGGAGTTTTTAACTGGGCTAAGGCTAAAAGAAGATTTAAATTGGTAAAAATTGACGCCCCACGTACGCAAATGGTGTACGTGTGGTGTACGTAAACTAAACGGATTTCCCGTAGTTTATTGTTGTTATAATATAATAACAATAATCGTATTTCATTTATTTTTCGAACCGTGAGACCTTCGAGAAGACAGTGCGGTTGCCAGTTTTGTTGCACTTTTAGCACCACCTAGGGGTCACGTGTAGGTTAACGGTGGGTATTCCCTACGGACGTGGTGCAACTTCGACCGCCCTTGTCAAGTGAGGGGCAACTTGACTGTTAGAATTTCTCAAGCCTCCTGAAGGCCTCTAACTTGGCTTAACGACTGCTGTCATATACAGCAGCCGGGATCAACGGCTCAACGTGCCTTCCAAAGAGTGGGAGCGCACAGTTAGTAACCACTTAAAGCGCTCACCCATCCAAGAACTGACCTTCTTTTTTACCCGGGGAAATACATTTACGCATCCCGCCTAGCCGGGGAACTAGGACAGGTATGACGAACTCCCGGGAACGCCAAGGCACACAACCGCGAACACCGCCTCGCTTCGCTCGCTCGGTCAATTAATTCTAATGGCATTTTTTTAAAGTCTGACATTTTAAATAATTTCATATTTACCTACACAGTGTTTTCATGAGCTCTATTTGAAAGTGTTCTAAGTGACACGCTTAAGACAAGAAGTGTCAAGTCATAAAAGTAGTTAGGTGGCTACGTCACGCTTTAGGGTGTGTTAGACTTGAGATTTTTCAACATGTGATTTGTTTTAAATAATTAATATCTCTCTAATTATGGGTTTTTGGAGTATACTCTTATTACTGTTTATTAGGCTTTAGAATCGTTAGTTTAAATCTTTCGGATTATAAGGGCCCACGTGTATATATATATATATAATAACTGCGAGTGTTTATTAACCTACTTCAAAAAAAGGAGGAGCTTCTCATTTCGTCGGAATATTTATATTTTTTTATATATGTTCACCGATTACTGGGAGACTAGTGGACCGATTTCAAAAATTCTTTTTTGTTTGAAAGGGTATGTTTTTTTAGTTGGTCCCATTGTCACCAAGTCTGGATCTGATGACGGGATCTTGGAAAAATCGTGGGAACTCCTCAAATTATATATCAGGAAGGGCCGAGTGTCAATACGGAGAAGTTTGGAGTCGGTGTTTTTTTGTTAAAAAATTAATACACAAAAACCGGCAAAATGCGTGTCGGACTATGCATAATGAAGGGTTCCGTACCTACTTCTACTACTCCACATGTAAAATAACCATCCTGAACTTGAATGGTCCATTTTCGTTCGTTTTCTTAAAAATTCAAAATTATTTGTCTTTCATATATATTGGACATGCTCATAATAATACGCCCTTTAATTTGATATATCGCAGGATATAGTTTGGAAATCTTTTTTATTTTATTTTGTGATTTACCCCCTCTCAAGTCCCGTCCCATCCGTCCGTCTTTGGGTCACCGACTTACATATGTGTACCGAATTTCAGCTCAATCGGTTCAGTAGTTTCCGAGAAAATTGGCTGGGGCAAACGGACGGACAGACAGATAGAAAAACACAAGCGTGATCCTATTAAGGTTTTGTTTTTTTCCTTTTGAGGTACAGAATTCTAAAAATAAAAATAGTTACATAGGTACCTACATGTAAAAAACCAGCCAAGTGCGAGTCGGACTCGCGCACGAAGGGTTTCGTACTATTATCTACGAGTATACAATATTAGACTCTTTGTTATAACCTTCTTTAATATAATTGAAATATATATATATATATATATATATTAACAGTAGTATCAAGTAGAATTTTGGTCAAGTGCGAATCGGATTTTAGTTTTCTCATACATTTTAAGACCCAGCGCCTGATGAAGGCAACGAGCAACTTTTTAAAAGCAAAGCAAAAGCATTTTGCTTGTATGGGAGCTCCCTTAAATATTTTTTTTATTTATTTTTTAGTATTTGTTGTTATAGCGGCAACAGAAATAAACCATATGTGAAAATTTCAACTGTATAGCTATCACGGTTCATGAGATACAGCCTGGTTACAGACGGATAGACAGACGGACGCGCGGACGGACAGCCGATTCTTTGCGGAGTTTTACCCTTTGGGTACGGATCCCTAAGTAGAGCAGAATAGCTGTAGTTATTATAATACCTAAGTATTTCGGCAGTGCCGGGTCTGACAAGCGATAAACGAATTGCCTTTACGAGTAATCGCACTGGTAGTGTCTCACATACCTAGTTATAAAAATACGATTATTAGTACATTACTACAGAGGCCGGGATGAAAGGGGTTGCCGGCCGAAGACATATATAGCGAAGCGAGGCCGGATAGGTCTAAGGCGGGCAACCCCAAATTTCCCGCCGAGGTATGTATAGTGCTTTTCTCAAACATGAAATGAAATAAACAACAAAAAAAAAACAAAATTTTATTTTTAATACGCATAGTGGCAGAATGTCATGATGCCTGTACCACAAATTTATGTGGAATGGAATTAAAAAAGAGGACTTTGCCGGCCTAGGCCTGCAAGATTTGTATGAAATTCCATTAACGACTTCTTGTCCTAGCCGCGCCTGAAACGTCATACTTCGCAGCCTATTATAAGGAACATAACATCAATATTTCATTGCATGTTTGAGAAAAACTATTTGTACATCGGATGATACAAATTTAGTGGCGCAAACATATTGGCTTAGAACCTATAATAGATATAATGGTTATATGCATAGGGCCGGTTAACTTACTTATGTTTGATAATGATAACCAAAGACTATGGTGTGATAATTGATAAATAGAGAGCTGTCATACACGCAGACCTCAACAAATCCTCATATATAATACACCTTAAACTGGAACCTTAAAAGATAGGTACAGCAGCGTGTAATGTTTCCCTTGTAACTCGGAAAAATGTAACTGAGAGATAGGGTGCAGGCTGAAAACCAGCGCTGCGCAGCTGACCCAGCTCGCAGCATATGCTGAGACCTGAGCCCGTTGTCGCAGAATCAATTACCTATAAATATGTCTAGATGTGTGGTACTGCTTTGCCACTGTCGTAGTATACCTATTTAAAACACAAATTGTGGATGCAACGCTAACATGAGAGAGAGAACTCTCCCCAAACAAACATATTTGAAAACAAGGTGCCCATAATTCACAAATATATTTGTCAAGCCATGAAGAACTTACCGAAATTCGGTCTCTTGGCATGTTCTATGTAACCCTTCAGGCCGCAACGTAAAATTAGTAAAAAAGTAATAACTGTAATAAGAACCGATCGATATTTCTAAAAGTTATATTTTGAAGTAAAAAAAAGTAATATCCTCCAATTATTTTACTTCTTTTCCTACTGAAAACTAGTTACCTGCCTAGGCTATCAAAGTCAAGCGCCATTTAAAGTGCGAAAAGCAAAATAAAGTGGGATAGGCAGGGCTACAATTTAAAGCTGGACTTTCCTACCCCAATCCATATTGCATCGTTTTATGGTGTTTTCCGGCATCGATTGTGGACCGATAATTATTAACCGCAGAAGCCGCTGCGCGTGACCTTGCGCGTCGATAATTGCGGGAATTTAGCGGCGCACGACCGATATCGTTATCGATCCTGCGATTGTCATTTTTCTAGCTTCATAAATTCTGGTCAAGACACAATTTTTCCGCATTATTATTTGATATCGTAAAATAAGCTAGTCAAGAGCTCTTTGTATTTAACCGACTTCAAAAAAAGCAAGGAGGTTCTCAGTTCGGTGTTAGGTATGTTTTTAATGTTGGAATAAAAGGAGTCTTGCTTATAAACAATTTACTTATTATTAAGTGAGATATATCTGTATATGTACATAAATAAAATTATATGTGATGATTTCACTAAACGTACCTAATAGGTAGTTGAAGAAATATATACCTATAGACAACTTTAAAATCATTATCTATAAAGATAATGTAAAATTACACATTTTTACGCCGCAATAAGCCACAAATGCCTGTAATGACTACAACTGTAAAACTAAAGCAATAATCAGTAATGAGGATAGTGAAATAAATATTTAGACCAAATGTTAGTGTTGAACTGAATTCACATTATTTTCCCTACCTCAGTTAAAGGAATCAAAGTCGATCCCATTGGCGTGAAATCTTTATAATTGTGTTTGTTATTAGTAGCTAAACTGTTTACTGTAACTGTTATTACCGGAAACAGGGCGGCCAACTTCTGCGCTATAAAGATGTGCTAAAGCGCCACATGCGGAGATGTGATTTTGATTCATCGCGCTGGGAGATTTTGGCTCAGGATCAGTCTAAATGGAGGCATACCGTGAAGGTTAAAGTGCAAGCCTTCGAAGAACGAAGGCAAAGTGAGCTCGACGCTAAGCGCGAGAAATTAAAGGCCCGACCTCCTGCGGCCATTCATTATAATTATGTCGGAGGGGTGCTGACGTGTGGGGAGTGTGCTCGCACATTCTCTGCAAAGATAGGCTATGTCAGTCACCTGAGAGCTCACCAGCGACGCTCTCAATAGCCAGTTTCTTCTTCTACTTCCCAGTCGCCGTGGTCGGAATCGGCCAGGATGATGATGATGGAGTAGCTAACAACTAACAGGAATAAATTGGACTTACACCTTGAGTGCATACTTGTATTTCATGGAGCAACCTTTGTGTTGAACTATTTTTATTTTTTCGATTAATTTCTACGTATTTCAATTTCGTTGGTATCGATAAGCCAATCCTTTGAGCATGGTTCAAAGAATGCGTCTCCTTCTGATATAGAGCAAAGTAGATTATTTATTATGACACCATTTTCCATGAGAAATAAAAGTTTTTCAACGTATTTTAAGCCACCGTGTAGCATCCAAATCTACTATTGCTTTCATAACCTTAACCACCTTTGCTGACATACTTACCGAAGATTTCATAAATCGATGTATCATAGATACCTATAGGTACAAGTACAAGAACCTATTAAACGTTCGTTCTTCCTCTCTAAATAAGCCACTGGCATTATATTAATATCTAAAACGTCACGTCACAGCGTGCTTTTCCTGAAAATTGCTTATATATATTATGTTATGTATCTACTACGCACACGTCAGAACCGAATGATTGTAAATCTCACTTTTAAAGGAATTTATGTGATCTTTTGGTTCTAAATTACAGTTTTGGCATCGACTTTGAAACTATGCTTAGTGCATACTCATCATCATCATGTCAGCCGAAAGACGTCCACTGCTGGACATAGGCCTCCCCCAAAGACTTCCACAATGACCGGTCCTGCGCCACCCGCATCCAGCGGACACCCGCAACCTTCACCAGGTCATCGATCCACCGTGTGGGGGGCCTGCCCACGCCACGCCTTCCGGTACGTGGTCGCCACTCGAGAACCTTTCCGCCCCAACGGCCATCGGTTCTACGTGCTATGTGCCCCGCCCACTGCCACTTAAGTTTAGCAATTCGGAGGGCTATATCGGTCACTTTGGTTCTGCTGCGGATGGCCTCATTCCTGATGCGATCACGCAGAGAAACTCCTAACATAGCTCTCTCCGTTGCTCTTTGGGTGACTTTGAGCCTTCTTATGAGGCCCATAGTAAGCGACCACGTTTCAGTACCATATGTCATCACTGGCAACACCCACCGGTCACAAAGACTTTCGTCTTGAGACACTGCGGAATATTGGACGAAAATATGTGCCGTAGCTTCCCGAACGCTGCCCAGCCGAGTCGGATTCGACGATTTACCTCTTTCTCGAAGTTGGACGTACCTAACTGGACAGTCTGTCCTAGGTATATGTAATCGTCTACAACTTCGAGCGTAAAGTGTCCGATTGTTACGGGAGTTGGTGCGACATGGGCATTTGACATGATCGTCGTCTTGTCCATGTTCATCCTTAGACCAACTCGCTCGGAGGCTTTACTGAGGTCATTGAGCATTGTACTTAAATCTTCCATGGTCTCAGCCAAGACTACTATATCGTCAGCAAACCGAAGGTGAGTGAGGTACTCGCCATTTATGTTGATGCCTAGCCTTCTCCAGTCCAAAGTCTTGAAAACATCCTCCAGTGCAGCGGAGAACAGTTTAGGAGAAATAACATCTCCTTGCCTGACTCTTCGCTCCAATGGGATAGGCTTCGAGCTCTGGTCCTGGAGTTGGACTGACATAGTGGCGTTCTCGTACAAACACTTCAGCACTTCGATATAGCGGTAGTCCACTTGGCACCGCTGGAGAGATTGTAGTGTACTACAACCTGTGTAGTGGGCTGTAGCCCAGGTTTCGATCGAATCGAAGGCTTTCTCGTAGTCCACGAACGCTAAACAGAGGGGCAGGTTATACTCCTCAGTCTTCTGTATAACCTGACG
Organism: Notocelia uddmanniana; assembly: GCA_905163555.1. Classification (NCBI taxonomy): domain Eukaryota; kingdom Metazoa; phylum Arthropoda; class Insecta; order Lepidoptera; family Tortricidae; genus Notocelia; species Notocelia uddmanniana. The sequence goes on from LR991054.1 coordinate 4,215,263, forward strand.
GAACGTATGGATGTGGTCTACGGTGCTAAAGCCTCTTCGGAAACCGGCTTGTTCGGGAGGCTGGAAGTCATCTAGCCGGCGTGCGAGACGGTTCGTAATGACTCTTGAAAACAGCTTATAGACATGGCTCAGAAGTGAGATGGGTCGGTAGTTCTTCAGTAAGGAGTTGTCACCCTTTTTGAAGAACAGGACCACCACACCTCTGTTCCATGCCTTTGGAGTTTTTCCTTCCAGTAAGACGGAATGTAACAACTTCTGAAGGGCCCTAAGGACCGGTTTTCCACCCGCCTTCAAGAGTTCCGCTGTAATTCCGTCTTCACCGGGTGCCTTGTTGTTCTTAAGCTGTTTAAGAGCCATTCTAATCTCGTACAGGCTGATGTCCGGGATATCTTCGGTATAGTGCCGGGTTAATCTAGCTCTTCGGTCTTCCGCCAGACCAACTTCGGGTCTGCTAGTTGACGTGTATAGCTGTCCATAAAAGCACTCTATCTCACTCAGAAGCTCAGGTTTGGACGAAACGATTCTACCATCTTCAGTTTTTAATCTGGCGAGCTGGCTCTGCCCAATAGACAGATCTCTTGAAAAATAGAGCCCTTATTCTGCTCAATGGCCTCCTCAATACGATTTGTATTGAATTGGCGCAGATCGCGCGGGTAAGGGACTTAGTGCATACTAATAGCCTACATATGTGGCGAGAACGCTCGTGGCCCAGCGGCACCCGCCTGCCGCGTGCGGTATGCGAGGTTAAGCAATGTGGGCGCAGGTCAGTTCTTGGATGGGTGACCGCTTTGAGTGGTTATTAAATGAGCGCTCTCGTGCTTTGGAAGGCACGCTAAGCCGTTGATCCCGGCTGCTGTCTACGACAGCAGTCGTTAAGCCAAGTTAGAGGCCTTCGGGCGGCTTCAGAACTTCTAACAGTCTAGTTGCCCACTCACTTGACAAAGGGGGGTCGAAGTTGCACCACGTCCGTATGGAGTACCCACCGTTACCCTACACGTGACCCCTGGGTGGTGCTAAAAGTGCAACAAAAACTGGCAACCGTACTTGTCTTCTCGAAGATCTCACGGTTTGTAAATAAATGCCATACGATTAAATTAAATAAATAAACCTACATATGTTATTAACGGACACTGTACTCTTTCGCAAATAAAACGTTGTGTTCTCGGACGTCATTATTCTAAGCTAATTTTGATTTCTTATCTGAAAACACGGAGATTTCTCGGATATGATCAAATTTTTTGCCATTTCGCCCAACTTATCGTAAGAGCCGTTTTCGTGAACAAGAAATTAAATATAAACTTAAACGTTTAAATCTGTGTCACAAATATCACTAAAACGATTAACCCTCACGTATAGTGTACAGTGCGTCGTTGCCGCTGGTGCTCTCATCATGAGGAAGAACTCCCGAAGAGTTCGAAACATGTCGCCCGGAGTGACAGTTTATACGTGAGTTTCAACTATTTTAGTGATATAAGAAATAAATGGGAAAAAGTAATCGATGTTTTTTTTAGAATTGAACGGACGTGTCGGAAGGGGGCGACCGAGGCTGAGGGTACCTATTTTGTTCATTTACTCAAATTTTCTATTTGTATATGATTTAATTAAGGATGATTCCCACTAGACCGTTCCGTTTCCGGGCCGAACCGAGACCAAGCTGCTTCCGAGCCTTGGCCATAGCTAGATCGGCCGTCAAACGTTTGTGTTGATTAAAAGGGGCAGAGAGCCTACTCAGAACTTCGAAAATCGAACTTCGTATCGTGCCGTCCCTTTCCGTCATATAATGTATAACACGAGAGTGAAAGGGACGGCATGATACGAAGTTCGACTTTCGAAGTTCGGAGTAGGCCGTAGTAGCATTACCATGAGTTTGCAGTGACCGTATTCGCTAGCGACTGCGTAAACAATCAGTATGGAGAATAAGTACAGCGCCTCTGGTGGTCACTTATAGAACTACAGATCGGTACTCGTACCATGAGTCAATTACAAGTTTACTATACTCGCTAACGTTAACTCGATTCATCGAGTAGTTTACGTTACGATACGGAGTGACGTGCCTAACTTCACAGCATACAAAGCTCTCTTTCTAACTATACTGAAAAGACAGCAAGGACGATATTGGACAAAAGGCTAAGTACCGAAGGCTTCCTTTCAAAAGTATAGAAATAAACCTGCTAATTTAAAGTGTCATAGAACAATAGCACAAGGTTAAATGTTAGCGAATCTTGTATTTGCTTTGGTTATTATTGCCATACCTATAAACTGAGTGATGTACTCTTCTCAGTTTTTATGATGAACTATTTTTTTTGTGTCATGTGATTAGATTATATATAAACCAAAAATTAATAAACCTAATCTCATTTTACAATATGTTGAAGTGATTTTTTTTTATTTAGTTCTCATATCAGCCTGAATTTATCCCTGTTATTTGTTGTCCATCTTCTTACGCAGCCGTCGCTAACATATTCCACACTAAATAATGCCTTGCCGATATTATTTAGATACATAATTATTACAATAATTTATGAAACAAGATCTCTAATAAGCTTTCACGCTCCAATTTGCTAGTGAAATAGTTTACTACAGTCGATACGGTATTTTTCGATAGCGACTGTCAAATTGGTGACTCATGGTACCGATCTACGGCAACCGCTACAAAACGTTAGTCGCTAGCGAATATTACGTTAGCGTCTGGCTGGCGCAGTGAACGCGCTGTTGACTCATAGTACTAGCACAATAGAAATCTAGTCGAAACGCGTTTATTCGGTAGCGACTATAGTAACGTAATGTATGTTTTCGATAGCATCTCATGGTAGCGGTAGGTACAGGGCTAGGATGCTTACGAGCGCCATCGTCACCGGACCCGGAGGTGACTCGGCCGCGCAACGGCCGCATAGAAAACGGGCCTGCCGGACATGGAACGGCCTGTTATGAATCAGTTTTTACACAACTTTAATATATATACTCGTATATAAGTGTAAGTACTACTCAAAATAAAATAGAATTAGGAATTGCGTTCATTTTAAGATGAGAGCGTACGTACAGTTATACCGTTATTTATGCAACAATGGGATTTTATATCTACTTATAAAAAGAAGCAATCTAATTTCGTCCTTCCTTCCTTTCTATTATTTGGACTTCTCAGTCCTTTGACATTTCAATACCATAGGTACAGTCTGTATATTTTACCACGGCTTTCTATCGCTACAGCACACTCTTGCAGATTTGTCGTCAAAACCGAAGATTGCCGATAGTAATTGAATAAAATAGAACATAAATTTATTTTCGTTTTGTATACCAATCTAAGTATACTAATATTATAAAGCTGAAGAGTTTGTTTGTTTGAACGCGCTAATCTCAGGAAATACTGGTTCGAATTGAAAAATTCTTTTTGTGTTCGATAGTCCGTTTATCGAGGAAGGCTTTAGGCTATATAATACGAGTATCACGCTGCGACCAATAGGAGCGAAGACGCGGACGAAGTCGCGAGCAACAGCTAGTTTATAAATATTTACCTATTCTAGAGGCATGACAAAGGCTCCACCGCACAGTATATGTCTTACAAAAACTATATCTTATAATGACGATTGAAATTGATTTCATTGTCCGCAGGGAAGGCTGGACTGGTCGAAGCCGATCTTATCCCAACTGGACGCAATAGCCTCCGACTACGAGAAGTGGGTGAACAGCGCCGTATACAGACACTGCCGGATCTTTGCCAACCCCCTACTCGAAGCCATGACGTTCACACCCTGGTATTTGGTGCCTGCGTTCTGGATACCCGTCATATTGTATTTAGGATACACGCAGTTAACAGAACACGTGCTTAGTGGTAAGTGGTCTCATTAAGTTAGGCTGGTCGAAGTCGATCTTACCTCAATAAGGATCAGCGCCGGCCCTTTTTTGAAGAGTCTCATGCTCATTGGGAATACCTCGACAGGGAGCTCATTCCACAACCTAAGTGTTCTCGGTATAAAGTACCTATTGAACTGTACTGTACGACAACGCAATGGCTCCAAGGCGAGAGGATGAGCTCGCTGGCGATGGCGAGAGGTGCGATGGTGAAAGGTAGCCGTGGGCATCATGTCAAACAGTTCTTCGGAGCACATCCCGTTATACAGGCGGTAGAACACGCACAACGTGGCAAAGCCCCTCCTGAGACCAAGCCGTTCAAGGCCTATCACACTGGGATCGTCGACAATTCTGCCTGCACGTCTTTGAACCGAGTCACAAGGGCTAAGTTGGTAGTTTGGAGCTCCCGTCCATAGGTGAGAACAGTACTCCAGACACGGCCTTTCTTGCGACTTGTAAAGTTGCAGCTTTCGTCTAGGTGTGAAGTACTGCTTCGAAGTTCGACCTATTAAGCACTCTAATTAAAATCACCTTCATTCATTCATCATCATCATTCAAGTTCTTTGACATAATAATTAACAATTGGCACCCTATTGTATTTGAGGGCTTGCTTCTTTGGCGTATTGGGCTAGTGTGCAGTACTTTTAAACTATGAGTACTACATTTTACATAGCATATGATTAATATTAAATGACTTTTGCTTACCTTAAGCACAGGGCTAGCTGGTTTTTTTTTACACTTTGAGTATAGGGAAAAACTTAAGTAAGTCACCTGTTGTATGTAGTTGTGACGTGTTCGAATAGACATTACATATTTGAAAATGTGCAACATAAACAAAACAAACGCCTATTCGAACACGTCACAACTACATACAACAGGTGACTTAATTAAGTTTTTCACCTATATATACTTATACTTAGTAATAATACATGGCCTAGTGGTTTAAGCATGTGGCTGTCAAGCGGCGGTCGTGGGTTCGACTCCCGGCTCGTACCAATGATTTTTTTGGAACGTATGTACGGAATATCATTTGTTAGACCGTTAGCTTTTCCGGGAAAGAAAACATCGTGACTGTGAGGAAACCTGCATACATCTGCGAAGAAATTCAATGGTGTAGGATGTGAGGTCTCCAATCCGCACTGGAACGGCGTGGGGAGTTGGGGACTAATGGCCATTCCCTCTCATCTAAGAGAGGAGGCCCTTGCCCAGCAGTGGGACGTATACGATGACGATGACGCTGATGATGAACATAGATATCTAAGAATTCTAATATTATACACATACACCTACTCGTACTACCATACTTAGAGATAGTAGATCCTACGTATTGGCTATGTGCACGTCTAAAACGTCAAACGTCAAAGGTCCCGAGACAATGTCAAAACTCAGAGATGTGAAATTATGACACATGAATATTTCATTTACTTTAGTAAACGAGAAAGACCCCGTATTGGAAATTTTACTGAAATAAATAAGACAATACATACAAACGAAACGAATCGTAGGAAACCGTTAAGAAACCAATAGAAAACGTGAAAGTAAATTTGACAGTGGTCCCCGGTAAGTACACATTTCTGCCATGGTGTGCGCTACGATCGCCTAGCTTACCCCCACCACCTACTTCGCACATAGCCAATAAGTGGAATGCTATTTGTGGCCGTAAAAACGAGCTGAAAGGGACTTACTTTGTCTTAGTGTGTCCCTTTTTAATACGGGTAATAACTATATTGGCTATGTGCACGTCAGAAATGTCAAACGTCATGAGTCCCGGAACTGGGTCAAACTCAGAGATGTCAAATAATGCCACATGAATATTTTATTTATTTAAGAGCGAGAAAGACCAAGGGGTACAATTCAATTCAAATTCAAAAACGTTTATTCGTGACACACACGGTACATAATAATAATAAAAAGAAGGAAAGACAGACAAAAAAGGGCCGTGCCACGAAAACAACACAGGAAATTTAACTGAAATAAATAAGAAAATAAATAAATAAACACAAACGAAACAATCGTAGGAAACCAATAGGAAACTTTAAGACGGCGCAGTACGATCGGTGTGGATCGGTTCTCCATACAAACGTATTTAGGCTCTCATTTTAAAACGCCATGCTAGAATAACATGAAACTTTGTATACACAATGGGATCCGGCATACCTAGGTCGAAAATTATAAGTAGTTTCTGTTGCTAGAAATTGAAAAAGAAAAAAAATACAGCGGTTTTTTTAGTCTTTTAAGGCTTGTATGAAAACCTTAATAATCGCTGTATTTTTTCGCCATTATAATTTCAAGCAACAGAAACTAATTTCCGCCCCAGATAAGCTGGATCCCATTGTGCATACAAAGTTTCATGTTATTCTAGCATGGCGTTTTAAAATGAGAGCATAAATACGTTTGTATGGAGAACCAAACGTACTGCGCCCTCTTAAAGAAAATTTGACAGAAGTCCCCGTAAGCTACACATTTCTGCCATGGTGTGCGCTACGATCGCTTAGCTTACCCCCAACACCTACTTTGCACATAGCCAATACGTACATATGCATATGTATATTTTTTAATATGGCAATTAGTGCGAGAGGGACACGCTAAGACAAAGTGAGTCTCTTTCGGGCTAGTTTTTCAGCTTATCTGTGTTTAATTTAAAAACAGTCTTGTTTCTTAGAAAATAAAATTCATTTTTACCGTTACTGTACTTATTTCTTTCTGTTTACTTATTGTTTTTATTTCCAGCCAGTGACCCGATGTCGATATTCATGTTCTCATGGCACTTTGCAATAGGCGTGGCTCTCTGGACCATCATAGAGTATTCGCTACACCGATGGGTGTTCCATCTGGACCCTGGGACGAACCTCACAATGATCAAGATACATTTTCTAATACACGGCTTACATCACAAGGTAAGTTAATGCTTAACTTTCATTAGAGCTCAGGTTTGGGTAGTAGTTGGATCAACCAACTATGTTTTGATGTTATTCTGACCCGTTAAGCCATAAGAAAAATGGAATTCCAGTTAATTTCTTTAAAAAATCATAACATTATTGACGTCTAAGGTCGTTAAAAAATGGGGTTAACAATGTCAAATAACTCCTACATTTAGTGAAGTTTTAACGCATAAAATCACGCTTTTAAAATGTGACTCGGTAGACGTAACCAAAGGCAACTATGTAGATGATTCACCCAGTTTTATTTCCCTCGTGGCAGAGGTTTATTTTTCCGAATGGGTGGTAGTTTATTTACGTTCATAGGTGCATGTATATGCCTAAATTGAAGAATAAATAACTTTTACTCTTTTTTTATTTGTCAGTTTTTTATGCGGGCAAAATTAATACAATTTCTTGGCAAACTTATTACTTATTTCACAAATTCGATAAAATTGGAACAAAAATCCGACCAGGATTCGAGCTTGCAACATCCTGGCATATGCGGCCAAACGCTGTAGCCAACTGAGCTATCGGAACAATCAAGCTCAGGCACGAAATCCTTCACTAGTTCCCTCTCACAACGCCATAGGGAAAAATTTAGTTAACAGATTCTACTGCTTTATACAAAATTATGGAAAATGACACTTAAACCTACCTTACACACGCTCGAAACCGTTGCGTTACTACCCCGTTGGTAGGAATTTAAGGGAGAAAATGACCTACCATTAGAATTAACCCACAGAACAATTAACCTGTTACCTACCAATAGGTATTATTACTTATTCGAAAGTAGTAGTAGAGCGCTCGTGGCCCAGCGGCACCCGCCTACCGCGTGCGGTATGCGAGGTTAAGCATGTGGGCCCAGGTCAGTTCTTGGATGGGTGACCGCTTTGAGTGGTTACTAACTGAGCGCTCTCGTGCTTTGGAAGGCACGTTAAGCCGTTGATCCCGGCTGCTGTCTACGACAGCAGTCGTTAAGCCAAGTTACAGGCCTTCGGGCGGCTTGAGAACTTCTAACAGTCAAGTTGCCCACTCACTTGACAAAGGGGGGTCGAAGTTGCACCACTTCCGTAGGGAGTACCCGCCGTTACCCTACACGTGACCCCTGGGTGGTGCTAAAAGTGCAACAAAAACTGGCAACCGTACTTGTCTTCTCGAAGATCTCACGGTTCGTAAATAAATGCCATACGATTAAAAAAAATCGAAAGTACAAATATTAATAAGAATGAGAACTCATGAAAGATATATTTGAGAGAGAAGGGGCGGATGCGCACCCCGATTTAGGTTATAAATAATAAAACAAAATGTAAAATGTATGCATTGTAAATTATAGTTTATACATAGAATAATAATTGTTATTAATTTAGTATAAACCTACTTACAATTGATGACGCGTGAGCAACTCAACCTTTCTCTAACTCAGGCCACGCAAAATATTTAATTAATATTAAGGTCTCTGTTTTTTGAAAATAAATGTAACTTTTAATTTGAAATAAACAGTTTAATTTTTTTTTATTGCAATCGCAATCCAACGCGGGAACGCTGCCTGTGTGGTGCTCACTCTACCAAGAGACAAAATTTTGATAGGTATTTTTATTTTTTAGCTTTAATTATTTTAATTGTAGTTTTATAATTCAAGTTATATGACATGTAATTTTATTTTGTATTTAAAAAATAAAAAGTACACCTGCATATATTAATGAATTCGATTAAATTAATTATGTCCAGCAGTGGATGTCTTTCGGCTGATATGAATTAACTCCTGAATGAAATAAACTACGAAAAAAAACCGGAAACAAACCTAATTTCCAAAATTGTACTTAATACCTAATAATAATGTATGTAGGTGGTCATCATCATCATGAATTTAAGAGTAAAACTCTTGTCGGTGTAGCCGATGAAGTATACAGTTCTCTCCACCTTATCCTACCCAGAGCCAATTTCTTGGTTTCCTTATACGACACGACTTCTATGTAGGTGGTAAGGCATTATTTTTTCCATCATCATCATCATCATCATCATCTCCCTGCCCTTATCCCACTTATGCAGTTTCGGCGCAACATGTTTTCTTCTTTCATTCCTCTCTATTACTCGTCACTTCAGCACTTACTCCTTTCTTTCTCATATCCTCTCTCACACAATCCATCCATCGCTTTTTGGGCCTTCCAATCGCTCTTCGTCGTTCTTCGACATTCATCCCTAATATTCTTTTATCAATATGATATTATATATTTCTCCGTCACGGGTGCCACTTTCAAATTTCCCCTTATACTCATCTCTAATCCGATCTTTCTATTAGGCATTACTTTCTCCGCCAAACCTAAATCGTTTGTTTGGTATCAATAATGTTTCGTAATAAAAGTTTGGTACTGGGCAGATGTTAATAGCAACCGGTATTTAGGATATATCTGGATAGACTCAAGAAATCTGTTCATAGACAGTTTAAAATTAGAATTGCCGCTGAGCGCTCGAACTTGGCATAGATTATAATTAACTTCTTATCCCATAATAAGGGCATGTTCACTTCGGTTTCAATCAAATGGTATCTCGCATTAGGAGAGCCAGTGTAAACACATTTTAATATAATAGTTCTTCGAAGTCGTCGTTGGCACACGCACTATATACTGTAGCTTTTGTTTATAGTAGTGCATGAGTTAGTCTAAGTTTAGGAAATAAGTAGGTATACCTGAGTTTCGAATGTGTGAGAGAGCGCAATACTCGCCAACAAACTGTATATACAGTTTGGCGAACAAAAGGTGTATGCTTACTGTAATTTTATATTTTGGGTTTAATAAAAAAAAAAAAAAACGAACTAATTCACCATAAGACTTACAACGAACACCGCTATATTATTTCAGAAATTATAATATTTCAGAAGGTTCGGTACAATCCACCTTAACAGTCTAAACCACGTCTAAACATTGGTTGTTTCATTTTAAAGTTGAAATGCGATGAAAAGACCTAAGATGTTGCTCACTGGTTCAGTAATAGCCTATTCACTCTTATCTTGAACATACCCTGATTGACATAATTACATACGAACAAGTTAAATAAAAGCTTGTAAAAACACCATAGTTGTATTTGTAATAAGCCTAACACTGTATTAGGACTACTGCTGACCCAACCATTATAGGAATTCAGTTGGGTTCGTTTTCGCCGTGCAAGCAGAGAGAAACACGATTGCTCTAACTAGACATATTTCTAAGAAGTGAGTCATCAATGTTATCGATTTTTTGTCCGGATATGCATACAATGCATGCGTTGGAATTGATTACGACCTGCTGCGTCAGGCAGAACTATAATATTTCGAGGGGTGGGTGGTCAAGTCACGTAAAAAGTTTTTTGAAAATAGAACTATACGTAACGGATGTTGAGTTCATATTTCAAAAGCATCAATTATTTTGATTTATCGGGTTTGATCACGCACACCTCGCAATGCAAATGCACCAATAAGTAAATCTATAAACTATTTAAGGCCTCGACAGAGAGTACAGCTATGTACCTTTTGGCTTCGAAACTCTAGGCCCATGGGGTCCCAGCGCGCACAAGTTATTTGCAGAAATTGCGAAGCGTCTGGTTGACGTAACTGGTGACCGAAGAGCTGGCGGCTTCCTCGCTCAACGTGTCAGCATTACGATACAGCGAGGAAATGTCGTCAGCATCCTCGGTACAATGCCTCAAGGGCCTGTTTTAGATTTAAGTTAAGTTTTAATTTTATTTAGATTATTTTGGTTCAGTATTCTTGTATATATTTTCTTGGTACTTAAACTAGTTTAAAAGATACTTCTTATTTGAAATTCATCCTCTCAGGGAGTTAAGGTGGAGCCCAAACGAGTATTACGTAGACAATGTGGTGGTTTAATTTTTTCCGGATTCAAGAGAGAAATAAACAGTAGGTACTAAATATTTACCAAAGTGGAATAGTGTGCAGTAAAGAAGTAGTTACGCAGATTTCCTTTGACAATCACATCACTAGTATCAAATTACCGTGATAATGACTACGCCAACGCCACGTAATGGAGTAAAACAACTAAACAGCTAATTGCTTATGTAGGGTAGGGTCGAACTGAAATAACTAATGACTGAACATTTTAGCTCTTAAAGCGCAACTAGTGCAGTGCGTCAAACATTGCTGCGTTTTATGAAACAATAACGACTGTAAACAATAAATAAATATTTTAGGGGACATTTTTTACACAAATCGAACTAGTCCCACAGTAAGCTCAATAACGCTTGTGTTATGGGTACTAGACGACGATATATTTAATAGATATATACTTAAATACATAGAAAACGTCCAAGTCTCAGGAACAAATGTCTCTGTTCACCACAGAAACAAATGCCCTTACCGGGAATCGAACCCGGGACATCTAGCTTCGGAGGCAATGACAATACCAACTAGGCTAAACAGGCCGACACCAGAGTCAAAGGAACTCGAACCCTCCATACAGAAGTTAGATTTCATCCTGTTCCGGGCGGCTGCCGCCGGCTCTGCCACTGCTGTTAGGATACGAAGTCTAGCTTCTGTATGGAGGGTTCAAATTCCTTTGATTGGTGGCGTGCGCGCCGGCTCCGGCCGTTTGCTGTGAATCGTTCATTATAGGCCATGCCCATTAAAGCGATAGGAATGCGCGGTGGGAGGGTTGCCTGGGGAAGATCAATGCACCCCCGACACGACCACGCGGGCTGTTGGAACACTGGAATACTCCAAGAGTCTGCGCTCCAGTCCAGTGAGACTGGTTGAACGTTTTTCAATCGAATCCGGAGTGTAAGAAGAATCAAAGTCCTACTGTGAGTTTCGTCGATGGTTCGCTAAACCTAGATATCTCAAAATTATATTATCAATTTATCAGAATATCGAGATCAAATCACTTGGCAGACAATCGAAATATGTTAATCTAATCGTGCACAAAGGCGTCATCATCATCATATCAGCCGAAGGACGTCCACTGCTGAACATAGTGTACAGTCAGCTGTAGAGAAACGTGACCCCTCCTGTATAGAAGTTTGTTTGCAAGGGGTTGGGGGGGGGGGGGGTGTGACGTTTCTCTGCAGCTGACATACATACATAGGCCTCCCCCAAAGAGTGCAACAATAACCGGTTCTGCACTACCTGTATCCAGGTGACTCCCGCGATCTTTACTAGGTCATCAATCCACTTTGTGGGGGGTCTGCCCACGGGTCGCCTTCCGGTACGTGGTCGACCCGGTGGTACGACGTGGTGGTACGAGAACCTTTTCACCCCCACGGCCATTGATTCTACGTGCTATGTGGTCCTCCCACTGCCACATAAGCGATTCGGAGGGCTATATCGTTTACTTTGGTCCTGCTGCGGATAACCTCATTCCTGATGCGATCAATCACGCAGAGAATCTCCCAGCGAAGCCCTCTGCATTGTTCTTTGGGTGACTTTGAGCCTTATTTTCAGTGCCATAAGTCATGACATCTTGTGACATTGCAGAATATTGGACAAAAAAATGTGCCGTAATAGCTTCTTATCTCGGCGAACGCCACCCAGCCGAGTTGGATTCGACGATAAACCTCGTTCTCAAAGCTGGACCTACTTAACTGAACTGCTTGGGTGGCACAAAGGCGTGTTTATATATATTTGACCGGGGTTTTGTACAGATAGAAATGTTAACTACTGTACCTTTGTCTATCTCTCTACTCGTTCTACTATTAGTAGCAATCTGATCCACATCATATAACTCGCTGGTCTATCTAAAGCTGGTCAGGTCAGTTAACTTGAACCTTATTTACAGATGCCGTTTGACGGTCTCCGACAAGTGTTCCCTCCAATACCGGCTCTCGTGCTAGCAAGCATTATCTACTTTCCACTGCAGATGTTCCTGTCTTATCCAGTCATCAAATTCACCGGTGGACTTATTGGTAAGATGATAATTCCCAAAAGTTAAGAACTCTGGGCTTCGATCGAGTTTCGCTTTGCCCTGTAGCTAATAATAGCTAGAGCATTCTGTTCTTACTTATTTCTTGGTGATTGACCAGAAGAAATAAATCGGAAGAATGTACCCTCAATTTCCTACTTAGAAAATAAATATTCGTGAGTATTAGAAAATAAATGCTTTTTTCTTTCTGCTTAACTAGCTGCGTAGGCAGGGTCGCTATAGTAGTCGGCGGTTAAGAAGTCAATCCTGACACCTGTCATTTCCATACAGTTAAAACCTAAACGTCACTTTGAGGTTATAAACTGTATGGATATGACAGGTGTCAGGATTGACTTCTTAACCGCCGACCATTATAATAAATAATATGGTAAACAGCCGTTGAAAAGATACAATTCTTCGATTTTAGGTTTTTTGTATTGTTCGCACCTTTACAATACGAGTATTTAGACAAGATTTTGTCTTGTGCGAGAACCGTTGCGATAGTTGGGTCACTGCCAGTTTTTGATACACGGACATTGTGTGACAGACGATAAAGGTCCGACCACACCGGTGCTCAAAATACGGTGACGGTAGGGAACTGCAGTGGACGAGAGGGAGACACATAAGAGTTAAAGATTTAAAAGCAGAGGTTTATTTTTCCGAACCAGTGGTAGCTTCTTGACATTCATAGGTGCATATAATATGCCTGAGTTGAAGAGTAAAGAACTTTTCCTTTTTTACTTTCTAAAAAACGTCACGCAAAAGGCACGTCCACAGACATCAGAGTAAAGCAGACTCGCAGTATTAAGCCAGCGATTTTTCATATAGTTGTCTCGTTAAATCCTTATGGTCCACCAAAATGAGTTAGAATGCGACAGATAGTACGATCATTTTCGGCTGCTAACGAATTGTCTCCATTTGAAAGCACACCAGGATGTAAATCCCGTATAAACTTTACACACCACATCGTCAGTTCAGTATAATTTTCAGTTATGAAGACGGAGACACTGACAGGTGAAGACCTGTCAGATGTCACTTGTCTTTCTCTCTCAAACTTTTTGATTTGTGCATTAGTGAGAATAGATCAGATGTACAGAAACCTTTAAACTTAAATGAGCGGATCTGATTTACTCTGATATCTCTGGGCACGTCACTGCGTTTACTGTACACCATTCAGTGAGTGATCGGACCTTTAAACATCATATTATAAATAAAACACGGTGGTGTCTATACAATTTATATCCATGGATTAGTTATGTAATCTTAGGCACTCTCACATGATGTTCCTTATCTTTAAAACATAAATAGGTACATTATTTGCCGCCCGTATTGGTTTTTTAAGTAAAAAATATCAGTAACCACAACAATGATGATCATGATCAACATAAGACTGACTCTCCTAGGTGACAATTTTCACCATACAACACATCGCACCAATAACAATAACACCGTTTACGAACATGTGTTATGTAATGAAAAAAATTGTAGTCCTACCTACTTATAATCCTATTTTTTCATCTACGTACAAAGAGGATATAGTCAGTTCAGAAAAAATATACCCCCATAATATATTAAGTTACTATTTCCTACAAATATGTAGGTACACTTACATACAATTTTAACAGATTATTGTCAAAGTGAGGTTAAAGTCGTGTAGTGTCTACGGGCCTTAACAACCCATGTCAGACTTGCGTGTAAATGGGCGCAGTTACCTTATTGAGTGTCCAATTATCGAAGTACTCAAATTAGTCGTATTTAGGCGTATTTCCCTAGGCAGCTGGTCAAGGCCTGTTTTTATTTGAAATCTATAGATAATAGTAATCTGTGAAACCCATAATAGTACCTCTACATTACGATACAAGTGCAGAGAACAGGAAATTCGCAACGAGTGGTGATAAATTGAAACACGACCGAAGGGAGTGTTTTAAATCGACACGAGTTGCGAATTACCTGTTCGCACGTGTTTCGTACAATGTTTTACAGTACATATGGCTCTTTAAAGTTTCGACATATGCACGTAATCTGCTGATTACCGCACTCGTGACCATATGTACTGTAAAGAATTTTTCATCACACTTGGTTGTAAATAGTCTTATTATACGGAGGCGTATAGAGCAGTTATAGCCAAATAACCTTCTGGGGAGTTATGGATTTATATAACTCCCGAGGGAATTATAGGTTTGTGAGTGATCTGATTGGTTTAAAAAAAACTAATTGGCCACGCTCCACAAGAATACTACTCTGTGATTGGTTGAATTATTGAAGCTGAAAAATCTAGTAGGCTACGTGCCGCAAAAATACTGCTTTGTGATTGTTTGAAACATTGAAGCAGCGCGCTCCTCGCAAGCACGGCCCAGTGATCATGCATTGATACTGGAGGTGAAGTTGTCGATTGCGTCAATTTGGATTGGTGCTGGAACTGCTGGAGTTACTTATTTCCTCGCAAATTAACATTGTGATTTACTCGGGCGTAAGATTATTGCAAACTCAAATTATCAAACTCCTGCTGACAAGACTCTCGTTCGCAATTTTGCGCTTACGTCCCTCGTTTAACAATGTACTATAATTCCAGGTTACCTAACATACGATATGATACATTACTACGTGCATCACGGTTCGCCGGCGGACGGCACGTATCTTTACGCGATGAAGAGGTACCACTCGAATCACCACTTCGTGAACCATGACAAAGGTAACTTCAAGTATTCGCTCTTTCACCCTCTTGCACCCCCAACGATATTACGTACCTCTACACGACGAATTGGTACTATCTAATGCAAAAATATGACAGTAACCTTATTTCACCATTATAAGAGCCATGGGAAACATTGTTGAGTAAGTCGTATCTATCTTAAAAAAAAAAACAAAATAGTTTATTTATACACAATGCTATTCACATGATTATCAAATAAATGTTACAGACACTGTGTGTGGCACAAAGAAAATGAAATTAAGGATTTTCAGTGACCCCTGCACTAGGCTAGGCTTGTCTCGTAGGCTTAACTAATACTTTATCTAGCGCTAAAGATGAAAACATTAAAATCTTCCCATAATTTTGCGTTTGCACTTGATTGTAGCACTCCAATAAGGTATCACTTTGTGAATTACGATTACATGATTACAATCGTGATGTTTACGCCACTACCACGAACATATCAGCCGAAGGACGTCCACTGCTGGACATAGGCCTCTTCCAATTTCATGGGCGGTAAATGCCATGATCGCCGCGCTTGGTACGCGGTTTTGCGATCGCAGTATCTCCACCGCACTTCAGGGATGCTGCTGCCCATCCCCGGTGGTCTTGGTCGTAGTTTTAGGACATACCCGGGTCAGATGTTCACGCACTATATGGAAACATTAATATGTGGAAATTGTATTATTAATTGGCATGTTTGCCACGGAAAAAGAGACAAAAATCATGTGATTATCTTGTCTCAAATCCTTGAACAAATACGTTTCGCATCAGGCATTTCCAGGTTTATACCATGATGACAGTATTTTTTTCTTTTTCAGCATTTGGCATCAGCAGTGACATATGGGACCACGTGTTCAAAACCTTCGTGAAACTGCGGACCCTCGGCTTTAGCTTGCGCTGGGACTGATAGGACGGTGCTAGGGCCCTGCTCAAACAACTGCGTACGGTACGCTTACCACAGATCTATATAGGTCTGTGGTGCATGTGGCACGGATCTACGTTTATATTCCCAAGGATATTTATATGTCGAACTCATGTTCGCTAGGGTATCAATATCTGCCCACATACGACAGGGTACCGCACGCGCTAATCTGAATATTAGGGGTTTAATAGTCTCCTAAGGCCCAAATACAAAAAATAAGCATTTAAATCCGCATAGAGCAAGTACAGACGTCCTTATTGACACTTGTGTACGAGTTTCACTCACAGACATCAGAGAAAAGCAGACTCGCAGTATTAAGCCAGATGATTTTCCATATAGTTGTCTCTTTAATCCTTATGGTGCACCAAAATGAGTTAGAATGCGACAGATAATACAATCATTTTCGGCTGTTAACAAGTTGTCTCGATTTGTGAGCACACCAGGATGTTAAATCCCATATAAACTTAACACACCATAACGTCAGTTCAGTACAATTTTCAGTTATGAAGACGGAGACACTGACAGGTGAAGACGTTTCAGATGTCACTTGTCTGTCTCTCTCAAACTTTCTGATTCGTACATTAGTGAGAATAGATCAGACGTACAAAAATCGTTCAACTTAAATGAGCGGATCTGCATTACTCTGATATCTGTGGTTTCACTACATTGCGCGGTTTGACAGATCGATTGAACTAATTATACCACGGTTATCCGCAATGTAATGAAACTTGCATGCGAGTCTGGTATGGGTGTTCAAAGACCTTTATGTAACATACATTTTTCACATTATCTCAATCAATGAACGGAAACTGATCACAATCAGCTAAGATGTAAATGTGACATATCTTTGAAATCAACCGTCTTATTATTTCATCTTTGAAATCAACCGTCTTATTATTTCATTCTGCCAATGAAAAAATAAACAAAACAACGACTCTCTTAAAAATCCTTGAAAAATTATAGATATGGGCGTTAGGGGGATAGGAATCTGCATTTATAAACTTAGTTTTAATTAAAGATAATATTTGTTGTTTTTTAAGTTTTTTAGTCTAGGCTGGCATTGGAAGTATTGAGACGAAAGCTCGCTGCTAACGAATTTTATAATTCCCTTCGTTGGGCTTCGCATTCGTACCGTCGCCAACACAGTTAACGTGCACTTTATGTTCATTGTAATAAGGGTCACGAATTGTGCTGGCGTTTGTACATGTTGAAAACTAGTCGTCATTGAACCATTTATCAAAATTAAAAAAGGGATGGGTGATGATGGAAAATGTGATGGGATGGGACTGCGTAAATTCACTCAGGTTTTTTTTTACATTTTAGCGCTATTATCGGTGATATCCTTAACTATTACTTTTATGTTTGTTGACTCGACCAACTCTTTAATTAAGTTAATCGTCCCAATGTCTAACATATTATAGACCCTGTGGTGGACACCTTTTGTCTAACTCTATTATTAAGACAAGTTTGAAAGTGTCCAGAAATGGGCCAGTGTTGGGCACTGGGACGTTTACTTTACCTAGGTAAGCAAGTATTTTAAGAAATAGTGTTAGGAAGTATTGTTATTTTACTATACAGGCTCTATTTTGTAAAACCGGTTAAACTTTGCTTCAGTTACATGTATTATTTTTATGTACCTACCTCATTTACATGAATGTTCAAATATATATTGTTTGTACTAATATTTGTATCGTCTAGCTAGCACGATCGCGTCTATGTTGGACATAAAGCATTCATCCCTTACTATATAGTTGGGTAGTTCGTAAGAGTAAGAGTGAGAGGCGAAATCTATAGGTATGTGTAATATGTACGACATATACAAGATCGTGCTCTAGGTATTCGTAGCTAGCGTGAGGTTTACGGCAGTTCTTCGAGCGGTTCAACCGCTATGATTTCGGTGGCCGTATTATTGACGATGCCTTTAGGTTTCTGTGGTCCATTTTGAAAATAATGACAGCAGTCCCCGCCTGCTATACTACAGTCTGAAATTGTCTTCAACTTTGTACAGATGTCTTCCATAATGCGACCACCGAAATGACAGCGGTTGAAATGCTCGGAGAACTGCCCTTTAATAGACCAAAACTTCTCTACAATATCAGTTCGATGCAGAAAATGAGACGTTTGATCGTTATTCCCACCGTACCACAGAACATTAAAAATGTCCTGTGCACCGTACTTATGCAAGAAATTTTATAAAATAGGGCGCATTAAGTATGCTACTTTCTTTAAAGCTGGAGTCAGTCATTACCAGACCACAGACCAGACTATGGTGTACATTATAATGCAATGTTAGTGCCATGTGGAGTAGACTTAAACTTAACAATTCGATCAAATAACTACAAGTTTGATCAAATACGGCATTAGTGAGTTGGGTCCAAGGATTGATATATAAACCTAATTGGGCAGTGTCCTGGGTATAAAAACTGTTATTATAATTAGTCCGTCAGTTAAATTATCAAAAATATTGACGCGTATTTTAGTCTCTTGTCAATAAAACAAAAATAACAATGATAAAGCGCGTCAAAGTTCGCTCGTGACGTCACGCCGTGCCAAAAGGTGCGGCACGGCGTGACGTCACGCGGAACTTCTCATCGATTATTGTTTAATGGAATAAGAAAACACGTGTTTAATATTTTTTGATAATCTAACAGACGGACTTATTATATTTATTTAGGACACCAGCCTGCATATTCCTAAGGATTAAAAATAATGTATTACAATCGCCATCAGTCATATCGAAGCGAACAACGAACCTTGTTCGCTTCGACATTGTAAAGGTAGGTGTTAGAGTGCATGTTCCAATAATTTTGGGCACCCGAAAAAGTTCAGATGTTAAGCTTGAAACGAACAGAGAAGGCGCAGAGTCGTTGCGGGGCGCAGGCGGTTGTGGGAAAGCACACGGTCCGGGGCACGTCGCACCAGAAAAACCGCGTGGTATTCGGTAGCGCGGTAGAGCGGAGGCAGCGTGTGCAGGCCTTTAAAACGTTATGAAAATTAGCAATATTATAACGATCTATTTCGTTAGTGTTTAAAATTTCGTTATAATCATAATCTATATTCCTCATAACGATATTTCATATCATAACAAAATGAAAATCATAACCTTATATGATAATGTTATAATAACGTTATAATATTGTTTAAGAAAGAATGTCACAGCGCACGTAAGAGCGAGACTGTGCGAGACAAAGATTATAGCGCTTCACAAAATATCGCTATATATATATATATATTGCTTTTCATTTATAACGATATAAATGATACCGCTATAGGTAAGTGCGCGTCAAATATCGGTTTTAGTAAAGCGTTTTATTGACAAAGTAGCGTTATGAATCATAACGATATGCGAAAATAGCGCTATTTCAAGGTCTGGGCGTGTGTGACATATGAAGCAGTAATCGACAGTCGACAGTTTCGGAAAGATCAAACTTGCGAAACCGCCTCCGCCCCGCACCGCGCCCGCTCTGTGCGTTCGTTTGCTCACTTTGCTGGCGATCTTACCAATTTGTAAACCACACAGACCAAGCCAAAGTAAGTAAATAGCTATTTTTATAAAATAAAAAGACAAAGTTGCTTCGAAAACAACGTTTTATAGGTAGGTGTCTAATGAAAAGTGGTGCGCAGTGAAAAGATAATAGATTAGGTTATCATGTGATACCACCAAAACTGATAGGTATAAATATATACATATACTATCTATATACAAATATTATCGATTTATATCTTAAATGTTAGTCATTTTATCACGTTGAGTCATTGTTAAATTGTACTTGATATTTTAGGAATGTAGGTATGATGAAAGATAACTACTGCATTTTTATGTACATTGAGGGAACAGAATTTTAGAATGATGTTACATAAAAAAACAATTAAATAATCTATGAACTTTGTGCCATAGGTAAGTAATTAATATACTTTAAGTAACTCCGAACAACTGACAATTTCGTGATTAACCTTAGATCATAACTACACGCTCACTCAATTTAGAATAATAGGAACAACTACTTTTTAAACGTTCCGATACTTAGCTGTGGCTAGAGTGATCGGCCGCATATGCCAGATGTCGCAGGCAAAGAAAATATAATCACTATGGTCGCAGGCTCGAATCCTGCTCAGAGCACAAAATTTTTCAAGTTTTCCCTTTAGTTTGAAATTTAGAATTTTAGTTAGCAGCGTAACTGCTTCATACGAAATTATTACAAATACATAAAGTTACAGAAAATTAATCGTATCGTACAAAACGACTGCATTATTTGATTTCTAAGGCTGGGTTGCACCAAACCGTCTGTAATCGTAAGCGGTGTTCGTTAAAATTTGAATGTATCAATTTTATGGGATGACAGCTGCCGGCGCCATATTTAAAGTTGATCGGTCTGTGATCGTAAGTTGATGCAACCCAGCCTAAGTGAGGTATGCCTAGGCACTAGGTCGTTTTGTTAATTGTAATAATAATCGTATGGCATTTATTTACGAACCGTGAGAAGTTCGAGAAGACAAGTACAGTCGTTTTGGCAAATACAACAATCGATCAGGGCACGCAGGGCATGGGGAGGTTACTATTTTATATTTTAAGAATAGGCTATGATATTCCACGTTAGAATATGCTTTAAGTAGGTACTTATACATACCAGAGTGAGAGATAGTTTAGTTATTGTAATACAATACCAATACTCTTTATTGCACACCTTACACAAATGAAATAGTTACCAACAGAAAGAAAACAGCAACAAGTAAGTAGGTAGAAGTAGACAACAGGCGGTCTTATCGCTAAAGGGCGATCTTCCAGACGACCTTTGGGTAGCGGAAAAAAGAAAAAAATATATGATGCAGTACCCAAGGGTGCAGTGATTAATCTGAAACAGATACAAAATATTATATACATACTAATGACGTGTATAATTTTATATAAAAAAATTATACCACTTCGGTGGCAAACAACCGTACGGCCCACCTGATGGTAAGCGGTCACCGCAACCTATGGACGCCTGCAACACCAGGGGTGTCACATGCGCATTGCCGACCCTTTAAAAATTTATACACTCTTTTCTTGAAGAATCCCATACCACATACATACTGTAGTTCCTCGGGAAAACCTCGGCAGGGAACTCATTCCACAACGGGAGCGTCCGAGGGAGGAAGTTCCTCTGAAACCGTACCGTACGCGACCATTTAGGTTCTAAGGTGTGAGGATGAATGCCCTGCAGACGGTGAGCAGTGCGATGATAGAAAGCAGCCGTGGGCATCATGTCAAACAGTATATATATAGCTATATGTCGGAGCAGGGTTAAGGATGATTCACAGTAGACCGTTCCGTATACGGGCCGGCCCGTTTTCTATGACAGCAAACGCAACGGCCGGCGTATTTCTCTAGAAGAAAACGGGCCGGCCCGGACACGGAACGGCCTACTGCAAGCTGTAGGCTTTAAGGACTGGCTAACCAGGAGCCTCGTCACGACTTTCTCCCTTGGGCAGTAATTGGTGGGTATGCTCGAGCAATAAGACGTCGCAAGTTTAGATATAAGTATTTCACGTAGTTTATTAAACAATACTGCGTTTACATGTAGGCTTGATAGGTAGGTTAGCGTTTAAGCGTGAAACGCAGAGCGCGACGCAGCGTCGTTGCGGGGCGGAGGCGGTTTTGTGGTAAAGCGAATGCGGAGGCGGAGTGTGTGATATATGAAGCATCAGTAATCGACAGTCGACAGTTTCGGAAAGATCAAAAATGCAAATCGCCTCCGCGTCGCACCGCGCCGCAACCGCTCTGTGCGTGTCGAGCTTAATAGCGATCAGCTAATTTAGTGCGTAGATTTGCGACCACTTCGACGAATTGATGAAATGAAAGGATATTTACTCGTTTTTATCATGGATTCCCATTAATAACTTCCTAATAAATCGTCAATGTTCGTTTAGGTTTTGTAAAAATGTTAATATTTTTAACTGAAAAACCTCGTTGTCCAGGTGGTCACGAACTGGTCCCATAAACGGCTTTGCTCCCCTACATTGTACTGTCTAATTCATAAATATACCTATTGTATGACAACCTAACCTTACGCCCTTAACAATAATGCCGTCTTCACATAATTTTCACTTTCTCCATGCACAAATTTTCGAGCTCAACTGTACTTACCCACTAATACAAAATACAGAAACGTTATCATTAATAGTACATTACTACAGAGGCCGGGACGAAAGGGGTTGCCGGCCGAAGACATATATACTGGATAGGTCTGAGGCGGGCAACCCCATATTTCCCGCCGAGGTATGTATACTGCTTTTCTCAAACATGAAATGAAATAAACAACAAAAAAAAAAAACAAAATTTTATTTTTAATACGCATAGTGGCAGAATGTCATGATGCCTGTGCCACAAATTTATGTGGAATGGAATTAAAAAAGAGGACTTTGCCGGCCTAGGCCTGCAAGATTTGTATGAAATTCCATTAACGACCTCTTGTCCTAGCCGCGCCTGAAACGTCATACTTCACAGCCTATTATAAGGAACATAACATCAATATTTCATTGCATGTTTGAGAAAAATAATATATTGTCAGATACTGTTATTTAATCCTACGTAAATCATTTATTGTGATGTCTGATGTCCGTTGACTTGTAAGGCTATAAGTACCTCAATGAGTGAAAAAGGGTACAAGTCCCGTACATTTGTGTTGGACTTGTAATGCTTTTCACTAGAGCAGATTGATTATATTTTGTGATGCTAAAATGCACCCTATGGCGATAAGTATTATATTTAATTGACTAATGTTGTTGAATGGTATTATAATAAAAAAAGTTTTATACATAGGTACGTTTTATTTTTATTAAATACTTACTGAAGAATTTGCTATTTGCTAGTAGGCAAGTAGTACCTAAATTTTTCACGTTTTGCTAAACGGCAAAATTAAATTTGTTTGTAATTTTTCCTGTAAATAAAAAGATTTCGAAGAGACAGACATAAGTAAGTTGTAAGTAGTAAGTTGCTGTCATTTGATTCTTACTAGTATCTATGACGAACATTATGAGAATGATTCACAATGTACCTCGTAGTTATTATCAAAATTATCTTATCTTTAACGCAACAGTTCCTGAGAATCATGTTTTTTTGTGGAAGACTAATTTAATAAGTTTATAACGAATATATTGTACGAAGGTCAAAACATGGCAATAACCTAGGCACATACAACCAATTTGAATATCACTTTTATTACTGAACAGATTATGCAAAAAAATATATTAGTGTTTTAAAAGTTTGCCTGCAGGTACGAGTCTCTATAAAAAAATAATCTAACATAATCAAAATAAATTAGTCGATAAATATTATGTAACATATGACGATAATCGATATAAGTACATCAAGCTATTGAGCAAAGGTGGTGTAAAAACATGAAGTAACACCATACCCTTCAACAAATGACTTACGAAATAAACGTGACTTGATTAAAACAACCTGTAAATGGCACTAACACAATAATTATACTTTACTTTAACTTGTTTGGTTAAAACATTAAGACAGGTTCAATCAAGCACTTAAAAAAATATAAATAAAAAGTATTTATCAAAATCAAATGGTGACGTTCTAATTTCAAAATCCATTAGCGATTAAAATGCGCGCGACCTATTTTTTTTAAGCCAAGGAACTCGCTTGTTATGCCAAACATGAATGTGAGAAACCTTTTTGGTGATTGCGGGTGTGTTTTTATTAGTGTAATTGTTTGGTTAGTGATAAGTGGTGTGGATGGGTGTTATAACACGGGTTGGGGGTCACTGGCCGACTGGTGTCCTGACCTGTGCCCCGTGTTGGACAAAATTGGGTCAGAGGTGGCAGATTTATTTAAAACGCACTCTATTCGTAAGTATTACCAATTTTGATATTCTTTAATACTTATAACTGTACTTAATGAAATTTGTCTAACGACGTTTCATATATGTACATGTGGTCCTTCGAACCGGATTTAATTGGCATACGACGGTATGTATTTGTTACGGAAAATAAAAACATATCCTTTCATGACACTTATTTACATCCATGCTATAACGAGATTTAGTTTAAACATTTCGTTGCTTTACATGTTGTATTTTCGCAACATACAAAAAATACATAAAGGTCGAAAAATTACATATGATTGAGATCTGCACGACCAGCACAAGACGGCAACGGCGCGCGAGCTATATCGCACGCGAGATAAACTATCCGACTCTATCTAAAGGGTACACACGGAAAGAGACCGATAGTCTATCTCGCGCACGATATAGCTCGCGCGCTGTCTTGTAAGCCTTGCAGAAGTGACAAACAAAAATAAGCTCTCAGGTCCACTGCCTTTTATTTCCTGGAGCGGCATGTACTTTTTAATTATGCGTATGTCTACTAGATCTACTAACTAGGTATACGAGTATGTATGTCCTTCCATTTCATAATATTTGCATCATTTTGACGACCACTTTGGCTTAGTTGGTAGTGAACCTGCCCACGATGCCAGAGGTCCCGGTCAAAGCATTCATTCGTGCGTTGAGCACGATTATTTCTTCCTGAGTCTTGGATGTTTTCTATGTATTTAAGATAAGTAATATGATCGATTTTTCGCTCCCTAAAGAGTAAATTTCATCGAAAACGTTGGAGCCGTTTCCGAAATCCCCGATATAAATAAATAAATATACATACAAGAATTTCTCATTTAACCTTTTCGCCGCCAGACGTCAAAGTAATTCACCGTGCCCCTGACGCCACAACGGTAAAAAAAAGATGTGTAAAGATATAATGCCAATATAAAATTGCGCAGCTTCTCAGTAGTTTTTCATTAAAAATAATTGTCGGCTAGTGCCGTCGTTGGCGTCGGGGTGACGATTTTACGATTTTACGTTGACGTCTATGGCCGACCGTGGCGTTCAAAAGGTTAAAGTTATTAGATTTCTTAGGCTGAATCAGGGTCATCATCATCATATCAGCCGAGAGATGTCCAATTATCCGCTGGATATATGCTTTTCCCAAAGAGAGCCACGATGGCCGGTCCTGCGCCACCCGCATCCAGCTGATTTCCGCGACCAGCCCGGCTAGTATGATAACTTATACCGTCACGTTATATGGCCAAAATGTACTAAAACGTCACATAAAACGTGACGGTATAAGCTATCATACTAGCCGAGCTGGTGTAGTGGCCCCAATGAAAATGATGGCAGCTAAGTCAAAGTGATATCCTACCCCTTCTGCGAATTAAGGCAGATGGAATCGCGCACAGCTCATCGTCATTATGTCGGGCTGTTTAGCCTAGTTAATGGTAGTGACACTGCCTCCGAAGGTAGAGGTCCCGGGTTTGAATCCCGGTAAGGGCATTTATTTCTGTGGTGAGCAGAAACATTTGTTCCTGAGACTTGGATGTTTATATATCGTCGATACCTATCTATAACCAAGCCTTATTGAGCTTACTGTGGGACTAGTTGGATTCGTTTAAAAAAATGTCCCCGAATATTTATTTATTATCTCTATTGTCAAACGCGACCGTCACCTGTCACACCTGGCAGTAAGCAGATCACGAACAATGACCCAACAGGTGACATAACTAGTTCCACTACAACACGTGCGCATACGCACGTGAGCTCGGCTCGTGGAAACGCACGTTTATAACTGCGTAGACAATGCGTGTGGCA
This sequence comes from Notocelia uddmanniana, assembly GCA_905163555.1. Classification (NCBI taxonomy): domain Eukaryota; kingdom Metazoa; phylum Arthropoda; class Insecta; order Lepidoptera; family Tortricidae; genus Notocelia; species Notocelia uddmanniana. The sequence goes on from LR991054.1 coordinate 4,241,174, forward strand.
GTGGGGAGATTATGACGCGACGGCTTACGATGAAAACATTGCCTATATTTCGATAAAACTCTATTCAATTTAGTAATAACACTAATTGCTCAAGGACTTGCCGCGCTAAGCGTTCGCTTCGTGATGTGATGGCAGCTCCACACATATCAGAGTCACTCAGAGTTAAGTAGATCCGCTCATTTAAAGCCGAGATACACCGAATGCGCGTGCAGCACGCTGCGTGCGCGTTTGCGTGGCATGCGCGTTGTATCGTATGAAATGTCATCTACTATGATATTTCATACGATACAACGCGCACGTGCTGCGCGCGCATTTGGTGTGGCTCGGCCTTTAAGTTGGACGATTTCTATACATCGGATCCCATCAAAAACATAAATGTGAAAATAGGAGCCAATTTCAAAATTAAGAATATGCGATGTTAGGTTGTCGTCTTCACCGACCAAAGAATTGAGATCTAAATGGGTGCCAAGTTCAGTAGATTCTCTGAAATGGTGCCAGCCAAGTCCGGCACTACATTTGTTTACAGTAAAACTAATTTACTGCGGCTTAATGCATTTTGAGCGTTAACTTAGCTGTTTTCTTAAATATCCAACAGCTTTTATGGTATTACGAGTATAACACTATGCAGTGTGTTATAATACCATTTACTGCGGCAATCCAACGGCTTTTATGGTATTATAACACACTGCATAGTGTTATACTCGTAATACCATAAAAGCTGTTGGATATTTAAGAAAACTGCTAAGTTAACGCTCAAAATGCATTAAGCCGCAGTAAATTAGTTTTACTGTAAACAAATGTAGTGCCGGACTTGGCTGGCACCATTTCAGAGAATCTACTGAACTTGGCACCCATTTAGATCTCAATTCTTTTGTCGGTGAAGACGCCCTGCCTCGCTGCCGGCGGCACCCTAGGTTAGGTTTTTATAATGATTTTATGTTTTGTAAATATTGTTTTATATTTTACTTTATAGAAATATTGTAAAAACCTAAGTTAAGAAGGAAAATGAATAAAGAAACTAATAAAAAAATCACTGTTTTCTGATTTTTTCTGGTGTACACACACAATTACCATGCTGCATGCCAAATTTCAGCTTTCTAGGTCAACTGGAAGTGGGTTAGGATTTTGATTACTGGTCAGTCATTCAATCAGTCAGTCAGTCAATCAGTGGTAAAAATTCTGTTTTTTGGAATTTAATATCTCAATAATTACTAAGCCAATATTGATGTATTTTGGGGTTCTAGTTGTTCTAAAGGATCTTAATACGTGTACCAAATTTCATTTTTTTATGTTAGATAGATTTGAAGTAATTGGGGGGTCAAAAGTGGCTCCAAACGGTTCGTGTAATATAACACACGTCTGCTGTCCGCCAGTTCCTGAGGTGAACTTGGCTGGACACGCTGCCGCGTGTCTAGATCATTCTCACTAATGCACAAATCAGTAAGTTTGAGAGAGACAGATAAGTGATATCGGACAGGTCTACACCGAAATGACGTTTGTGACGTTTTGAATTAAAATCCATAAGCTTAAAACCACCAAAATGAGAAATCGCACGCTCGGTTGAACTCGATTCGTACTTCAAACGATTAGTTTCGTTCTCATTTTAAAACGCCGTGCTGAAATAAAATGAAACTTTGTACTTATACACAATGGGAGCCGCCATGTCTAGGTCGGAAATTAGTTTCTTTTGCTAGAAATTATCATACAAAAAATACAGCGAGTTTTTTACGTATTTATGAGTAAATTAATTTTACTTAATGTAGTGCCGGACTTGGCACCATTTCAGAGAATCTACGGAACTTGGCACCCATTTAGATCTCAGTTCTTTTGTCGGTGAAGATGACACCTAAGCATCGCATATTCTTCATATTGAACTTGGCTCCCATTTATGTTTTTGATGGGATATCATTACTATTTGTCAGTCTTCGCCAAATGGTGCTTTTTAAGAGCGAATGCACGAGTTACTTTACAAAATACCCAAATCGCTATAGGTGCACTCTAAATATTTGAAGAGTTCCCTCGATTTCGCCAGGACCCTATGATCAAATTCTTACCTGATAACTATGGGACTACCCCTGAAGTATACTGTTTCAAACAAAAAAAGAATTTTCCAAATCGGTTACTAAATGACGGAGTTCTGAGGTAACTAGCATAAATAATAATAATAAAAGTATTAAAAAAATCACTGTTTTCTGATTTTTTCTGGTGTACACACACAATTACCAAGCTGCATGCCAAATTTCATCTTTCTAGGTCACCTGGAAGTGGGTTAGGTTTTTGATTACTAGTCAGTCAGTCAGTCAGTGGTAAAAATGCCGTTTTTTGAAATTTTATATCTCAATAACTATTAAACCTATATTTATGAAATTTGGGGTTCTAGTTGTTCTAAAGGATCTTAATACATGTACCAAATTTAATTTTTTTTATGTTAGATAGATTTGGAGTTATTGGGGGGTCAAAAGTGGCTCCAAACGGTTCGTGTAATAACACACGACTGCTGTCCGCCAGTTCCTGGGGTGAACTTGGCTGGACACGCTGCCGCGTGTCTAGATCATTGTATTAGACCGTGATTATGATTAATATTCACTAATGCTCGTTGGTCACTCAAAGCGTAGTAACACGCTACCATGGTGAACCATGCCTTTCGTAGCAGTAATAGTGTCGGTAGTAGGAGCCGACAAGAATGGTTATTTCTTAGTGCCTCATCATCTTGTAATGTGGTATTCATCAAAACACATTCACACACATACACATCACATTGAATCAAAACTAATTTCCAGATGAAGAAGGCCCAATCACATCCCAAATGGTAGCCGAGTCCCTTCGCTGCGGTCGCGAGCTCTCTCGAGCCTCGGCCCGACGAGGCAACGAACTAGTCAGGAACGGAATAACCCTAAAGTCCTGTACGCCATCGTTGCTGCACTTCTTCACGGGGAAGCAGAACGCAGAGACCAAGGCGGCCGCTGAGATCTCCCATGAGATCTTGACGGCTACCAAGCTTCTGCAGTTGAAGGTTTGCTCGTCGTAAGTTGGGTTTTTACTTTGTTTATGCTTAAATTATCGAAGGTTCATCTTACATAGCTTTGTGAAACCTACAGAAGTGTGTAGTCTAACTACTTCTACAATTTATTACTAAGAGTTAAGAATCTAGCTGCATCTTGCTGCTACCGAACTGTATTTACAAGAATCTACTCATCAGCAACTTCATTGAAAGGTTTATAGATACTCGTATGGTTGCCAACTCTAGTAAATTGCCATGCCAGAAAGAATTTACCAGAGTTGTGCCATTAGCATAGCACCCGCGACATTTTCATGGTCGTATCGGTTTGAAACAATTGCTTTTTCTTAAATAAATCAATATAACTCTAAACAATTATCATATTCCGTCAACAGACATCATGTCCACATAGTACATGACTACAAGACCGTTGTAATTGTGCCATTAGGCGTAGCTAGTAACTAGTTTGTATCCAAATTAATAACCAAACTTATTCAACGATCTTCAGCTCCAACGTGACCCCGAACACGTTCATGGCTTTCCTGGAGCACCAGGTGATCAGGATCCACGACCCTCGCTACTGCACGCCACTCAAAATAAGCTGCACAGACTCCAAATACAGGTATCTATAGGTATCTACTAGTTAAACGCAACGTCGTCAATGGTATAATTGTGGTTTAGCGGATAACAACCCGCATGCCAAGCGTGGCGATTATGGCATTTACCCCCCCATGAAATTGGGGGAGGCCTATGTCCAGCAGTGGACGTCCTAGGGCTGATATGGTGTAATAATTAAAGCACCAATTTGTTAATTTTATTCTAGATACCTACTACTTACATAAGGTGTTAATTTATTAGTTGCAGATGTTTTAATACATGATTTTAAGTGTCTCTGTTTGGCCCAGTGGTTGACTGGTAGAGAATGCCCTTTGGCATTAAGTCCGCCATTTGTACATTTGTTTTTGTGCAATAAAGCTTAAATAAATAAATACTTTACTTTAAAACAATTCACTTTAAATAGAAATTAAGAAACCTTTTCATATATTTTATTTTGTTTTCATTTACCGAACAAAAAATTAAATTGTAATTTTGTCTAAAAACAATCACCATGTGCCTGATAAGACGTTTAACACTATCTGTCATGTCAGTCATGTCAACAATTGTTTGTCTTAAAAATGTCATTATGGTTCGGCGGAAAAACTACAAATGTAGGATGTAATGTAGGATGGAAATTGGGGCTGTCGTGTTAAAACTAGTCAAGAAAATCCACCCATTAGAATAGTTAACTAATACTAGCCTTTGATAAGTGAGTTAAAGTAATTTTAAAAGCAAGCATGAAGAAAAGAAGGCATTTCAAAACAAGTAAAATTGATTTGCAAAAGACACAATCAGACAGAAAATATCATGACATTAAAAATCAAGTATTTGATTTATCGACGTGAACTGGCCAGTTACAGTTAAGTCAGTGGTACGTAAAAGAGGTACTAGAATCTGTTCAATGAGTTCTCATTTAATAATCACATTAACAGGGTGTTTTACGTAACAAAATTATTTTACAGTTTTCTCCAAAAAAACATCGAAAAAGCTATAATGTTTCATACTAAAATATACTCCAGGGACCGAGTACTATCATGTGTAAAAATATCTGCAACTAATAAATAAACACCTTATAATAGTCTAATGCTCCATTTAAAATTTAAACACTCAAGATTCGCATACAAGTCTTGAGAACAATTTGAATTCACGCGTAAGCAAGCGAAAATTCTTCTTTGACTTCTTACAGTAGGTACCTATATCTACTTTTTGTACTCCTAATTCTTTATTTTCCAGGAGCATTGACGGCACTTGTAATAATCTTGTGCGTCCGCAATGGGGGAAGAAAGCATCTCCATTTACAAGGGTTGCTGCTCCACGGTACGCTGATGGTACGTAAAATTCCCTTATGGACTGCTGGGTTCAACGCTGGGAAGAGTAATTTAGATGTATTGGCGGTCGCTTGTTTTTAAACCAATCCCTTTTGAAAAAATAGTCAGTAACAGGAGTAGCAATCCCTTATCAGTCAGCTGAAGCAATGCAATAAAGTTCTACTCTGTGGCTTTATAGCATAAAACCTACAAGCACTATTTTGAAGTGTCCCTTGACTATATCTTCCAGGTATCTACGCGATGCCGATAGCCGTCAGCGGCCGTCCATTGCCAAACGCGCGTACGTTGTCCACTCGCCTGTTCGCCGACCAGCCAGTCAACAGCAGAGTGTTCTCCTTCATGAACATGCAGTGGGGACAGTTCATCACTCACGACATGCTAATTCACAGCATTGAGGTCACTGGTAAGACAGTTCATCTATTTTGAAATAGTCCATACTCGTATCGCACTCATTTATCTTGACAAGAAGTTCAAAAGTGGACTTCCGATGGATAGTTAAACGCTTTCACTAGATAGTCTCTCGTTTTTTTTTTAGAATAATCAATTTAAACTGACTACGCTGCATTGCAATTCACAATATACTAACACCGGTTTCACATCAAAACCAGAAAATGAGTAGGAACTGAAGGACGAAATATATGGCGATATAAGTACCCATGTGTTAAGTCAGCACAAGCAATTATTTTGTCAAATTCACGAGCGAGCGCCATTAGGCTGGCCGTTCAAAATCTAAGCGACCCAGATATAGAAGAAGAAGAAGAATAGAAAAATATTTATTATCACACAACAGATAAAAAAAAGGCACTTACATGCATTTGGTTTCTTCAGTAATGTAACAAAAGAAACGAACTCAGCATGTGCTGTGCAAGCCATAGTGGGTATCGCATGTACATTGTTGTACAAACGTGTCGGTACCGCGCCGAAAGTTTGTAACAATCTTGAAATGCTGATTGTTACAATGTCTATGGTTTTTGGTGTGAAGTATGGTTTTATCTATTCTATTGTATTTATAGATGAAGGCGGCATCCAATGCTGCGTCGGAAACGGCGTAGACGTGTTATCTCCCGAATACCAGAACGACAAGTGCATTCCGATCTGCGTGCCTGACGACGATCCTTTTTACCGCTACCACGGGATCCGGTGCATGAACTTCGTGAGGAGCGTGACTACGCCGCGCGAGGACTGTAGGTTGGGTCCGGCGGAGCAAGTAAGCTTAATTTCGATTATGGATGCACGTTTTCTTTATACATTAGTATAGGTCGATTCACAAGAGCTGGCGCGGAATGTGTATGAAATTATTGACAGTTTCATACATTTTCCGCGCCAGCTCTTGTGGATCGACCTATACTCCTCGTCAATTTCGATAACGGCGACAGTAGAAATTACGGATTTTTCCTTTTGTAAGCTGCGATATCACTCGCTAGGCCCAATCTGTCTTAAACAATATGGTATGGCCCCCGTTTATAAACCACGATGGTGGCAAATAAGCATACGGCCCGATTGTGTTACGCAGACTAGGAAGTAGGAACACTAAAGAACTTCAACCCTTTATTCATTTAGGGAATCGTTGTCGACAGCTACAAACTACAGCGGATTTCTCATTTTCAACTCGGGAGTTCTGCGGACTTTATCTATTAATTTCTACTTAATTTCTGATCTGGTTCTTTTTGCCTCGTTTCTTGATTCTATTATCTTATCTTAAGCTAGAGTATGCCAGCAGCTGTCAAGCGGCGATCGTGGGTTCAATTCAAATGTTCGAATACCGGCTCGCACTAGTGAGTTTTTAGTAAGTATTGATGTAAGAAATAAACCCTCATACTTATCTTGTTTTTCTTGAGATATTTGAGCTCCTTCAAGAGGTCTAGGTATACCTCCAGCTCTTGAAGGGCTCTAGGCTTATCCATAAATATTTGTGCTCACGTTACTTATCTCTAACACCTATATACAACATATCGACCTACTCGAGAACATCAGATCGTGCCATAGAAATAATCCGATCCAAGTTTGTGGCATGCATGAATCGCGTTTAATCCTCATCTTAACCTTCATATCCTTCCTCAGCTGAACGGAGCTACCAGTTTCTTCGACGGCTCCCAGGTCTACGGTTCGGATCCAGCCTTAGCCAAAAAACTGCGCACCATGAGTGGCGGGAGACTGAAGGAGGAAAAGAAACCATACAACAGGAGGGGCTTCCCGCCGTCGGTGGACAATAAGATGGATGTCTGTGACTTGAGAAATCAGTCTGAGTCGTGTTATCTTGCTGGTAAGGATATGGAAACACTTTGTCAAGCGTTACATTGTTTAAAGGCACAATATCCGGGTATTATTTAACTATAGGCGCGGCACATGGCGAGATTGCACATGCTTACAACCATACTAACTTCAAGCAAATGCCATATTTATACATGCGTCATTGAAATGTAGCTAGTGCATTCATATTTGTATAAGTATAAATGAGTAAAATGACATAAGCATGCTCACGTGTACCTGTACCTCTAGGTTTCATCTTTCTTGATACATGACATAACGATTTTAGGAAGAACATAAAAACCCAAAATTATTTATTTTTTTTATTTTTTAATTTACTTATCGATCTGATAACAACTGATTGAGTCCACCTCAAGGAGAAGAGGTTGGTAAATGAACTGCGTAAGAGAATGCTTAGGACGAACGTGCTGAGCCATCCCTAAGTTAATGGGATGATGGCAAGCCTATGTCTCGCCCCGCACGCCCCTGCGGTTGTACGTGGTCATGAGAAATTTGAGTGTCTAAATGCGCTAAAATGGCATCAAATATTGTGAAGTGTGCGAACTGTAATGTAGTGATTAACGAAGTATTGGCGTTTATAAGCAACAAAATTGATGTGATGAAGGAGGACGGCATTAGTCAAATATGTATAAGTGCGTTTTCCGAGATCGAAATTAAATTGGCCAAGGACTTGCTATTTGAATCTCTGCCCTCTTCACGACGCAAGAAGATAAGGAGGAGGAATGGAAAGTCACTTCGAGATATTGATGATATCATTACCGTGCTAAAGGAAGAAAATCCAGAATCCTTACCCATTTTTGTGGCTCGAGATTTGCACAAACTTCCTCCTGTTTATTTTGACCATGTCGACACTACTCGCCTTCTAAAAGATATTCTAAAAATGCAGCAGGACATTCAGAAAATAACAGAGGAATACGCAACAAAGGAGCATGTGAATACATTAGCTTCTGACTTAAATACGTTAAAAATGACGTCACTGGTAAACGTTTCAATACCAACGAAAGTTAATAACAAGCGCGGTGCTTTCTTAGACAGCTACGAGCACAATAGTGGCCCCATGGGTCTGCTCCACATGTCAGAGGCCAGTTGTTATTCAGAGGCCCACAAATCGCACAATGTCGAAAACACTTTCAGAGATATTGTCCATCCGCAAATTCCACCGCACATCCCAAACAGATCACAACGGGCATCCTTTAGTGTAAACAACGTCGAATCAGCTGCGAATATAACTAATGTGCCGGTAGAATGCAATCTGTTTAGCAATACCGTGATGACTCATTCCTCACCGGTCGAGCGGCCGCCGGCCGCCTCGCCGGCCGCTGCGCCTGCGGCTCCGATTCGACACGCGTCTGCTTCGACTGAGAGTATGATAAATGAAAACATAAATGTAAAACAACAACATAAAACTTTCGCTGAAATGGCGCGCGAAGGGGAATCGAAACCAAATCAAAAGGAGAAAGTCTTGAAAATTGGCCCAAAAAATAGGTTTGAGGGCAATAGAGGAAATGCCCACAGCGCCCACAAAAGTTTTAAAGCCGCCGATAGAACAATTCCCATTTATGTATACGATGTAATTAAGTCGGCGTCTGTCTGCGATACGATTGATTATATTAGGGAAAAATCGGGTCTAAATGTCAAGGTGGAACGGAAAACAATGAAACACGATAAAAACTATAGTGCCTTCAAAGTCTTCGTACCTAGACATAAGCTGCATATTTTTATGAGTGACGACTTTTGGCCGGAGGGTGTAGCTTATAGGAGATTCTTCGACTTTGAGACCAAACCTGAGGTACGTACTGACAATACTGTGAAGAGACTGATTGTAAATAATAAAGCAACATGAATAATACGACTAAGTTTTTATCTTTCAACTGTAAAAATATAATGAGATCGGTTGATTGTGTGAGGAAATTGTGTCGAGTAGCCGACGTAATCGCGCTCCAGGAGACTTGGTTAATGCCGCACGACCTGGGCTATTTGGCAACTATTGACGACCGCTTCGCCGTCACGGGCACCTCTGCTGTTGACACTTCAGCCGGAGTACTTCGTGGGCGTCCGCACGGCGGGGTGGCTCTGTTATGGAGGAAGGACTTATTCACTACCGTATCGGTGATTCAGTGTAAAAGTGTCCGTCTGACCGCAATAAGAGTGACTCTGCAAGATCGCGCGTTGTTATTATTTTCAGTTTATATGCCAACAGACTGTAACGAAAACTTAGTTGAATTCACGGATTGTCTCGCGGAAATCGGTGCCATTATTGAGAGCCAAGACGTTGAGACTGTGTTTTTATTAGGTGATTTTAATGCTCATCCTGGTGAGCCATTTGCTATTGAATTGTTACATTTTTGTACTGAACAATCTTGGTCATGTGTGGATTTCGATATTTTACCTAAGGATTCGTATACGTTTGTAAGCGAGGCACATGGATGTCGGCGGTGGCTTGACCACTGTGTTGTCACAAGTGCTGCGCGGCAAACTATAACGAGCATGTTGGTGCTTTATGACACTTATTGGTCCGACCATTACCCCATCTTAGTAGAATGTAATATAAAAATGATCAAACCTAAAATTTCATCATCTGTTTTTAACAATCACCGAGCGATTGTGTGGGGAGATCGTGATTCTACACAAATCAAATTGTATCATGACACATGTAATTCTAAGTTAAGAAATATTGATTTTCCGGTTGATTTTACTAACTGTAGTGACGGGACATGTTGTGATAAGCGTCATATTCAGCTTTTGCAAGATATGTATTTAAATATTATATGTATTCTGTCTGATGCTGCAAAAAATAGTTATAATGTTAAAAATAGTAGTAAAAAGAAACATGTAACAGGGTGGAATCGTTATGTACGTGAGGCTCACGGGAGGGCTAGGATGTGTTTCCAGAACTGGGTTTTGCACGGCAGGCCATCGTTCGGTCGTATTTACGAAGATATGTGCCAGTCGAGAAAGGTGTTCAAGGCCAAATTGAAATGGTGCCAAAACAACGAGCAACAAATAAAATGTGACATTATAGCTGAACATCATTCTAGTAAAAGCTTTGGCCAGTTTTGGAAAGCCGTAAATAAGCAGAACCATAAGCCTGGCCTGCCCGCGAGCGTCGCTGGAGCGCATGACCCGAAAGACATAGCGAACCTCTTCCAACGTCATTTCAGGGTAGAATCACCCCTGGGGCCGTCGGAGCGGGTTTTCAATGCTGAGACCAAGACGTCGGAAGAAACCATTACCATAACGGCGAGGCAAGTGGCTGATATAATTAAAAACATGGTAAGGGGGAAGTCTCCTGGGCATGATGGTCTCAGCATTGAACATCTGCAGTACGCTGGTACACATTTGCCCAGAGTTCTGGCAATGTTTTATACATTATGTATAAAACACTCATATCTGCCCGATGACCTCATGCGCACTATTGTTATACCAGTCGTGAAAAACAAGACTGGTGACTCTTCTGATGTGTCAAATTATAGGCCAATATCGCTAGCGACTATTGTAGCGAAGGTGTTGGACAGTGTGTTGGATGGTCACTTGGATAAGCATTTCTGTCTGAATGATGCGCAGTTTGGATTCAGACCAGGGTTGTCTACGGAAAGTGCTGTCCTGTGCCTTAAACACACTGTCCAATACTATACATCAGGGAGAACACCGGTCTTCGCCTGTTACCTTGACTTGTCAAAAGCTTTTGACCTGGTATCGTATGATGTCCTCTGGGGTAAGATTCATAAAGAGACAACATTGCCAGGTGAAATTACATCTCTTATGAGATATTGGTATAACCACCAGAAGAATTATGTAAGATGGGCTGGGTATTTGTCAGAGGATTATGGATTGGAGTGCGGGGTGAGGCAGGGGGGTATAACCTCACCTCGGCTCTTTAATCTATATATTAATGGATTGATTGAGAAACTCAGCAGTACCAAAGTCGGATGCCATGTGGATGGCGTTTGCGTAAACAACATCAGCTACGCGGATGACATGGTACTGCTGAGTCCCTCGATGGGAGCCCTCAAGCGCCTTTTGGCCATTTGTGAGAGCTACGCGGCGGCCCATGGACTTAGATATAATGCTACCAAAAGTGAAATAATGGTTTTCAAAGCTGGCACCAAAACTTACACTGTGCCTCCTGTCACCCTGGCAGGCGCACACTTGAAACAGGTTAGCAGTTTTAAATATTTGGGTCACTGGGTCACCGATAATTTGAGCGACAACATGGACGTTGAGCGGGAGCGAAGGTCGTTGGCCGTTCGGTGCAACATGTTGGCCCGCAGGTTTGCAAGATGCACAAAAGAAGTCAAAATTACTCTATTTAAAGCCTTTTGTGTATCATTTTATACTTGCAGCCTGTGGGTCAATTACACGCAGAGGGCGTACAACGAACTTCGCGTCCAATACAACAATGCGTTCCGGGGGCTGATGGGGCTGCCGCGATGGTGTAGCGCGTCCGGTATGTTTGCCGAAGCGCGGACGGATAACTTCGCGGCCGTGATGAGGAAGAGATGCGCCTCACTTCTGTCTCGTTTGCGCCGCAGCCCCAATAGCATCTTAAGCGTGTTTGCTAATCGCTGGGACAGTCCTATGTATGCCCGTTGGACGTCCATGCATGTTTTAATAAAAAAAAAAAGTAAATTTAATTTAATTTAATTAGGTATTAACACTATAGTTTTATTCATTCACTAACAAATTTGTATGGACATGGTCTGAATTAAATTATTATTATTATTATTATTATTTTTTATGGGATGTTTGTCATGGCGATTGAGTTGGAACAGTACATACATACTTACGATTGATGTTTGTACAGGTGATGGCAGGATCAATCAAACCCCAACGCTTGCACTCACCCACACTATTATGCTGCGCGAGCACAACCGAATCGCCGACATCCTGGGCTCGCTGAATCCCATGTGGAGCGACGAGAAGATCTACCAGGAAGCCAGGAGAATCGTCATCGCTGAGCTGCAGCATATCACTTATCAGGAGTGGTTGCCGTTGAATTTTGGTAAGTTTAGAAACTGTGTAGTCATAAAATGCGGCTAGAACAATTAATTTCATAACGACCGCGTGACGCTACGTCAGATGCTTGGGTGCGGCCTGCCCCTCTACGGCTGCAAAGTACCTATTCCATTTTTCTTACGCTCGTGCTGCCGCCGCAAAGTCAGCCAATTTCGCGAGGCTTGCAGATGAAGCTGAAATTGGTTTGCTGATTCTTAAAAGTCATTGACTCTCGTTGTTTGTTCATCTTCACCTCACCTTTAGCCAGTTAACATGACGTTCCAGGTGAAAACTACTTCCGCTACTACCGGATATCCCCATCCACGCTGTATAGCCATGACTACAGTGACGCGGTACACCCTGGAGTCATCAATAGCTTCGGGGCAGCTGCCTTCCGTTTCCTACACACCATAGTGCCGCCGACATTCGTGAGCTGTCCTGCTAGCTACCAGACTGCTTACGCTTACAAGTAAATAAGGACCTTTTCAGGGAGTCGAATATATAGTATAGTTGATGAGCACCTTCACTCAAAATTTTACAATTAAATCAAAATGTTAGTAATAATAAAGATACCTAGCTACTTAGAACTATAGCAACCAGTGCCCAAGAAAGGTAGTTGTGCCGATCCCTGCAATTATCGACCTATCGCCATCACTTCCATACTCTGTAAGGTTATGGAGAGAGTTCTGAATAGTAAGCTTCTAACTTACCTTGAAGCTAACGACCTTCTCAGTGATCGGCAATATGGGTTTCGCCGGGGCCGTTCTACTGGGGATCTTCTTGTGTATGTTACGCACTACTGGGGCGAGGCCATCGACAAACACGGTGAGGCTCTTGCCGTGTCTCTTGACATCTTGAAGACAGGGTTTGGCATGCTAGTCCCCTTCGCAAGCTCCCTGCATACGGTATACCTTCGGCCTCTGTAGCTGGATATCTGATTTCCTGAGTGAGCGGTCGATCCGAGTAGTCATCGATGGCTGCTCGTCGGATCTCATGGCCATTGATGCCGGTGTTCCTCTGGGGTCTGTTCTCTCCGCGACCCTTTACCTGCTTCATATTAACGACCTTCTTCTACCAGGAGTTGTCGCATACGCTGATGACAGTACGGTCATGGAGAGATATTTGTCCAGCGCAGGGGCGGGTCGTGATGAAATTCGACCTGAGAGAGAGACAATGGTAGAGCGAATTAACTCAACCTTAAGTATTGTCTCCCAATGGGGTGATAATAATCTGGTTAGTTTCAACGCCATCAAAACGCAAGCGTGTCTGTTTACCGCAAAATGGAGCTCATTCAATCTGGCTCCTACTTTCCGGGGTACAACCGTGTCTGTATTCAACGATCTCGAGCTGCTTGGCATGAGGTTAAGCTCTAACCTTAACTTCGGCACTACCATCGAGTCCAAAGCCGGAACAGCGGCCAAAAAGCTGAGCATCCTAAATAAGGTCAAGCGATACTTCACCACTGGGCAGCTTCTATCTTTATATAAAGCCCAAGTCCGGTCTTGCATGGAGTATTGTAGTCACCTTTGGGATGGCTCGGCTAAGTACCAACTTGCCGCCCTCGACTCGGTGGACCGCAGAGCCAGGAGGCTCATTGGCGGCAGTACGTTAGTGGGAAATAAGCTGCAGAGCTTGGCGCATAGACGCAAGCTGTCTGTGCGTCTTCTACAAACTGTACTTCGGTGAGTGTGCTCAGGAGCTCCATGAGCTCATACCGCCTTCCCCCTTCTTCCATCGGACGGCTACCATCCTTACCTGGTCGAAATTCCTCTAATTCGAACCAAGCGCTTTGCATCATCCTTCATAATGCGCACTTCTAAGGTTTGGAATTCTCTGCCGGCGTCTGTATTTCCGAGTTCATATAACCTGGACCTTTTTAAGGCACTAGTGAATAGGCATCTTCTGGGTGAGCTCGCTTCATCGTCGGCCTCATCTTTGCCCCCTGGCTAGATGCTGGCCAAGAGCAATCCCATTTTTAATAAATAAAAAACTATGCTAGAAAGCGAAGTATGAATAGAGTCATAGTTTTAAAATAATAATTAATTAAATTCATTATAAATTATTAAATTTTCATCACACTTGCTCGTAAAGGGTCTTATTGTACGCAGGCGTATAGAGTAGTTATAGCCGATTTAGATCCCGCGGGAGTTATGGATTGGTATGAACTGATTGGTTTGAAAAAATCTAGGCGCCCTCCTCTCGGCGTCCATGCATTGATACTGGAGATGAAGTGGTTGATTTCTTCAATTTTGATTAGTTTTGGAGTTATTTATTTCCTCGAAAATGTGATGAAAACATTGTGATTACATCGGGACGCAAGGAAATTGCAAACTCGAGTCATCAAAAGCCCTCCGCCTTCGGCGTCGGGCTTCTGATAAGACTCTTGTTCGATACGAACACTTCCTTTCTTTCAGAATAAGTGACCACTACCAGAACCCCAGTATTCTGGAAGTGTCCTGTGATGATATGGTCCGAGGCATGCTAGCCTCTCCTTCGGCAGAAGCGGATCCTTACGTAACCAGTGAACTGACCACTCAGCTGTTCAAATCCTACAATCAGTGGGGGTTGGATCTCATCGCTATGGACATACAGAGGGGCAGGGATCATGGACTCGCTTCGTACAATGATTTCAGGTACAAATAAGTACTAGTAGATCGAATTTATTCCTAAGGGATCTCTTCCAGTCGGATTGTCTAATCAGTTGATGTTGATCTAATAATAAAAGTTCAGTCTAGCACGGCTCGTAAATGTTTGTAATATTTTTCCTGTACTTTAGACGCTTGGAACGCTGCCTGTTTTTAATTTTTATTTACTGTTTTTATGTTGCCTACCGTGATTTCACTCGACGGTCCCATCGGAAGACCAGCGCTGGCAGTAATGCCCGCATTATGCTGAGATGGGACCGTTTCGTGACAATACTATAATATGTGATGGTGTACTGTAAGTCCATGTTGTTGTGTATGTATTTGTATGGTCACGAATAAACAATTCTTATTCTTATTCTTAAAAGTGTCAGTCAAGCCAGCACAGCATTGCCTTTCGTAAATGTGTAGGAAAAAAATGAATGCTTCGCTCGACTTGGCGGGGACAATGCCGATGCCGTGCCTCCTGATAAGTATCTATTTTAAACTTTTCAGAGAGGTGTGCGGGCTTAGGAGAGCTAGAAACTTCCAGGATTTGAATGGAGAAATTTCGCAAGATGTGAGTATTCCCAAGTTCAAACACTTCGCAAACGTAAGAATTGAACCGATGGTATATAGCAAAATATCGATATTTCAATGCAGACTGTAAACGCTTTAAAACAATCTGGCTGTGTTTTTTATTTAAATTATGAACTGGCTTAATATTTTCACCGGATTTTCAGCGCATTAACGCCCTCGCCCAACTTTACGAATGCGTGGACGATATAGATCTGTTCGTGGGCGCCGCGATGGAGCGCGACGTCCAGGGTTCGATCATGGGCCACACCTTCCAATGCATCGTTGCAGAGCAGTTCTACCGGACCAGGGTTGGCGACAGATACTTTTATGACAACAACAACCAGCCATATCCGTTCACTCCTGGTTAGTACAAATTTACACACTTCGGTTTGTATTTATTGGTATGCTCCTCTATTACAGTCATGCGTTATTTTACGTACGCATGCAACTGCAACAGCCCTGTCATTTTGAACTAGTGATCAGCGTTGAATGCTTGATTTGTCTGGTAGGTAGAATTTTTGGAACATGTAAACTTGCTTGTAAACTCCGATGCAGGGGGGTTAGGTTTCTCTGCAGCTGACTTTGTTTACTTTTAAAACACGTGTGTGTATTTATGGCTTTCTCCAAAACTTCACAGAGCAACTGTCGGAGATAAAGAAGTGTTCGATGGCGCGTTTGATCTGCGACAACACTGACGTGACGTACGTGCAGCGCAAGCCTTTCGAGGTGGAATCCATCTACAACCCCAAGTACAGCTGCGAGGACTACGTCAACATCCCCTACGTAGACCTGAAGCCATGGAAGAGGCCCTTGTTCCAATATGATTAAGCAGAGTCTGGCCAACGAAAGTTGAGGAGAAGACTGAGATTAATTTGAAACTTTTTACATGTCAACTATAATTATCCATGGATTCTGTGTCAAATGTCAGTAACGTCACTTTCACTTTTGGCGTGTCGTGGAGACTAATATTGCTTGATACTTTACGAGTCAAAAACGAGGGTATAGTAAATTGCATCATAAATCATAATATATTATTACTCTTAGGTAAATTGCTGGGTACATCAATATTCTGACTCGGAATATTTAAATACCCATGGATCTTGATTTCGGTAATGCTATCACATGGATAGTGGTCACTGACTGGTCACGCTCCTCAAATTGTAACCCATTTCGAAAGATTTTATACTGTTTGAACCTTAAGGAGGTTCTTAATTAAAGTTCGTGACTGTACTATAAAAAAAAAAGTGTCACGTTATACAGTATTCCAAAAAGTTTTATTTCCTTGTACTCTAGCCGTAACTACATACAGATGTAGTTATACTTTGCTCAATCAATCTGCGAGATTCAAACCCATCATAAAGTGTAAATGCATACTTTGCCTCGCTTCATCGTCGGCCTCATCTTTGCCCCCTGGCTAGATGCTGGCCAAGAGCAATCCGATTTTTAATTAAAAAAAATGAGATCACTCAACGAAATCTTGACTTTAGCTTCCTATGAATCTCTCTATTATCTGATATCATAATGAAACGCGTTTTAGAGGATGAATTAAAACTACTTTTAACTTGTAATTTATTTATTACTGTAAATAATTAAACAATAAATACCTGTATAAACTTTGTCTTATTTAACCTAAATAGTAAACGCTTAAGAAGAAATGGACGAAAGACAGTTACGTATTATTGTAAGTTGTTTTTTTATTTATTTATAGATTAGGGCTTCTAATCAATAGAGATTAGGGGTAAATTCTACTGTTTAAATATTAAGAATATTCAAAAAGTTAAAAGTAACCACATTTGACTAGTAATCACCATTTTAACGAAGTATATTTTACGCATCAAATGTGACTTTTTATAGTTAAGATAAAATTTTAATATTTTATTTGTATTACGTAATATTGGCAAATACATTATATTACCCATACCAGAATATAAATGCTATTTATTATAAACTATTAAGCATGCCGACTTAATTTAGAATATATAAGAAAATGTAGAACCTGGTCACCAATCAGTCATTTAAATATACAACATCAAGAAAAACTTTATCATATGTTATTATTATCATTTAATCATTATTAATAATTATTATCGATTTAATAATAGATGAATATGAACCCTTTCAATATCATGCAACGCCGCTTTTTCTCTCCACCTGAACCATAGCAAAATATGCCTTCATGCATTGCAATAAAGTATCCAAATCCATTTTATTGAAAGGGCTCAATAGCTTTAGACAGTATTATTTAAAATATAGACATGAGAGAGCAAATCCACTCTTTAGGGAAATATCCACCAGAAATATGCGAAGCTTTGTTTTTACCCACGACGGAACGGAGAAGGTTGAGAATTGCGTTTAGGGTGAGAGGTTGTCTGTTTGTTTGTTCATATATTTGATACGTCGCATACTTGACAGCCCGGCGTCATGGCCTAGGATTCGATATAATAAATATATACCTTCATATATTATTTGCTTAGCTAAGGCCTGAGGGCCTACTCCGAACTTCGCAAATCGAATTTCGTGTCGTGCCGTCCCTTTCACTCTCGTGTTATACACTATATGACGGAAAGGGACGGCACGATACGAAGTTCGATTTTCGAAGTTCGGAGTAGGCCCTCTGGACTGAACCTGTTAAAAAAGGAACTTTTAACTGTTTTGGGTGATGTGTTATTCGTAAAAATGCAGTAGTAGGTGAAAGAATATAACAAAAGGAAACGGAAAAGATAATGTTCAGGTAAATTACTTTAAGTATGCCACAGACCTATGCTTTTTTCCATTGGATTTTTTACTTTAACACGAATGTAAGAGAGGTTCTATTTCTATTACATAGACACTGTCGTAAATCGTATGTTTGTAATACGAACTCTATTACATAAGCGTTAAAGTAGACTATCCAATGGAATAAGAGCAGCCAGTGTCAAACTCAAAGTAATTACAGTACGATTACTTTGTTGTTTTCTTCAATATAATCGGGTTCGATTCCTGAACTGAGTAAAAGTTTTTTTTAAATCTATGAATGCAGTTTTTCTTGTCACTAAAATCGATGACATGGTTCCTAAGAATAGATCTTTGTATGGTTTATCACACTTGCCCATAGTGACCCATCTAAATGACCCATCCTGTATATTGCTTATGCCGGATTTTATTATATCAAATATATAAATACAAACAAACACGTCTATACAGGGTGATTTCTGGGTCGTGATCCAAAACCACTTTTTCTGACTCTGTAAATGATCCTCATTATCATGTAGTAGTATTTGATTAAAAAGATAATTAGTTTAATTTTTCTTATTTTTCACGTAAAATTAATCTTATACTAAGTAATCATGGTCACCCTACTGACTTTTGACATACGCTGTATGGAAAGCGACAAGACGTCACATTGAGTAGGGTGACCAAACTGTATTCAAAAATGTTTTTTTTTCTATTTGTCATCTGAAAAATAATCAACATTATTGATTATATATAAACAATAATTAACAACACTATTAGGTTCATCTTTGAATTCTGTATGATGTCTTGCTCTCTTGCTCCACGACCCAGAAATCACCCTGTATATGTGAAAACTCGGAATACGATTAGCCCCGAAGTGTCAACTAGCAACTGTACTGTCTTCTCGAAATTCTCCATATTAACAGATGAAAGTGTCAATCATTTAATACGACAATTGACAACATTTCAAATTTTCAAGTAGTATAAAATATCAACTCATTTCGTTAAGAGGGCGCAGTACGCTTGGTTCTCCATACAAACGTATTTATGCTGTCATTTTAAAACGCCATGCTAGAATAACATGAAACTTTGTATACACAATGGGATCCGGCATATCTAGGTCGAAAATTAGTTTCTGTTGCTAGAAATTGTAAAAAAAAATACAGCGGCTTTTTGAGTTTTTTACGGCTTGTATGAAAACCTTAATAATCGCTGTATTTTTTCTCCATTATAATTTCAAGCAACAGAAACTAATTTCCGATCTAGATATGCCGAATCCCATTGTGTATACAAAGTTTCACGATATTCTAGCATGGCGTTTTAAAATGAGAGCGTAAATACGTTTGTATGGAGAACCGAACGTACTGCGCACTCTTAAGTTGTCAACAAGAAACCCAAAAATATTTTTTTAATACAGTTGCTCAAAAAGTGCTACTTTACGTAGCTGTTTAGCGTGCGGAAAGTTGGTTTTCGCGCACTAGTGCTTTTCACTTTTCCAATTTTTTTAAATTTATGCTTGTTCCAATGCATGACTCCTTATTGCTGGGTGTTAAATATTAGTTTCCTTTAAACGTCGTAATCAACATAAAAATCTACTGTTAATATCAGAATACGAAAAATATACACATTTCATATTTTATTACTTACCTCTTCATCATTATAACACGTTTATTTTTTAATATTGAATATTGAAAAACCGTTCTTAATAAGTTGTCTGAGTGGAACGGAATAGCTGCCGAAACGCCTGTCAAAGAAGAGGCGTTTTTACTCACTGCAAGCATGTTTTAAGTTTCTAAAGGCAACATTCGATATTGTTTTTATAAATATTACTTGTTGTTTTTCTTATTTTTTCGCAACTGTATTAAAAAACGTCGTTCAATACACGTGCGGAAATGTCATTCTTCACTCGTCCCGAGTGTTGCCACTCGCCTGCGGCTCGTGGCATCCCTCGGTACTCGTGAAGAAATGACATACTTTCCGCACTAGCATCGAAATGTACTATTTTTTGTTCTTATAGCTATTTGCTTATTTGGACCCGGTTATGTCCTAGAACTACGACCAAGACCACCGGGGGATGGGCAGCAGCATCCCTGGAGTGCGGTGGAGATACTGCGATCGCCAACCCGCATGCCAAGCGTGGCGATTATGGCATATACCACCCGTGAACTAGGGGGAGGCCTATGTCCAGCAGTGGACGTCCTTTGGCTGATATGGTGGTGGGCTTATAGCTATTCGTTTTCAATATATTCACGAAAATGTGAAGAAAGCCTGCCATCGACTATATGACGTCACAAGGCTGAATTGTGACAGTCACAACGCACAAAGAGAACAGCAGGACACTTTCTTTAGTACGAGTAAATCCGCCTTTTAATAGTGCTTCTGTGCGATTTTTTACGCAGTGACGCCTTACTTGTCACTTTCTCTCTTTTTGAATGAGAAACTTTTTAAATTGATTTTTTAATAATGAGATATTATAAATGTGGTTATGTTTAATTTTTATCCTCTATTTGATTTCATAGGAAAAAAATCCTGCTTAAAAAAATGAAATGTTGTCAATTGATAGCCACTTCGGGTAGACTCGGGGCTTCGGGGGGGGCTCGGAATAAGACTAGAGTCTTATTCCGAGTTTTCACGACGGAAACGGATTATTGACGACATCTGTAACACATCTTCGCACATCTCTGCTGGATGCTCACCCTTAGGGCGGGTTACACCAACTTACGATAACAGACCGATCAACGTTAAATATGGCGCCGGCAGCTGTCATCCCATAGAAACTTGCCACACAATCAGATTTTAACGAACAGTTTTCGGCTACCGATTGTTAGGTGCTACCTACCCTCAGTTAGTTATGTAAAACTATTTGAGATCAAAAATGTTGCACCAAATGGAAGAGTATTTTTTGGCAAATATTTACTCTGGTAAAGTGATATTTTTGAGCGTTTGTAACGACATCCTGTCGCTGGAATAGGCAAAAAATTACGAGGACGCTTTCTCAGAGCGTTACAGCGACATCCTGTATTTCTTTGGCACATCATGTTGCCTAACGGCTAAATTAATTTGAAATTGCGATTACAAGATTACGGTCTAACATAGAAGAATAACATCGCATTCTCGTATCTCCCCTCGCTTTAAATACATATATGTAGATGGGTATTATACGGCAAAATTCTTATCATGACTTGGCAGTTTTATCGACTTTGTGGTTACTGATAATTTTCATGTCGAAACTAAATGATAAGTTATCGCATTATATCGGGTTTTTACGTCACGGCTGAGAAATTGTGACACATGATTCGCCATCTAACAATATCAATTAATTGAGCTCATTCTACGTGAATTGTAGGGTTAGTTCAATGCAATTTACTCACTGGTAACGTAAAATGTACCCACTAATATGTTATGTACAGTATGGAAACAGTCACAGACAGAAAAACCTGACCACCTCTTTCCCCTTGCATACAAACTTCTATGGAGGGGGGTCACGTTTCTCTGCATATGACATTCAGTAACATTGTTTCTGTTAACACATGTTGTGGACAACTTTATGTTTTTTTTAAATGCAACACATACACAATAAAACATAAAAATTCACATAATTAATTAAAATTATGTATTTTCAGAGTGAATTTATCTAAATATTTTAGTCCAACGCTTCTAGTATATAATTATAAAAATGGTACAATTGAATTTATAACAATGGAATTTTTAATGCCACCTGGAGGAAAAGTACTCTTTCGTGATTTTCCTTTCGCCTTATTTACCATGTTTTCTTTAATGGGATAGCTCTTGGCCAGCATCCAGCCAGGGGGCAAGATTAATAATAATTTGTTAGAGAGATTTGATTGTTATGGTTGACCATTAGTACCATGACTTATTGATTAATGGCATAAAAGTAAAGCATTTTGTTTTTTTTTTTAGATTTATAGCCGGTTAGATTCCTGAGCGTGGCAAGCATATAAAAAAAATTGAATGCAGTTTTATTTCTTTTTAAAAGTATAGGAAGGTTTCCTTTAAGTGAAATTCGCTTATCTCCGTTGTTTACAGTACTTTCCCTCCAGAATAATAGAAGAAAGAAAAGAAGAAGAAAGAAGAAAATTCCACCATGTTTCTGAGATACTAATGAAGTTGTACTACATTTGGCATATATTTTATAAATATAAATGGGAATAAAAACACTAATCACAACCATATCTCGATCAATTCCGAACATGGCAATTATTGCTTAATGGAATTTAGGCATATTGACTATCCGACTGTGGTGAAAAGTTTGTTCCTTAAGGCGCTTACGAGACCTAAATTGGCTTCACATTAATAGTATTCTAACAAAAACTATTTGATTTGAGAAAACGAAAAATGTTAAGTCTGAAAGCCCTTTTTAAACAGTTCTATGTCTTTTTTTTTACCTAGGCGATCATAATGAATAACACAATTACATCAGAATCATACTGAGAAGATTACTGATTTATATTATGTGTATAATGTATTCTCTTATTATAATCATCAGTTTTCTGATTTAACTATATTATCTAAGAAACGTACGCCGGCGAAGAGTGCTGCATATTAATATCTACCACTTGTGAGCGAACAAGACAAAAAATTATGTTTGTCAGCGTCTAGCGAGATTTTCTTAAAAATGCCATTTTATTTGCATTTAATGACCGCTAATTCCGATGCAAATAGAGAGCTTTAAGTAAAAAATAGTTTGAAAGCGTGTGATACACTCTTTTTTGACTAACCTCTTAAAGAGCCGCTTGTACCGTCGCTGAGTCTCGGCTATTGACCACATTTGATCATTGTGCCCTAAATGCTGTCTTAACAAAAATACCTTAAATCCCTTTGAAGTTGAGAATTTCATTTAACTATGTCATAATTAAAACATTCCTCTTTTAGTCCCACGGCGTGCTGATCTATTTTTTTAAGTTCCAGGTGACTAGAGGATGCATGTGCTGAGCAATGCCCGCGGAACATGGTTAGTACTCTCTTCTGGAAAAAGGGTCTCTTGTTTAGCCGCTGGACTGTTTCCTCCTTTTCAGTGACTTGGTAATATTTGCCCAGATGGTGTTATAAAAGCTGTATTCACATTAAAAGGTTTAAACCCCTTCACTACAGGACTCGGTACGATGTAATTATGAAACATACTTATATCCAATTTCTCTCCTGATTGCTTCCTCACAGCAGATGCCGCCAGATTTTTTTCTGATCCTCGGTGCCCACCACCAATAAATTTGCCTGGATGGTATTATAAAGCTGTGTTAACGCTAAGAGGTTCACAAACCCCCCTCACTACAGGACTCAGTTTGATGGTATTATAAAACATACTCAGCAGATTCCTTTCGATTGCTTGCTTCCTCACAGCAGCAGCCACTGAGTTTTTTTTCTGTTCCTCAGCGACTAAAGATGTTGTATATACTGTGTACACACCAAAAGTTTATATCATGTTTAGTACATCATGATGATACATACTCATATTAACAGATTCCTTTCCTGCTTGCTTCCCCACAGCGAACTGATCTTGTTCTGGAAGCTGCTCCAAGTGACCGGAGTGTGCATGAGCTGAACTATGCCACTAGAACTCGGGCGGACTATCCTCTCAAAGAAAGGCCTCTTGTATAACCGCTGGGCTTCGGCCTTCTGATCTTCGGTGACTTTGCGGTCGTCCAGGTGGTTGAGGGAAGGGAATTGGGATATCACAAATAGTCTGAAAAGATATTGATTATGACAATTCAGTGATTATTTTGAATACAATCTAAAGTTGCGTATCTATTAATATATTAATAAAAGAAAATGAAAAAACCGGCCAAGTGCGAGTCGGACTCGCGCACGAACGCTTCCGTATCATTATCTATAAAAATAGCAGCCCTCTTAAGTATTTATGTTGATTCCGTTTGTTTAGTATTTGTTGTTATGGCGGCAACAGAAATACATCATCTGTGAATAATTCAACTGTCCAACTATCACAGTTCATGAGATACAGCCTGGTGACAGACAGACGGATGGACAGACAGACAGAAAGACAGACAGCGGAGTCTTAGTAATAGGGTTCCTTTTTATCCTTTGCCTACGGCTACGGAACCCTAAAAAAATACAAAAAGATAACACTTTGGGGCGCATACGTATGTACGAGCGTAAATCAACCGATTTTAGTTCATCGTAACTCGTTCATGGGATCTTAAGCTTTCTCATCCAAAAAATATAGGTCGTACGGTGGTCTTTTATTAACACTTTCGTCTATACTAAATGCTACAGTAACCTGCTATAATCATTCTATTTCTTATATGAAGCCGAAGGCACTTCTGAATTTCTGTACACAGATTGAAATAAAATAAGTGGTTCCCCTATTGAAGGTAACATTAATTAAATTTATATATCTAAGTTAAAAGGAGAGCAGTTGATTTACAATGTCAATAAATACATAAATTATGTTTGTTACCTATCAACACTGATAACGGTCTAGACGGGTCAAATCAAAGGTCGTGCACTAATTGGCCCCACATACATCGTTGCACCTAATAGGCAGGCAGTGTTGCCTATTCTGAGCAACATTTTAACAATTGTCATGATCATCTTTTTAATATACACTGTGGAAAGTTGAAACGGGGCAGTAAGGGCAGCTACTAGATCCCTGCCGCCACGCAAAAATGGCAGTAGGATTTCATTCCTAACTTTTTAAGTGATGACAATCTACATTCACAGATTTTTGAAAAAAGTACAGTCAGCGAGAAAATCATTAATTTTGACGATTTTTTTAAGCACTGGGATTCCCATACTAACGGTATGAAAAAAGTTTTCTTTGATTTCTGGGCGTTCTAGTAGTCAAACCTTAGACGGTCCCAAAGAGTATTTTGATCCTTAATAGGAATGGGATCGAACGGCATTAAAAAAAATCGTCAAAATTTATGATTCTCTCGCTGACTGTACTTTTTTCAAAAATCTGTGAATGTAGATTGTCATCACTTAAAAAGTTAGGAATGAAATCCTAACGCCATTTTTGCGTGGCGGCAAGGGATCTAGTAGCTGCCCTTACTGCCCCGTTTTAACTTTTCCCCCTGTATAGTGCTATATAAATACTACTAAAGCTCGAACCGCACAGAGCAGGCGCGGCGCGGAGCGGGGCGGAAGCGGTTTTGCATTTTTGATCTTTCCGAAACTGTCCACTGTCGATTATGCTTAATACGTCACACGCCGCCTGCGCTCTGTCGCCCTACCGAATACTGCACGGTTTATTTTGGAGCGACGTGCCCCGGACAACATTTTCTTTACCGCAAAATTGCCACCGCCACGCAACGACGCTGCGCCGCGCTCTGGGCATTTCAAGCTTAAGGCTGGGTTGCACCGACTTACGATCACAGACTGATAAACGTTAAATATGGCGCCGACCGCTGTCATTCCATAGAAACTTGTCAAACTTTCCATACAATAAAATTTTAACGAACACAGCTTACGATTACAGACGGTCTGGTGCAACCCAGCCTTAGTTACACAGAATTACTGAAATATCCAGTTGTTGTTGGTGAAGAGATAATACTTGGGATCGTAAACAGGGAAACACTACATTGATACACTTATTAAGTATAATTATAACCTGTACTGCAGGTAGTCATAGAAATTCCCTCCATTGAGATAGCTAGGCGCCGCTGGATTACCCATGAGACATAGGTACTGCAGGTTGGGACAGGATTCCTTCAGCTTCGCAACCCATGGGTAGAGGGAACCAATCTTGCAGTAATTTACCCTAAAAACAAAAACATTTTGGTTAAAATTCAACCTCATGTTTGGGCATGTAGAGAGAATGAGTGAAAGTAGAATGACTAAGAGGATTTACGTTCAGGAGATGGGTACCAAGTGGACCAAGGCGAGATTATCTGGATCAAATTTCGGCGATACTGAAAAAGGGCCAGGCCAGAAGTACCCGCAACCGACGAGCATGTATAAAAAGATGTATTGGATGTGATTGAAGCGAAAGAAGTATGTAAGGACCGTAGTATTTGGCGTTCTTTGGTCTCTGCCTACCCCCATGGGATAACGGCGTGAGTTTATGTATGTACGTATGCATGTTCTAATACACATGGTTCACTTTAAAACAACACTATAGTTTGTGTTAAATATTATTTTGAGCCCAGTGCCAATGCTATGGTATGACTTAATTGATTTAATTACTACTTAAGATTAAATCTGAGGTAGTAATTAAATCGATTTTTAAGAATACATCATGAATGTCCTTTGAGATCCTTGTAAATTGGACCCTAGACCGTAATACCCAAGATTCATTTTCAAGTAATGTTTGAACTTAAATCTGCCACCACTCATCACATGTACTTGAGGGTGTGTGTGAACTGTTGAGATTATTTCATCTGAAATTCTGTATTAAATTCGACTTTATATTCTAGTACACAATGTTCACTTCTAAATTATGTTCATTGTTATTTTTCCAATAAGTATGTGTCTAAATGCGACCTTATGCTTTACTAGATAGGGTCCACAATGGTTTACTAAATTAAAATTCTTACCATAGCAACTGCAGTTTAGGCAATGGTGGCAGCATGCAGGTCTCTGTGATGGGGTTGTCGTCGGCAATCAGTGACGTCAGATGCCTGAAGTGCACTAGAGGGTCCAGATTCCTGAAAAATTATGAATAGAGATCAGATTACGAGAGACAAGAACTACTAGATTAAAATTTTGGTACCTAATACAGAGTTCTAGAAGACTAGGGTTACAAATAATTTCAAATTAACTAGTGGCTCTGTGAGCTGTAGACCTCGCAAAAAAATAGTTTTTTTCAAATTTCAAAATTTCCAAAAACTGACTTGTAATTTTTTTTATGTAATTATCGAAAGGCCCAATTGGCAAAATGAAAAGAGTTAAACCAAAAGAAAGATGGTCAGACGAACTAATTAAAGTGGCCGGCAGCAACTTCTCAAGATAGAAGTTAATAATAATAATAAGCTTTTATTTCATACATTTTACAACATGAATCAGTATTCTATAATCTCACACTTTTTCTTCTGTATGTCTGTTTGCCAATTGGCAAAGGCCTCCTCCAACCTTCTCCATTCATTTCTATCTTGAGCTACTCTGCTCCAGGTTTTTCCAGCTACTTGACGTATGTCATCGTCCCACCTTTTTAAGGGTCTGCCTCTTTTCCGTTTGCCTTCCCTGGGGTACCATCAGGCGATTCGTCTGCACGTTTGCCTCCTATGTCATAAAAAAAAATTGAGTAACACGTTTGCTCCATTTTTCCTCTCCCCTGATCATGTGACCGGACCATTTCCATTTCAGCCTTCTTATTTTTGTGGTGATGTCGTGTGCCTTGGTCTTTTTTCTTATGGTAGTATTTCTTATACGGTCGGCTTTTCGAATACCTAGCATGCTCCTTTCCATTCCGCGTTGATAGCATTCTAATTTGGAAGTGGAATGACTGGTTAGGGCCCATGTTTAGCTTCCATACATCAGGACAGGTAGTACACAGGTATTAAGGAGCTTTCCTTTGGTTTTGATATGGAGATCTTAATCTTTGAAGACTTCTTTAAGGTTCCAGTACCTTCTCCACCCATTTGCTGTTCTTCTTTCAATTTCTTTGGTTAAGAGGGCGCAGTACGTTTGGTTCTCCATACAAACGTATTTATACTCTCATTTTAAAACGCCATGCTAGAATAACATGAAACTTTGTATACACAATGGGATCCGGCATACCTAGGTCGAAAATTTGTTTCTGTTGCTTGAAATTATAGGTATAATGGCGAAAAAATACAGCGATTATTAAGGTTTTCATACAAGCCGTAAAAAACTCAAAAAACTGCTGTATTTTTTTTCTTTTTCAATTTCTAGCAACAGAAACTAATTTTCGGCCTAGGTATGCCGGATCCCATTGTGTATACAAAGTTTCATGTTATTCTAGCATGGCGTTTTAAAATGAGAGCCTAAATACGTTTGTATGGAGAACCGATCCACACCTATCGTACTGCGCCGTCTTAATGTGTCCTGTGTTGAAATTATTTGTCCCAAGTAGATATACTCATCCGTGTAGGCAATGGTGTTATCCCCTACTCTAATGTTAATTTCCTCTCCCTTTTTGTCATCAGCTTTGTTTTTTCGGAGTTCAATTTAAGGCCCACTTCCAGATTTTTTCCTGCTAGCTCTT
This sequence comes from Notocelia uddmanniana, assembly GCA_905163555.1. Taxonomy (NCBI): domain Eukaryota; kingdom Metazoa; phylum Arthropoda; class Insecta; order Lepidoptera; family Tortricidae; genus Notocelia; species Notocelia uddmanniana. The sequence goes on from LR991054.1 coordinate 4,269,413, forward strand.
TAATCATAATATTCAGTTCTTCGTGAGATTTCGCGAACAGTACAATATCGTCTGCGAATCTGAGGTGTGTAAGTGGTTTTCCATCTATGCTGAGTCCATATTGGTCCCAATTTAGTTTTCTGAAAACCATTTCTAAGACCGCTGAAAATAATTTTATGGATAAGGGGTCTACTTGCCTTACTCCGTTCTGTATGTTAAATGCATCCCCTTTATTTTCCAGCTGAATACAGGATAAACTATTATTGTAAAGGGTTTCTGATTATGCGTTGTTCTTCGTCCAGTCTTGTCTCAATTCTCTTTAGTATGATAAAATCATCGACGAAGATCTTGTACACATTGGACATCAGGCTGATGGGTCTGTAGTTACCAATGTCAAATTGGTCTCCTTTTTTATACAGTAAGATAGTATTAGACTGTGTCCACTGGGCTGGGATGGTTTCTTTTTTGAGGATATTGTTAAATATATCTGTGAGCATTGGCACCACTACTTCTGCTGCTTGCTTAAGAAGTTCATTGCTAATCCCATCCGGTCCCGGAGCTTTCTCGCTTATCTGAGATTCTAAAGCTTTCCTTACTTCCTCTTGGAGTATGGATGGAGTATCAGACTGTTTTTGGAGTATTGTTTTTCTGTTGGTTTCAGTGTCTTCATATAATTTCCTTATAGTATGTTGTTGCGGCTTCTAGAATATCTTGTCGTTGGCTTAGGTGTCTGCCCGGTTTGTTTTTGATTTTTACCATCCAGTTCTTATTTTGACTCATTTCTATAGGCCTTTTTGATTCCACCAGTCTTAATAACATGATATTCAATTGTTTTCATTCATCTTTGTCTCCAATCCTTCCTTAGGCTTACTTGTATTTCTTTACTAGTTTTTGCGATCTGCTTTCTTCTATTAACTATATCTTTTGAGCTGATTAGGAAAGCTCTGTGTTCTATTAGATCTTTTGTTTCAGTGGATATCCAGTTCTCATTGACTACCTTGTTAGTATTTTGGTTGGCAATATTTTTTATTGTTTCCTCGAAGGCATTATATTTTGTCTTGACATCCTTGTCCATGGTTTTCTGTTTGAATTCTGTTAGGTTGTGCAGTATGACCTCTGTTGAACAGGGATGTTGACTGATAGTCAAATCAGCAACTTTTAATGAAACGTCAAAAACGTTTGTATGAAGTTTGTAGGGAAATAGCAACAAGTGACGTCACACCTTTTCTATGATCAAATAGCGTCCATTTGTTGTTCTTCCTGTATTTAAAAATCTTTAAAATAGCAAAAATTAGTAGAAGCGTGATATTTTCCGAGTATTTTCGTGAGATTTATTTATTGGTAATGTAAGAGTATTTTATTTTTATTGTTGTCTACATCCCAATGGTTACAATTAAATTTGTGTGTTTTTGAGTTTACAGGGTTAAGTCTAGGTCGCATCTTCTTAGGTTGCTTCACAATCAATTCAGCTATAATTAGCCTGTGATTGGTGTTGAAATTGAAGTTATTGCAGACACTCATGTTTGTAAAATATTTAGCCTTGTTTGTTGTTATAAAGTCAATTTGGTTAGATATAATTTGGCAAGATAGAAGTTAATGGGAAAAATTGTAGGAGATGGAGAGAGTTCATAAGTATAAGTTAAAGTGTCACAACAATATGTAAACAAATTTGAAATAATGAATATAAAGGTTTATTATTATATATGCTCTAAATAATTAATTAGTATAAAAAAACATGTTATAACTGACAATTCGAAAGTGCTTGTTGCTAGGCCTATTTGAATAAAGAATATTTTGACTTTGACTTGACTTTATCATTCTTTTCAAATAATGCTAGTATCAGTCTTGGCGGCTCCTCTTTATTCCCTTTGCTGCCCTCAGGTGGTTACATATTACATATTACAACTTACGTGATCTTATTGTGGCTGATGTCCAGGTGCCTGACATGGTCTGCGAACCTCTCCACTATGGTGCGAGGGATCTCGTACAGTCTTTCATATGCTAATGTCAGTCTTGTTGGGTCCTCTCCATGCTCCTCATTGCCCTCGGTTGACCTGGGAGGACAACTCATTTAGCTTTAACTGAAAATTGGGTTTTAATACAATTGCATTTGCTTTGCAACAAAGAAATATTTTATTATGCATATAACATGACTATGCATTATTTTTAATGACACATAAAATATACAACTAACAATAAAAATAACACAATATACACAAATTAAAATTAATGTGTATATTGTGTGAACAAAGTGAAAAATTTCAAAAATAACAATGTTGTAGCATACTTACCTATTCCAAGACATACTCCTAGAATTCATTTTAAAAACTAGTATACACATTTATTAATTTATTATCATAATTTACATCTCAAGGAAAACAGGTCGAGTCAGCTTATGACAGGTAATAATTTTAAACAAACATGGTTTTAATTAATTTGAATCATATATCCTTACATGATTAAGTCTGGTGGAACTTCTGATACGGAGTCTTCGATTACATCGCTCGAGATGTCGACTGAAATCACTCCGTCGTCCTGTTTCGACGTCCCTGGTGCACTACTTATAAAACGTTATGTTTAATCACACGATCTAGAGGAAAAATCTTCAATTCGTTAATTAATGAGATTTTAAAAGGGCATGTAATTAACAAACCTAATGGAAAATTCCAAATAAACGTACGAAAAATATTACTAACTATACAAAATACATATCAATATCAACATTAAGCATGCATTAATCTGTCAAATAAACTGTTCGAGACACAGGTTCACAACAAAATATTTATTTCAACAATATTATTTCGCCATATGATTTTAGGTAAAATCATAAGTTTTTATTTATTTCGATACAATTCAGGTTTTATCGTAATTATAATATTTTTATTGATTAATCTTCCAAAGATTTCTTTTGGTTGTTTCAAATAATTTCACAGAATGTTACAAGTAAGGAAAATATACCGATACATGGGATTTTTTTAAATGTTTTATTCAAAAGATTCTTAAAATTGTTAAGTAATCTATTAATCTCACATTAAAACTTTAATTTCCTGGAATCGTCACCAAACGCAGTAATATACAGTATCTCAAGATTAGAGATAGTTATAGGGCTTATATAATTATTTTTTAACAAAAATCCTGCACTTTATGCAAATCATAATAAAAAAAAATGCAAGCCGCTTTGCACAGGAATAGTAAGAACCAAAATAACTAAAATAAGTGATTCAAGGCAAACAAAGTTCCACCTCTAAGGAGGCGAGATAGCGTGACTTGAAAAAAAAGACAATAAAATATAAGCTTATAGGATGCACCGATTTTGACGAGTAATATGTCTATAAAAAAATCGGCTAAGAGCATGTCGGGCCATGTCCAGTGTACCATACTCTAAAAAATCAATAACAAGCAAAAGGGAATACTTTCGCAGCATTTCATACGTCTTTTACTAAGGAGGGAAGACTTTTTACGATATGGCTACTAGAGTACGATTTATTATATATATGTGTGTATATATATATTGTATGTATTTAAGCTTAAAAAATGTGTTTATTTACGATATCACATTAGAAACCTCTAAAATTACATATAATCATTCCTCTTAAAGCACTCTGTCTATTAAAAAACGGCATCAAAATCCGTTGCGTAGTTTTAAAGATTTAAGCATACATAGGGACAGACATACAGCGGGAAGCGACTTTGTTTTATACTATGTAGTGAACTTAAGTGGACTACAAAATCGGCAGTCAAAGTATGTCTCAAGAACGAGAGATACGGCACTGCAGAATATCACCTCGCTCATATTTGGAGCAGCCCAGCTAGGGAAGTACCTTCATCTTAGAGATGATCGTTGCCATAATACCACCACTACTTGCTCTGTAAATTATATGGCTTGTTTTATGTGACGTTTTACTACTATTCAGCCATAAGACGTGACTATAAAACCTATCGTGCTGGCTGGGCAGGTGGTGAGGACGATCACCAGAGCTTCAAAGGTTGCGCCGTGTTAAGAGTAAGGGACCTGCATTTGTATCTAAGTAGCTATTAATACAACGAATGCTCAAATCTTAAAAGGGTCGTTATCACGCTTTTGATTGTTCTGGAGTCCTAATTGTCCATAGGCCACGGTGTCTGTTTATCATCAGATACATGGTATGTTTGTTGTATGTTTGTCATTCTTGTCATGTCAAAAAGGCCATTATATTAACCAAGTAGGTATTTAGGATTCTGAATCTGAATTGATAATGAGTGGCGTGAGTTTCTATTTGAAAAAAGTCTTTGCGGTTACTGCCTCTGCAAGATTTCCCAGGTATTTAGGTTAGTGGACTAAAGGACGCAAAATGTAAAAGGCAATTGAATTAAATAATGCCAATAATGTTATACAAATGTCCTAACAATCACCTTTCTTGATTTCTAGAGTAAGACATTAACGTAACATTGAAATGTGAATAGATACTTAATCAATTTACCTATTCGTATCATCAAAGTGAATCAATTATTTTCTTATATTTTTACTTTATACATAAATACGTTACTTACGCGTCTTCAGTATTTCCGCTGAAATCCATAATATTGTTCAAAGGGCCACTGCTTTTGGTCTTCTCACTTCTAGTTTTGCATCTGCTTTATTTATGATACAAAACTGACACTACCTTGATGTGGATGAAACTTATCTATCTAACAAGTCGAGGACGAAATACCGCAAACATGATAACGAATGTAGTCTTCGTTAGTTTGCCTTCGCGTTATCAGTAATGCATTGTCATTATGCGTTACTTATAAATAAGGTGTCATGCGTGGAAATTATTGATTTTAATTATTTGTGTCTGAAAGTAATGATTAATCAAATAAATTGATCATTTTAAGCACTTATCTTATTTTTAGACACGCCAATCAATATCTGGTAAAAAAACGATTAAATATGGCAATACTTTTTATATGTCAAAACTTTGTTGACACGTCACGTCACGAACTCACGACGTCACGTCAAGTCTAATCGAAACGTCATCACAACCACAACAGAAATTTCACTGAGTTTCCTTCGTGAATTTTATTTATTTTATGAAAAACAATAATAACAACCAGTTAAATGGACGTAAGTAACAGTCGTCACCATAATGTACTATATTGCTAAATCTTTAAAAGCCCTTTCACTTAATAACCTTGTCAATTATAGGAAAGCAATATACCCATCGACATAAACATAGGAAAATTGCAAGACTGGCTGGTCAGCCGTCGGCACGTTAACAAGGAATGGCAGAAGAACATAATAGCCGTCAGAGAAAAAATAAATAATGCCATTCAAGACATGCCGGCTCATCAAGATATAGCTGCACTACTCTCAGGTAGCTACATCAACTATTTCCATTGCCAGAAAATCATAGAGATTTTAAAAGAAACTGAGGCCGATACGAAAAATCTGTTTGGAAGGTATGGTTCTCAGAGAATGAAGGACTGGCAGGATGTGGTCAAGAGTTATGAGAAAGAAAACTTGTATTTGGCGGAGGCAGCACAGATGTTGGTCAGGAATATTAATTATGAGATCCCAAGTTTGAAGAAACAGATTGCTAAGGAGGAGCAATTGCAAGTTGTAAGTGATGAAAATGTTTCATTCAATACATTTTAGTCAGAGCACTGTCAAAGTAACACTTATGTTATGGTGACAAAGTTCAAAATATAGTCATGTTGTCTGTGAGACATATACCACATCAGCTAAAGGTTAAAGTTGCATCCTACATTAACATAATCTTTGCATCCATGACAGTTATGATCATGAACTCACTGGCTTGTGAAAAACTAATATTATTTTTTAATTTTCCAGGAATATGATAAGAAAAATGCGGACCATCTTAAGAATGAGGCATCAATGAAATCAGAATTCTTGGCCCAATGCCGCCAGCTTGGAATCCAGGGAGACAAGATCAAGAGAGAGCTGGTGGAAAGGCTGAAAGAACTCCCTGAGATATATGAAGATGTATGTATTTTTATTTTGTTCAGTTAATATTCCAATGTTAAAACGCTTGTTATGGAGTTCATTTTAAAATTGGGGTATTTCTCTTCTTCTAGGATTGATTGTGTTTGAAATTCTGAGTCGAATACTCCGAATAAGTCCATTATTCTGACAAAATATTAGAATGCCCCATTTATTTGAAATTTACACAAAATATCAATGATTTATACACACAAACCTTCCTTGCGAAACACTTCATCCATTTGAGTTTATTGCATATAGACATGACCTGCATGGCAATGGCATGGCACGGATATCAGTCAGTACAAGAATATTCTTAAGCATATGTCTCCATCTCAGCTTGGTCAAAATGCTTTCATATGGCTGTATGGCCGGTGTTCAGCTCTTCTCCGGTTCAGATCATATTTCTCAACAAAACCTCGTGAAATTTTGTGAGCAAATTTGATAATTACAGGCAATTCTTTTGCCGATTCAGTTTTTGGATATCTTTCAGAATGGCTGAGCTAATAATGCGGGAAAACATTAAAAAAACACTTACTGTCTACAGCTTACTGAGACAATAAGAAAAGCTTTAGAATTGTATTAAAATAAAATAAAAAGCTTTAGCAAACTTAGAATAGCACAATCAAGTTGTGCCTAATATGTTATATGGGATATACATATACCCCCTGTGAATTTGGGGGAGGCCTATGTCCAGCAGTGGATGTCTTTTGGCTGATATGGTCACGCATGGCAATATGTTATATTTAAATGAAATCCTAAAAACTCTATTTCAGATTGGCAACTCACTAAAACCCATCCAACCTGGTATAGACCTGTACTCTGCCTTCACAAAGTACGTCCTTGGGGACAAAGCTCCGGAAGTACTGCCATTGCTCCAGTTTGTTGTGAACCATGGTAATGTGACAGTGTATGAGTGGAGCTACGGTGAGCCTCCGCTGGCTGTGGAGCCAGATCCGGTGCATATTGAGCTGGATGACGAGGACCAGGGTGCTGGTGATAAGGTACATATGTTAGAATTATGTTTCACCATAAATTTAAAGCCAGGTTTACATTACGCACCGCGCAATGTGGACGTGTGCCGCGCGCGCGGTAGCTCGAACATTGCCGCACTTGAAAGTGCCGCGAACCGAGCCGATCTTTGCCGGTTTTTGGCCGCGCAGCAAAGGCCACTATATATAAGGCGCTTCCTAATTTGGAATGCCAATACTATAAGAGATGTTTACTTACATCAAAATAATTTACTTTAAATAGGAATTAATAAAACTATATGATATTTTTGATAACATTTTCCGAACAAAATAATGAAATTCAAATTTTGCCGAAACATAATCATTCTGTGCATTTACCTGACAAGATGGTTATAACTTTTTTTTTTTTTTTTTTTTTTTTTTTTTTTTTCAATGGCTATCGTCACGAAGACATTTTGCCAGCATCACGTCAATTTACTTATTTATATCACGAGATTTGAAAAAAGGAAGAAAATTAAGAGCACCAGATTTCAGGAACACATTAAAATAATAAAAAAGGAAAGAGGGAATACAAAAACAAATTTAGAAGTCATAATTTAAGTTTGTTAATAGATAAAAAATTTGCAAGTAATCTGAAAACAGCAGGATTAGGAATCAAAAGGGATGGCATATGGGTGGGGAATGGGACTTTTTGGTAAATCAGACCGGAGTATAAATGAGCATGATTCAGGAGAGGGCAGCTCAGGAACAGATGGTTCAGGCTACCCTCGTCGAGACCGCATTCGCAAAGGGAGGAGTCTCGAATCCTCAGCCGAGCAAGATGGACAAGAGAGTGGCAGTGACCCAGCCTCATACGAATAATGGAAGAGGTTGCTTTTTTACTTAAATTAATTTTGGAAAACCAGACTTTTCGACCAACATCCGGCTGAATCAAAGCAAATTTTGAACCTTTGCTTTTACTCGACACATGCCACCGAGAATTCCAGGATTTGGACAAGTATTTAATCGGGAGGGATAGGAGGTCATAGCAGCAGTTCTTAAAAGGAGATTTGTCACCACAGGAAACTGCTTCCTTGGCTATGCGATCAGCTGCTTCATTGCCAGTTATACCAGAATGGCTGGGAATCCAAGCGAGGACAATTTCATATCCTCGAAGATAACACTGGTTAATTTTGTCCTTAATCATAAAAACTAAAGGGTTATGGATCTTAGAAGCAAATGGGTTAGATATTAAGGATTCTAAGGCGCTGCGAGAGTCTGAAAAAATTATGGAACGTTTAAGGTAAGCCACCAGGATGTATTCTAAGCATTTAAGAATGCCCAAGCACTCTCCAGTAAAAACAGAAGAATCAGGAGGACATTTTACTTTTTGAAATGCCATATTGAGAGTGGAAGGTGCCGACTCCAACACATCCAACTGGGGATAATTTAGAGGCGTCTGAGTAAAGAGTGTGCCAATTAAACCATTCCTTTCCAAGAATTGCCTGTGAACGTTGCTTAGCGCAGATATCCCCTTTTAAAATATTAAAATCCAAGATGACGCGTGGTTGTAGAATAGTCACGTGATAAGGAAGATTAAACATTGGGAGATTAGGGAAGTGAAAAGTTGGGTCCTTGATAGAATGAAACCTCCGAAGGCTTGTTACTAGGGAGGGAGGGGATTTGTTAGCCCAGTAAGGGGAGCTGCAAAAGAGACAGTCGAGGTCAGTAATTTTAGGAGAAATTGGATGAACTGAGAATTGAAAAGTGCGAAATAGATAGCGGTCTGAAAGGAACTGACGACGTAAATCGAGGGGAGGGTCTAAACATTCAACCCGAAGAGCATTTAATGGGCTTGACTTCATGGCACCAGAAATAATGCGAAGAGCCTTGGACTGTATTCGATCGAGGCTACGAAGACCAGCTTGGTTAGCAGGTTCTAACAAGAACGATCCATAATCCAGGACACTTCTGACTGTCGCGTTATATATTAACTTGAGGGCGAAGGGATGGGCACCCCACCACACTCCCGCTAAACATCTAAGAATATTTAGATTTCGTTCGCATTTGACCTCAACATACTCACAGTGAGCCAGTCCCGTCAGTTTTGAGTCGAGGACCAGACCTAAAAACTTGAAATGGGGTTTAATAGGAATATCATGGCCATTAAGCGCTACACTTATAAAGGGGAGAGCTTTTTTCCTGGAAAAAATAACAATGCTGCTTTTGGAGGGAGACAATTCAAAACCATGTTGGGAAAGCCAATTATTGACAGTTTCTAAAGATAGTTTAATGGACTCGGCCGCACTGGGAATAGAGGAATTGGAAGAATATAATAAAATATCGTCTGCGTATTGTAGAATATTACACTGACCACGGGAAGAGTGCAAATCAGCAGTATAGATATTAAATAATAAAGGGCTAAGGACAGACCCTTGCGGCAAGCCCTTCCAAACAGATCGCGTTGGAGCCACATTCCTATCATTACCCCGAAGGGTGATGTGTCGACCCGAAAGCATTTCAATAATAAGACTACTCAGTCTCACTGGGGCATTGATCAGGCGGAGTTTCTTCAAAAGGATGGGCAATTGAACATTGTCGTATGCAGCCTTAACATCAAGGAACGCAGCGACAACCGATTTCTTATTGGAAAAGGCAATGCGAATGTCTGTCGTTAAAACACACAAGTTGTCCATGGTGCTTCTGCCTTTCCTGAAGCCAAATTGCGAGTTAGAGAGCCAATCATTGCTTTCCACAAACCACTCCATTCTAATTTTAATAAGGTGTTCCATAATTTTCAGTAGAACCGAAGACAGAGCTATCGGACGGTAGGAGCAGGGATTAGTCGGGTCTTTATCTGGTTTCAAAATGGGAATAATTAATTGGGTTTTTCCACTGACGTGGAATAATACCGGACATGAAAATGAAGTTAATAAGTTCTAGGTAGTATGAAAGAAAGTTATCGCAAGCGTTGGAAATGAAAGAATATGGAATACCGTCATGCCCTGGGGTAGAATCTTTAACTTGACTAAGAACCATTTTTAGTTCTACCATAGAGAATGGCTGGTCTAAGGGGTCAAGGGAGACCGGAATGTAATTGGGGATCTCAGTGACATTTGGGGCATACTGAGGGGCGAGTAAGTCCATGAAAGAATCCGCCCATTCCTGGGATGGAGGGTGAGAACGAGAAGTAGTTTTTTTGCATCCCCTAAATTTCCTAATATTGTCCCAAAGGAAACGGGATGGGGTGGAAGGAGAAATGGATGAGCAGAAAGATTTCCAACCCTCTCGCTTCTTTGACTGGAGGAGTAATTTAGTTTCTGCCATACATTTTTTGAGCGCAATGAATTTTGACAGACTGATATTAAAGCGGTATTCGTTTTCACATAACTTCCTCCTCTTTATTGCAGCCGTGCACTGTGGGTCCCACCAGGGCGGAGACGGAATTTTCTTCGGTGGTGGTTTTTTAAGTGGGAAGACAATTTCAGCACACTGGATAATGGTTGTGGCAAAAGCCTCGGCACATTCATTTATGTTTTCAGATGAGATCGGGGGTAATTTGCACACCGATTTATCAAGTTCAGTTTTATATTCATCCCATACAGCATTAAATAGTTGGAATTTGAGAAGAGGAGTGTTACTGATCTGAGATTTGTTCTCCAACATGAGAGGTTGAAGAAGGATAGGGAAATGATCACTGCCGAAAGAGGAGTCAAGTGTCTCCCAAGATAAGAGTGGAGCTAAGTTAGGAGAGCACAGCGAGAGATCAACGACACTAACCAGTTCCCGAGGGCGAGTTCGTCTGGTGGGTGAGCCAGTGTTAAGAACACATAAGTTGACGGAGTCAAGTACTTCCAAGAGATTATTTCCTTGGATATCCGACTTACCACTGCCCCACACACGGTGATGGCAGTTAAAGTCCCCTAAAACTAGGAGAGGGGGTGGAAGAGACTGAATAATAGCAGATAACTGAGTTAGAGTTGATTTAGTAGGGCGAGCGATATAGACAGATGCGAAAGTACAATTTTCCAATCGAGCTGCCACAATGTCAAAATCATTCGAAGGAGGGATATTGATAGGGTTAAATGAAAGCGAATTTTTAAAAAATAAGGCACAACCAGCGAAGCCGTCAGGCCTATCCGTACGAAGACATGAGAATCCAGGAATATTGAAATTTTGGTTAGGTTTGAGCCAAATTTCAGAGATGGTGAGAACTGAAAGATTGTATTTATTTACAAGATATATTAGATCAGACTTTTTATTGCTTATGCTTCTACAATTCCATTGTAGGGTTATTTGGGCCATGGTTTAATAAATCGATGAAAGAAGAGAGAATAGGGGCAACGTGGGACATCAGGTTCACTTCAGAGTGAGAAGGGGCAAATACTTGCGAGAGAGCAGAGAGTAGTTTGATGAGGATGGACAAGGAATTTTCACGCGAAGTCACTGAATGAGGGTTGTTCAGTGCGGTGCCATTACCTGTTTCGGGGGGAATATCATTAACGAGGGACATATGAGCTTTTCTATCGTATCCGCTCCGTGGTGGTGGCGGAGAACGGGGTCTGGAAAAGGTAGTTTTTTTATATGAGCGGTTCAGAGCGCGAGCAGAAGTGGAGGCAGCTACGTTTGCGAACGATTTTCCTAAGATTGGATGGAGCTTTTCTGCTTCTGTATATGAGATGTTTCCCTCGGCCATTGAAGTTTTAATATTCGTTTGACGGAGAAACTCGGGGCAGGTCTTGCTTGTAGCTAAATGACTTGATTCTCCTTTGCAGTTGACGCACTTAAGGGCCTCGTCGTCACAAGAGTCCCCGGTGTGGTCCCCACCACAGCGATAGCAACGGGGATTTGACCTGCACTTATCTTTAGTATGGCCAAACCGACAGCAGCGGAAGCACTGGGTAGTAGGAAACGTATATAATTCAACTTTCAGCGAGTTGAAACAGGCAAATATCCTTTGAGGTAGGACCTGTCCGTCGAAAGTTAATACGACTGTCTCTGACGGAACCCATTTATAAGAGCCATCTTGGTAATTTGTTTTTTTAAAATTCAGTCGACGCGACTTCACTACCCGTCCACATCCCATCGGGACTTTTACAAGGTTAATTATGTCTTCAGGAGACCATTCCGTGGGAAGACCTTTAACGATACCCACCCTAGTCACGTTGAAGGATGGGATGAACGCCTTAAATTTTTTGTTAGCGAGGATCGGGGACAATAAAAAATCATTGGCGTCCTGATATGAGTGGAAGTTTACCATCACTCTATTGCGGCCTATACCTTTTACTGAACCATCAATTATATTTGGGAATTCTCTTATGTGGCTGTGTAGAAATTGACCGAAAGTAACCGGATGTAGGGTGGCCCCAGGAGATACGCTGTCATATTGGACGTGGACGGTAAATGGTCCAGGATCACTTTGTTCATATCGGGATCTCTCAGTGGTTGTCATCGAGGAAGACAATGGAGGAGTTGAGACAGCCGTAGTTGGAGGAGATGTTTGTAAGTGCACCGGAGGGGTCGACTGGCTCACTGCATCCTGCGTCATTGAGGCCTGACCAAGTGCCAGCGCCGAATCTTGGGTGTCTGTCATCACGTTAGGCTGAGGCAAACGGGACCGGGAGTTAGAGCGCGAACGGGATTTCGTAATTACACTACTTAAGATCGGAATACCGGATTGAGTCTTCGAACGGTCTTGGCGAAGTTTTCGGGCGGCAAAATCACGGGATCCGGAGTCTCGAATCGAGATGAAGGCGCCAGGAGAAGGAGGGGAATGGAGGGTCAGATTATCCGACCCTCCCAGGTCCCCAGGGGACCTGTCCCCCATATGATACAAGGCTAGGTATAATTTACAAAAACTAATCCAGAGAATAAATAAAAATAAACCTTATTGGAAAAGTAATCACTGCTCTGGTTCGCTCTGTAGAAAAATTAAATTATATTAATTTTAAAAAACCGCGATTGACGTTCCGCTGACGTTCGTTTTTTTTTCTCTCTTCCTGGTTATAACTTTCTGTCAAGTGTGCTACACATTGGATGCTAGTTGAAGTGGCCAGTTAAGTGACAGTAAAGAGGTTTCAACGATAATCAAAAAAGTCTTAATCATTGAATACTGATTATCCCATTAACCAGCGTGTTATTACGTGGCACTGTTGTTTTCCTAATTTTCTCCAAAAATCTAACGTAAACTTTAAATTAGTTTTATACTTAATCTACTTCTAAGGTCGAGTACAATCAGCTCTGAAAGTATTGGCGTCTAATTTGGAAGCACCTTATATTGTAAGTATTTAGGCAGAGCAGAGGCTATAGGGGAGGTACAGTGCAGATGTCTAGCGATTGTTTTCTTAGAAGTGGTACCTTATAGCTATAATAACACATACCACGCACTTCTTTCTAGTCTTACAATCTTTACTTTCAATCCTAAATAACCCTACAGTTTAGGTTACTTCTTGCCAGTGGCGGATTAACACATTTGTCAAGTTTATTTCACTACTTCTGACGGTCATTTGTTTCATTATTATTATTTGGTTTCAGATCGATTTCGGCGACAGTGGCGAGATAGATTTCGGGTCTGTGGACGCGCCGGCTGAGGTAGACTTCGGGGATGGAGACACGGCTGAGATCGATTGGGGGAACATCGACAGTGCGCCGGCTGTTGACTTGGTGAGTTTCCTCCCAGTGTTAGATGACGTAGCTCATGTGACATCATTTCTCTGCAATTTCTTACTTTCTAAATTTGTATATTCACTTGTTATTAGATTAGCAACCAATTTTAAAATGAGCGCCCGTCTTCACATATACATTTGTCATAACATAACATAAACGAAATGTCTTTTTATTCTAGTTCATTATTGTTGACAGGATCTATCAGCAGAGCTGGCGACAGTGGGCCTGGAGGAGTCTGGTATAGTGGTGGAGGCGGCGGGAGTGGCAGGGGGCACGGCCAGAGGACGAGACGCGCTCACTCTACTAGACAACCCGACCACTAGGAGTCAGATCATCGACCAACTAGTCGAGGTACTGTGCCCACTAGATCAGGGGGTCTACTTCGAAATTCTAAATACGAACTTCGTATGGTGCTCCTTTCACTCTCCTGTCATATACACTATATGAGTGAATGGGACGGCACCATACGAAGTTAGGATTTTGAATTTCGGAGTAGACCACCAGCGCATTCATCCAATGTTGCCAAGTGGTTACGTAATAGGCACTAAGGTTGGTCCGAAAATAGAAATTGTTAGTGTTGAGAGATATAAATACCTAAGCATTTTAAGCTTTTTCACATTAGTCCTTGTTTTCACATTTCCTAATATTCATATAAATAGAAATATAAATAATCTTACTCACTTTAGTAAATTTGGTGTTAGTATGTGCCGGGTATACCTCGTGTGGTGCCGGGTTAGAATAACCCCTTTCTTCCCTTGGGTGTCGTAAGAGTAGACTTTGGGAACCAGGTTGAAGTGTGTTGTGGGCAATGGGCTAGCAATCTGTCACTGCAATATCATATTTTCTCCATCTATAAACCTGCAATAGCTAAAAGTGGCACTGAAAAGTAATTTTTATGTGCTCTGCCTATTTTAATTTTCGCAGTTGGAATCCTTCTTAAAAATGCGACTATACGAGACTAGCACAGACACATCGCAGTCTTTCTCCCTCATCCAGCAGCTGCCGACGGAGAGCGCGGCCGCGCTGGCCGGCATGCTGGCCGGCGCGCAGGCCAGCGCGGCCCGCCTCGCTGCCACCAACCATCTGCACAATGTGAAGCACTCACCCAGGTATGTACAGCCGCACTCTTTAATCTGGAACACATTTCGAAATAATTTATACAAAAAAAACCGACTCCAATTTTGTACTTCGCTATGCCACAATTTGTGGTTTCCGTCAGCTAATGCTTGGTTACCTACAGAAAATACTGAAATCGGCATAGGAGTGCCTATCCAATTCGAGGAGTTCCCTCGATTCCTCCTAGATCCCATCTCATCAGACCTTCATCAAATTTATATCGGACTATCTTGGGGACCTGCTTTGAAACAAAAAGAATTATCAAAATCGGCCAACGTGGTCAAGAGTTATCGGGGAACATATTATAGATAGCGTCCTGCACGGGTAATCTATCGCGAAAATATGTTTTCTACTGTAGCATTGTTATTTAAATTATTTTGTAGTAGCTGACACTGTAATTTTATATTTAACTATACAATGTATATTATTATTATTATTTTATTTTAGACAGCCAGCTGTCGCTGATACGTCTAAATCAGAGTTCACTTAGCACACGTTCACACTACTTATTTTATAGATTGTCAAGTTTGTTTTTAAACTGGTTAACACTTCTGGCGTTCACTACTTCTGAGGGTAATTTGTTCCATGCCTTTACTATTCGATATTGTTTTGAAAAAATGACACCTCGCCGAGTTTCTTACGCCGGTTCTTCTCGTGGCAGAGGTATATTTTTCCGAACCGGTGGTAGTTTATTGACGTTCATAGGTGCATGTAATATGCCTAATTTGAAGAATAAACTACTTTTACTTTTTAACATACATACATAAAAAAAGCAAATATGCAGACGAATTGAGAACCTCCTTCCTTCTATTGAAGTCTTAAGAATTACTATAAAGTAAAAGTAAAAAAAAAGTAAAAGTTATCTATTCTTCAATTTAGGCATATTATATGGACCTATGAATGTCAGTAATCTACTACCGGTTCGGAAAACAATACCTCTGCCTCGAGAACCGGCGTAACTAACTCGGCGAAGTGTAATTTTTTCAAAACAATACATCGTATAGCTCAATATAAAATTACAGTCAGGTACTAAAATTATAATGGTACAGTAGAAAACGTATTTTTACGATTCGTTACCCGTTTGACGGGTCTGTCAACCTTAAGGGGTGCCCAAATTAAAGCTATAGCTTACCTATTCGGTCCCTTGTCCTAATTTTTGCATTGAAATGTTCTAATTGTGTAGTAATTAAAACGTAATTCGGTCGTCTATGTTTGCCTATGAACACGATAAACACATATCTCCAAATTGGAAACTGGTTTTTTTATCCAATACATAGTATTCAATATATGTATTTAGCATTGGTTTAGTATATTCAGGTGCAACTAAATATTTTAGTTAAAATAATCATGAACTGGTATTCAAATTTTCACTACTGCCGAAAGTGTACAGTAGTACACCTCTTTTATTTTACTAACGTATTTCTTGGTTATAAAAGTGTTAATAATACATGTATCCTACCGACCGCGCCAATAACAACCATCTCGTACTTACGTTCCACATTTACAACTTACCCTTCACAGATACGTGGACATGCTGACCGAGCAGCTAAAGCAGAAGTTAGTGGTGTGCGAGAAGCTGGCGGGGCTCGCGGCGCGCGCGACGCAGCAGCGCGCGGCGGCGACGGCGCGCGCGCACGCGCTGCGCCCGGAGGTGGACTCGCTGCTCGCGCGCACGAGGACTCTACAGGCACAGGTACAGTACACACCTACTCGCCGTCCGTTAAGGCGCAGGGTAGGGCAAGCCATTCTCCATACAAAGGTTGTGCAAGATTTTTGCGTTAATTTTGGCACTACAACATTTAATTTTATTTTTTGTTGGTGCATATTGGATATACGCAGAACCTGATGTTGAAATTTTGCATTATTAAAAAAAAATTAAATTAAAAAACAAAAACATCAAAACATAGCTAACAAAAAATAAGCATATGCACCAAAAATAGTAACTGGAGTGCAAACACAATCGAAGAAAAACTTGTACAAAGTTTGTATGGAAAGAGCTTGCCCACCCCTTCGCCTTAACTCTTACAATCATATTCGGATTTTAGAAAGATACTTCGGTATCGGCGGCAACACGTGATACTGCTGTTCTTCTTTCTTATTATATAGTCTCAAAACTTTTAAAACTTACCGCAAAATGTTAAGGAGAACCATTGTCTCAATGTAAAATAAGCCGTAATATTGTTACGAGCGTGGGGTATGGGACTATAAATTTATTCAGCGACTTAGATACACTGGTAAACTGTGTCTCCGCGTACTAATAATGACTCAATTGACACTCAGAATTCCACTGAGTCTGCGCCTATTAGTACGTGACACAGCTCATAACTCCACAGATACTTTGATACTTTCTCTTAACTCCACTATTATTCCACTTAAACAACTCACTTCCATACGAGTATTCTCTTCGATATCCTCTCCAATCCTTCACTTGCCTATTTCACACTGAACTGCCTTGTACCGGGGACGTGGATCGGTCAGCATAGGAAAGTCTGAAACTATAAGACATACGAAGATCTGTTCTTAGGAACCATGTCATCGTATCATTTAAAAAAAAACTTGCACTCAGCTCGAGAATCGAATCCGGGCGTTTTGATAAATAAAACTAACATTATTTATATTTAGATATATCCAGTAAATGTTACTATGAAACATGATGTCTATACTAAATTAAAATGGGGGACAATCATACATAAATCGACCTAGTCCCAAACTAAGCAAGGCCTCTACTATGGGTATTAGACGACGACATACATACTTATATAGATAAATACATACTTAAATACATACTTATAGAAAACATCCCAGGCCCAAGAACAAATATCCGTGCTAAATGCACAAATAACGCCCTGGCCGGGATTCAAACCCGGGACCTCTAGCACCTGAGACAGTGTCACGGCCGGCGTATTATTAAACAATGCCTATTATTAAACTACATAGTTATTATTAATATAAAATATTTTTCAGATCGAGGCCGACATTTCTAAGAAATACAAAGGGCGGCCCGTGAACATCATAGGCGGCGTCAAATTCTTATGAGGCAAGAGTACAAAATGATCCTGTTTTCCAATGTTGACGTCTGTATTGAATATATGGCAAAGTTTATTTACAGTTTGATTGTTTCATTTATCAATATTTGCTTACGATACTCCCCTTAGGTCGCATGGTCCGATTGACTAGTCCGATCAATCGGAATATCAATTAATATGAAATTATATTGGCTATGTGTGAAGTAGGTGGTGGGGGTAAGCTAGGCGATCGTAGCGCACACCATGGCAGAAATGTGTACTTACCGGGGACCACTGTCAAATTTACTTTCACGTTTTCTATTGGTTTCTTAACGGTTTCCTACGATTCGTTTCGTTTGTATGTATTTATTTATTCTCTTATTTATTTCAGTAAAATTTCCAATACGGGGTCTTTCTCGTTTACTAAAGTAAATAAAATATTCATGTGTCATTATTTGACATCTCTGAGTTTTGACATTGTCTCGGGACCTTTGACGTTTGACGTTTCAGACGTGCACATAGCCAATAGAGGTAATGCATAATTTAGGGGGTAATCTCCTGAATACGGTATTTGTCCAATCAACAACTTTTTACAATACGTCAAAACGCTCGGTTAGTAGTTATGAAGTTTGTAGGCAAATGTGCCCAATGACGTCACAATTCACTTTGGTCAAAGTGTCCTTTTTTCGTGTGTGTATTTAAAAATTTTAGAAATAGCATAAATAAGCTGAAGAGTTTCGTATGATTTGTTTATGGGTAACGTAAAAAATATATTTTACAGTACATATGGTGCTACTTTACTAAACTTCGAAACTTTAATGAGCCATATGTACTGTAAAATGTTGTACGATATACGTGCGAATAGGTAATTCGCAACTCGTGTCGATTTAAAACACTCCTTTCGGTCGTGTTTTAATTTATCACCACTCGTTGCGTCCTGTTCTCTGCACTTGTATCATAATGTACTATTTTAGTGTTGTCAAATACCCTATTACTGATCAGATTTCAAAAAACGACATGGACGTTTTGGGATGGACATTGGACATAGGTATTTTTCCTCCGACTCTGCTTGTTCATTGCACTATAGTTGCGGAGCGAGCTAAGTAGTTACTATATAGCTACTATATATAAATAAATAGCGGTAGTCCTACACGCCAACGCTTCTTTTTTCACGAATCAAATTATTTTGTGTGTAAGCAAAAGACCCGAAAAGTGGACCCATTGTAAGATAAATGCTAGGAGGTTGATAATGACTAGAGAAGATAAGTATCAAAGCTAGCCCCCCAAAGGCCTATTAACCTTGCGGTACCCGCTGGCTCCCCAGGGAGCCACTAATAAATACTGAAATTACACTGAATTACAAGTAAGTTTCAAAACCCGAAGGCTCTCTAGTTGGTATGTACTCGAGGGGTACGATTCTCCTCTTGAATCGAATCTATCTTTCCAAAATGGAACAGAATTACATTTGTTTGTTTCTTTATATTTCAAAATAAAATAAACTACTCTATTTCGTATTACAGTTAATTCAAATTCTACTGTCAATTTTTCTTGTATGGTGGGCGGTTAGAGGACATGACATGGTGTAATACCGTATTTCACATATACAAGGTGGGCCTTGTAACTGGAGCCAATATTTAAAAGGACGCTTCCTTAGGGCATCTGCAGTAACACCTGGAGTACAATTATTGTTCAAAAATTTTCGTTTCAGAGAAATTTTGATCTAAAGTTATGACCTCCGAGTAATGGATCTTGAAACCACGAGATTATAGCACATCAGTCAATGCAGTGTTTGAGGTAGTATCAAGTTATGAGTTATAATCGTTTTTGCATTTTGTTTTCAAGGATATTTTTGGTATTTTAATTTATATATTTTTTAATTTTATTGACTTTTTAAAATAAATTGACATTAAATGTCACTTCAGAAAAGTAATAAAATACACGTAAGCCATCATTTAAGAAACAAAGCCCTGCTGCGTTGCGTTGGGCCACACTGCTGCGTTGCGTTGCGTTTATGAATAGAATCAGGATGACAACATCGTGGAATTCTATTCATAAACGCAACGCAACACAACGCAACACAACGCAGCAGTGTGGCCCGGCTCTTAGTAAGCAGTTTGTAAGTAAATGTGCCTAATGACGTCATTATTTTCTATGGTCAAACTGCGTCCTTTTATTCATGTTTATGTATTTAAAGATCTTTGTAATTGCTGAAATAAACTGAAGATTGATTTTTTATGAGTATTTTCGTAATATTACGATAATACTTACGGTATTTTGGGTACAACACTAACATAATACGTAACGTATTTTTTTAGTGTTGAACCTAAAATACCGTAAGTACCTAAGCAAAGTTTCATATATCGCTGGTGACGAAGCCACCATGTTACACGCATGTTATACGCTGACATATCCTGAAAACAGTTAGAAAAGAAAATTTGAATCGTATTTGCGTAATTTGGGATCCAAATTGGGTCATAAAAGACTAAATGCCATCCAGGTCATGCGATGACTCGTTTCGTCAGCGCATTTTGCGAGTGTGACGCACTTGTAATATTTTTAATGAGATTGATTGTGTTGTTGCATAATGAGATTAGATTAGAATTAACGAGGCTCTTTACACGATTAATATTACCTATCACAATACTTGGATGTCAAATTTATCGCGGTTTTCAAAATTCTATTGATCTTGCGCGTGAATACGTTTCGTGATATGAGTGTATAGCGTGGTAATAATCACCGTGTGAAAGGCCCCAATATCACATTTTTAGGGTTCCGTACTCAAAGGGTAAAACGGGACCCTATTACTAAGACTCCGCTGTCCGTCCGTCTGTCTGTCTGTCTTTATGTCCGTCTGTCTGTCACCAGGCTGTATCTCTTGAACCGTGATAGTAAGACAGTTGAAATTTTCACAGATGATGTATTTCTGTTGCCACTATAACAAAAACTACTAAAAAACAAAATAAATATTTAAGGTAGCTCCCATACAAAAAAAACGATTAAAAAGTTGCTCGTTGTGTTCATCAGGCGCTGGGTCTTAGGTAGGTATTCCACTCATCCAATATCTTTGTCCAATATACATTTGATCAAAGAAATTGGATGATTTCATCCAACTTGGATGGGACCCCGACATTTGATCAAAGATTCTGATGACAGTTAAAGCAATATAGATACGCATGAAAAAAAAAACTTGGACAAAGATATTGGATGAGTGGAATGGGCCTACGTCAAAGAACTTTGATCCAAGATTTGACAAAGATATTGGATGAGTAGTATACCACCCCGTATTAAACTCATCCAATATCTTTGTCCAATATGTTTGATCAAAGAAATTGGATGATTTCATCAAACTTGGATGGGACTCCGACATTTGATCAAAGATGCCGATGACAGTTAAATCAATATGGCTACGCATGAAAAAAAAATTAGACAAAGATATTGGATGAGTGGAATGGGCCTACGTCAAAGAACTTTGATCAAAGATTTGACAAAGAAATTGGACAAAGATATTGGACGAGTGGAATACCACCCTTATAATGTATGGGAAAACTAAAATCCAACTCGCACTTGACCAAAATTCTACTTGATATTATGTAACGTTCTTATTACTGATAAAATCACTAAAAATATTATTATTTAAATTAAATTAAAAAGGTAAATAATACCTTTTTAGAGAAATCTCCCAGTGCCTCACAGATACCTCAGGTGACCAGAGGGCTGGCAGCTACTTCGGCTAGAGATTATGCCAGGCCATCCAAAGGGGTAAAGCTGCCAGTCTTCTGGGCACCATAGCTCACGAAGGGGACTTGGGGACCATTTTTTATTTATAAGTTTATTTTTAAGTTTACTTATAGGTTAATTTTAAGTTTTGTTTTTGTTACTAGTTATATGTTATTGTTTCTAGAATATATTTCCTGTGTATCCGGTAAAATAAAAGTAAAATTAATTAAAAAGGTTAATATGATGAACTGTCTAATGTTGTACGGAACCCTTCGCGCGCGAGTCCGACTCGCACTTGGCCGGTTTTTTCTTGTTGGAAATGTCAGGCCCAATTTTTTTATACTACGACGGTAGCTAACAAGCTTACGGCCTGCCTGATGGTAAGCAGACGCAGCTGCGCCTCTAGAAGAATCACAAGCGCATTGCCGACCCTTTCTTAACCTAATAAGGACAGTTACAGTTACAACCTGGACAGTTAGAGACATATGCAGGTCTCTCATTCTCAACACACGGTTTCCTCGGGGGCTACACACAACACCACATACAGCCTAACTAGCGAATAAGTTGTCGGCCTGTTTAGCCTAGTTGGTAGTGACACTGCCTCCGAAGCTGCAGGTCCCGGGTTCAAATCCCGGTAAGGGCCATTATGTTCTTAGACTTGGATGTTTTCCATGTATTTAAGTATATATCTATTCAATATATCGTCTAGTAATAGATAATACAAGCCTTATTGAGCTTACTATGGGACTAGTCCGATTTTTGTAAAAAAAATCCTATGATAATACCTCTCTCCTCCAAGGTGGTGGTACGTCCCCAGTTGGGCTGCTCCAAAGATGAGCGAGAAGGCGTTTCGCTGTGCCATACCTCCTTCGCAGTGAAGTGGCATACTCAGTACGAGCACTTTGGAGTTAGTAGACTCCAAGACTCCACATATTCCTAGGACGTATTTACCTTCATAGTTCATAGTGTACTTGAGAAATTGCCTCATATTGCACTTAACACACTGTCGCGTATTTACTCGGCCGGGTGTCAGTTTGCATAGCTTGTTTACTTGCAGAATTGGCCTCACATTCTGTTTTGTAATTGCAATGGGCACGATTTGACAGTCAAGATCATTGCGTTGATTTGACCCTGAATAGTTGAGAACTGATGGAACGGAAGGAATGGAACCAGAAGATGCTTCGTGAGCGAACCCATTACTACTTGTTTTTAAAGCCATGTCGGTGGGAAACAAGCGTACGGCGCGCCTGATGGTAAGCGGTCACCGCAGCCTATGCAGGACGCTTCTATAGTCAGCCTATCGACACTTTAAATATTTATACACTCCTTTCTTGAAGAATCCCATACTGTAGTCCCTCGGGAAAACCTCGGCAGGGAGGCAGCTCATTCCACAACCGGAGCGTCCGAGGGAGGAAATTCCTCTGACACCGTACGGTACGCGACCATTCAGGTTCTAAGGTGTGAGGATGAATGCCCTGCCGACGGCGAGCGGTGCGATGGTAGATAGTAGATAGCGGCTGTGGGCATCATATCGAACAGTTCTTCGGAGCACAACAAGATACAAGCGATAAAACACGCACACAAGGAGACAAAGTTTCTCGTGAGTTTGGGATCGTCCGTGATTCGCACAGAACAAGCCAATAAGTTCGTATTAGGAAATATAAAACACAAACCTACACAAGCCTGTAAAAATAAGTGATATTAACGACACCTAAGTGTAATATTTTTGTTTTGTTTTAAATCAAACCTGAGAGAAAAATTATGACTAATGATTCCGGGTCGGTAACCCAGTACAGACAGAATCAAAGAGAATCAAGTTCCTTTAAATCTTTAACATTGTTGGGGCTACACTGAACAAATTTTATAAAGAAAACTCCAGTGAGTAGGTATCACATATTATTTTTAGGGTTCCGTAGGTACTAACAAGGTAAACAAGGAACCCTTATGGTGCCGCACTGTCTGCCTGTCTGTCTGTCACATTGTTAATATCTCAAGAATATAGATTTGAAATTCCGAATAGTTATAAACAAAAGCTAACGCGGGCGCATTAAACATGTGAGCTTGTGATTCTTCTGGAGTCCCCACCACCACCACTATATCAGCCCTAGGACGTCCACTGCTGGACATAGGCCTCCCCCAATTTCATGGGGGGTAAATGCCACGCTTGGCATGCGGGTTGGCGATCGCAGTATCTCCACCGCACTCAAGGAATGCTGCTGCCCATTCCCCGGTGGTCTTGGTCGTAGTTTTAGGAAATACCCGGGTTCTGGAGTCCCAAGCGTAGAAAAATATAATTGTATATCTATCTAGATTAAGTATATTTGTTATCAGCAAAATACATTTCTAAACTAGATAAGTTGGTAATTTAATCCCCTTTTGCAAATTTTTTTTCTTTATCGCGCTGTTAAGATTATTCCTGAACTAATGGGGTTGGGACGGGTACCTACATCATGATCGTTTTACAGAACCTTCATGTGTGCAAGTCCGACTCGCACTTCGCATTTTTTATTATAGGACCACGAATCCGATAAAAAGCAGCGGCGGCGACATTTTGAATTACAACTTTTTGTTCTGAACAACAAGTTTTCACAGTTAGGGTGGGTTGCACCGAATTACGATCTCAGACTGATCGACGTTAAATATGGCGCCGGCAGCTGTTGTCCCATAGAAACTTGTCAAACTTTCCATACATTGAAATTTTAACGAACACAGCTTACTATTACAGACGGTTTGGTGCAACCCAGCGATAGTCTCGTAGAAAAAGTTCGCCACTATGATCTCTCTGACGTAGGCCCTAAAATTTTGACAGTGACAAAAAATCCAGCCTCTTTAAGGGTCTCCCCACATCTATCGACGCGGAATCGGCAAAAGCCGATAGAAAAAAGCTTTATGTCCACGCTATTAGAGCTACAAGGCATGGTTCGGTTTGGCCGACTCCGGTCGACGCGTCCACGTAATTTACGCCCTTATTGCGTTGACATAAAGCTTTTTTAGGGTTCCGTAGTCAACTAGGAACCCTTATAGTTTCGCCATGTCCGTCTGTCTGTCTGTCTGTCTGTCCGAGGCTTTGCTCTGTGACTGTTAGTGCTAGAATGCTGCAATTTGGCATGGATATAGAAATCAATAAAACTAATAGTCGTAAAATAAAATCTAAAAAAAGAGAATTTTTAAGGGTGCCTCCCTTACACGTAAAGTGGGGATGCAATTTTCCTCTAACTTTTGAACTATGGGTCCAAAAAATATGAAAAAAAACTCATGAAAGTAAAGCTTCATAAAGACTTTCAATGAAAACTATAGCGGACATGATCAGTTGAGCTGTTTTTGAGTTATCGTAAAAAGTCTTTCCTTCTTAGTAAAAGACGTATGAAACGTTGCGAAGGTATTCCCTTTTTAACCGACTTCAAAATTTCAAAAGAGGAGGTTATCAATTCGGTTGTATGTTTTTTTTTTTTTTTTTTTTTTTTTTTTTTTAAATGTTTGTTAGTCCATAACTCCGTCATTTCTTAACCGATTTGGAAAATTCTTTTTTTGATTGTAAGTATATATATCCAAGTTGGTCCCGTTTTTGTCAAAACGCAGTTCTGATGATGGGATCCATGAGAAATTGAGGGAACTACTCAAATCTTCAAGGCAAACATATAGTAATTTTTGTGTTTTTATCAACAAGTCAAGCATTTTCATCCAAAAATGTGACATTGGATGAAGTGGAACTGCTGATGATGATCAGAACAGAACTCTTCAACGACGAAAAGTTCACGTATGGCGATTTGTCCTCCTAGCTGTGTTTGTTATGCAATTTCTATTTTCACCATTAATTTTTGTCATGCTTGATTTCTGATGACGGGATCCATGAGGAATTGAGGGAACTTCTCAAATCTTAAAGGCAAACATATAGTGATTTTAGTGTTTTTTATCAACAAATCGAGCATTATCATACAAAAATGTGACATTTGATGAAGTGGAACTGCTGATGATGATCAGAACAGAACTCTTCAACGACGAAAAGTTCACGTTTGGTGATTTGTCCTCCTAGCTGTGTTTGTTAAGCAAGTTCTATTTTCACGATTGATTTTTGTCATGCTCGAGTTCTGATGATGGGATCCATTAGGAATCGAGGGAACTCCTCAAATGTGAAAGGCACACAAATAGTGATTTTAGTATTTTCATGAACTAATCAAGCATTTTCATTCATAAAAGTGACATTTGATGAAGTGGACCTGCTGATGATGATCAGAACGGAACTCTTCAACGACGCGTAGTTCACGTTTGGCGATTTGTTCTCTTCGTTTTGTTTGTCAAGCAAACAAGGTTGTTCCATGATTCCATGAGGAATTGAGGGTACTTAGTCTTCTACCATTATAAACATACTTATAGCCATTTTTTATTGTATTGTATGGAATCTAAGAGTGCACCATCTAAGTATAATAATCTTTTTCGAAGTCGGTTTTTTTTTCTTAAAAAATATTTTTTAAGTAAGTTCATTACGCAACTTCTTGACTTGGCGGGGCGGGTGCGATATTTGATAGGTATTTTGTTCTTTGACGTAAGTTTACTGGTGTGATATTTCCTCACTTGACGAAATGGGGCACGCGCAGAGTTGGGGCAGTACTGCATTGATATCGTTTGACACTGACAGCTGACAGTTTTCTCATATCGTACCGCCTCCGCATCGACAAGTCAGGAAGGCGCCTTAGGCAACTACGGAACCCTACTCTGAGCATGGCCCGCCATGCTCTTAGCCGATTTCTATCGGCTATTGCCGATTTCGAGTCGCTATGTTTGGTCCTATAGGACCTACAAGCCAAGCATAGCGACTCATTTTTGTCTTGTGACCAGGGAACCCTTAAAAGCCTCGAGCATCGTACGTTAACGTGCAAGTTTCTGGTTTCTGCGAGAGCAGCTCGATTCGTGCTAAGTGACTAGTAACAGTAGTAGGACAGATAATTGCCAGTTATTACTGTGACAACTTGACAAGTCGCTGTCGCTAATTGAGGTAGCTTTCATTAGTCACGCTGCGACGAGAGCCTTGCTAGCTATTCATAGCTCTTGTACTTGAACAATCAGGAAGAAAGACTTCAAAATATTTGGTGAATTTGGGTCGTAGGTACCAAGGTGTATGTTGGTATTTGAAATACATTAGAAGATTTTCTTCATTTTCTCAAGGATCTCTAAACAGATTTTGATTAAAAGTATTAGGAAACGCTTCTGCGATAACAACGTAGGTACTGTAGAACCTCGTTTGTACTGCCGACGTTGCTCCCTGGCAAATGACATTGCATCCGGATTTCCGATCCCTATAATTATGTATCTCATAATTATAGGGTTCGGAAATCCGGATGAACTGTCGGTCGCTTTGAATCCCTCACTACGCTCAGAATTCCATGTTAGAATCCCTCCTTACTCTCGGGATTCTATTCTGGAATGTTTCGTTCAGGATTCAACATGCTACACGGGAGGGAGGATTCAAAGCGCCCGAGTAAGAAATATTTTTGCTACCGTGTAATACACTCTTCACTTCTCCTACGAAAAATCAATAAGGCATGATTCACAGGAGACCGTTCCGTGTACGGGCCGGCCCGTTTTCTTCTAGAGAAATACGCCGCCCGTTGCGTTTGCTGTCATAGAAAACCGGCCGGCCCGGACACGGAACGTTCTACTGTGAATCATCCTTAAGACTGTGCAGTACGTTCGGTTCTCCATACAAACGTATTTATGCTTTCATTTTAAAACGCCAGGCTAGAATAACATGAAACTTTGTATACACAATGGGATCTGGCATATCTAGGTCGGACCATAGTTTCTGTTGTTTGAAATTATAATGGAGTAAAAATACAGCGATTATTAAGGTTTTCAAACAAGCCGTAAAAAACTCAAAAAGCCGCTGTATTTTTTTTCTTTTACAATTTCTAGCAACAGAAACTATGGTCCGACCTAGATATGCCGGATCCCATTGTGTATACAAATTTTCATGTTATTCTAGCATGGCGTTTTAAAATGAGAGGGTAAATACGTGTGTATGGAGAACCGAGCCAGACCGAGCGTACTGCGCCCTCTTAAGTAAGTAGGTAAGTAAAAGACCACCAAGAAAAAAAGCTGAACAGTTGCTACAGGCCTAACGCATAATTGAGTCTGTTCCTGAGAGCGGTATGGGAGGGGTGTGTTTACGGATCGTCAAACGACGCGTAACTTCAGTCGGGCGTTAGTCTCGTCAGCTCTCCCGTACGGCTCCCATACCTCAGGAACAGTCTCAGTTAAGCGTTAGACCTGTACTTTTCGTTAATTATTATATATTATTGGCCAAACTTTGCTTCAATTTGCTCATCGAACTACATTGAATGATTTACAGATAAATTAAATAATATTGCGTGAAAATTACTTTAAATATAGTTAATGGTAATACTTAAATATCCAGTTATATTTGCACGGTTTGTTTATTTGAAAATTATGTAAATTTTGAAATACTACTCAAAATACGACGAAAGAAAACGATAAAAATAAAATTGAGTTCGCTTTCATACAACTGACCAACAATATCGCTGTAAAAGTGTAGGTAAGTATTACAAAATTTACAAATATGCATCCGCGATCATTTCTTCTGTACGCAAGTTTGTTTTGGAAACACGTACCTACATAATATGAATGACGTCATGAAGACAGAAACCACCAGACTTGCATACCTACTCGCCTGTATCAAATTCTAACGACACCGATGGAAATAATAAACGAAAATAGGGAAGTAGTAGAAAATAGTATATAATTACTTTATCTACTAGTTAGTATTGTTCAAGTATATAGGGACGGCCCTTAGTCTGGGATGCCACATGCGTGGACACCCTAGCGCCGTCCCACTTGGGCACGACGTCATTTGAGGGCCGGTGGAGCGGCCGCTGTGGCTGAGGCAGCAAAGCGCCGCAAATACGTTTCTCTTGGCGAAAGCTACATATTTGTGACGTTTGCGGTGGAGACTCTGGGTCCTTGGGGACCGGATGCAATTAAACTTTTTAAAAGATTAAGTTATCTGCTCATCCGGCCCTCGGGTGACCGTAGGGCTGGCTCGTTCCTCGCACAGCGAATCGGCATTGCCATTCAGCGAGGCAACGCAGCCAGCCTTATGGGAACCCTGCCCAGTGGAAGTGATTTGGGTGAGCCCTTTATATATAGGTTTAGTTAGTTATTAGTTTCTCTTTGTGTTTATTTTTATTTGTATATTGATTATTATTAAATTAGTTAATTTTATTCTAATTATAGACATAAATAAATGATATATTATATAACTAGCTTTTGCCCGCGACTTCGTCTGCGTAGAACTCATTCTTGCTTTAGAATTATTTGTTTTCCCATACATCTTTCACCCTTCTTTACATCCCTTAAGAAATGATTACATTCAATATGAAATCCTCTTTACCGCGCACGGAAAATTTTAATAGTAATCCTTTTTTCGAAACGAATCATCATCATCATCATATCAGCCGAAAGACGTCCATTGCTGGACATAAGCCTCTCCCAAAGAGTGACACAATGACCGTTCCTTTGCCATCCCCATCCATTGGACACCTGCGACCTTCACCAGGTCATTAGTCTACCTACCCACGCTGCGCCTTCTGGTACCTAGTCGCCACTCGAAAACCTTTCCTCCCCAACGGCCAACGGTTCTATGTGCTATATACCCCGCCCACTGCCACTTAAGTTTAGCGGTTCGGTGGGCTATGTTGGTTACTTTGGTTCTACTGCGGATGGCCTCACTTCTGATGCGATCACGCAGAGATACTCCCAGCATAGCCCTCTCCATTGTTCTTTGGGTGACTTTGAACCTTCTTATGAGGCCCATAGTAACCGACCACGTTTCAGTGCCATATGTCGTCACTGGCAACACACACTGATTAAAGAGCCTTGTCTTGACTCTTGAGACACTGCGGAATATTGGACGAAAAGATGTGCCGTAGCTTCTCGAACGCTGCCCAGCCGAGTCGGATTCGACGATTTACCCCTTTCTCGAAGTTGGCCCTTCACTAACTGGGTACCTTGGACCTAACTGGACAGTCTGTCCTAGGTATATGTAATCGTCTGACAACTTCAAGTAAAAGTGTCCGATTGTAACGGGAGTTGGTGCTACGTGCTCGTGCTTTCAAAACGAATGATTAAGCTTATTTATATCAAATGTACCGATTCTAGACGAATGAAGCCCGTAAAATATAAGTCTCGCTACGCAGTTCTTCCGTAAAACGTCCCAACAGAGCGGGTTCTTCATGTAAGTATGATAGCCGAAGGCCGTAAGCAGAGTGGCAAAACATGCAAGGCGAAAGGCCGAGTATTCACACAAAACGGGCTTCTTATGTAAGGTTGAGGGCCCAAGGCCTGAAGCAGGGAGGCGAGAAATGCGAGGCCGAAGGCCGAGCTTCTCAACAGACTGGATTCTTCATGTAAAGTTGATGACTAACGGGCCGAAACAGAGTGGCAATGCATGCGAGGCCGAAGGCCGAGCATTCAAATAGAGCGGGCTCCTTATATAAGGATGAGGGCTGAAGGCTCGGAGCCGTGTGGCACGCATGTAGGGCCGAAGGCCTGAAGCAGAGTGGCAATTCACGCAAGGCCGAAGGCCGAGAATCCCAACAGAGCGGGCTCCTTATGTAGGGCCGAAGGACTGATGCAGAGGGGCAAGGCATGCGAGTCCAAAGGCAGATCATTCACGCAGAGCGGGCTCCTCATGCCGATCATTCACACAGAGTAAAGTGTAAGGCTGAGGGCCGAAGGCCCGAAGCAGAGCGGCAATGCACGTGAGGCTGAAGGCCGAGAGTCACAATGCCTAGACATATAAACCGATAGACAAACAGACACGAATTATTAAAACTGTTGAAATGTGTTTTGTTTCGATGCCAAGGGCCCTCCAATCGCTTTAGCCAATATCTTCAATGTACAGGTTTTCGACCTTCTACAGCTGTATTATATGTATACGGATAAGCATAAATCCAGGGGCCTTTCAACTCGAAGTACGAATTTTTCTATGGAAATTTTAGTTTAACTTGTTCGTACCAGATGTCACTGGGTGCTATCTCTATCGCACTTGCATATTGAAGTGACAGGGATGCAGCGGTCGTGCGGTTAGTTCTTACTAAATACACAACGACGCTACGATATATGTGGAGTATTTCACTGGTATCTCTATCTCAGTATATAGATTGTAATTTGTGCATCGAGGGTGCTAAGGTGCTTCAACCGTCAATGTTGACGATTGGGCTGCCCAGCCCAAGTGATCTCTTATATCAAACAGTTATTATAGTGTGAAGGGTCACCAATTACGTAAACAATAATACACGACAAAATTAAATTGTACACTGACGATACAAAGACTGCATTGAAGCAGCTGTTTTTGTATTTAAGCATATGAAGACAAACAATTCAAAAGTATCGCAAATTTATTTTGATTTACACGCAATAATAGACCTAATTACTAAAAGGTTATGCTCAAAAATAACGTCATCAATCAGAAGGAATTATGATATTTCGGCTTTGACATATCGAAAAGTCAGCTTGTTTACAATACGTCAAATTCTGCTATGGCTTACGTTAAAATTATTGACACGCCGTTATACTCCCAATTGGCTGAAACTTAAAGCTTATAATGGCTTATGAGGATTTAAATCACCCCGTTTCATAGACCATATTCGCACCCCCGATTTCATCCCTTTGAGGGTGATTATCGGGACAAAAAGTATACTTTAAGTGAATCCAGATTACATACTGTTAGTATACAAAAAATCATTTTGATCTGTTCAGCCGTTTTTGCGTGATTGAGCAACAAACATCCAAACATCCAAACATCCAAACATCCAAACATCCAAACATCTAAACTTTCGCATTTATAATATTAATAGTGGGAAGTGGGATAAGTATATAGATAGAGTGTTGTTAGCGCTATAACAAGGAGCAGTCTCCAGAGGTCCTTTATGCACTAAGTTAGTCGCCAGATATAGTTAAAAGTTATAATTAATCCCTCTAAATTATATCTGGAGATAATTTACCAAGCTAAGTTCATCTTGGTTAAACTCTAGCCAACCCAACAAGTGAAGTTCTGCATAAAAAATAATTGTATGGATTAATAATAGTTATATATGCAACAAGTGCGGAAAGTGGGTGATTTTTGCAGAGCGTAATTCTCATACACGAGCTAGAGTAGCGACCGAGTTTAGAATTCGACACGAGTAAAAAATCATCTTTACGCGCGCGTATCATACAACTACTACTTACTACTGTACCGCTACCATGAGATGCTATCGAAAATATACATTACGTTACTACAGTCGCTACCGAATAAACGCGTTTCGAGTAGATTTCGATTGTGCTCGTACCATGAGTCAACCGCGCGTTCACTGCGCCCGCCAGAAGCTAACGTAATATTCGCTAGCGACTAACGTTTTGTAGCGGTTGCCGTAGATCGGTACCATGAGTCACCAATTTGACAGTCGCTATCGAAAAATACCGTATCGACTGTAGTAAACTATTTCACTAGCAAATTGGAGCGTGAAAGCTTATTAGAGATCTTGTTTCGTAAGTTATTGTAATAATTATTTATCTAAATAATATCGGTAAGGCATTATTTTGTGTGGAATATGTTAGCGACGGCTGCATAAGAAGATGAACGACAAATAACAGAGATAAATTGAGGCTGATATGAGAAATAAATAAAAAAAATCCACTTCAACATACTATAAAATGAGATTAGGTTTATTAATTATATATAATCTATGTACATCTAATCACATGAAACTAAAATAAAACATCATAAAAACTGGGAAGACTGCATCACTCAGTTTATAGGTATGGCAATAATAACCAAAAATAACCAAAGCAAATACAAGATTCACTAACATTTGACCTTGTGCTACTGTTCTACGACACTTTAAATTAGCAGGTTTATTTCTATACTTTTGAAAGGAAGCCTTGGGTACTTAGCCTTTTGTCCAATATCGTCCTTGCTCTGTCTTTTCAGTATAGTTAGAAAGAGAGCTTTGTATGCTGTGAAGTTAGGCACGTCACTCCATATCGTAACGTAAACTACTCGATGAATCGAGTTAACGTTAGCGAGTATAGTAAACGCGTAATTGACTCATGGTACGAGTACCGATCTGTAGTTCTATGAGTGACCACCAGAGGCGCTGTACTTATTCTCCATACTGATTGTTTACGCAGTCGCTAGCGAGTACGGTCACTGCAAACTCATGGTAATGCTACTGTTTATACTTTATACTGATGCGTTGTGCGACGAAATAAACCAATAGAATAGAATATCTTTATTCATGAACCGTAGGTATCATAGATGTTCATTTTACATTCGTAATAGAGTTCAGCTATGTTCTGCCTTGCGGCGTACAAAATAATTCTTAAAAACTAATATCATTATTTTATCTAACTTACTTATACAGGGTGTAACATAAATACTATGGGAAGAATTAAAGATAATGATCGCTATCGAATTGCGAATCCGAAAATCACTTCCTTATTTTTTTTAGACAAACTAAAAAACAGCCATGCATAAAAAAATAACACAATTAAAACTATTCGAAAAAGGTTGCTTACCCCTGGTAGCGTAAATTCGCCCCTCCTTACTACGTCGCTGCATGCGCAAGGGCGGGGCCATTGACCTGTCGCCCCGCCCCTCGCACCACCGCCGTTTTAATGCTGCTTTCAAATAAGAAATACTACCGCTATGGTTTTATTTCTGGAATTGATCAACGTCATGCGAAACATGATATGATTCAGCCCTTAAAAGGACTTTAACAGCCCTTAAAAGGGCTTTAAAAATGATAATGATGTGCCTAGATGAACCAAATTGTAACCGAGTCTAATGAATTAAATGCTCGAAATGGCCACCGCGTGCCTCAATGCATGCCAAACACCGTTTGCGCAGGTTTTCGCGGACCGTGGGCAAAACTCTGTCGACTTCGGATCTGACTTTGTCAAACGCTTGAACGATCCTGACCCGCATCTCCTGTTCCGTCTGGCAGACTTTCCGAAAAACGTGTTCTTTCACGGCACCCCACAAGTAAAAATCTAAAGGGGTCAGGTCAGGCGACCGCGGAGGCCAAGCCACGGGTCCTCCACGTCCGATCCAGCGCTCGCCATACTCTTCGTCCAAATGATTTCGTACGGCGCGGGCGAAGTGGGGCGGCGCCCCGTCGTGCATAAACCACATGTCCCGGAGTAAGGCGACGGGCAATTCGTCATCGAACCTGTCGGTTAGCTCACCACGCAGAAAGTCCAAATAATTCTGGCCATTTAATGTTTGGTTCAGAAAAACCGGGCCTATCACCGTGTCATTTACAATACCGGCCCACACGTTAATGCGCCACCGATATTGGAAATGACTTGGTTTCATGGCATGTGGATTTTCTAATGCCCATACGTGCTCATTGTGGCTGTTAAAGACACCCGTCCTGTGGAATGAGCACTCGTCGGTGAACAAGATTTTTTTAATAAAATTCGCGTCCCTCCGTACCTTGTTCATCATCCACTGGCAAAATGCCGCTCGTCTTGGATAGTCAGTCGGCTCTAAAGACTGCACCCTCTGGTAGTGGAAAGGGTGTTGGCCGTCTTCTTTCAGTGCTCTCCACACACGCATGTGATTCGTGCCGAGATCGCGCGCGACGGAGCGCGTGCTGCAAGTGGGATCCTCTTCAAACCGCGCCAACACGACTTCCTCGATGTCGTCGTCAAGCCGCAGACGCCCGGGGTCGGCGCGGTCATGTGCCGGCACGTGGACACTGCCCGTGTTGTACACACGAATGTGCAAGCGTTGAAACGCAGCCCACGAAGGCAGTGGCCTATTGTGCGGGCGAGCGTAAATTACGTCGTACTCCCTACGAGCCTCGGTATAATTACAATTTGATCTACCTAGGCACATCAACATGTTGAAGTACTCTTCCGTAGAATACACCATTTCTCAAATCACTAAAACTCACAAACAATCACCAAAACACACCAGGAGGTCACTAACGAATCGTAATTTTAGCAAACGACTTGCAACTAGATCCGAGGTTCCCGCGTGACTGATTGGATTTCCAGTGCGGTCGGAGCTAAGTCCAAACTAAGAGAAAGAAACGTTCAGTAGTTTCATACAAAAAACGACTTTATGACGTACACGCAAGAACTTAAATTTAATTTTGATACGTTTTCTAACTCAAAAGTGCCGACAGCCAGTTCTTACTACCTAAAGCGGTGTTCGTCAAACAAGTAGCGGTGTTTACAAACGAAAAGCGGCATGTCTTTGTGGCTGCCGAAATTACCTACGGGCTAAGTTCAAAACGCAAACCGATAACTCGCCGCGGGTGAAGCCAGACCTCTAATTACGCCTAGTTATTACGAATCTCGGGGTCAAGTTAAACTAGCCATCTAAGTGCTGAGGCAAGTGGAAGAGTAATTGTGAATTACTTTAGCAGGAAACTATCCACGCGGCGTCTTTTATTGCGAGAGCGAGATAGAACATACGCGACACTACATTACATTTCAATGGTTCAGAGTGAGACATCATGAATGAGTTTGGGAGTTCCCCTATTTCGATAGACTAATGACCGCCGGTACAGTTGCGAAAAGTCAAGGTTATAAGGCCGGCCACAGACGATAGTTTCATTACGCAAAATAATGGATTAATGATACAATTTAAATGTTATTTACAATAATTTATTTCTATTTATGATTTGCATGCTGAGTACGAAGCATTGTAAGTTATAACTTTGGACGATGTAATTAGATTGTATTTTTAGAAATAAACAAATTTGAATTAATTTGACCGTGGCTCACTTAGCCTATGCACGACGCGAATCGAATGTCGCTACATGGCCGTTGCTAGCCATCTAAAAGTGTAATTGTTAGACCAGGCATTGTGATACGACCGCCACGACCGGTTTATGTTTAGACCAGTGCTGTCCCTAGGCCCTGATCAGGATGGAGCGATTCATTCCACATCATCGTCACTCAGAAACCGCCTCCATTTAACAAGATTTTTATTATTTTCAGACTAGCTTTGTAAGTAGGTACGAACTTAACCTTAGAATGCCAACGCCCAAAAGGGTGGATACTCGCTCATGGGACCATTCCACGCCACTCAGAAACTGCCTCCATCTAATAAGTTTTTTATTATTTTCGGACTTGCTTTGTAAGTAAGTACTAATTTAACCTGAGAACGCTAGCCCCCGATCAGGGTGGAGCGCCTACGCTACGCCACTCAGAAATCGCCTCCATTTAACAAGATTTTTATTATTTTCAGACTGGCTGTGTAAGTAGGTACGAACTTAACCTTAGAATGCCAATCCCCGGTTCTAATCATTCCACGCCACTCAGAAACCGCCTCCTTTTAACAAGCTCTCTATTATTTTCAGACTTGCTTTGTAAGTAGGTACGAACTTAACCTTAGAATGCCAATCCCCGGTTCTAATCATTCCACGCCACTCAGAAAGCACCTCCAATTAACAAGATTTTTATTATTTTTGGACTTGCTTTGTAACTGACTAACTAACAACAATGGCTCACCGCCCTAAAGTCAGTCCAAATTACTGGGACGGGATACCTGGGACGGCCGACTGGTCTTTTTCCTACTAAATGGCTCAGATATGCCCTTTTGGCGCCCCGATCTTCACCAATCCTTTCCACATGACCGAGCCAGCGGAGGCGGTGCGCTTTAGTCTTCCGATGATATTAGGTCCGCACCCAATGATATTGGATCTTGTATCCGCTACAAAATCCTCAATTGCGACGTTCTTTCGGACTCGGCCGCTTCCATCAGCTCTTCTTACAGGACCCAGTAATTACCGAAGGATTTTTCTTTCCGCCAGCGGTAACTTGTTTTCTTTGAGCGTTATCATCCAAGATTCACATCCATACATGAGTATTGGCCTTATGACCGTTTTGTAGATGCAAAGTTTGGTGTTTCTGCTTAGAAGCTTAGACACTAACACTTTATGAAGCGCAGCATTGCATCGCAAGGTATTCTGGAGGCGGATGTCTATTTCCTCCTCTGTCTCTGGTATTGGTATCGGTGACAGTGCAGCCTAAGTAATAAAAATTGACGTCGCCTTTGTAAACGACATCCCAACATGAAGATCTTTCCTTTTAGCGCGTACGGCTTTGTAACGCTTCATGTGGAGATATTCGGTTTTTTCATGGCTAATACTTAGGCCCACCATTTTGGGATCGGTGTCTAGGACTCTCACGGACTCTGCGACTTCCCCTCTAATTTATCCAAGCAAGGCCAGATCGTCAGCATACCCTATTACCTTATGCCTTCCATTTAGTCACAGCCCGAGATCTAGCGCAAACACTATCCTGAGGGCATAATCTAGCACCAAATTAAATAGCATAGGCGACGGGGCATCTCCCTGCTTAAGTCCTGTGTCTACCGAAAACTCGTCCGTTAGCCTGTCATCGACCCTTATCACCATTTTACTTTCCTTGGTGGCTACTTCGATCAAGTCTACTAGCTCTTCCTGGATATTAAAGTTCCTGAGTATGGCATACAGGACGCGCTGGTTTGCTTGTGGTGCACTTGCTTTGTAAGTAGGTACGAATTTAACTTTGCTACCCTAGCTCCAGATCAGGGTGGAAAGATTTATTCTACACCACTCAGAAACCGCCTCCATTGAACAGGATTTTTATTATTTTTGGACTTGCTTTGTAAGTAGGTACGAGCTTAACCTTAGAATGCCAACCCCCACTAGGGTGGAGCGAGTTATTCTACGCTATTCATAAACCGCATCCATTTTCTTACTTTCAAACCTGCTTTGTTAGTAGATACGAATTTAATTTTACAACGCTAACTCCAGATCAGGATGGAACTATTCATTCCGCACCGCTCAAAAGGTACTTTACAATTTTATCTATCTCTTGAATCTTTTCTCATTCGGCATTTAGGCGCACCATGACACCTTACACTCCATCCTAGGTTAATTTTGTACTAAGCAGTAACGCTGCTAACAAAAATTCCAAATTTTAAATTAAAGGGAAAAACTGAAAAATTTAATGCTCCGAGCAGGACTCGAATTTGCGACATCTGGAATACGCGGCCAATCACTCTAGCCTCTGAGCTATCGGAACAACCAAGCTCGTGAACGAAATCCTTCATTAGTTCCCTCTCACAACGCCTTAGGGAATTTCTATCTATCCTAGGGTTGGCCCTAGCCCTACCGTCTGATCACGGCGGAGCGATTCATTCCGTGTCACTGAAAACGTGAAAAAAGCAAGGTTCTCCATTCGCGATTTGACACCTGGATGTCCCCCACAACTAGGCTACAACCCGTCTAAGGAGCTTTCCAAGTCCCATGAAAATACTCGGGTCTCTTCATTACCTCAAGCCACCACCGACGCCATGCTTCCCGTGTCCCGATTTGGAGGGGTAAGTCACGGACGTTGAGGAGTGCGGTTACGCTGGCGGTTTTAGACTTAATAAATGAACAAACGAACGACGAACTAATTAGCTAGTTGCTGAACTTTGCATACTGCACTTGTAAAAATGGTTGTCTGCGCAGCTAATTGTGGTAAACCCCTCATAACGACAGGTGTCGCTAAATGCGCTGAATACGCGTTGATGTACCACAAGGGGTGCGTAAATATGGCCCTCACCGCCCGCGTCGCGGTTGCGTAGGCCTGCCCATCCTGCAAGTCCAAGTATGCAACACTGGGTCCACACATACAGTCCAAGTCTGGGGCAACACTCCCATTAAAACCATTGACTACGGGAATGGGAGTGCTGGCGCTTAGGCTCATTCACCCGTTGAGCGGCAGGATGCCGACGTCGCGGAACAGCTGCGCCTTTTTCGCAGTGAATTTATGGCAACCAGGGACGACATCGTTTACCTCAGGTACGAAACGGCGAAAAACGACCGGCGGCGGGGTCTCAGTGGGAAGGGCACTCCCCTCCAGCTAACTTAGCCGGGCCGCTGTATCAGACAGCTTTTTCAACAAAAAGATGTCTCGATGCTCGATGGATTAGTGGTGCGTCCGAACTCGGTGGCTCTCCGTGGCGAATCCTCGTTACATGGCCGTTGCTAGCCATCTAAAAGTGTAATTGTTGGACCAGGGATTGTGATACGACCGGTTTATGTTTAGACCAGTGCTGTCCCTAGGC
Organism: Notocelia uddmanniana; assembly: GCA_905163555.1. Lineage (NCBI taxonomy): Eukaryota > Metazoa > Arthropoda > Insecta > Lepidoptera > Tortricidae > Notocelia > Notocelia uddmanniana. The sequence continues at coordinate 4,307,921 of LR991054.1, forward strand.
TCTGATCAGGATGGAGCGATTCATTCTACGCCACTCAGAAACCGCCTCCATTTAACACGATTTTTATTATTTTCAAACTTTCTTTGTAACTAGGTACGAACTTAATCTTAGAATTCCAACGCCCGATAGGGTGCAGACTCGCTCATGGGACCATTCCACGCCACTCAGAAACCGCCTCCATCTAACAAGGTTTTTATTATTTTCGGACTTGCTTTGTAATTGGGTACTAATTTAACCTAAGGACGCCAGCCCCCGATCAGGGCGTAGCAAGTCATTCCACGCCACTCAGGAACCGTCTCCTTTGAACAAGATTTTTATTATTTTTGTACTTGCTTTATAAGAAGGTACGAATTTAAACTGGTAACTCTAGCCCCCGATCAGAGTGGAGCGACTTATTCTACGCCACTCAGAAATCGCCTCTGTTTAACAAGATTTTTATTATTTTCAGACTTGCTTTGTAAGTAGGTACGAATATGACTTTAGGACGTCAACCCCCGATCAGTGTGTAGCAAGACATTCCACTCCAATCAGAAACCGTCTCCTTTTAACAAGCTTTCTATTATATTTTGACTTGCTTTGTAAGTAGGTACGAACTTAATCTTAGAATTCCAACGCCCGATAGGGTGGAGCAAATCATTCCACGCCACTCAAAAACCACTTCGATTTAACAAGATTTTTATTATTTTCGGACTTGCTTTGTAACTGACTAACTTACTACAATGGCCACCGCCCCAAAGTGAGTCCAAATCACTGGGACGGGATACCTGGGACGGCCGACTGGTCGCGTCCCCATTGAATGGCTCAGATATGCCCTTTTGGCGCCCCAATCTTCACCAATCCTTTCCTTATGACCGAGCCAGCGGAGGCGGTGCGCTTTTGTCTTCCGATGATATTGGGTGCGGATACAAGATCCTCAATTTCGACGTACTTTCGGACTCGGATGCTTCCATCAGCTCTTCTCACAAGACCCAGTAACTACCGAAGGATTTTTCTTTCCGCCAGCGGTAACTTGTTTTCTTTGAGCGTTAGCATCCAAGTTTCACATCCATACATGAGTATTGGCTTTATGACCGTTTTGTAGATGCAAAGTTTGGTGTTTCTGCTTAGAAGCTTAGACGCTAACACTTTATGAAGCGCAGCACTGCATCGCAAGGTGTTCTGGACGCGGATGTATCTCCTCCTCTCTGGTATTGGTATCGGTGACAGTGCAGCCTAAGTAATTAAAATTGGCGACGCCTTTATAAACGACATCCCAACATGAAAGTCCTCCCTTTTTGCGCGTACCGTTTTGTAACGCTTCATGTGGGGATATTCGTTTTTTTCATGGCTAATACTTAGGCCCACCATTTTGGCATCGGTCTCTAGGACTCTCACGGACTCTGCGACTTCCCCTCTAGTTTCTCCAAGCAAGATCAGATCGTCAGTTACCTTATGCCTTTCATTTAGTCACAGCCCGAGATCTAGCGCAAACACTATCCTGAGGGCATAATCTAGCACCAAATTAAATAGCATAGGCGACGGGGCATCTCCCTGCTTAAGTCCTGTGTCTACCGAAAACTTGTCCGTTAGCCCGTCATCGACCCTTATTACCATTTTATTTTCCTTGGTAGCTACTTCGATCACTAGCTCTTCCGGGATATTAAAGTTCTTGAGTATGGCATACAGGACGCGCCGACTAGGTTGCGGTGCACTTGCTTTGTAAGTAGGTACAAATTTAACTTTACAACGCTAGCTCCAGATTAGGGAGGAAAGATTTATTCTACACCACTCAACAACCGCCTCCATTGAACATGATTTTTATTATTTTCGGGCTTGCTTTACTTTTGTAGGTACGAGCTTAACCTTAGAATGCCAACCCCCACTAGGGTGGAGCGAGTTATTCTACGCCATTCATAAACCGCATTTATTTTCTTACTTTCAAACCTGCTTTGTTAGTAGATACGAATTTAATTTTACAACGCTAACTCCAGATCAGGATGGAACTATTCATTCCGCACCGCTCAAAAGGTACTTTACAATTTTATCTATCTCTTGAATCTTTTCTCATTCGGCATTTAGGCGCACCATGACACCTTACACTCCATCCTAGGTTAATTTTGTACTAAGCAGTAACGCTGCTAACAAAAATTCCAAATTTTAAATTAAAGGAAAAAACTGAAAAATTTAATGCTCCGAGCAGGACTCGAACCTGCGACATCTGGAATACGCGGCCAATCACTCTAGCATCTGAGCTATCGGAACAACCAAGCTCGTGAACGAAATCCTTCACTAGTTCCCTCTCACAACGCCTTAGGGAATTTCTATCTATCCTAGGGTTGGCCCTAGCCCTACCGTCTGATCACGGCGGAGCGATTCATTCCGTGTCACTGAAAACGTGAAAAAAGCAAGGTTCTCCATTCGCGATTTGACACCTGGATGTCCCCCACAACTAGGCTACAACCCGTCTAAGGAGCTTTCCAAGTCCCATGAAAATACTCGGGTCTCTTCATTACCTCAAGCCACCACCGACGCCATGCTTCCCGTGTCCCGATTTGGAGGGGTACGTCACGGACGTTGACGAGTGCGGTTACGCTGGCGATTTTAGAGTTAATAAATAAACAAACGAACGACGAACTAATTAGCTAGTTGCTGAACTTTGCATACTGCACTTGTAAAAATGGTTGTCTGCGCAGCTAATTGTGGTAAACCCCTCATAACGACAGGTGTCGCTAAATGCGCTGAATACGCGTTGATGTACCACAAGGCCTATGTCCAACAGTGGATGTCCTAGGGCTGATATGGTGGTGGTGGTGGTGGTGGAACCACAAGGGGTGCGTAAATATGGCCCTCACCGCACGCGTCGCGGTTGCGTAGGCCTGCCCATCCTGCAAGTCCAAGTCTGCACGCGACAATGGGGCAACACTCCCATTAAAACCATTGACTAAGGGAATGGGAGTGCTGGCGCTTAGGCTCATTCGTTGAGCGGCAGGATGCTGACGTCACGGAACAGCTGCGCCTTTTTCGCAGTGAATTTATGGTAACCTCCATTTAACACGATTTTTATTATTTTCAAACTTGCTTTGTAAGTAGGTACGAACTTAATCTTAGAATTCCAACGCCCGATAGGGTGCAGACTCGCTCATGGGACCATTCCACGCCACTCAGAAACCGCCTTCATCTAACAAGTTTTTTATTATTTTCGGACTTGCTTTGTAATTGGGTACTAATTTAACCTTAGGACGCCAGCCCCCGATCAGGGCGTAGCAAGTCATTCCACGCCACTCAGGAACCGTCTCCTTTGAACATGATTTTTATTATTTTTGGACTTGCTTTGTAAGTAGGTACGAATTTAACCTGGTAACTCTAGCCCCCGATCAGGGTGAAGCGATTTATTCTACGCCACTCAGAAATCGCCTCTGTTTAACAAAATTTTTATTATTTTCAGACTTGCTTTGTAAGTAGGTACGAATATGACTGTAGGACACCAACCCCCGATCAGTGTGTAGCAAGACATTCCACTCCAATCAGAAACCGCCTCCTTTTAACAAGCTTTCTATTATTTTTTGACTTGATTTGTAAGTAGGTACGAACTTAATCTTAGAATTCCAACGCCCGATAGGGTGGAGCAAATCTTTCCACGCCACTCAAAAACCACTTCCATTTAACAAGATTTTTATTATTTTCGGACTTGCTTTGTAACTGACTAACTAACTACAATGGCCACCGCCCCAAAGTGAGTCCAAATCACTGGGACGGGATACCTGGGACGGCCGACTGGTCGCGTCCCTATTGAATGGCTCAGATATGCCCTTTTGGCGCCCCAATCTTCACCAATCCTTTCCTTATGACCGAGCCAGCGGAGGCGGTGCGCTTTTGTCTTCCGATGATATTGGGTGCAGATACAAGATCCTCAATATCGACGTACTTTCGGACTCGGATGCTTCCATCAGCTCTTCTCACAGGATCCAGTAACTACCGAAGGATTTTTCTTCCGCCAGCGGTAACTTGTTTTCTTTGAGCGTTAGCATCCAAGCTTCACATCCATACATGAGTATTGGCTTTATGACCGTTTTGTAAATGCAAAGTTTGGTGTTTCTGCTTAGAAGCCTAAGTAATTAAAATTGGCGACGCCTTTGTAAACGACCTCCCAACATGAAGGTCCTCCCTTTTTGGGCGTACCGTGTTGTAACGCTTCATGTGGAGATATTCGGTTTTTTCATGGCTAATACTTAGGCCCACCATTTTGGCATCGGTCTCTAGGACTCTCACGGACTCTGCGACTTCCCCTCTAATTTCTCCTTGCAAGGCCAGATCGTCAGCATACCCTATTAGGTTATGCCTTCCATTTAGTCACAGCCCGAGATCTAGCGCAAACACTATCCTGAGGGCATAATCTAGCACCAAATTAAATAGCATAGGCGACGGGGCATCTCCCTGCTTAAGTCCTGTGTCTACCGAAAACTCGTCTGTAGTGTGTGCTGCGGCACACGCACACACTCTCATTATATTGTTAACCCGTCATCGACCCTAATCACCATTTTATTTTCCTTGGTGGCTACTTCAATCACTAGCTCTTCCGGGATATTAAAGTTCCTGAGTATGGCATACAGGACGCGCCGACTAGGTTGCGGTGCACTTGCTTTGTAAGTAGGTACGAATTTAACTTTACAACGCTAGCTCCAGATTAGGGAGGAAAGATTTATTCTACACCACTCAACAACCGCCTCCATTGAACAGGATTTTTATTATTTTTGGACTTGCTTTGTAAGTAGGTACGAGCTTAACCTTAGAATGCCAACCCCCGATAGGGTGGAGCGAGTCATTCTACGCCATTCAGAAACCGCCTCCATTGAATAATTTTTTTTTTTATTTTCAAACTTGCTTGGTTAGTAGGTAGGAATTTAATTTTACAACGCTAGCTCCAGATCAGGATGTAACTATTCATTCCGCACCGCTCAAAAGGTGCTTAACATTGTTAATTATCTTTCTCTTGAATCTTTTCTTATTCGGCATTTAGGCGCACCAAGAGAACTGACACTCTATCCTAGGGTTAGCCCCAGCCCTACCGTCTGATCATGGTGGAGCGATTCATTCCGTGCCACTCTAAAGGGGAATAATAATAATAATCGTATGGCATTTACTTTAGAACCGTGAGATCTTCGAGAAGACAAGTACGGTTGCCAGTTTTGTTGCACTTTTTGCACAACCCAGGGGTCACGTGTAGGGTAACGGTGGGTACTCCCTACGGACGTGGTTCACCTTCGACCCCCCTTTGTCAAGTGAGTGGGCAACTTGGCTGTTAAAAGTTCTCAAGCCGCCCGAAGGCCTCTAACTTGGCTTAACGACTACTATCATAGACAACAGCCGGGACCAACGGCTTTACGTGCGTTCCAAAGCACGGGAGTGCTCAGTTAGTAACCATTTAAAGCGGTCACCCATCCAAGAACTGACCTGCGCCACGCATTCCGCACTCGCTAGTCGCTTAACCTCGCATACCGCACGTGGTACGTGGGCGCCGCTGGGCCACGAACGCTCTGATGCGCTCAGAAGGGGAAAAAGCAAGGTTTTCTATTCGCGATTTGACACCTGGTTGTCCCCCACAACTAAGCTACAACCCGTCTAAAGAGCTTTCCAAGTCCCATGAAAATACTCGGGTCTCTTCATTACCTCAAGCCACCACCGACGCCATGCTTGCCGTGTCCCGAGTCCCGAAACGCCACTGCACTAACTTGGTTGGTAGGTACGAATTTAACTTTAGAACGCTAGCCCCCAGAGTGGAGCGAGTCATTCTTCGCCACTCAGAAACCGCCTCCATTTAACAAGTTTTTATTTTTATTTTCAGACTTGCTTTGTAAGTAAGTTAAGGTACGAATTTTACCTTAGGATGCCAAGCCCCGAGCAGTGTGTAGCAAGTCATTCCAACCACTCAGAAACCGCCTCCTTTTAACAAGCTTTTTATTATTTTTGGACTTGCTTTGTGTGAAGATACGAATTTAACCTTAGAACGTCAGCTCCTGATAGGGTGAAGCGAGCCATTCCACGCCATTCAGAAACCGCCTATTATTTTCAAACTTTGTTTGTTACTAGGTACGAATTTAATTTTACAACGCTAGCTCAGATCAGGATGAAGTGATTCATTCCGCACCGTTCAAAAAGTACTTTACCTTTTTACCTTTCTCTTGAATCTATCTCATTCGGCATTCAGGCGCACCGAAACACCTGAGACTCTATCATAGGGTTAGCCCCAGCCGCAGCCGCGTCTTCCACTAAAAAGCCGCCTGCATTTTTTTTACACATTTTTTTTGCCATTCGGCAGTAGGCGTCCCTTGGCACCTGGTTTTTTTATTACTTTCATTTTCTAGTTAGTCAGTTAGGCGTTCTAGGCACCTGGCTTTCCGGGCCGCATAAAATGATTATTACCACGAGTCTCCACGCGTGGCAAGCTAGCCGTGCACATCGCACCTCGTTCTTCATTTGCCTGGCACTTTGCTTTTTAAATGCTATTTACTCTTACGTCTTCATTAAGCAGCGCATCTACAATTTGCCGAGATACGCACTGTTTAAGTAGATCACTACGATCTTCACCCAGTATTCCAATCATTTGGGTTACGGTATTAATCGGGTTCGACTCGTCCCAGTTTGTTGAGTTGGCAACATTTGCAACCAGAGGCGAAATCGATGCTGAGAGGTTAGTCAGAGAAGTTACCACCACCACCACCACCACCATATCAGCCCTAGGACATCCACTGCTGGAAATAGGCCTCCCCCACTTTCATGGGGGGTAAATGCCATAATCGCCACGCTTGGCATGCGGGTTGGCGATCGCAGTATCTCCTTCGCACTCTAGGAATGCTGCTGCCCATTGCCCGGTGGTCTGAGAGAAATTAGTGAGGCAGCAATTCGGGAGTCGGGACACGGCAAGCATGGCGTCGTCGGTGGTAGCTCGAGGTATTAAAGAGACCCGAGTATTTTTATGGGGCTCGGAAAAAGCCCCATAAAAATACTCGGTGCTCCTCCAGGTGTCAAATCGCGAATGAAGACCCTTGCTTTTTTACCCTTTTAAGTGAGTGGCACGGAATGAATCTCTCCACCCTGATCAGAGCCTAGGGTTGTACAATTTAATCCGTACCTGCTTACAAAGCAAATCTTGTAAACATTAATAATTATTTAGGGTACTTGATTAAATTAATGAAATAGTCGTTCGCGGCCGACCTAAGGCTTCGGCCATGTTAAAAACTAATGTAATTCACAATTCGCCTCGACTTGCCTCAGCACTAATCATGGCTAGTGTAACTTGAGCCCGGAATCCGTTATAACTAGGCGTAATTAGAGGTCTGGCTTCACGAGAGGCGAGTAATCGGTTTGCTTTGAGAATTCATTCCGTAGGTAGGCTTCTTTGGCGCGCGGCGCGCGCGAAACCTCAATCCATCAATGAAGTTCAGGGGCAGCACGATAGGTCAATGGCCTCGCCCATGTGCCTGTAACTACGTGGTAATGTACCAGGGGTTAGCAACCTTTTGTAAAATGTTTTAAATGTATTATTATTTTATGCACGAGTGTTTTTAAAGTCGTATCTAAAAAAGGAAGTGATTTTCGGAATCGCAATTCGATATCGATGATTCCCTTAACCGCTTCCCATAGTATCTTTGTTACATACATAAGCTTGTTACATTTATATGGATTATTCATTGTAGTCATGCAGATATTCATTGACCGAATAATGGGCTTTTTCAAGTAAATAATTACGTAGTTCTTGCTTGAATTCTTTAATAGTGTCCTTGTCTCTATTGTACTTGGTAGATAATTAAAAAAAATGGGGCCATTCCTAGAACACTTTTTGACATTGTGTCTCGTCTTTGATGGCGCAGCAAACAATTGATTTCGTAGCCTATTACTAGAAAAGTAGTTAAATTGGTCGGGATTTGATTTTACGAATAATGCAATTTCCAATATATATAGACAAGGAAACTTAAGTATGTTTGTGTCTATGAAATGAGGTTTACATGTTTCAATAGGACGTATGCCACAAACGGCTCGTAAGCACTTTTTTGCGCTTGAAATACACACTCACGATTTGTACAATTACCCCAGAAAATGATTCCGTACCTGAGCGTTGATGATACATACGCATGGTACGCAGCCAACACGGCTGACTGGCCAACTACCTTGCGGAATATGTGCAGGGCGTACGAATATCGACTGAGCTTATGACATATACTTTCAGTTTGACGTTGCCGTGATAGATTTTTGTCCAAAACTAAATCCAAGAATTTCGTATTTTCGACTTCTGTAATAGTAAAATCTTTGTGTTTTGCCACATGAATCTGCTGATTCTTAAATTTGGACTTGAAATTCATAATATGAGTTTTAGATAAGTTAAATTTAAGGTTATTTCTATTAAGCAAATTCAATGGTTGAATTTAGGGTTGAACTTATTTCAGCTTCTAGTGAAGTTAGTGGCGTTTCAGTGAATATGATTTTACTGTCATCGGCGAATAAAGGATGATTCACAGTAGACCGTTCCGTGTCCGGGCCGGCCCGTTTTCTTCTAGAGAAATACGCCGGCCGTTACGTTTGCTGTCATAGAAAACGGGCCGGCCCGGACACGGAACGGTCTACTGTGAATCATCCCTAAGACCGTGGGATATTTAACAGCTTTTGGGAGATCATTAATATAGATGATAAACCATAAGGGTGCCAAAATACTCCCTTGAGGGAAACTTTACTTAACTTCTTTCAAACTAGATGAGTAAACTGTCTCTTCCTTAGATTTTATGTCAATATGGGTAATTTGTGTTAACTGTTTCCTACTACCGAGGAAGCTGTACACATTTCCTCTAATTCCATATTTATATAATTTGTGCAAAAGTGTCTCATGTCACAGTCGAACGCTATCCATATACTTAGATTGCAGAAGCTGGTAGTTTTTTGTCCATGTTAGAAAGTACCTTCTTTATTAAATCGAAAATGGCCATGTCAATAGAATTATTATTTCTAAAACCTTTTTGTTCTCTAGCAAATAGATTTATTTATTTAAGGCTTTTTTTACAATAAAATGTTTGACATAGATATTTATGATCACTTTGTTACACACTAATGTTTGTAAGGTCTTTTGACCCAGGCCTCTTCCGGATCGCCATTATTAAAACACTTGTTTTCCATGTCTGTCTGTCCATTCCTACTTCTCTCCAGTCCTTTCCTATTTTTTCTATTAGGTCCTCTTCCCGCCTTGTATTTGGCTAACACACTTTCCTTTTCCCTACTCTGGGTTTCCAATTTGTTATTGTTTTTGTCCATTTCTTATTTGACATTCTTACTATGTGACCGGCCCACTTAAAGTTAAGTTTAATTATGTGTTTTGCTGCAACAAAAATTTTGTTCTTTTTCTTATAATAACGGTTTCGTACCCTGTCTGATAGTTTTATGTTGGGGACGCATCTTTCTATGGACACTACACACACTACACACACTTGTATTTTTTTTATAATGATTTTTTCTCAAACATGCAATGAAATATTGATGTTATGTTCCTTATAATAGGCTGCGAAGTAGGTATGACGTTTCAGGTGTGGCTAGGACAAGAGGTCGTTAATGGAATTTCATACAAATCTTGCAGGCCTAGGCCGCCAAAGTCCTCTTTTTTTATTTCCATTCCACATGAATTGTGGCACAGGCACCATGACATTCTGCCACAAAAAAATAAAACTTTGATTTTTTTTTGTAGTTTATTTCATTGCATGTTTGAGAAAAGCACTATACATACCTCGGCGGGAAATATGGGGTTGCCTGCCTCAGACCTATCAGACCTCGCTTCGCTCGGCCGTCTATATATGTCTTCGGCCGGCAACCCCTTTCGTCCCGGCCTCTGTAGTAATGTACTATTTGATGCCCATGTTTGACAGCCATATGTAAGGCATGGCAAAATACATGTATAAAAAGCAGTATCAAAAGCAAGTTTTTTAAGTTCAATTGGCATCTTCTCCTTAAAGATGTTCATTGCCCAGATTTTTTTACAAATAGATTATTACATTCAAAATATTCATTAATAGAGTTATACATTACTTTTTCCAGAGTTTTAGCTGTAATTGCTATTAGTGCTATAGGCCTGTAGTTTTTCATATTATCTTTACTGTTCTTCTTATGTATCTAAATGAAAATAATTTTTAAGAAAAAAAAACCGACTTCAATGGGGGAGTCCGGTGAAATATTATTAATCTTAGATGGTGCACTCTTAGATTCCATACAATAAAATACAAAAATGGCTATAAGTATGTTTATAATGGTAGAAGACTAAGTACCCTCAATTCCTCATGAAATCATGGAAAAACCTTGCTTGCTTGACAAACAAAACGAAGAGAACAAATCGCCAAACGTGAACTACGCGTCGTTGAAGAGTTCCGTTCTGATCATCATCAGCAATTCCACTTCATCAAATGTCACTTTTATGAATGAAAATGCTTGATTAGTTCATGAAAATACTAAAATCACTATTTGTGTGCCTTTCACATTTGAGGAGTTTCCTCGATTCCTAATGGATCCCATCATCAGAACTCGAGCATGACAAAAATCAATCGTGAAAAGAGAACTTGCTTAACAAACACCGCTAGAAGGACAAATCACCAATCGTGAACTTTTCGTCGTTGAAGAGTTCTGTTCTGATCATCATCAGCAGTTCCACTTCATCAAATGTCACATTTTTGTATGATAATGCTCGATTTGTTGATAAAAACACAAAGATCACTATATATTTGCCTTTAAGATTTGAGGAGTTCCCTCAACTCCTCATGGATCCCATCATCAGAACTCGAGCATGACAAAAAGTAATCGTGAAAATAGAACTTGCTTAACAAACACAGCTAGGAGGACAAATCGCCAAACGTGAACTTTTCGTAGTTGAAGAGTTCTGTTCTGATCATCATCAGCAGTTCCACTTCATCCAATGTCACATTTTTGGATGCAAATGCTTGACTTGTTGATAAAAACACAAAAATCACTATATAATTCCTCATGGATCCCATCATCAGAACTGCCTTTTGACAAAAACGGGACCAACTTGGATATATATACATGCAATAAAAAAAAAATTTTTTCAAATCGGTTAAGAAATGACGGAGTTGTGGAGTAACAAACATTAAAAAAAAACAAAAAAAAAACATACAACCGAATTGATAACCTCCTCTTTTGAAATTTTTAAGTCGGTTAAAAAAAATGTAAATTCACTCTTATTTATGGATAAATGCTAAAGCGAGAAGGCACTAAATCTGCATTCAGCCAAGCGTGTTTAGCAAATATTTATTTAAATATAGCATCAAAATCTATAATGATCTATATTTATAAAATCTATAATGATTAATAATACGTTTAATGAAGTATTCATATTTAATGTACCTTTTTGAGAATATATAAATAAAATTGATAGTTTGCAAGACTTATCTCCAAAAACTCTTTGCATCAGGCTAACGACGGAGTTAAAGAAAAAAGGAAAGTAAAAAGCACTTGTGTGGGAAAAGTGGTACTTTCTGCACAGTTTTGTTGCTTAGAAAACGCACTTTTCGAGCACATGGATTGTAAATAAATATATTTAGTTTTGGTGCTTGGTTAAAAATAAAATTACTGTTGTGTTTTCTCAGTTTAATTTCCATCTTTGTCAACGGCGTCCCCAATAATAATAATATGGGTAATAATAGTATGGATAATAGTAATATACTGGATAATAGTATGCACCTTTTTTAGGATACTTGTAACAAAATATGGCATCGTCATTATTATCCTCATTGGCCCTTCTACACCGCTGTGTCGTTTTCATTGCTCTTTTTGTCTCATACAGCGTCGACGGATTAAATTTCACTAAATATCTCGAACTATTCCACGATTTATGATACTGTTTTTTTGGGGTTTACGAGTACGTTCAGTTGGTATAAGATCATTGTTCTCATTTATCGATTGGCCAGATTTTTTTATCCACCCTACACTCCCTTGAAGCGCGTTTGGATCTTTTGTATGTGTTACGAATGAACTTAGGTTCTCAAAGTATATTGACGGTTTATTCATTGTGTATTCTTCTAACAGCTTAGCAAACAGTCTCTTTATAGGTTCGGGCTCTGACAATGTGAGCAACGCCTTTACGGTTTGCGATTCTTTTATTATTCTTTTTGGCGGATTATTCTTGATGAACGTTCGTTGGCGTTTGTGAAAACGTTCAGGTAACACTGAATATATTGCTCGTAAAAGATATTTCAAATCAAGTTCATTTTTCATATTATGTTTATTTTCAGAAACATCAGGCGCAACGGGCAGCGGTGGGTTATTATGGAATTCGGAGATACGATGTTTTTTATGGTTTTCTAATGAAGTCGTATGCAATTCGGAAAACGAAGGGTTTTTCTGGTTTTCTAATGATATTGTGTGGAACTCGGAAAACGGAGACTTTTTCTGGGTGTCTAATAATTCCGTATGGAATTCTGAAAATGCGAGTTTTTTTTGATCTTCTAAGGATGTTACTGTAGGAATGCCTAAGCATCTGTCAATGACTAAACTAAGGAATATAAGGATTGGCGACCGTTGGAATCGTGGCATCTGAAATAAATATTCTTTATACACGCATGTTTATTCACCTAAAACAACCTCGAAAATTATTCCGATGTTGTTTTTTCTGATTCTATTCTAAAAATAACGTAATCTAGTGGACTCTAAACGATACTATTTACAAGTTTGGAAGAGTCAATGGTTTCCGAAAATGAGATTTTTCTGATACTTTGGCAACCGCAGGACTGGCCCTAGGATGCGGAAGCAGTGGCCTCGCTCTAGAGGCGCCTAAATCAAGGGACATTTAAATGTTGTAGGCACTTTCCAGTAGCGCAAAATAAATCAGTCCACTCTAAATAATCCGTGCACAATATTACCTTTTTAAAGATGGCTTTGGTGACTTTTTCGATAAGATAACCATTTACTTCTCGTGGACTGTGAAGCCTTAGGTACAAGTTGCACGCAGTAAATCAGTGAATTGATCAAAACGCTCCTGACCAAATAATTGGTTTTAATTTATCAGTATGCAATGATTACTAAATTGGTCATAGTTTTAGGTACACCTGGCTAGTTTCGTAGTATGACCGCGTTTACGTCAGACGTACCTAAACCATTCGTAATCCACTGGCAAGTGGGTAAGCAAGACTTGAATGCTTGAAGGGTCGATTCAGAAAACGACGCCCCATGTATAAGAGACATGTTTATGTCTTCCGCGTAAGAGAAAACGAGATGTTGCACCACTCTTCATCAATTTTTTTGGACAAAGGAGAATGGGAAAATTAATATGGGTGGTGTCCCACTGGGGTATACAGTTGGGGAAGATGCTATTCCTCATTTTGTAACTGCACTGTGGTGCTAACCGGAACTAAATATTATCATACGAATTGGCCACTTATGCATAGACAGTGGCGCCAATATTTTACTAAATCTAGTGCTTTAATAATTTTTAAGAAAAAAAAACCGACTTCAATGGGGGAGGCCGGTGAAAGATTATTATACTTAGATAGTGCACTCTTAGATTCCATACAATAAAATAAAAATGGCTCATGGAATCCTCCATCAGAACTCAAGCTTGACAAAAATGTGTCTTGAAAACCTAGCTTGCTTGACAATCAAAACGAAGAGAACAAATCGCCAAACGTGAACTACGCGTCGTTGAAGAATTCCGTTCTGATCATCATCAGCAGTTCCACTTCATCAAATGTCACTTTTTTGAATGAAAATGCTTGATTAGTTCATGAAAATACTAAAATGACTATTTGTGTGCCTTTCACATTTGAGGAGTTCCCTTGATTCCTAATGGATCCCATCATCAGAACTCGAGCATGACAAAAATTAACCGTGAAAATAGAACTTGCTTAAAAAACACAGCTAAGAGGACAAATCGCCAAACGTGAACTTTTCGTCGTTGAAGAGTTCTGTTCTGATCATCATCAGCAGTTCCACTTCATCGAATGTCACATTTTTGGATGGAAATGCTCGATTTGTTGATAAAAACACAAAAATCACTCTATGTTTGACTTTAAGATTTAAGGAGTTCCCTCAATTCCTCATGGATCCCATCATCAGAACTGCGTTTTGACAAAAACGAGACCAACTTGAATATATATACTTACAATCAAAAAAAGAATTTTCCAAATCGGTTAAGAAATGACGGAGTTATGGAGTAACAAACATAAAAAAAACCGGATTAATAACCTCCTCTTTTGAAATCTTGAAGTCGGTTAAAAAGAACGGAAATTAGGTTCGTAGTTTTATTTATGCAGAAATCCCTGTAAAATAACCATATAAAATCCATTTTTTAGGTTAAAATTTAGTATCGTTTGGTTCTAAATATAGTCTGACTTTGTGAAATTTTATTCTTATTTCCTCTTGTGAGATTTTAGGTGAGGTAAAATACCATAATTTTTATTTTGTTGTGTAGTTTAAGAGCCCGCAGTAAGCTCGGTTCTCCATACAAACGTAGTTACGCTCTCATTTTAAAACGCCATGCTAGAATAACATAAAACTTTGAACACAATGGGATATCTATGTCGGAAATTAGTTTCTGTTGCTTGAAATTATAATGGAGAAAAAAATACAGCGATTATTAAGGTTTTCATACAAGACGTAAAAAAACTCAAAAACTCGCTGTATTTTGTTTCTACTACAATTTCTAGCAACAGAAACTAATTTCCGATCTAGATATGGCGGCTCCCATTGTGTATACAAAGTTTCATGTTATTCTAGAGTATGGCGTTTTTAAATGAGAGCATAACTACGTTAGTATGGAGAATCGAGTTCAGCCGAGCGTACTGGGGACTTTTAATAATGTATTGTTTGGGTATGCTGAGAAATAAAAGGAATATAAAGATTTGATTTTGTTTTTCTTTTCTATCGAGAATATTTCAAGCAATTATGTTTCGGCTCTACCCAGACAGGAGGTATGCAAAACCGACATACACGTCCGTTCTGTAACATTTTATAAATAGTTATTTTGATACATTCTCGCTAATCTTAATTTGCTCAGCATATCCACAACTTCTTTCAATTCTTCGGCTTGAGCTCTATCAGGGTTATGTTCCATTTCGTGATCTTTCAGAGCTTTGAGCATCTTCAACATAGCGCTTGGTAGATTTTGTTTTCCATCGTCTTTGGTTGAATTTGTAGGATTCTTTGGAGTTGGGCTCGATGGGGTGTTTGAGTCTGACATGATGTTTGTGTCGTATTCAGGGAACATTTGTCTGCTCCCATGCGCTGTTATGAGGAACATAGCACAAGCTATGTAAATGTGTTTCGAAAACGGCATCTGTAATGAAGGAATGATACTAATCTCTATAGCCGCCCACAACAAGGAAAAAAACCGGCCAAGAGCGTGTCGGGCCACGCTCCGTGTAGGGTTCCGTAGTTTTCCGTCCGTCACATTAAGTTGACATATTAAGTACAGAAACACAAAACCCTAAAAAGCACGTCATTTCATTGTGATTTTGTAGAAATGACAGGTATTAAACACCTGTTTATACGGTTAAATTACAAACTTAGTTCAGAAATTATTTTTGTAATTTTTTCAAAAACTATTCAACCTATCAAGTTCAAAATAATTTTCCTACAAAGTTTTTATAAAGTTCTACTTTTGAGATTTTTTTCATATTTTTAAAACTTATGGTTCAAAAGTTAGAGGGGGGGGGGATACATTTTTTTTTACGTCTGGAGCGATTATTTCCGAAAATATTAACATTATCAAAAAATTATTTTAGTAAACCCCTATTTATTTTTAAATACCTATCTAACAATATATCACACGTTAGGGTTAAAATAAAAAAAAAATCACTCCCCACTTTACGTATAGGGGAGGTACCCTAATAAAATATTTTTTTCCACTTTTTATTTTACTTTGTCGGCGTAATTGATATACATATTAGTACCAAATTTCAGCTTTCTAGTGCTAACGGTCACTGAGATTATCCGCGGACGGACGGACAGACGGACGGACAGACATGGCGAAACTATAAGGGTTCCTAGTTGACTACGGAACCCTAAAAATGGGCAATGTTTCAATCTACGTACTATAATAGGGAATAATAGTAGTGTTTTGTTTTGAAATCCAATAAAAAAAAAACAAAAGAGACTCTGTTTAAATTTTGAAAGATACATTCCATTGAAAAGGATGATGCCTTCTAATAGGTCTTTGGGCGGCTAGAGGGTAATAGTAATAGTAGATTGTGCCTCAAGGGAGCAAAATTATACATTTACGGCGAGGGCGGTATATTGAATCCTGAGCGTAGCGAGGGATTCTAAAGTAGAATCTTGAGCGTAGCGAGGGATTCAAGTGTTTACACCAAGACAGAAATAGTTTTGCTACCGTGTGACACATACTGTGACTCACACCGCCTATGAGGCTCGCTACTGAAAGCTTAAAATTTCTCACAAATAATTTATACCAAAAAAACCCGACTCCAATTTTGTACTTCGCTATGCCACAATTTGAAGTTTCTATGAGCTAATGCTTGGTTACCTACAGAAAATACCGAAATAGGCATATTCGTGCCAATCTAATTCGAGGATTTCCCTCGATTCCTCCTAGATCCCATCATCAGACTTTCACCAAATTTATAAACCTTCTTTGAAACAAAAAAGAATTATCAAAATCGGCCGACGTGGTCAAGAGTTATCGGGGAACATACATACATTAAAAAAAGAAAAACAAACATGCCGACGAACTGAGAACCTCTCCTTCTAATGAAGTCGGTTAATAAATTTGCTACCGAGTGGCACATATACCTTCTATGAGGAAAAAGGAATTGTGGCTTTTCACACCTTCTATGAGGAAAAAAGTAATTGTGGCTTTTCACACCTTCTATGAGGAGAAAGTAATTGTTGCCCTCAAATGAGGGAAGAAAAGTACGAGTTTGATCCCTTATTCGAGGCCAACAGCTCTTTTCTGAATAACAGGTGAGAAAAGATGTATTTTTGTATCAAGTTATTCTAAGTATAAGCGTGAGTAGAACGAAAATGGCGGCATTTGCGACGGCATTTAACTCAGTTGGTTAACTCAGGCCACGCCATATGGGAACAAAATTGTATGAACGTGAACGCATATTATACTATGCGTTGCTGGCAGTGGATGCCTTAAGACGTCAAAGCGTAACGGACGGGGGAGCGGAGTAGGTCCATGCTCGTTGTCATTTCACTGTCCATTGACGTCACACTCTTACGATGCTCGCCGCGTAGGAACCGTCTTGACTTGAACGGCAGGCCTGTAGTGTGCACGCTCGATTAGCATCGCCACCCTGTTGCTTTGAAAATTGACTACAGGCAGAGGGGCTACCGCGAACCGATAATGAAGTTTGTTCGTGTATCTCCCTCTTTGTCACTCGAAGTTTCAAGAGTGACATACACAGAGAGAGAGAGAGGTAGCGAACGAAATTCGTTTACGATTCGTGGTAGCCGCTCTGGTTCTACTAGTAGATTGTATATTGGATAATTTTCGTTGCTTACATTTTGTCGCTACGGCGTGTACAACTGTACAAGTATGATTATTCACAACGGCGATAATAATTTAGGAGTCGACTGTATTATTGTTTGTAATTTGTGTAAGACTTAAAAAAACAGTCATTTTAGTATTTGGAATAGCAAGATCTTTTTACGAGCGTTTTTGCTCACCTCTGTTTTTGTTGGCACTGCTGTGTATTTTCCGATAACGATTCTATTAAAGTTTATAGCAGAAGTATAAATGAAGTCAACGTAACAAAGGTGTTGGGGAAAACGACAGATTTATCAGTTTTTCAGTCAACACTCAAAATCACCGTCAAATATTACTTGCTTAGTCTGAGATCTAATTTACTTAAGTCCTTACTTTAGTTTAGTTGAATCTAGTTTCAGAGATTCCGATTTCGAAACACAAACAACATTTTAAATCTCGAATCTCCCGATAGTTTTGTCAAACTTAGGACTTTTTTTTGTATTAGGCAAGAGTTATCAGTATAATGAATGTAACCTGGCAAAAGTCGTGAGACTTAAGACCTATAATTGAATGAACAACGCACTTGGCGATCAAGAGATAGTTTAGCGACAAGCGTCACTGGAGCATGGGATAATCGTCCTTACGCAATGTCTTCGTAATGCGTAACTTGAAAGTGATACGATAAGATCTTTGTTAATGAAAGTCAAGTTTTTAGTCAAATGGGATGGTTACGTTTTTAATTATACAATACAGTAATTACAAATATTTTTGTGTAAGTGTTAATTTATATTTTGTAATTGAGGAGGCCCACATGGTTGTCTACTTATCCTTTAAGTAATGGTGTTTAGAAAAATTAAGCAAAGAGGCTAAATTTAACTTTAGTAATATCAAATCGAAGTAGACATTTATAAATAATATATTCCTATTCGAAAAAAGCCGGTTAAGAGGGAGCAAATCTCGTTTTTGCTCCTTGTAAAAAAACTGTCCTGCTGACTGGGAGTAAAATACTATTTTGTACGCGTACGGATTCTATTCTGGTATCCTTCGTTTTGTTCGGGATTCAACGCGCTAACCCTCGCTGAAATATTAGATTTTGCTCCATTGTAATAGAATCTACTATTGCTACACAATTAGCTGTGTTTAGTCTGATTACCTTACATGTAGGTGGGTACTTATTGCAAAACTGAAGGGATAAAATGTAGACCCATTGTTTTAACACAATAGATTTAACGGGGATTAAGTACAGATGCAAGATATTTCTTCTATAGTGCGGTGACCAGTCGTGCGTACAGAGAAGTGTTATTTAACAAAACATTTAGGGCGATTGCGGGCATGATACCACAGACAAAAAAGAAAAGATGCGTGTGGTCGGCGTTTTCGTAATGTCAATTTTGTTTACCAAATTTTGTAAATAAAAGAGAAAACCTCTATGACTAGGCTACTTACTAATCTATTTTCCAACTTTTTTTTTTTACAACAACGGTGGCAAGCATGGTCTGATGGTGAGCAGACACCGTAGCTTGACACTTGCTACTCCAGCAGAATCACAAGTACGTTATTGACTTGAGGAATCCTACAATATTAGATAAGAAAAACTTCTTCGAACCAGGAATGTGGCTTGTTGGGTAGGGAAACAAAGTTGATTTCCTTATATGTATTTTTATTTTTGTACAATATTATATTCATGTTTTCATATATTTACAAAATGAGTCGCGTGACTCAATGAACTCCGTTGCTAATTTTAATCATAAACATGTCTATTTTCCTGCTACGGGGAGAAATCAGTTGAATTCGTAACCACCATATCAGCCCATAGACGTCCACTGCAGGACATAGGCCTCCCCCACTTTCATGGGGGGTAAATGCCATAATCGCCACGCTTGGCATGCGGGTTGGCGATCGCAGGTAATTAACCAATTTAAATAATTCTGTTCAATAATCTTCAATTGGGTAAGTACATTTTTTGATAAGTTCTAGTTATATTTTTTATACAAATATCACTTTTGTTAAGTTTACTTTATATTCGAATTTATCTGTGTTTATATTTACTCGTAAAGGATGATTCACAGTAGGCCGTTCTGTGTCCGGGCCGGCCCGTTTTCTTCTAGAGAAATACGCCGGCCGTTGCGTTAGCTGTCATAGAAAACGGGCCGGCCCGGACACGGAACGGTCTACTGTGAACCATCCTTAATGTTACCATGAAAGTGACGTGAGACTAGACTAATATATTTTTTTTCAACCTAATTTTTATCTAACTACATGTCCATAAAATTCAAAAAGGTCCTTTAGAAAATTCACTTGAACATTTTATCACTATGTTATCATCACAGTCAAAGTAACCATAAACTTTTACCAAGACCCGCCAAACTCGTATTCTTTGACATCATCGTCTTTCATACTTGTTTAATTGCACTTCGCTAGTTTCTTCCATAATGTTTATTCGCTGGTCTAAGAGTGACTACCTATCTTAACAATTACCATCGCATATTTTTTGGTGCATTTGCAAGGCTATTGGTCTCATTTAAAATTAGTGCAAAGTGTGCATGAGGGCCGAAGTTGCACTACGTCCGTAGGGAGTACCCACCGTTACTGTTCACGTGACCCCTGATGGTGCTAAAAGTGCAACACACTGGCAACCATACTGTCTCCTCGAAGATCTCACGGTTCGAAAATAAAAATGCCTTACCATAATAAAAATGCAAAGTGTAACGTTAGATTTTTCTATATGTAAGAAATCATTTACGATCTTTTGCAAAAGATTAACTAATTAACTTCTTTATACTCGTAGCTGTTCACTCTTACACCAGCGAATGAACTATTACTTATGAATACCCTTTAGAAGTTTATTTATAATCATATTTCTGCAATTTTCGCTACATTATATAGGAGCTACTTTAGCGGAACATTAGCAGATTCTGCAGTAGCCTAAGCGGCGACGACCTGCACAGCGCTCTTCTCCTTGGACAAGGATATTTCTTCACACACATGGCGAACTGGCGGTCACACTCGCACAGCCTCGCGGCGCACCCGTTCACGAACTGGTGCTGGCTGCTGTAGTTTTCCAGGGCACAGAGAGGCTCCCCGTGGTAACACTTCCAGTAGTACGGCTGGAAGTAGACGGTGTAGAACGGGCAGTAGATGTTCTCGTAGCAGCGGTCGTGCATTCTACAGCAGCTGTGGAGAATTATGAAGTTAGGAGGGTTGTTCGCGACGCAAAAACTTCTTACATCTTGTCTCTTATGTGTGCGTGTGTATGTGTAAGAGGCAAGAGAGGTGCGGGGAACCGGGGGTGCATCGATGCGCTTCCGAACGGGCGCGGTTGGTGCCGAGCTAGATTTCGCGACCGCCGCACGTCTTTTGCGCTCATGTTTTTCTGTGTGTACCTACATTTCGTTTTTAAAACAGTAAATACAAGTATTGTGCATTTCCCGGACTTTCACTGGTGTTTCTAACTCCCAGCTGTTACAGAGGGTCATACGGAGATAAGAAATTGACTACAGTTTTTGGATAAACATTTTTAAAAACAGGTTATGAATGACATAAATGTGGTAAAAGCCCTTTTTGATTGAACAATAATTGCTTGTATAGTAATTTAAACGGGGATTTACGTTCTATAAAAAGTAATTAAGAACTTAAGTTCAAGGCTACGTCAAACGAGATCGCTACAAATTTAAAATCTTCTTCACCGAATTTTGACTAAAACTTTATATTTGCATTATGAATGTAGTAAGAAATTAATTACTCTTAAAGGGGTCAAAAATATCTCCTCGTGTCATTGACATAGGGTCGGTTTCAAGCACTGTAGTAGAAAGACATTTTTGTTGTTTAGCTTATATTATTTTGAATAAGGAAAAGAGGTAAAATAAATTAACTAAGAAAAGTCTTTATAAGAATTACATATCCTGGTCAAGGCACTAATAAATTGTAACATCTCTATATAGTTACATAATTGGAAATTGATATTTGAAATTAAATAATTCGAGTACTAATCAACTTTTTGAATTATCCTACATACTTATCAATTCCATCTGTAGGTCTCCCCGATCCGAGGAATCCACAGTAGCATCCGTAACCCTTGTAAGACAGTGGATCGCAGCCGGTAGCACAGTACATCATGTTGTACAGATGTATCACGCCTCGCTTCCCACGATTCTCGCCTTTGTTCACAAATGGCTGTGGGTCGACATTCCTGTGAAGTAAAGCGCCTATTTATGTATTTGATAAGGTAATGTCTTACGTTTTCCGCTTCACATTTTAATGCGGCTTTGTTTACGTTAAATAGGTCGGCATTCCTATGAATGTATGGCTAAACAAGTTTTATACTAGTTATGCTGATGTGGGAAATTTGAATAATAAGTGTTCGTTATATGTTCATGTGACTTTTATTAATTACCCACATAACCTGGTTATGTAAAACGTGGATAAAGGAAATAAATAACACATATGCCATTTGTTAGATTTAGTTAGAACAGCGAATATTTGCTACAAATGCTGCTGCTGAATTTTATAGTAGTTAAAATTATATACTGATAAAACAGATAATTTAGGTGGTAATGATTAATGACAACAGCTGTAGCATGTCAGTTCTTCATCTTTTTAGTCTCCTTGACATATACAATTACAGAGCTATATTTTTATTGTGTACCTAGCACCTTATAAGCAAGCACCTTATAAGTATAGGACACTCAAAAGTGAACCCGTTCCTTTTTCTCAAAATATAGAATACTGGATTTTACATATCATATCATATCATATCATTTATTTGCATTGATCATACATCGTCATACACAATAAACATGTCAAATATATACACTACAGGCTACATAAATTGACAATTATATTAATATAGGTACTAATGAAATACATAATATTTTATAAAAATTCCAATACGTAAGTCAAACACAGTAAATTACTTATATAAATAATGGCCCCTGTAAAAATTCGGTAACCGAGTAAAAGGCCTTTTGGACCAGGAAACACTTGAGCTAACGTGCGAAAATGACATCTGAAGAAGCATCTTTTATTTCGGCAGGTAACCTATTGAAAATACGAGGCCCAATAATTTGAAAAGAGTTACATGTCTTCTTTGTAAGTCTACATTTAGGAATAATCAAAGCAGGCTTTCGCCTAGATGAGTCCCGCGTGGCGGCGGTGGTGAATTGGTCCATACTGCGTCGTTACTACATACACGACACGACATACTCCGAATTATAATAAAAAAATTAAAACAAACAGGTTATTTATTATGTGACATTTTTCCATACCTATATATCGTCACATAGTGGCAACCTATAAAAATGTGTATGGAAAATTGGGAAGAAAATATGTATTTATCAGAATGCATCGTAAACTTTCTATGAAGTGATTTTTGACTAAAAATGCTCTAATCTTAAATATACATCATAGGACATAGTTGAACATAATCGTACCTGACTCCCTTCAGATAATCTGCCTCCGGCACCGAATTCCTGAAAGGATCCCTCGCGAACCCAACCAGCAGTTGTTCCTTACTGCCCTGATTAATTTCTCTATAGTCAAACTCATAATCTAACTCATTATCTTTGGCATCTAAATAAGAGTCTCTATCGCTAGAAGTAAAGATGGTGCTATGGTTGTAAGTGTAGTTTGGTATGTATGGCCGCGGGTAGTGCTGTATTTGGGCGTATTTGGTGCTGTTGTAGATGGTGTCGTATGTGAGTCGAGACCATTCTGAAACAAAAGAAAGATACATTAAGGGAGTGCCTCGATTCTGTAAACGACGCCCACTGTGTAAGAAACACACTTATGTCTCCCGCGCACGAGAAAAATAGATGAAACTCTGCCTGGCCTGGCTTTTTTGAACAGTTTCGATAAATATCCGACTCTGTAAAGATTTATTGGCATGATTAAGCTACTCGATTTTGTCCATTTATAACGTATTATTTTCTTAGGATAAAATAGATTATTTTAAGCTATCCTGTTTCGGCTAAGTTTAGTATAATCAGAGAAACAATCAAGAATTATATACCCGAGAACAAGTCCATATTCAAATCTGGAACGGCGTTTAAAAGAAACGCTACATTTTTCATTGTACACCCTAAAGGTCATTTTGACTATGTTACTACTATGAGTATACTGGCCCTATGTTCGAATCCCGGTAAGGGCATTTATTTTTGTGATGAGCATGAATATTTGTTTCTGAGTCTTCGATGTTCCTTGTGTATATAGCATATATTTCTGACATATCCCTATGTACCTACATAGTGTATAAATAAGCTTATACACATGTAATTGTATATTTATAAGCTTAAATAACGGAAAACTTGACCAACCGGACCGGACCGGATGTTGTTAACTACACGGCTTAATTTTCCGGCCCCTTGACTGCATAGCTGCATCCTACTGTGGCTTCTACAGACACCAAAGTTCAAAACGGTTAGTCAACCAGGGGGTATAGTATCTTCACTATCCAGACCATCCTACCCTACACTTATTAAGCAAGGTATCTGCTCGTAATAACTTCACTATACCTATTAAGCAATACTGTGATCTCTTTACCTACTTAACTTTAAAACCACATGCTCACAAACACAATTATGTGAAAGACATTGCTCTCATTTTCACTCGGTTAAGGAACCTTGGTTAAACTGGACCAGTTAAATGCTATTACATAATTGAAACTATGGGACCGGACCGGATTAGCCATCTCTCCCATGCATTTTCATACTTCGCTGCATCCCCATTGAAACGCATAACCTATTATACAACTGCTATTGTGCATTCAATTGATATCTACAATAAAACAACAGAATCTCTATGGAAGCAACTCTGACTTAAGCTCTTTTAAAATGGAATATCTACTCATAAGAAAAACAGCACAAGTGTCATAGAAACATAAATGTAGTTGAATCGTTTTTCGACAGGATTGGTTTGTGGCGTGCGCATTGTTTTGGGGATCTAGTGCGTGAAAAGTGTGATTTTTCAATGGTTTAGTGGATGAATTTGATATGGAAACTGTTGTAATCTGCGATTAACATTATATGGGAGATGATAGAGCCATAAGTACATACAGTAAGCGAAAAATGTCTACATATTTTCGACTCTATTATAATTTGTTCATAAGATTAAAAAGTGGAAGACTGACCGTCGGTACCAACTACCTACAAGTCTACCACTTAAGAAAAACGGTCGAGGGTATTAAATAAATAAAAAAAATTAGCCCGCTCATTAAAGCGCATATAATCCGCCATTTTTGAATTTTATGTACCCAGTGACAGTTGCGCCATCAAGACAAATCTAATGACTAATGACGTATTATTTATCAAAATCGGTTGAACCGTTGAGTAGTTATGAGGGGACATAGGAACGGATAGACGTACATACAGATGTAGTACAAAATGATATTCTTTCGGGAAAACACGGATCTCAATCGGAATACGATGGCACCCGAACTGTCAATCAATGATTGTATTAAATGAGTGATGTTTTCATATCCATATTATTGTTTAGTGTCAAATGTCAAAGTGAAACATTTTTCACATACACATACTTAACCTTCCTCTTGGGCTTCTCCGAAGTCGGATCGGGTAATAAAGTCTGCTTAGCTGTTGGACATACAGCGACAGGGACGAAAATGTTCATCCAACTAACGCGATCATGCTAGGCTAGCTAGGCAGAGACCGGTAACGATATCATAATAAATAAATAAATAAATATTGGGGGACAATCTTACACAAACCGACCTAGTCTCAAACTAAGCAAAGCTTGTACTATAGGTACTAGACGACGATATACATACTTATATAGAAAAATACATAAAAAAACATCCAAGACCTAAGAACAAATATCCGTGCTAAATGCACAAATAATGCCCAGGCCGGGATTCGAACCCAGGACCTCTAGCTTCGGAGGCATTGTCACTACCAACTTTGCTAAACAGGTCGTCATATAACCAGCCAATAGACTTGGTTAAACAATAATTATCACATCATTAATATTACCCCGTTACCAGACAATGGCAGATAAACGCAAATACAATTTGATAAATCATTACCTCGTTCATGTTCGCAAACAATTCTAATGTAACAGTTCCATTGATTTAACTTCATTGCGAATTCATGAACTATGATAATCGTTGAATCGATTAATTTAATTCGCAAAAACTAACCTTGTGATAGAATAAATACAGTTATATACTCGTTCACGATACACGATTATTACTTAATGAAATACTTATAAGTTATTGTTATATAGGTACGTAGCGTGGAAACTTTAATAAAAATTCACATTATACCTAAGTATAGGTACTATAGTGGGGGGAGGCCTATATCCGGCAGTGGATGTCTGTCGGCTGACATGAAGATGATGATGATGATAGGTAAGATAACCGTAGAACCGATGACAGTTGATGCAGAAAGATTCTCGAGTGGCGACCACGTACCGGAAGGAACAGTGTGGGTAGACTCCCCACAAGGTGTGCTGACTACCTGGTAAAGAATGCTGGAGTCCGCTGGATGCGGGTAGCGCAGGAGCGGTCATTGTGGTACACTTTGGGGGAGGCCTATGTCCAGCAGTGGACGTCCTTCAGCTGATATGATGATGATGAGGTAACATAAGGTAAACATCCTGGTGCTCAACATCGCTTGTTTAGCAGTTCCAGAAATCTTTCAGGATGTATTGACAAAGTTAGTTAAAAACATGATGAAGGCCACCTAGAAGAAGATTCTACATGAAGGTGATATGCCTATTATTGGCCGGTACTATCCGTCTGACAGCTGGTTACAGGCCTACTCTCATGGGTCAGAGGAAACAGGCAGTAAACTCAACTCCGTCACATACAGACCTTTGAATTTAGTCGCAGATCGCAGTCGCTCACTAAACAATCTTGTGACTTGATAATTGAATTATTATCAAGTCACATATTATAGATATTTATATTTTATATATATCAAAACCAACAGGAAGTGTTTAAATATATCGAAATAAAGCTTAAAGTAAATTTGGGATACCATCAGTCAGAAAAGTGAAAACTCTATAGATAGACTGCGGTTGCTATGATACCCTTTCTAATGAAAAGTAAAGTCTTAAGGGTTCCCCGTACGCTTGACTGAACTCGATGCTCCATACAAACGTAGTTACGTTCTCATTTTAAAACGCCGTGCTGAAATAACATGAAACTTTGTATACACAATGGGATCCGGCATATCTAGGTCGGCAATGAGATTCTGTTGCTAAAAATTGTAATGAAAAAAAAAATACAGCGGTCGGTAATTTCGAGCAATAGAAGCTAATTTCCGACCTAAATATGCCGGATCCCATTGCGTATACAAAGTTTCATGTTATTCCAGCATGTCGTTTTAAAATGAAAGCGAAACTACGTTTGTATGGAGATCCGAGCTTACTAGGGACTCTTAAGAATGTAAAGTGTCGTGCTTAAAAATAACGTTATAAAATGTAAAATAGGTAAATTTAAATAATGTTACAGTGTGCACACAAATTAAAATTGACTCTAAAAAAACCGGCCAAGTGCGAGTCGGACTCGCGCACAAAGGGTTCCGTAATATTATGTATACAACATTAACAGTAATAATAACGTTAAATAATATCACGTAGAATTTTGGTCAAGTGTCAAGTTGGATTTTAGTTTTCCCATATATTTTGTGACCCAGCGTCTGATGAAGGCAATGATCAACTTATTAAAAGTTTTTAGTATGGGGGCTCCCTTAAATAATAATTTTATTTTATTTTTAGTATTTGCTGTTATAGCGGCAACAGAAATACATCATCTGTAAAAATTTCAACCGTCTAGCTATCACGGTTCGTAAGATACAGCCTGGTGACAGACGGATAACAGAAAGACGGTCGGACAATGGAGTCTTACTAATAGGGTTTCGTTTTACCCTTTGGGTACGGAACCTTAAAAAAAACAATAAAAATTAGACATCTAGGTCTGCCTGACCGCGAGAGAAATATTGGCCATTAAAAATAATGGCAATAAGAGTAATTATAGCAACCGCATCTCAATCTATTGTTCTATAATATAGCGTGAGACGTTCGAAGATGATTTAACATGATTTGACACGTTGCGCAATGATTAGGTCTATCTTGCACTTGCAACTGGTAAACTGGTAGCTCAATTTTATTTAATGATTTGAGGTGACGGACGTCAAGCTCTCGGACTATAATTGGTTTATTGTTTTACTCATCCATAAAGTCTGCTAGCTCGTACCTACATTATTATGGGTAAATGATACAATTAATATACCAAATAATATTTTAATCATATTGGCGTACTCAGGTCTATCCTAGGCAGATATAGAAACCGGCCAAGTGCGGTACGGATTGGCGTATGAACTTCATATAATACTATGAAGGGTTCCGTACAAATGTGAACACACAGTCGGTCAGTCATCATATTGCAGCCAAAGTAGCAAAATATATAGGTTTAAAGAAGTTTATTTCTCATACGAATATTACCATTCACTTACATGAGAATTAGAACTAAGTTAACAATGATTTGGTGAGCGTATGCATGCGTATTTACATTCACAAAAAAAAATGCTTACATTAACTACGAGTAGATATATTTTAAGGTACTTACATGCGATTTTACTTTAAACTTACTACGTAAAAAGAGATTACTTATAAGTAAAATAAGTATCTTATCTGTAATATTTTTAAAGTGTTCGAGGGTAAACTTAAATTAATCGGTCGACAAGGTACACAAACAATTGCACCGGGTAGGCACACGGCTAATATTGTGTTGACGCCATGCTACATAGTTGCAGCGATAACGGTGCACTCAGATTAAGGTTGAATGGATGTGGCTTAGAGCGAGTTGCGGATATCAGAGCGCACTTGGTCAGTTACAAAAAACTTAAGCAATCTTTTGAAATTTGGCATGGTTTTAGTGTCTTTTATGCTTTAGGAAGCTTATTATATAAGTTTGCACCTTCATAGAGAATAGTTTTCTTTCCGTAATTAGTACGTGGAGTGCGAAGTATTAAACTATTAGAATTTCTCAATTTTATTTTTTGAACATCTTTTTTCTTTTTGAAAGATATTTGAATATGGAGGTCTTTTTGCAAAATTTTACGTATTAGTATACAAGTATTATATTTATAGTATTGATTGATATTCATTATTTTTGTTTTTTTGTATAATGTTGTAGAAGGTGTAAAGTAGTCATATCCTTATTCCTTACTAAAGTAATAATAATGTGTTACGTAATTGACTATCGAGTTCCTTTCGGCGTTTCTTCTCGGCCGTGGTCTTCTTTTGCAGAAACGATAGTAGATTTTGACTTGTAAAAGTGCCATTGCGGTCTAATTGCAAAATAAAGTTCATTTAATTATTTTTTATTTATTTAATTGGACATTCTGGCTGTCAGTAACTATATGTCTGTTTCCCGTGACGTCAGTCAAAATAAACGTTTGTCCAAGTTGGTACGGAGTTTGAGCTAATGTTGATACATGATTGTAATACTACTATTACACTACTAGACTATTTATTATCCCAGAATCGTAGAAAATTGATGAATGGCTTACATACTCAAATGTTTATGTTTCCCAAAAATGGTAGGCAGAGCACACGAAAATTAATTTCAGTGCCAGTTTTAGAAATTGTAGGTTTATATAGATGCAGAAAATGTAAATATTGCAGTGACAGATTGCTAGCCCATCGTCCATAAGACATTTCAACCTGGTTCCCATAGGCGACTCTTACGACACCCAAGGGAGGAAAGGGGTGGTGCTATTCAAACCCGGCACTGCACCAATTTATTAACAATTATTTTTCTAAGACGTGTTCTATGCGGACGAAGTCGCGTGGAAAAGCAAGTTTTGAAGTAAATAAAAAAATCTGACATTACAGTTATTTAACGACAGCATCAGCTGATGTAACTTGTTATTAGCAAGCGAATGCAATCACGGGTCATTGACCCGGCACGGCCATGAGTAACCTTTGTTTGAGTTTTGGATTGCTTCGTGTGTAAATTGCTGTACTGGTGCAACGCACGCACTGTGCGAAGCAATAATCACAATATATGAGTGTAAACAGTATTTTAACTACAGGTATAGGTTTAATTAAGACGCTGCCTATGGCGGGATGGGCAAGAGGTACGTCAAAGGGTAGGGGTAGTAGTCTGAGTGGGTCATAAAAATCTTGTGATAATAAATGGTTATTACCAAAAGCAAGCATAAATGTTATTTAATTAAAAATATTGTTTAAATAATATTAACATCTTTTTTTTTTCACAATTGGAATTTCCTAACATTTTGTGCGGTGCATCGGTGCAGTTTTTAAATTATTTTTGTACTAATTTATATTAAATCACACAGCCTTCTTAAAAAACTATTCCATTATGAAATACCAAAGTTAAAAAATTCGCTCCACCCTAAAGTAGCCGGTGGCGGGTCTCTGCCTACCGCTACCCTAGGTTAGGTTTCTTATATGCTTTTATACTCATATTTTGTAGGTATTTCTTTTATATTTTACTTTATAAATTTATTGTAATAAACATAACTTACGTCGACCTACTCCCAAACTACTTATAAGGAAAGCTTGTACAGTCGCGGAATACTATGGGCACTAGGCGACGATGTATGAATAAACTTAATATATATACAGCTAAATACTTAAATACAAAGAAAACATCCCAGACTCATGAACAATTATAGATAAATGAACCGGAATACCAATCCCGAATTAAAATACTGGTAGTATATTTCCACTGCGGAATTTGCGTAAGGATGTCCTCATTTTGCTTCGATTTGGCGATCTCGTGCATAATGTCAAGGCAACGCGCCCGGACTTAAGATCGCGCTTTTAATGTGGGCTTAATTGAATTAATATAAGCTTTTCTCCGTATTAACAAAGGTCACAAGGTAAACCTCCCAATGATTGACATCTTTATACCTAATTTATAAGATTGTTTTTTAATAAGTACTACGACTGCGGTAAACAAGCTTGCGGCCTGCCTGGTGGTAAGCAGACACCGTCGCCTATGGACGCTAGCGACTCCAGAAGGATAACAAACGCGTTGCCGATCTACATATAAATATTATGTAGAGCTAAACTAATTTCAAACTGAACACCCTTCCGGTGTTTGGCGTTTGTTTTATACGAATATTTAGAATTTTGCTACTAGGAATGTTCAGCCAAGAAAGAGCTCTGCCTTTTTTGATCCATAACACACAAATAATAGAGTCAAAATATGTTAAACGAATTTCTTGTCTGACTGTACCTTTCATTACTAGACTCAGTATTTATCTCTGTTAAATATTTTTTTACTAAGCAGAAGTATCTGCTAAGTAAATAATAATTCTTAATCAAGGTGAAATTGAAAAATAATTCGCAATGAGCGGGTTCAAACAAAAAGTTACAAGTGATTATCTCACTGAATTATAAAGGGGAAAAATTAAATTCTCTTTCTTTCAAATTAATTATAAATTATTACCTACACAAAAACAGGTCAAGTGCGAGTCTGCATAGTGCGCAGAGGGTTCCGTAAAAACTTAGTATATAAGGAATCTCTGGTGATTAAGAAGGTCTAAATACAGCTATGGCTATATTTTATCTCTAATTACATCAATAATAATCGTATAAAACATAAATGATAAACTAGGGAGATGGTATTTTTTATAAATCACAATTTAACCACGATCGATATAAAAAAAACTGTTTCAGAATTTGCAACTCAAGCCCTTTCAACTCCACTTGACCTACATACATAGAAACTAGACTTAGAAATTTTTGATCCCCCTCACATCGGGGTGGACACAAGTTACCCATATAATTTGTATGACAAATTTTCATATCACTACGTAATCAATTGAATAGTACAGGTAACAAAAGCCTCTAAAAAGTTGTCCTCCCCGGTGATATTTGATAGAAAATAAAACTACGATATATTATATATGTTTGAATTCTTACCTTAAAAGCATTTAGGTTATATTGGACGGCGTACGAGCCCAATTTCAAAAAAAACCCGCAAATCAATGTACAATTTAGCCGTTTGGCACACGCATACTAAAGATCAAAACAAAATTTTTGACCCGCAGTTCTTAAAAAAAAACATTAGGAGGGGAGTGCTGAGTCATTATTCTTTTTTGTATGAGAAAAAAAAAACAGATACCTATCGTCTGTGGTATTATTTGAAAGGGCTTTTTTCCTTAAAGCCCCATCGGATACAAACTGCGAGATCTCGTGCTTGGTTGAAGCCTCGAACGCCTGGCTAGCTGGACCGAGTCCAAATTTACCATCCAAACCCAAATTACAAAGGGCCTGGGACACCATAACTTCTGCCTCGACCTTAACGTCTCTGGTTAATGAGGCCGCAGGCAAAGAACGTGCAAGGCTCCTAGCAGTGTCAAGGCCCGAAGCTGGGAACTGGCTACACGCCTACCCCTCACCCAACACCGGCACCTTCATTGACCCTAACACCCTCCGCATCGCAGTTGGTCTCAGACTGGGGGCAGAGATCTGTGCAAACCATTGTTGCGCCTCTTGTGGGGCCGCCGTGGATCCCCTTGGCCATCACGGACTCGTCTGCTCTTCGGGCGCCGGCCGCCACTCCCGCCACGCTGCAATCAATGACATCCTAAGAAGGGCACTCATCAGCGCCAACGTCCCCGCGGTTCTAGAGCCTCAAATTATTCGGGACGATGGGAAGCGCCCTGATGGGATGACATTGATTCCATGGAGGATGGGTCGCGCGATGGTTTGGGACGCTACTTGCGCCGATACGCTGGCGGCGTCCTACCTTCCAGCGACCAGCAAAACGGCCGGTGCGGCGGCGGACGTTCGTGAGAGATTGAAGTTGGGCAAATATAGTTGTCTCGGCGCCCAATATGAGTTTATACCATTTGGCGTCGAGACACTCGGCCCGTGGGGCCGGAGCGCCCTTGGGCTCCACAAGGCGCTGAGCAAGCGCCTGCGGGAATCTACAGGTGACCCGAGGGCAGGCAGCTTTCTCGCGCAAAGGGTAGCAATCGCTATCCAGCCCGGGAATGCTGCCTGCGTTATGGGTACCCTACTAAGGGGTCCCGATTTTATGCAGCTTTTTTTAATTAAGTAGGTTTTAGTATAGGTTTTTGTTTTTATTAGGTTTAAATATATTTTGTTTTATTTGTGTTATTGTATTGGACTATTTGTTTGTGTATATTTAATTTTATCAATAAATATATAAGTAGTATCTTTTTAAAGTGATTCTAAAAATATACCATCTTATTACCATTAAGTGATTGTTTTTAAACAATATTAATTTTATTAACATACCGAGTTTGGGCTCCTCCGGATACGACATGGCTGTTTTTTTTTTTAATAATATACCACAAATGATACATGATGTGATGACTCTACTTCTTTAGAAATAGGCACTGAATAAAACTGAGTTATAATAATAATAAATATTACGGGATTTTTTTTACACAAATCGAACTAGTCCCACAGTAAGCTCAATAAGGCTTGTGTTATGGGTACTAGACGACGATATATTTAATAGAAATATACTTAAATACATAGAAAACATCCAAGTCTCAGGAACAAATGTCTCTCCTCACCACAGAAACAAATGCCCTTACCGGGAATCGAACCCGGGACCTCTAGTTCGGCGGAAATGACACTACCAACAAGGCTAAACAGGCCGACAAACTTTGTAATATTAAAAAATTGAAAATAAAAAACTAAATTAAATTATTTTCAAAATGGAGAATATGTTTATTGTAGAAACAAAATTGCTTTCTTGGGGTTAGATATGAGAATATCATGTAACATTTGTGAACTGAGCTGCGGGTCAAAAATTTTATTTTGATCTCTAGTATGCGTGTGCCAAACGGCTAAACAGTACATCGATTTGCGGTTTTTTTGCGTACACCTTCCACTATTAGCCTTATTTGCAACTATTTTAAATCGATAGCATAAGTTTAGTCGTTTCTGAAAATTCTGAAATACATAAGTTGCTACCTTTTTGATATGGAAGTATTAATATAGTTCTACTTACCCATACGAAATATATGAATAACTAAAACCATAATATAGTTTTAAATAATATCCAAGTATACTTACACCTAATTAAAAAGTTTTAGTTTTATATCACACCTACATTATAAATTCAAAGCGATAAAACAAGGTTTAATTAAAAGTTGTTAAATAAAGTTACCTAATTTCATAAAGAGCGTACCATATAATTTCGTCAACATGAAACATTCACATGGCAAATTTATGCAATAATTTAGCAAATCTTTCTAATATATTAGCATGCATAGTAAAAGTTGTCGGCAAAATCAGGCATTCTGTCAAATTATGTAAGCGCTGGCAATATTTCTGTGGCCATAATATAGTATATTATAATATATATCATCTTATGATCATGTTTGTTATCTACCAGTTTGTATTTCGTAACTCCTTTCAACAACAGCATAATAAAATTAATGGCTAAACATCTGCCTACATTTATATTATAGGCATTATCTTCGACTTTCGTTCAAATTAGGTTTTAATAACACATCAATATTGATAATACCGCTACCAAGCGAGATGGCCATGTACTTATTTGAATTAAAAACGACAGACACATAACATTTGTTTTTTTTTAAAGTGTCCCTGTTTTTGTTTGCCTCAAAGTCGTGTCCAATAGTATGAGGCAAAAAAATGATTACTCGCCCAAGTTGAGGAGGTTGTTTATGATAAACCGTCCGCTCCCATGTTAGCTGCTTAAAAGCTTTTCCGTCTCTCTTGGGCGCGAGCGCGACACGTATAGGTACTCTGTAGTCTATGTATTTCTTTTCTTTCTATATGCCTTGTCTTGTCATCATTGTCATCAACGTGGCTGACCAGTAAATCCAAATGTTCGACGACGAGAATGCATCATATACATTGTGCAAGATAAAATGGGCCAAAATCCCAATTTTTAGTACACACCAACCAATAAGATAATAAAACCAAAAATAATCTTAATACGTCAGAAATACGCCTCGCTGTTTTTATTTGACTTATTTTGTTGAAATAATTTGGTCTGCCGTTGAATATTACTGGTAACAACAGTGATAACAGTTTATTCTTATGTATTCTACTAAGTTTTGGTGAAAAAACTAATGTACGCTTACTTATTATTTATTAGCTTTTCGGTGAACGAAAACATCATGAGGAAACTAGTCTATTCCCAGGAAGGTATAATTTTCCCTCTGGGTAGGAAGGTCAGATGGCAGTCGTTTTTGTAAAACTAGTTCGTACATCAAATCTGGGGATTAGGTGCCAAAACAAACCCCGTGCTCCTATATATATCAACTGGGAAAAACACGAAAAGGATGGATGGATAAGGATGGATGGATGGATATTGTGCTGACTGGATAATAATTATTAGCTAAGTATATAGGCAGTAACTTATTATTGTAGATTTATTTTTGCTAATTTCTTATTTATTAATGTTCTAGTAGGAAACCTTGACATGTAATATCGATAATTATGAATAAATGAAAATGAATATGAATATAACGAAGTTTTATGGACTATGTCATTAAAATTCAGCACCGTGGGAAGTTTCTTTACAACGCTCACGATACGCTATTAAGAATCGTTTAACCCTTCCACAGTAATTGGCTGAATGCCCTACACAGCCCAAGTCGTAAGTAAAAACAAAATTGCCAAACAAATCACACACTGCTCGTAAAATCGAGATTACATTTTATGGCATCACACTTTTAAAAATCGAGCAACGAATTTCGAACGATAACTATCGCAAGCTCATATCATGGCTTCCCATCATTTATAAATCGAATCTTGTACAGTCGTAAATAAGAATGCGATTGCAATGACGCGATTGAGTGAGATGTCATTTTGCAAAAGCTGTATTTCGGAAATTCAATAACGATTCTTTGAGCGATTATTGCTGGCCAGTAATCATAAGTATGGGTATATTACAAGGTATTCAGGTCGAGATGGAGCAATGGATGTTGGATTGGAATCGATTCAAAACTGTAATTGACGTTAATTAAACATACTGAAGTCTTCAAACCTTCTGACCTCTTTGGTCAATGGTGTTCAAATGGGCTATAGTGAAATAAATAATTATATAAAAGTTCGCCTTCGCACGTTAATCATATGTGACTTATGTATTTTAATGATGAGCGGATTACAAATATAAAACTGAGTTGCAGGCCTCTATAGGTACTGAGATGTTCGCCCACCATCACGCGAACCGTAAACTTGTTTGGTACCAAAATATGGATTATTGGTTATATTACGAGCGGTCAATGCCGTTTGACAATGTATGTGGTAAGATCAACGGCAATATTTGAAATGACGTATATTTGTGTAGTACAATGCCAGCAATATTGATGCTACTGACCTTCTATCAGACCAATTTGGCACATACTAATGTCATGACATTTAGCTCGCGAAATAGTGTCATAATCACAATCTAAGTTGGCACCACACTATTCTTGAGTTTCTTGTACCATAGTAATCCGGTTTTAAATAATGAAATCTATGATATCTATCTATGTATAATTAATGTATGATATCTATAAAATATTTACAAGTTTTAAAAAATTTAGGTTCCTTGTGGTTCCGGGTAAGAATAGCGCCACCTGTTTTTAGGGTTTTGTACCAAAATGGTAAAACAGGAACCCTTATGGTGTTTGTTGCTTAATATCTCAAGAACTACTTACGCTATCGATTTGAAATTTTGCAGAGTTATAGAGAAGGCTAACTCAGATGCACTGTAAATGTTTTTATTTTAATTTTAATTTTTAATACTGTGAAAATTTACAGATACAAGGAGGGGGCTAAAGTCCAAAGTTTAGTGACTATGTCAAGTATCGCACTAGCGTATTCGGCCAACAGAGAGGAAGATACTTCGTTTTTGGTTCGCGGTAGCGCTCCGGATTTGTCACCTTGATGTACTTAGGTTTTGAACGATATGTCAAGCAAATGTAAGTTGTACAATTAATGAAATAAAACAGGCACTGAACCTCTGTTCATGTAGCTGGCCACTTAGGAATTTAGAACTTTATGACATTCTAGGATTAAAATCAACATTATTTAACGGTTAAGGAGCTTTTATACTACAGGTACTAGGGGTGTTAATTAACGAAAATGAATTCTTGAATATCTTCGGAATGGTAAAAATTGGGATACTAGTGTCTTAGAGAAGATGACTTTATTTCATCTCAGAAATCTGCCCTCGCAATTAATGGAATTCAATAAATACACCGTGTAAAAACTTTTAACCGAACGCCCTTCCAGTGTGATTCCGTTCACAGGCATATAGACGCAATACATAGGAAGTCACACACTGAAACAACTGATAGTACTACTACTATTAGTACGTGTGGTACGGGGCGTTCATTTTTAAAATGGGTAAACTCTACTTAAACACTTTTAAGCAACGCTATACAATGTTTGTGTTTGTGACGTGACTTCGGCTGATAAATATCCACACAAAGCCTGATGCATAATAACTTCTGTCGATAACATTGTCTCTATGGTGAATAAAGGCATCCTGTGTTACCAGAAAACATATAATTAAATCACATTAGATGTATAATTTACTTTTATCTATGCATTCAATTTGGCAATGGCGACGTGCTCCAAAAACCCTTGCATTTTGCAATTTGGCAATCCATATTACGAGGCTGACACTGACGAGAATGTAAGAAAAGTATAAGTTCATGTCGGTTGCATAGTTTTTAAGTAATTTAATTACATACCTATATCACAAATTAAGGTTCAGAAGCTTAATTAATTAATTAATTGCGTATTAATTAACACGTAAGTATGGTACATTGGTCAGTGTCCTATACGGCGGTCGCATTCTGAAACAGGTTGCTGAATGTCAAACTCATTCAACTGACAACATGCGCATTGAGTTCATTTCTAAGCTCACACGGCGAACGGATCACACGAGGTGAAATTATTTAAAATGTCAGATTAAAAATAAACTTCCTTTAGATTTTGAACCGTCTCGCTTAGGCAGTAGGGTCGCTTTTTGAACGGACCAATTTCACACAATCAAACTGATTTTAAATAGGTTTACTCACAAAACCATCGTAAACCGTAAATAAAATAGTACAGTCAAGAGTAGAAGCAATTTTTCACCTCATCCATCACAATGGCATTAGATGCAAAAGTGTTAACTTAATTTTGCTCTTCACTGTACCTACCTAGTATGATCGAAATAAGATCACTTCAGGCGTCTTTATCATCAATCAGCAGAAAGTGAAACAATTGTCCAAAAATACTAAAAATAAACGCCCCTCTCACGGTCTAAACTACGGTTTTAAGTAATAAAACATAAGTAACGCAAGTGAAAGTGCGTGATTATGGCAAAATGGCAAGCTTCTTAATTTGATCCGGCGCGGGAGCATACCGGCTGACCGCCAACGAAAGTGGTTTGACGTGTTTCCATAACACAACCGTAAATTTTTTTTATCGTAAAATATCCGTATACATATGTATATATTTTTAAATGGATGATCGTCTCGATACTCTAGAGCACCAGACAAATAAAAACCTTTTTTACTAGAGATCAATTGCGAAACACGTTTCCTTGAGATTGTGACATTGACACGAGGTTTTTATGTTTTCTAAATTATTTTTAAAAGTACTAGGATACTTCTTCATTGGCAGCTTGTATGAGTTAGCTGCCTTACACTCAACGTTTTCAATTCTAGTTCCGTTACTAACGCTAGATGGCGTTAATAATAGTGACGTTATCGATAATTATCAATCAAATATGTACGGGTTTATTTTATATACATTATATTTAGTGACGAAAAATAGATAGGCAACGTAAGAAGTATCCACAATTGACATTTCCATCCCCGATACAACCCGCTGCTTTTTTTGTAGGTGTTACCCAAGAGGTCAGATAGGGTGGCACGAAAAAAACCGTCAAAATAAATAAAAAATATTTTTTAAATATATCCCTACTACTACCGTGTATTTGTTACTATCGTAACTATTTATGACTTATTTACACTCAGGCAGATAACTCACGTGACGTGAGGTGTTATGCAAACAGCTCCTATTGATCATGATCGTGAAAATTATAATTTCAACATTTTCAACCAAGTAGGTATTAGGTTTTAAATCCAACGGTTTTCTTTTCGTAGAAAGTGACACTGATGTGTTGATGTGTTGACATTGCTTTTATTGAATACATATTATTAGATGATGTAATTTGATTGATTTTGAATTAATGGCCCATAAACCAGAAAGTTTATTTTATGATTTCATTTTGATTTATAAATTTTATAAGTTAGATAACAATTATCAATAATATGAACATGCCCCCATGTTCCCTCGGGAATCCCATAAGGTCAGTGAAGCGCTCGCAGGATGAAAGTCCTCTGGAACTGTAACGTTGGAGGGCTTTTTTTCTGCAGTCAATCTAATATTAGGTAAGAGTCCCAATGGGCAATCTCTGACACATTAATACAGCTATTATGCACTTTTATCAATATGCTGTCTCTCTATATAAGGTGCTTCCAAATTAAATGTCAATACTATATACTATAGAGCTAATAGTACTTGTGCTTAGAAGAAGACTTCAGTATAAAACTAATTTAAAGTTTATATTAGTTTTTGGATAAAATTAGGCATACAACTCAGCCACGTAATAACACCTTGTTAATGAGATAATCAGTATTCAATAATTAAGACTTATCGTTTGTAACCTTTTTTGACTGTCACTTTACTGGCTACTTCTACTAGAATCCTATGTGTAGCTCACTTGACAGGAAGTGATAACCACCTTGTACGTGTGCACAGTTTGATAATGTTTGGACAGAGTTTAATTTAATTACCTATTTTGTTTGAATAATGAAAACAAAAAAATCATATAAAAAGTTTTATTAATTCCTATTTAAAGAAAATTATTTTGAAAGCACCTTATATATTGGTATCTAGTATATATTGGCCCAGAAATATATTCTAGGTAGTTTTATAAGTTTTTATTCTTCTAACGTATGTCTAAAAACTCTAAATATAGCAAAAACAGCATGCATGGGTTTAACAGAGTCGTCCGACATAAATAAGTTGCGTTTATATTTTATAGTCGGTTATTTATAAAATCTTTTCGGTCTTTTTACCCAAATAAACGATAAAACCTCAGTAACTTTTTGTCTCCGGTTCAACGACTCGTATCTTAGTTGATGTCAAAAATACATTTTATCCTTGTGAACTTTATTCCTTTGTAATACGACAAAAATGTTTAAATATCGAAGTCTATAACGAAAACTATTAAAAATAGCATGGGTCTTAAGCCGTCGTATTAAGGCTTAAAATACGACGTTAAATGTAACTTTATTGAGCTTCATATCTTTGTGTACTTGACACCAAAAAAGGTATGCTATAAATATTGTTTAATCTGCATGGGGCGGAATTGAAGTGCCTACGTTATCTACAAGAATGTTTTAAAATACTTACTTGAAATAATGGAGACAAACGAAATTCCAGCTTAGGCAGGTATAATAGGTATGTATACAAGGGGACACTAATAATAATCGTATGGCATTTATTTTCGAACCGTGATATCTTCGAGAAGGCAACACGGTTGCCACTTTGTTGCACTTTTAGCACCACCCAGGGGTCAAGTGTAGGGTAATGGTGAGTACTCCCTCCGGATGTGGTGGGGGACACTAACGTCGTGATACAACCATATAAGAAAATAAAATATTTCTGTACCACATTTATTATCGGACCAACCTAGTCCGGGCGAAAAAAAAAAACTATGTCATAGGAAAGGGTATCTTCCTTCAATCGACTAACCGAAATAAATAAAGAAAATTGTTTCTTTTTTTGATAGAGACAAAGTTGGTCCCTCAGTAAAAATTGTTTCAAATCATGAATGAATTATCTTTCTTTTATCTACTTAGTATCACGTTTCACCTTGTATTTCATTAGCTTTTGTCATGTTAGTGTATAATGTGCCAGTCGAATCAACATAAAAGTAAACAATTGTGGCACCTCCGTACCAACGTAGTGTCGTGGGAAAGATCTTATGGGTGCGTGCGAAGGGACCGAATCAGCTCCATCTACCATAATACGCATTCTAGACGTTACCGGGCGGAAAACAATTACCACATGCATTGTGAAAACTACACCCTAATTCAAAAGAGCCTTAAGCACCGAAGAAACTCCACAGACTTACAACGTTTTAGTAATCTTGGCATAGCCCTTTTGCGATTGCCGGCTCTCACCTCAAGAGCTAATATAAATTGAACCTCATATTTGTAAGAACTATGTATATTAAGAGGTCAGAGTTATAATGGTTACTAGGCGAGTTTACGTTGTGAATGGACTAGTGACATTCGCTGCGTCGATTAAGTTAATCGTGACCATTTATCTCACTCCCCACGTACCGCCAAGTTCAATGCAAGTGATGAATTTACAATGCCTTATAATATTATTACGAGTACTGTACATAGTTATAATACAAACGTTCTATTTTACGAAAATAAGATCACCTAACCTATCAATTTCGTAGCCGAAATGCATCAAGTCTAGAAAGTTGAACTGGCCAAAATGTATCCGTTGGACGGTCCTTCTAAATTTCCCTGAAAAAAATCTTCAGACGCGAAAATTCCTACAGGACTATAGTACTGTGGAAATAACAAAGAGTAAGGTTAGTCCGTACTCCGTACAAACAACAGTAGTATCACTCCCTACCTAGAGCGCTCGTGGCCCAGCGGCACCCGCCTACCGCGTGCGGTATGCGAGGTTAAGCAATGTGGGCGCAGGTCAGTTCTTGGATGGGTGACCGCTTTGAGTGGTTACTAACTGAGCGCTTTCGTGCTTTGGAAGGCACGTTAAGCCGTTGATCCCGGCTGCTGTCTACGACAGCAGTCGTTAAGCCAAGTTAGAGGCCTTCGGGCGGCTTGAGAACTTCTAACAGTCAAGTTGCCCACTCAGTTGACGAAGGGGGGTCGAAGTTGCACTACGTCCGTAGGGAGTACCCACCGTTACCCTACACGTGACCCCTGGGTGGTGCTAAAAGTGCAACCAAAACTGGCAACCGTACTTGTCTTCTCGAAGATCTCACGGTTCGTAAATAAATGCCATACGATTAAATAAAATAAACTCCCTACCTTTAAGGATGATTCACAGTAGACCGTTCCGTGTCCGGGCCGGCCCGTTTTCTTCTAGAAAAATACGCCGGCCGTTGCGTTTGCTGTCATAGAAAACGGGCCGGCCCGGACACGGAACGGTCTACTGTGAATCATCCTTTATTCACAACAATAGAGGTGAACAATAAAAACTGAATTATAAGAGTTGTTATATAGGATATAATATAAAGGTATGAAGGTTCCCCCACACGCTCGACTGAATTCGATTCCCCATACAAATGTAATTCACATTTTAAAACACCGTGCCATATCCTAGGCCGGAAATTAGTTTCTGTTGCTAGAAATTGTAGTTTTTTTAGTTTTTTAGGTCTTGTATGAAAACCTTAATTGACGCTGTGTTTTTACTCCATTATAATTTCAAGCAACAGAAACTAATTTCCGGCCTAGATGCCGGATCCCATTGTGTATATAAAGTTTCATGTTATTCCAGCATGCCGTTTTAAAATGAGAACGAAACTAGCTTTGTATGGAGAACCGAGCTCCTACGGTCCCTTAATTCTTGGGATTAGGTAGCGGACCCCAGGCATCCTCCAGGATGCAACTGTACTGGGATAACGCTAGGGTTATAATAATAATAATAATCGTATGGCATTTATTTCGTTGCTGATGATGTGTGTTTGGTGTCGACCATTAAGAGGGTATCAACGGATCCACTAGCGCCACTCGTAAAAAAATTAGATTATTTAAATTTAACGATACATATTAAAAAAAGGGGACTGCTATGTACTGTATTTTGTATTTAAGTACCTTTTGAATACATCAAACTAGTTATTACGTTGCGAGATTTGTCGATCTTTGAGTTCAATAATAAAAGGGCCGTTTTTCTTGCGACGCATAGATTGATGAATCTAGCAACGTAATAACTGTTTCAATGTATTCAAAAGGTAGTAAAATACAAAATATAGTAAATAAAAGTCCTTTTTTCCAAATATCTGTCGTTAAATTTAAATAGTCTCAATTTTTACGAGTGGCGCTAGAGGACTCGTTGATACCCTCTTAAGACGTTTGCCTTATTACACACTTAACACTTCAAACCCAAGCTTCCTTTTATTTGACATTGATTATATGTTTGCTACCTAGATCATTGTGTTCACAGAGAAAATTAAAATGGCAAAGGCGGAAAAGTTATGCCAAGTATGAGGAAACGAGCAAGATCAACTATATGACTAATATTACCAACATCTAATGGAAATCTAGACAGTAAATATTAGCTGACACTTTACATCTTGTAACCCAGAGGAAACCGATTTAAAATCGCAATGCACGATGTAGTTCTGGTTTTTTAGTATGTTGTATGGATCAGTTTCGTGGATAGACCGAGTAACAAATGAAACAGTTTTGAACAAAATGAAAGGAAAATGAAAGAGGTTCTGACTATCAAAAAAAGAAAAACGGCGTACTTTGGACACATATATAGAAACAAAAAGTATGACATAATAAGAAACAAAATAGAAGGGAAGAGAGGTAGGGGAAGACCGAGAACAACATGGTGCGAAAATATCAGGGACCGGGGTTACTGACGCTACCACTCTCAGCAGAGTGGCAAAAAATAGAGAAGACTTTCGTTTGTTGATCGCCGGCATCCGATAGGATATGGCACGCTACGAAGAAGAAGTATGGATCAGTGCTTCAATTTCCAACGTAGAAAAACTTA
Source organism: Notocelia uddmanniana (assembly GCA_905163555.1). Classification (NCBI taxonomy): domain Eukaryota; kingdom Metazoa; phylum Arthropoda; class Insecta; order Lepidoptera; family Tortricidae; genus Notocelia; species Notocelia uddmanniana. The sequence goes on from LR991054.1 coordinate 4,351,128, forward strand.
AGTTCGCTGCGCAGTCCGCAAATAACTTTTCCCCTCACTAGCTCGGAAAGCCGTATTTTATCCTTTGAAACAAGTGGGTAAAAACGCATTTTATCCACAAGTGGGGAAAGTAATTTGACCTTGGAGCGTGTTTGAGTAGCTTTTGACAGATAACAAAACGTGAAACGCTCATAATAATGGTTCGTTTGATATCAATTATCATTAAATAAATGGTTTGAGTATTTATCAAAAAATACCAAATTTAGCTTTATTTAATGATTAAAGTCAAACTCTATAAGTAACATTTGTTTTATAATGATATTGAGTATAATTGTAAACGCACAAGTTGAGTCGATGCAATTTCAAAACGCATCGTCAGAAATGTCATCATTGTCAATGTCAACTAAAATATACACAACTTGTCACGGACTCCGACTCACGTAAATATTATACACAACTTCCAGAGTTTTCTGTTATAATATCGTAAAAAAAATCGGTGATTCCAGTGATGAAAATCATGCCTGTGGAACTGTGTTTTTTTTGCAGGTTGCACTTTCCTCGCTATAGTGAGGAGAAAAGTTTTGTGTTACACACGGGTGCAAAGTTGTATTTTACTTCTCGTGTGTTGAAACACTCGCGGGTAAAATACAACTTTGCACCCTTGTATAACAAATAACTATTGGGACGTTTTCACTTAATGTTATAAAAGTCACAACACATGCATGGAACGTAGGTTTTATCGCCATGTTTTACGTGACGTTTCGGGTCAAATTGGCCCCACGACTGCGACCACCACTTATCACCACCAATTGACGACTTGACCACCACTTGATTTGTCGTTGACGACAGCGTTAGTTGGTTGTGACCCTGCCTACGAAACTGATGGCTCAAATTCCGGTCAGGGCATCGATTTGTGTGATGACTATCTTCATCACGAATATTTGTTTCTGGGTCTTGGATGTTTTCTCTGTACCTATATTAAAGTATTTATTTATTTATCTGTATATGTATGTATATCGTCACCTTGTACCCGTAGTCCAAGCTTTGCTTAGTTTGGGACTAGATCGGTTCGTGTAAGATTCTCGACAAATATTTATTTATTTTATTTTATCTTGCCAGCACAGCGGTCGTCATACAAGTATACCTTTCTCAACCTATATCCACTGTATGAAAGAAAGTATAGAGTACCCGCTTTAAAACAGTTTCTGATCAGCATAAAAGGGAGATGCAATTATTCAAATATACGGAACGAAAATATTAATAAAACCGTTTTGCCCGCATACAACCAAAATTTTATGGAAATCAGTCGAATTCGCAACCCGTGAAAGTGGGACGAGCCTAATAGAAATTCAGTTAAGTAATAATCTTAGGCATTGAAGCCGCAAAATCTAGTCAAAACAGCTATTAGAAATAAGCGACATTCTTTATTACCATTTCAAGGCTTCAGGCTTGGTTGTTCCAATCCATCGGTAATCGTAAGTTATGTCCGTTAATCTGTTTGTGCGAGAAGTTTGACAGTTCTCTATGAGATGACGCTGCCGGTGTCATATTTAATGTTTACCAGTCAGTAAAGTGTAACAGATACAACCCGCCCTAGGTTTTGCTAAAATAAACTGTGGTAAGTCTCAAGGTCAATCGATCACGTCTTAAGGATGATTCACAGTAGGCCGTTCCGTGTCCGGGCTGGCCCGTTTTCTTCTAGAGAAATACGCCGGCCGTTGCGTTTGCTGTTATAGAAAACGGGCCGGCCCGGACACGGAACGGTCTACTGTGAATCATCCTTTAGTCTTACAGATTAACCGAGTATAGCTGATCTCCGAATATCTAAACGTAGTTAATTACTTAATGTGTCAAATCATTTTGACGCATGGGCCATGCGTCAAAATGGTCCTGAAACCAACAAAGTCGAGAGTTAGTCTTTAAATCTACTATTAGCTTGTATTTACTCAGACTAAAATATGAATATCTCATTTCTGCAATGGAATTTAACTTGGTGCCCATAGAACGAAATGAAATAGATTTAAAGACCTATGTACAAATTCATTAGACAATAAATATACGTTGTGTTTGAACTATGAATACTACTTTTTTCCTTTACGTTAAGTAAATCTAACTGTTTTAGTACAAAAAATGACTTTTAGTTCGTCACTATAGGTACGCACGCTCGGAATGTTGCACCTACTACCCCATAGGTCTCATACTAAACTATCCTAGAGACTAAGTAATTGGGGAGAAATAAAGGTTTCTACATGGTTTCTACGAAAAAAAAATTCTGCAAACTAAGCGTTCGTGGGAACTTTATGACACGTAGTAATTTTATGACACGATATCGGCGTGGCAGTGGCTTTTTCCTACGATTCTATTTGTATGATATTAATAATATTTATACTTATAGTATGATATTTGCTACTATTCGTTATGATATTAGCAGTTAATTAGTTAATCTTAGGTTCCACGTTTAGCAAGCATAACAAGGCGACAAAATTAGTAGTAACAGTGTCGGAAATCAGACGACTGACTTGATGCCTTCGATTATCCGACCCGTTAAACCGTTGCACCGGCCCAACCTAACCCGTAACTATACGTCTAAAGTGCAACTAGCTTCCATGCAAATTTTAATTCTAATTCGATTACTGAGAGTGGGTTTTAGCTTGCGTGATTTGCTGCGTTTTGGTTAGAGGTTTAGACTGGCTACTTAAGATATTACATGGATATCGGTTATAGACCGATTTACCGTGGGACTTTGCACTTCATCACATGTAGACAGGTTCTGAATAGTGGCAACTAATATTATGATGTTTTTTAATTATTATCTTATCTTACACAATCCGGCCGATAGCAGTGTACTAAGCATGCTGGAGCTAATTTGGTTTAAGGTAAACGTGACACCGTAATAACGAATATTTGACACCATTGTTAACAGTAGGTTTGGGGTTAGTGTCGAGCATTCGGACGTTTGCCCTACTTTTTAACCGACTTCAAGATTTCAAAAGAAGAGGTTATCAATTCGGTTGTATGTTTTTTTTTAAACTCCGTAATTTCTTAACCGATTTTGAAAATTCTTTTTTTTGATTGTAAGTATATATATCCAAGTTGGTCCCGTTTTTGTCAAAACGCAGTTCTGATGATGGGATCCATGAGGAATTGAGGGAACTCGTCAAATCTTAAAGGCAAACATATAGTGATTTTTTGTGTTTTTATCAACAAATCGCAAATTTTTATACAAAAATGTGACATTTGATGAAGTGGAACTGCTGATGATGATCAGAACAGAACTCTTCAACGACGAAAAGTTCACGTTTGGCGATTTGTCCTCCTCGTGTTTGTTCTATTTTCACGATTAATTTTTGTCATGCTCGATTTCTGATGATGGGATCTATGAGGAATTGAGGGAACTCCTCAAATCTTAAAGGCAAACGTATAGTGATTTTTGTGTTTTTATCAAAAAATCGAGCATTATCATACAAAAATGTGACATTTGATGAAGTGGAACTGCTGATGTTGATCAGAACAGAACTCTTCAACGACGAAAAGTTCACGTTTGGCGATTTGTCCTTTCAGTTGTGTTTGTTAAGCAAGTTCTATTTTCACGATTAAATTTTGTCATGCTCGAGTTCTGATGATGGGATTCATTAGGAATCGAGGGAACTCCTCAAATGTGAAAGGCACACAAATAGTGATTTTAGTATTTTCATGAACTAATCAAGCACTTTCATTCAAAAAAGTGACATTTGATGGAGCGGAACTGCTGATGATGATCAAAACGGAACTTGTCAACAACGCGTAGTTCAGTTTTCAAGACACATTTTTCACGATTAATTTTTGTCAAGCTTGAGTTCTGATGGAGGATTCCATGAGGAATTGAGGGTACTTAGTCTTCTACCATTATAAACATACTTATAGCCATTTTTATTTTATTGTATGGAATCTAAGAGTGCACCATCTAAGTATAATAATCTTTCACCGAGCTCCTCCATTGCAGTCGGTTTTTTTTTTCTTAAAAATTGTTCGGTATGATTCTACTCTCTCGGATTTAATTTCTAATCGAATAAGCAAGCCTATGCGATTAGAGTTTAACAGATGGTTTGCCAATTTCCGATAGTGACAGGAATAGTTACATAATAATTTACAGGATACTTTGTTTAAATATTGAGAAAATCTAAGTATGTCATCTCAGTTCATTGTTTGTGTTGATGAATAAAAACAAAGTGCAGGTAGTTCGAAAAATATTGATACCCTCTTACACCACTTGACCATGGGTGTTGTGACAATCCGAAACTCCTCGTGTTTACGTTACGTTCAAAAAGTTTAATACATTTAATTGTTAGGGAAAAGTCCGGTTTACTCGTACTAATAAAAATGTGTGAAACTCGTGCATATAAATCAATAAACCAATTAATAAGTGCAGAGTGCTGCAATGGTGCAGTACATCGGGCTTTGGTTTTTTAGGGTTCCGTAGTCAACTACGTCTACGTCCGTCTGTCCGTCCGTCCGCGGATAATCTCAGTGACCGTTAGCACTAGAAAGCTCAAATTTGGTACTAATATGTATATCAATTACGCCGACAAAGTGGTAAAATAAAAAGTGGAAAAAAATATTTTATTAGGGTACCTCCCCTATACGTAAAGTGGGGAGTGATTTTTTTTTCATTTTAACCCTAACGTGTGATATATTGTTAGATAGGTATTTAAAAATAAATAGGGGTTTACTAAAATCATTTTTTGATAATGTTAATATTTTCGGAAATAATCGCTCCAGAAGTAAAAAAAAATGTGCCCCCCCCTCTAACTTTTGAACCATAAGTTAAAAATATGAAAAAAATCTCAAAAGTAGAACTTTATAAAAACTTTGTAGGAAAATTATTTTGAACTTGATAGGTTGAATAGTTTTTGAAAAAATTACAAAAACTACGGAACCCTACACTGAGCGTGGCCCGACACGCTCTTGGCCGGTTTTTTTTTTCATAGTTGTACCCACCTGACAGCGGATTGAATTTCTCAATCTGGCTCTTTCTCTTGTGTTTAATGTTTTATGTGAATAAAGTTTTCATTAATAAGTAATAAATCCATATATTTGGGCGTTACTAGGTCGAGTCTTTCAATCCTTATAAATACAAAAGCCCCATCAATGAGGTTGAAAGTCAAAAAGGTCATGTGTTGTACGAAGAAAATTCTTTGAAATCTTTTCATCCTCAGCGTTAAGGTACTAACTTAGAAATTGTTTGATCCTTTTCAAGAATTGCCGCTCCAACCTCAATCATTTAAATAAAACGACAAAAAAAAAAAACAACGGAAAGCGGACACAATATTTCAAGAAACGTACACAATTATATTTCTTAAGATTTTGAAGATATCATTCGCGCTGTTTCAAAGCCTATTCTAATAGTAACCTATTAGTTACGTAGCTACATCTAAATACAGACAAAAATAACAATAAAGTTATATAAGTAAGGGAGGAGTTTATTAATAACTGACTGGTAGAAAATTATTAACTTAAGCAGTGATTCCGTCAATTGAAATAAAATTCATATATAACATTTAGAATAATTAATAATCAATATTTAAATACTCGAAAGCAGAACAATACAAATACAATATGAAAAAGGCATTTAAAATACCTGAACCATAAACTACCGATGGCACTAAACACATTACGAGACCCGCATATACTCGTATGTTCTCCCAACTGCTATAATTTCGTCTTTTCCTGATAACGCCACCACACTCATTGTCACAGTTCTGAACTAACTCTGTACATTCCATCACTTCTACCAACATAGCATACACTCAATTAATTAAACCTACATGTTTTCTTTAAAAAGAGAAACATTAGATATAATACATTTAAAATTGGCGCGGCAAAAGCGCGGGAAAAAGACGCGCGTGGCGCGTGCGCGGAATCCGTACAATGAGCCGTATTTTTTTCTGTGGGCACAGACCTCCCGCCATACAGCCAAAGAGAATCTGATTACAGAGGTATTAAACTGAATACAGGTACAATGAAACGACAATATGAATACACTTGACCCTGTGCAAGATTGTGATCTTGCGAAAAATGTATGAGTAGTTGTTTGTAGTATTGTTCGAAATGTTGAACTGTATTAGTAACGGTAAAAGAGCCGAGTAATTATTATTGACATCTTAATACAGAATTCCGTTATGTTATAAATTATGTAGGTATTGTTATATCATTAATATTCATTATTCATTAAGTAGGTAGGTATATTCTTACAATAATTTGAATATGTGACATTAAGAATCTTAGTACCTTCAACTTTCATTCCTGCCATTTTTACGGTAAGTATTAACTATTATTTTGTGCATTAATTCTTAAGTGACTGCTTACTAGTCATTGTGAACCTTAAACTGCCACATTTCGCATTAAAAAACAATAACATATTTTTAGGGTTCCGTAGTAAATACAAAAAACCCTTACTATAGTTTTTCCATGTTCGTAAAATTTCCACGCAAAGTAAGTTAATTTATAAAACTAATAATAGAAAATATACTTTAGGCTATATCTATTCAGATAATTAGAAAAACGTATGCGTCAGGGGTAATAATATAATAAATTTTACCAAAATAATCACGTAAAAGTTACCGTAGTGAAAAGGTACCATAGTAGCCGAGCTAAAGAAATGTACTGGGAAACTCTTCTGACATTTTCCATTGATTTTTTATTGACCGACCGAGCGAAGCGTCTCCGATTTAGCTTTCGACAAAAAATCTTTCGTATGTCTGTCCGTCTGTCCGGATGTTCTCCTACACAGGTCGCATTTCTCAACCGTTTCTCGTGAAAATTTGTGAGCAGGTTCGATAACTATATAGAATTTTATGTCAAGTCAACATTCGGACATTTTTAAATTTAAAAAAAATTGCGAGGTCTACAGCCCACAGAGCCATTAGTGTTGTTAGTTGTGTCGAATATAATTATATGGAATAACTAAAAATAATAAAAAATAACTAAAAATAATTGGGGAATGCAGCCAGCCTTATGGCCACAGTTCCGCAAGGAACAAATTTGGGGGACATGTTTTAGTATACTTAGAGTGTAGTTTAGTTGTAATTTTTTTTTCATATTTAGTTCTAAATTTGTACATTATTATTAATAGTTCGTAATAAATCTTTAACTAAGTAAAAAAAAAATTATCATTAAAATATACGGAAAAAGAAATAAATTTTCTCATACATTTTGTACGGAACGGGTTGGGAGCGTAACAAAGTTCGCCGAGACAGCTAAAACCAGGGTAGTACCTAAATAAAAGTTTGTGACATTTTAAGTGCGTGTAATGTCACGGGTGGACAACTACATTGGCCCGACACGCAATTGGCCGCTATTAATAAAATATTCAGGCATATAGGCACTTTAATCTGCCTGAATCCGCCTAACTCTAATAGCCACTTTATGCATTTATATTGCACATAAATTAGTTTTAATATCCAATAAAAACTGGTTGTAGTTTTGAAACCGTTGGAAGATGGCCGACCATATGTGCTTACGTGCTCGCAATCACGTTTCACGGTGGCAGAATATCTTCATTTTGAGGCTCCATTCAGATTACGCTACTGCCACGTACCAAAAAAACTAAACATCTAACTCATCCTACCAATATTATAAACGCCAAAGTTTACATGTTTGTTGCTCAATCACACCACACAAAAACGGCTTAAAGGATTATGATGAAACTTCGTATACAAATAGTCTGTAGCCTGAATTAACGAAGTCGCGGGCAAAAGCTAGTAAAATAATAAAGATGCAGAGGGTCGAAAATCTGTACATTGAACGTATTGGCAACAAATCAATGCAGGGCCACAGAATAAGGAATAGTACAAGTACAGAAATTTCACTTCCTAACAAAAACGGCGTTTAGGCATAAGAAACGTGCCTACTCTCTGCATCTCTGTCTATCGCATAACTTGTATTCATTTACGCGTGGCACGTGTAGCCCTAGGGTTGTCACGCCAAAAATACTTCAATGATGCAAAAAATGTTCTACCTCACCAAATGTCGCTTAAGTACAGTGAACCGATATTAATTAAGTACATGTTACTTCACAAGAATAATATATCTCATATTTTTTTAACGAACCATCTAGCGATACCATACACGGTGGGTTTTGCAAGAAAAAAAATGCATCCCCATTTTACGTGTAGGGGAAGTACCTTCAAACTACATATATCGTGTTACATTTAAAATGAAAGAGCTCATTGTGGGCATCTTAAATATATTTTTTGTAATTTTAAAATAAATATTTTAGAAAATATTTAAGATAATAGCCAAAAAATTACCATTCCCCCCTTCATCTCCGAAACTACTGGGTCTAAAATATAAAAAAATACATTTCAAATCATCAACCAACAGGTTTTGTCGGACATACAAATCAACACAGCACATACAACAGGACAGGTCATCTTCTTATGTTTTTCAGCTATTTATACCTACACTTTGCCCGTGTTTCAAATGCTATGGCCACTATAAAGTACAACTACCTAAATAGGACAACTATTATGTAGCTAATCAAGTAAAATAAATTTAATAACGCGTTTCATTTTGAATAAAATTACAGTTAGTTACTTAATAAGTAAATCGTCGGAAATGGTGAGTTTAAGCTATAAGTACCTCACAAGTAGCCAGGTGGTTCGTATCGTATTTTTTTGTATTGTAACTTACAACTTGATAATTTTAGATATCAACCAATAATTTTAAACACCAACCAACACTAAATAACTACTTATTATTACATATACCAAACTAAAATAAAAAAACTTACCGTTCAAAATGTATAGGCAACTGAAAAAAAGATACACCAACGTTCCTTCGGGTATTCAAACAACCATATACACAGAGCATGTGTGGCCGGTTATCGGTTTCATCGTGGGTTTTTTAAATCACACAAACAAATATGTAGTAACGCGCGGTTCGTCGTGATCAAGTCAGCGGCGCGCGGCAGCGGATCACAAAACGACACGCACGTACATGCTCGGACGGCGGCGGTCCGCGACTGACAGCTAGCGTCGGGGTTTTCGAGCGTTAGGTTATTAAAGCGGCGCGCTCCACCCATTGCAAGCCCCTTGGCAGTGTCCTTGGAATCGATAACAGAACACAATTCCAAATTTCTTAAGTTTATTCTCTGTTTATCTGTCTGATTTTTAGGGTTGCGTATCTCGAAAGGAAAACACGGAACCCTTATAGAATCACTTTGTTGTCCGTCCGTCCGTCTTTCTGTCTGTCAAGACCCTTTTTCTCAGGAACACGTGGAGATATCAAACTGGAATTTATATGAAATACAGAAGTCTACTGTCCATTGGAGCTGTGAAAAAATCAAACTTCTAAGCCAACGCAATCAAAAGATACAGTCGTTTATCCCGTTAATTCCGCAAATTTTCGACACTCGCAAGGGAATCAAAACCTACAGGGTACTTCTCGTGAACTCATCAGAATCTTGAAATTTGCTACGAAGCAACGTCTTAATAATAGCACAAATAAAGGAAAAATCGCGAGAACCGTTTTTTAATTACATCAACCCTCGGTGCGCGAGTCCGACTCGCACTTTGCCGGTTTTTGTCTTTGCATCACTTGAAAAAGAGCGGATTAATGCAACCTTCGCTAATATCCTAATATTTATGTTAACTAGATATACGGCGAGGACACCGGCTATAAAAATTGGAAAGTAAGGAATCTTTCGAGATACTCGCTCCTTAGATATGTGGTGTTGTGTTGCTGGTGGTGAGTAAGGTGACCAGAGCTCCCGAGGATGCCCTGTGTTGGGAGTGAAGGACCTGCATACTTATGTCTCTGAGTAAGGTGACCAGAGCTCCCGAGGATGCCCTGTGTTGGGAGTGAAGGACCTGCATACTTATGTCTCTGAGTAAGGTGACCAGAGCTCCCGAGGATGCCCTGTGTTGGGAGTGAAGGACCTGCATACTTATGTCTCTGAGTAAGGTGACCAGAGCTCCCGAGGATGCCCTGTGTTGGGAGTGAAGGACCTGCATACTTATGTCTCTGTGTTGGGAGTGAAGGACCTGCATACTTATGTCTCTAGCTGTCAACACAACGAATCCTCAAGTCGATAAAAGGTCTGCAACACATGTACATTTTTATTTTTAGGGTTCCGTACCCAAAAGGTAAACAACGGGACCCTATTACTAAGACTTCGCTGTCCGTCCGTTCGTCCGTCTGTCATCAGGCTGTATCTCAAGAACCGTAATAGCTAGACAGTTGAAATGTTCACAGATTGTGTATTTCTGTTATCGCTATAACAACAAATACTAAAAACAAAATAATAATAATAACTAAGGCTCCCATACAAAAACGTGATATTTTAGCCATTTTTCATGACTACCACTCGCCGAGCTAGATCTCATGAACCGTGATAGCTAGACAGTTGAAATTTTCACAGATGATGTATTACTGTTGCCGCTATAACAACAAATATTAAAAACCGGCCAAATGCGAGTCGGCTTTTTGCCGTTTTTATTTTTTGTACGGAACCCTCGGTGGGCGAGTCCGACTCGCACTTAGCCAGTTTTTAATTTTAATTTTATTTATTTATTAACTCAAATGAATTTTTCACAAAAACTTCTGATATTTTCGCCAAACTGCTAAGCAGTTTGGTGGTGTAGACATAGACATATTTTATTGGTAATAAGGTAATACAAGTCAATGGTTACAATTGTACATGCATTTTTGATTATATATTGATTTACAGATTGTGATTATTTTCAAGCCGCAAGTGTCCATTGGCTACGGTATCTGCTTGTTTGCCGCCGTCATTGTATAAACAATCTACGTTCCAATAGTCCTCATGGCTCCGCCGTTTTGTAAAAATTTCAACTATACAATACATCGAACCTGTTCACATAATTTTACTAGAATCGGCTGAGAAATATGATCTGTAGATAGAGGATAACAGGTGAATATCCGGACATCCGCCGGACATACGAAAGCATTTTTGCTCAAACTGGAAAGGAGACGCTTCGCTCGGTTCGCTCGCTCGGTAAAAAACTAGTATTCGACATACACGGACACAACAAGTAAATTTTTAACAAAAAAACACCGACTCCAAACTTTGCCAGACCCCATCCTCTTGGTATATAATTTGAGGTTCCTTCGATTTTCCAAGATCCCGTCATCACATCTAGACTTGGTGACAATGGGACCAACTAGAAAACATACCCTATCAAACAAAAAAAGATTTTTTGTAATCGGTCCACTACTCTCCGAGTAATCGGTGAACATACATAAAAAAAATCCGTCGAATTGAGAACCTCCTCCTTTTTTTGAAGTCGGTTAAAAAGACACACTAAGGCGTCTTCATGACTTGACGGGGCAGCAGCGATATGTCATAAGTAGGTATTTTGTTCTTTGGTGGTGTCAGTATTACAGGAGCGTTCGTGGCCCAGCGGCGCCCGCGTACCGCGTGCGGTATGCGAGGTTAAGCAACGTCGGGCGAGGTCAGTCCTTGGATGGGTGACCGCTTTGAGTGGTTACTAACTGAGCGCTCCCGTGCTTTGGAAGGCACGTCAAGCCGTTGATCCCGGTTGCTGTCTATGATAGCAGTCGTTAAGCCAAGTTAGAGGCCTCCGGGCGGCTTGAGAACTTCTAACAGTCAAGTTGCCCACTCACTTGACAAGCCTAATCCCAATAAGGTCTAGTTTCTCCCTCGGGTTGGAAGGTCAGATGGCAGTCGCTTCCGTAAAAACTAGTGCCTACGCCAATTCTTGGGATTAGGTAGCGGACCCCAGGCATCGTTCAGGATGCAACTGTACTGGGAATAACGCTAGGATGATGATGGTGGTGTCAGTATTACGTTTGCGCAGTAGGAATACCATGCGCAGAAGCAGGGCAGTACTGCATTAGTATCGGTTGACACTGACAGCTGACAGTTTTCTCATATCGTACCGCCTCCGCATCGACAACTCAGTATGGAGCCTAAAGGTCTAAACCACAATCGAGGGTCTAGGATCAGTATTGTAAAAACTTTGAAGAGTGTTATGACTGTCCGCTGGATGCGGGTGGCGCAGGACCGGTCGTTGTGGGAGTCTTTGGGGGAGGCCTATGTCCAGCAGTGGACGTCATTCAGATGACATGATGATGATGATGATGATGATGTGACTGACTGGCTAGAAACTTACGGGGGCACCATAAACAGCACGAAAAAAAGACCAATGCTAGGTTACTTATGGTTGAAGGAGGGGGGGGGGGGGCACAAGCGTGGAGTAGGGCATCAATAAGTCTTAATCCGGCACTGAATATTACATTCTCTCCAGGGTACAGTCAGCATCAATATTTGAAAAGATCAAAAGTCTTTATTACAAGGTAGTAAGAGCTTTTGACCGCATGATCTATAAAAAGGGTCCGACTCGCACTTGGCGGGTTTTTAATATTTGGTGTTATAGCGGCAACAGAAATACATAATGTGTGCAAATTTCAACTGTCTAGCTATTACGGTTCTTGAGATCTAGCTCGGCGAGTGGTAGCCATGATTCAACTCATACGACCAACCTATGATGAACTGTCAATGTCATTGCGTACCACAGATCCAAGCAGGTGGTTTTTTTTTTTAAATATTCGACGGACTTAGAAATGTCTTAGTAGTCCGATACGGGGCAGACGCGAGGTGATATAAATTTTTTGTATTTTTATAAAATATATGGTGCAACCGAAAAATCTGAAACTTTTTTCTGTTAATGGCGACGGTTATTCCTCCCATTAGAAAAATAATCAAGGACTTTTAAAAATTTCAGACATTCCCCAATTTTCATACAACGGTAGTACGGAACTAAACAACTGTAACGTCGACGTCAATTAGTAGTCGACGTAATTTCCAATGCTCACAGCAGCTATGTTGTACTTTTGACTCTCGGTTTGGCTTTTGTTTTGCTCTGATTGACCGAGCGAACGAAGCGTCTCCTTCTCAGCTTTCGACAAAAATTCTTTCGTATGTCTGTCCGGATGTTCTCCTCTACAGGTAGCATTTATCAACCGATCCTCGTGAAATTTTGTGAGCAGGTTCGATAATTTAATAGAATATTTTTGTCGAGTCAGTTTTTTGGAATTTTGGGTTTTGAAAAAAAAATGTTTCGTCTACTGCTGCTCACAGAGCCACTAGTTGTTTTTGGTCCCATAAACATTTGATCATGTCTAAAAACTGATTGTTCTAAAAATATTACATCTAAAAATGACATGGAAAATTATATTGAAAGTGAGTGAGTGATTAGTTGTAGTCTACCCCTTTTTGAAAAAAAAAACATGAGTTAAATTAGGTACAGTTGCTAACATTATCTATACTAATATTATAAAGCTGAAGAGTTTGTTTGTATTTTTTGTTTGTTTGAACGCGCTAATCTCAGGAACTGGTTCGAATTGAATAATTCTTTTTGTGTTGGATAGTCCATTTATCGAGGAAGGCTTCAGGATATATAACATCACGCTGCGACTAATAGGAGCGAAGACGCGGACGAAGTCGCGGGCAACAGCTATGTTGTATATTATGTAAGGTTACCTATGACGAAAGCTTGGAACGCGTAGAGTCGGTTTTGCGGTAAAGCAAACGCGGTCCGGGGCACGTCGCACCAAAAAACCGCGCGGTATTCGGTATAGCGCGGCGGAGCGGAGTCGGCGTGTGTGACATATGAAGCAGTAATCGACAGTCGGCAGTTTCGGAAAGATCAAAAATGTAATAACAGTCTCCGCCCCGCACCGCGCAGCGCCCGCTCTGTGCGTTACGACTTATTGTCGTGCCCCCGAACAAATCCCGTCGGCGCACGTACGTGCAGCTGTCGGATGGCACCGAAACACGCGCGACCGCGGCGCGCCGCCACTCACTGCTCTGCGAAATGGTCAGCTCGCTCAACGGGCTCCTGCGTACTGATCCACACGTTTACATTTTTGTGGACAGCCTGCCCATGCTCGCGTCCAGGTGCCTCTCTTATTATGAGATGAATGGCTGAAGAGCGAGAATAAAACAGAGGTTTCTATATAGATTTAAGACTATCTAATAATTATATAGGTATATGTATTTTAAACAATCACTGTTACAAGTGTAATTGGTTGATACCGTTCTTGTACATAAATAAATAAAAAAAATGTATGAAAAACACCCACGTGACACATCTGCACGTTTCCAAGTATTCTCGGTAATCAAACGTAAGTAACTAACTGCATCAAATATGCGTAATTCCGCTGTAAAACAGTAATGGCAAACATATTTTTTATTGATAAAACACGTGTTTGCACCAAAATGAGTCGTAATTTTTATGAACCCTACAAGGTAGCCGGGAGACCTTCAAGCGTTTGTTATGTCATACATAACACTCATAATACTCATAACATGCGTTATACAAACTTACCTATCTATTATTTTTCCGACGAAGTTAAGACGTCGCAAAAAAACCGGGAGTTGAAGCATCGTAGTATAGAGCCTACCTACCTGTAGTGTAGAGCAGAAAAATAAGGTATGTAAAAAATGGTAAAAATGGTAAAATAAGGTATGTAAAAAATGGTAAAATGGTACTGTTTTTTATTATCTTAGTTGCACCGCCCACAATTTTTCTGCTTTGCCTTAAGGTTGACTGGTAGAGAATGCCTTCTGGCATTAAGTCCGCCTTTTGTACTATAAGTTTTACTTTTGTGCAATAAAGATTAAATAAATAAATAAATAAAAAGGCTTCGAAAATCGGTAACTTATATAGGTACTGTGTGTTCTTGAATGTGCTGCGTCCTACGTTTTTTTTATTTTTTTTATTAAAAATGGGATTGCTCTTGGCCATCATCTAGCGAGGGGGCAAAGATGAGGCCGACGATGTAGCGAGCTCTCCCAGAAGATGCCTATTCACTCGTGCCTTAAAAAGGTCCAGGTTATATGAACTCGGAAATACAGACGCCGGCAGAGAATTCCAAACCTTAGAAGTGCGCATTATAAAAGAAGATGCAAAGCGCTTGGTTCGAATTAGAGGAATTTCGACCAGGTAAGGATGGTAGCCAACCGTACGTCTGGATCTCCGATGGAAGAAGGAGGTCACATGCCCCGTCTCATGGATACAAGTAAGATGGCCCATTTCACTTATTACCTACTCATCATCATCATCATCATTTCAGCCGACTGACGTCCACTGCTGGATATAGGCTTCCCCCAAAGTCTTCCACAATGACCGGTCCTGCGCCAACCGCATCCAGCGGACACCCGCGACCTTCACCAGGTCATCGGTCCACCGTGTGGGGGGCCTGCCCACGCTACGCCTTCCGGTACGTACGTCGGAATACGGTCCTTTATTTACAAGAACGACGACGATTTTTTTCTTTTTTTTATTCCAAATATCAAATTGTATAAGTAGTTCTTGAGATATTTAGCAATGTGACAGACAGACAGACAAAGTGACACCATAAGGATACTTTATTACTATTTTGGTACGGAACCCTAAAAAGAGAATTTATCTGTACATTCGATAAGTTACGTAACCAGTACATACCTATAGTGTGATTACACTGATTACCCTGCGAATGTGATATTCAATTGTTCTCAATAAAAAAAAAAAATGCTGCCAGCATCCTTGGCACCATGCCAAAGAGGCCAAATATTTTAGATTTATTTTAATTTTATTTAGTATAAGTTTTTAGTTTTAATTTAGTTTTATTTTAGGTCTAGTTTAAATTGTTTAATATTGTAGTGCATACATAAGTTGTGATACAAAATAAAACTTATTCATATACAAAAATGACGATTTTTATTGTTCTTTATGAAAATGAAATAGGTAGCACTTATTTAACGATTTTCGATTATTAAAAAAAAAACGGTATTTTATTTCTACCAATGTAAGAAGTGATACGCCGAAATTATCGGAAATGAATAAATACACGAAGTATTGTTCAATGTTCAGCTCTTTCAAGCTAACAATTAATACCACAATCTCAATTCTGTGATAAAAGTCAACCATAAACTAGCAATTAATATCCACGGCTTTTCTGCAAACATCGGCCAAATATAACGGCAAACGCGAAATTAATATACGCGAGGCAAAGTATTTTCCATACCTTCGTTAATAAATGCTAAAAGCCATTACTTAGAGATAATTTATTGTCCCAAATTTAATGGGAAGTTACCGGAATTCGATCAAGAATACGATTTGAGAGAGGACACGCGGTTAAACAGGTAATGTTTTTAACCTAATGTTAAAACAATAAGGTAAACAGGTCAATATACGATTTCAAGCAAAGACCATGTTAGCATTAGAAGTACCGATAACTGGTTATAAGTATATACCATGTGTATTAGTTTTTGTTATATCAGGAACTCACGCAAAACTAATACATCTACCTACATGGTATATACTCCGTTTTTAAGGTTGTCGCACACGTAACCGCTTGGCTCCGGATCGTTTCACCTCTGTTATTCTAAACGTGTCAATCACAGCTTAATTTCAATAACTAATACCCTGCTTGTCATCTTTGTTGTGATAGACTGAAAGTCCCAACTATTGGGGCTCTGTCGAGCACTGAGACATCATCATCATCGGTCTGTATACGTCCCCCTACTGGGCACAAACCTCGCACAGACAAGATGGTATGGGCTGGCCTAGTATGGGTTGGGAACTTCACATATTGACATCATTTCGGCGGGGTCATTGGTCATTGACATATGGGCGTCTTTTTATTTATTGGGCATCGTTAAAAATTAGCTTCACTAAAGTTGTATGTACTCGTAATGCTCAGTCTATTTTATTTTTCTTGGTCTGCGATTAACTTTAACCTTTTATTTCAGAAATGCGTGTCAAAATAGTACTAAAGCTCCTGCTAATCCTGTTGTACGTCGCGGCGAGCCCAGACTCCAACGACAACAGATCGCGAACGACGAAATGTTTCCCGGCCATACCCTTGGTCCCCGCGCCGGTGGTGCCGGTTATGCCCGTGTGGCCAATGTATTATTACGTGTACTACCCGTATATTTTCGGATAGCTAATGGGTCCTACACAGATCCAAAAACAGAAAATGATCCTGAAAGCCAAGAATATGCATGTCAAAATAGAATTCGACTAACATTTAATCCTGTCGTGCACCGCAGAAAATCAAGACAACAGCAACAACAGGCCACGACCAGCATCTGTACGATCCGGGTACCTCTCGTCGTATCCGTGGTACCCGTGTGGGATGTGTACTATTAAGTGTACTACCTGTATACTTTTGGATAGCTGCTGGGTCCTACCCAGACTTAAAAGCAGAAAATTATCCTAAACACATTCAGTGCTGGGAACTCGAGCGACGGGCACTCGGTTTTTCGTACGCTACGCAATCGTGGGCAATTAAAGTGTTAATAATATTGGTAGCCTAATGCATGTCAAAATAGCACTAGAGCTCCTTGTACATAGTCTTGTCGTGCACCGCAGCAAAGCAAGACGCAGACCGCTGTAAGCTGTGACGGTGAAACCGGCACCCGTTGTACGCGTGGTACCCGTGTGGTTCAATTATATTACGTGTACTAACCGTGTATTTTAGGTTAGCTGCTGGGTCCTACACAGACTGAAAAACAGAAAATGATCTTGAACGTTAAGAATACTGGAGCATATCAAAATATCACTAGTGCTCCTTGTAATCCACTCGTGCAATGCAGCAAACAAAGACAACAGTCACAACAGGCCACCATGTCTCCCGGCTGTAACTTATAAACCGTGGCTCCCGCTGTACCCGTGCGTCCGGTGGTATCCATCTATTATTACGTGTACTACCCCCATATTTTAGAATAGCTGCCATGTCCTACACAAAAAAAAAAAAACAGAATATTGGTGTATCATAGTTGTCAAACCAACACCAGAGCTCCATTTAATCCTGTCGTGCATCGCAGCAAATCAAAACAACAGCAAAAACAGGCCACGATGAGCATTAGCATCCCGGCTGTAACGGTGGTACCGGCTCCCGTCGACGTAACCGTGTGGTACCCGCGTGCTTAATCGACCCACGACCGCGAAGCGCGAGCGAAGCAACTCCACCGGATATCCGGACGTTCTTCTCTACAAGTCGCATTTCTCAATCGATTCTCTCGAAAATTTGTGAGCAGTTTCGATAATTACATGGCTTTTTTGTCCATCCAGTTTTTAGAAATTTAACTAAATTCCGGAGCCATGTGGATTAAATTGAAAGTGTAAAATACCAGTATTTCACTCGCAAGGTAGACATATCCTGATGAAATAACACTTCAATGATAATTATGAAACATCAAATGAAACCCATAATTTTGTGTACGAACAATATCTTAAATCAACTTGATATTTAGCGGTTGAAACTGCGTGGAATATAAATGTTTATATTTGCTTTAATCTTATCATTTCGCGGTTGTTTTCGCAATTTGTTTCTTTTAAGGTAAGTTTGTTTTGTGAGTTTCGTTTGTGTCAGTATTAGGACTAGTATAAATAAGTGAATTTATTAAAGTTGCTATGACTTGTCTGACTTAGGATATAGGAATATTTGTAAATCAGAGAGATAGTTTCAAGAAATTAATAGGTATTGTTATATTTTAAGTGATATGATACTTAGGTGATGAAAATATAATATATGGTTTATATCGCCAAAATCATCCCTTAAGGGGGCGAAAAGGGGGAGTAAAAGTTTGTATGGAGTTTCGATATTAACGAATTCCAAGCGGACGGTTTGTGGTAAATTTTAGAATTCTGGTTTTAAAAGGAATAAAGGAACCAGTATATAATAGGAACACTTATCTGTCAAGAACCTTTTTCTCACGAAGGCGTAGATGTATCAAGTGGAAATTAAACTCAAGTCTACAGGAATTAAAAATACGACCGTTGTAATGATACTTGTTGTTGTGATACTGGTAAGTGACGAGCGAATCAAAACCTACAGGGCAGTTCCCGTTGACTACGAACCATACCACCACCACCACCACACCAGCCGAAGGACGTCCACTGCTGAACATAGGCCTCCCCCAATTTCATGGGAGGTAAATGCCATAATCGCCACGCTTGGCATGCGGATTGGCGATCGCAGTATCTCCACCGCAATCCAGGGATGCTGCTGCCCATCCCTCGGTGGTCTTACAATTAGTCGAAAAAGGAAGGAAATAATTATTACCAACAAGTAAGAGTTATTTGTTCAACAAGAGAACAAAGTAGATTTTTGCTGCAAGTGTTGATGTTGAGTCCCGAGCAAGCGAAAGATTCTATAACTGAATCGCGAGCGTAAAATTAGAATCTTGAGCGTAGCGAGGGACTCAAAGACACGAGATGCAAATACCTTTTCTCTCGTGTGATATATACAACTTTTTACCTCAGTGGCGAGAGCATATAACGCAAAGGAATAGTGATAGAGAGAATGAAGTTACTTAAACTAACCGACGATATGAAAAATTAAAAAGTAAGTTTTTCTCACGCTCGCAGCAAAATTGCATTTTGCTCACTGGTTTTAGACAGGAATAGTAGTTTTCACGCTCGCAGTAAAATTGCATTTTGCTCACTGGTTTCACGCAGCAAAACAGCCATTTTCGAGCCGCTGAGGTGAAAAGGAATATTTACTTCAGGGTGACCATGCCTTAGTATCTCAAAATTCGAGCAAGTTTTGGGCAGAGTCGTAAGCAGTCAGAATTTCGTCATGAAAAAAGCATCATCATCAACGACCTTTAAAACCATCATCAACGATTATAATAACAGGCATAGCAAAACCACGCTCTAAAAAATATTTATATTCGTTTTTTTTTATTCGTTAAAAATATTTATTTTATTGTCTTCATTATCATCATCAGCATCATCCTAAGATAACGCGGATGACGACAATGCTAGATTTCGCTAGATGACGTATCCCATTACAGTTGCATCCTGAAGGATGGCCAGGGTCCGCTATCTAACCCCAAGAATTAGCATAGGGGCCAAACTAGACCTTATTGGGATTAGGCTTGCCAAGTGAGTGGGCAACTTGACTGCTAGAAGTTTTATTTTACTGTATTACTACAGTAAAAATAATGAATTACAATGCATGCAGCCATCGCCTGAAGGGTGATTTTAATGGCAATGAGAAAATTAATCACGTAGTACTCATTTCAGAATACGAAAATGAATAAAATAATTAATTCTCCGATTTTTAATGAAATTTGTAATTCATTCTTGTATGAGTAGGCACCGGAACGAACAAGTAAAACAATATTGAATAAGAGAAACAAAAAAAATCGTTGCGTAACAATAATGAAAATGAAGGATAAGAATATGTAAACGGCTTATGGCTGATAAAGTTTTCATTACGAATAGGAGCGACAATAGATCCTAGTTTTCTCAGTTTAATGAATAATATTGCCAAAAATGTGGAAAATTGTAATATTATTAATAGCTGTGACCATAGCAGAAAATTCAGCGCAAGACCAAAGGACAACAACAGAAGAATCTACCACAAACACGAGAACGGGCAGAAGCACGGCTAATGGAGAAAGTACGACTATAAGAGCAGATAGTTCGCCAACAGCCCCGGTTTCGAAAACAACAACACCCGATATTACAACAACGACAGGAGGAAAACAGACGGGACAAGATGAGGACTGCGTCGTTTGTGCGCCTGTAGTAGCCCCTTTCATGCCTGTGTACCCCGTTTACCCGGTCTACACTTACTATAATTTCCCATTTTATTACCCGTATATATTTGGATAATATTCCATTAAAATCAGAATTAAAAATGGCATAGCTTTAGGGAAAGTAATCCTTGTGGCTTGTGGCCTTCTGCCTTGCCAATGTTTTTGATCATTGGAAACTTGTTCCATTGTTTGTCTTGTAGTCTGTCAGATTATGAACGTAAACAAACGAAGTTCTGAATATTGGTCTGAATAAAAGTAGCATTCAGTACAGTCCACAAAAGAAATACTTGAATAAAATTAGTATTCCGCGTACCATAGAATCATGTCCTATAGACATTTTTGACTTTTATTTTGTAAGTACGAGTGTTGGAGTCTTGGGTGGTGGTAGACTGGTTGCAAACTGATGAATGGAAAGTCCAGTAAAAATCTTCATAGAAGTTTATTGAGACACGTGTACATTCGTTGGTGGTCATGAAGTAAGAAAGTGAATGATATGTTGCATAGATACAAACAGAAAAGTCTAAAAAGTTTATATGTTGACAACAAGGAGTACATACATAATATATTTTACAGTACATATGGTGCTACTTTATCGCACGAGTGCGGTAATCAGCAGATTACGTGCATATGTCGTAACTTTAAAGAGCCATATGTACTGTAAAACGTTGTACGATACGCGTGCGAACAGATAATTCGCAACTCGTGTCGATTAAAAACACTCCCTTCGGTCGTGTTTCAATTTATCACCACTCGTTACGAATTTCTTGTTCTCTGCACTTGTATCGTAATGTACTATATGTTGTTGCTCCATAGCTAACTATGGACTGTAACTACCCGGATTGTTGAAAATGTATAGGGCATGTAACCGTTTTCTGTTAGAGCAAGAATATTTGAAATTAATTATTAAATATTTATTATATTCTGGAAAATACAAAATCTGAAATAAAGAATGTAGAACGTTTTCACTGCAAAAATATGTTAAATAACATTTTTACAACATCTACACAGAGTAAGAAGATAATACTGAGTCTCTTTAGATGGAATGCTATTAAAATATGTTGGCGCATTTCAAGTGTATCACCGGCACCGCATTTCGGATTCAAATTAAAAATAAGATTATCCAGCACTAGATGTATGTAAATACGCAATTTATCATTTCGTAAAATCGCAGCTGCGTTTTTATTTAGTGACTATTCAGAGCATTTCCCTTATTAACGAGTTGTTGAAAGCATTTAAACAAATGGCTGCGCACCGGTGCCGTTGAATCGATGCTCATTAATATAATGGCCGCACTGCAATAGTTGTTTGTATTAAAGCAGCGTTTCATAAAAGTGGGTGGACCTTTCAAGAGAAATAGTGAACAACAGAATGTAAGTATCTCGCTCATATTTGGAGCAGAGTTGCTCCAATTATAATTGGGAATATAAGAGAACACAATTAATATGAGGCGCGTCGAAACTCATAAGTAGTGTAGAGGTCTGGTTGAGTTATAGGGTTAGACAGGGCCTTGCCTACATTCTTTAGCCCGGGAAGGAGGGAGAATGTAGAGGTTGATACATTATGAGACTGGCCATGTGGAACTAGTACCATAATGTATACAATTCTACATATTTTGAATATGTTTTGGAATGCCTGTCAAGCAGCATTCCTTGGAAAACAGTTGGTTTTTCTGAAAGATTCCTCATCTGGACTCGATTGGAGACACACGTGTTATTTAACTATATTATTGTAATTGTATTTCAGCACAGTAAGAAATACAATAGTGTGTTTTAAAGTCGTAAAGTATTTCATTACAGCTACAACCCCTAAGATCCCCTAACAGTACCTCAGCAGTACAAGCGAGGCTTTACAGTAGTTTACCGAAAGAGTATTATTGCTTAAGGCGAAGGGCTAGGCAAGCTCTTTCCATATCAACTTTGTGCACGTTTTTCTTCGTTTTTGTTTGCGCTAAACTTATTATTTTTGGTCAATACGCTTATTTTTCTGTTAGCTATGACTTGATGTTTTGTTTAATTCTTTTTTCGTTTTCATTTTATTTTCATGTGTTTAATTAACACATAATTTCAAGTTCTGCTTATATCCAATATGTACAAGCAAAAATAGTTATTTGTTATACAAGGGTGCAAAGTTGTATTTTACCCGCGAGTGTGGAATTGAAACACGAGCCAGCGAAAGGATTCTATAGTTGAACCACGAGCGAAGCGAGTGGTTCTAAAATAGAATCCTGAGCGTAGCGAGTGTTGAAACACACGAGAAGTAAAATACAACTTTGCACCCATGTGTAACACAAAACTTTTCTCCTCACTATAGCGAGGAAAGTGCAACCTGCAAAAAAACACAGTTCCACAGGCATAATTTTCATCACTGGAATTACCGATTCTTTTACGATATTATAACAGAAAACTCTGGAAGTTGTGTATTATATTTACGTGAGTCGGAGTTCGTGACAAGTTGTGTATATTTTAGTTGACATTGACAATAATGACATTTCTGACGATGCGTTTTGAAATTGCATCGACTCAACTTATGCGTTTACAATTATACTCAATATCATTATAAAACAAATGTTACTTATAGAGTTTGACTTAAATCATTAAATAAAGCTAAATTTGGTATTTTTTGTTAAATTCTCAAACCATTTATTTAATGATAATTGATATCAATCGAACCATTATTATGAGCGTTTTACGTTTTGTTATCTGTCAAAAGCTACTCAAACACGCTCCAAGGTCAAATTACTTTCCCCACTTGTGGATAAAATGCGTTTTTACCCGCTTGTTTCAAAGGATAAAATACGGCTTTCCGAGCTAGTGAGGGGAAAATAAAATTAAATGCTGTAGTGCAAAAACTAATGAATAAAACATGCACAACGTTTGCATGGAGAATGCCCTCCCTTCGCCTTAATCCCATTCCGTCTTATTATTTGTTTCCTCCTATACCACCATCTTACATAAGTCTACAGCTACAATAACACTACTCCTTACTTCTTGATCTGTGCGGTATAGGTTCATGTCCTCGTGGTCAATTTTAAGAAACTGCTTAAAAGTTATAATTTTGTTATTATCGTAATATAAAATAAACCTGCGAAGAAATCACGCAACTTTAGACAACAACCTTAGATGTTATTCTATTTATCCATGCCAAATTGCAACTTAATAGCACTAACAATCACAGAGCAAAGCCTCGGACAGACAGACGGACATGGCATCCTACACACAGGACATGGGGTTCCTAGTTGACTACGGAACCCTAATGACAGATTTACCTATCGTTTGTTCGAAAAGATACGTGATTACCCTACTGGGATGGTTTTACAGTTCAATAACCACTAGCTTCAAAAATGCGCGAGATATTTATAGACTTTTGTGCTTAGGTATATTAGCTTTGTTCGTCTAGTATTTCCTCTGGATTTTAAGGTTAAACGGCCACGCAGGTCAAATACGCCAAATCGAACTCGGGACTTTAGGATACAGCCAAGAACACTATAGGAGGACGATGATGATTTAATCAGTAGGTATCCAGTAATTATGAGATGCTCGATACCCATTGATCACCACTGTCTTTATGACATATTTATAAGGTACTAGCTTTTGCCGGCGACTTCGTCTGCTTGGAATTCGTTAATATCGGATCTCTATACAAACTTTCACTCCCCCTTTTCGCCCCCTTAAGGGATAACTTCCGGGATAAAAACTATATATCCATAACAGCCCAAAGATGTCCACTGCTGGACATAGGCCTCCCCCAATTTCATGGGGGGTAAATGCCATAATCGCCACGCTTGGCATGCGGGTTGGCGATCGCAGTGTCTCCACCGCACTCCAGGGATGCTGCTGCCCATCCCCTGGTGGTCTTGGTCGTAGTTTTAGGACATACCCGAACCAAAACTATGTATATTTCGTCTAAAACGGTTTAGCGGTTTCAGCGTAAAAAGGTAACAGACGGACAAACGGACATACGGACACACTTTCGCATTTATAATATTATTATACAGTCATACAGGGTGTTTGGCAGATGGATGGACATCGTATATAGCGGATAGATGAGGTCATCTACTACGTGGTCAAACACAAAAAAATTACTTTAGCTCACAGATTTTTCTTAAGAATTTTTAATTTTTAACTTCCAAATACTCTGTTTTCAAATAACTCACGTCGTAAGATTCCGGAATCAGTCTAGATTTAAATTAAATAAAACGGTGTCCGTTTTACCAAAAAATATATAAAACTACTAAATTACTGTTAGGGTACCTTATTGTGTAAAAAGGAATCATGTCATTGATATACGTGATGAAGGAAATCGGGTCTAGTATTCAGCCCTGTGGGACCACTTTATGTATGCAGGCTACACTCGATTTGTAAGATTTATCATGATTATCTTGTGTCCAGCTTATCTCTAGAAATCGAAAAAGAGCCAACGTTTTTCCTCTGACTCCATAATGCTCTAACTTACCTGAAAGTCTGTCATGATTTACACTGTCAAAAGCATTATTAGTATGGATTGGGTCAGGTCAGTGTCAAGCACTGGGACCTTTGGGGACTTTCTGATTTGGCCGGGCGGGATCGATATGTAATATGATCGATATGTGTTTTGTTTTTTGACGTGAACTTACTGATGTCGCAGAGATCAAATCATTTGACGAGATACTGTCAGTAATACGTTTGCATATTACTTAATATCATGCGTTCAGTATCGCTCCGCATCCGCGCATCCCGCGCCAGTCAGAAAGCACTCATATAAATAGAGGCGCAGTAAAAAGCGGAACTGACTTTTTTATACTACGTTAGCGGCAAACAAGCGTACGTCCCGCCTGATGAAAAGCGGTTACCGCAGCCTATGGACGCCTGCTACTCCTGGAGTGTCACATGTACGTTGCCGACCGTTTAAAATTTTGTACATTCCTTTCTTGAAGAACGCCATCAAAAAACATAATACTCACTAATGAGAAGAACGATAACTCCATATAAAAAATATTACACCCTCCCGAAACGTCAAAAAGTCGTTTATACTACTAGCGACATCGCTTTTGAGCAGTGAACTAAAAGGTGGCTTGTTGGTAGGCAGGTTGCCTCCGGAGATTGGGGCCCGGGTTCGAATCCCGGTAAAGAAATTATTTTTTTTTTTTTTTTTACTTCGGTTTCGTAGTATTTGTATTTATCTATATAGATTTAAATAAAATGCAGCTGTGTATGTGTGAAAAAATATTTATTTTGTAATATTGTTGATTTTCTCTTTAAAAAGAGATATTTTGTTCGCCTCTTCCGGCAAATAGATCCCGATTGTTAGGCTAAGGGAAATAATGCAATCGAACTTATTCTTGATCTTGGACAGCAGCTCCACATTTAGCACACATCGTGTATTCATTTGTGGATTTAATTACATCTTCCATCTAACAACCACTGGAGAAAAACTGAAGGTGGAATAATCCACAAACGTGACGCAAGTGGGTACTATCTTCCAAGGCCCAACTAAAGTCCAGTATAACACACAAACTATAATTCTCTTCTTTGCTTTGATTTTATACTGAACACTGAATATAATGGAATGCATTTGCATGCGTTGTCGCTGTCGGGCAAGACAACGCGACAAAAAGAATATATTAGCCAAAACTGAATTTAATACACAATTTCCACAAATAGAATATTGTTCGTGTTCGGTCTTCAATCGTTCAACTTTATTAACGAGTAGAAAAGTAGCTGTAATGTTCCATCGATGTTAACTTATGCTTGTGGATTTCTATTACCAACAGCATGCCACAAGAAAAGCAAAAAGAACGTTTGTAAATATAATTGTTTGTTTTCTTGAGATACGTTTTGACAATATTTATGATATGGTAGTTTGACACAAGTGTTATTTCAATATATGAAGTTTCCATGGTAACCGAACCGAACACAGTAGCGCTACTATAACAATACTTAAACAAAATTTAACACAGAATACACAGAATTAATCATGAAATAATATATCTTGCGCGACTAAAATGCAAGAGCAAATTTTACATAAATTTAAACAATTTTTCAGATGCATGGCACCATTGATAAATCAAATTAAGCCCCACCCAGACGTTCCAGCATTGCAGTTGTGGGATCTATAAGATAGACCGAGACAACCGAGGTCTATAATCTTCCTATTTTGCTCTATCTTATAGGTTGCTTCCCTCAGCAGACTGCAAGGTGGACTGCTTATGTTGCACTGCCTGGATGCCCTTCAAGTATTACTGGTAACAATTTAATTTCACTACAACTCACACATACGCAATGACGAAGCACCCTACATGTCTTAGCGTAGTTAATACCCCTTGAACGCCATACTGTAGTCCTTCGGGAAATCTCGGCTCATTCGACAACCGACCGGAGCCACAGAATAGTATAATAGAAATAGAAATAGAAAAGCTTTATTCATGGCAAACAGACAAAATGTTAAGAAGTTTTACAATTTTTTAAAGTAATAATATTACATCCGGAGCGTCCGAGGAAGGCAAATCCTCTGAAACCAAACCGTACGCGACCATTTAGATTCTGTGAACTTGACTGACAGTTGACAACTGACAGCTGACGGCTTACTCATATCGTACCGCCGACCGCGCCGGCTAATCAGGAAATCGCCTCACTGCCTTCGAACGCACAGTGTGCGGCTCAGCGTCGTTGCGGGGCGGTGGCGGTTTTGCGGTTAAACAAACGCGGTCCGGGGCCAGTCACATCAAAAAACCGCGCAGTATTCAGTAGAGCGTTAGAGCGGAGGCGGCGTGTGAGACATATTTTTTTTGTAAACTGCCAAACTGCGTAACAGTTTGTTGGCAGTGCATTTGCTCTTGATACACAGTTGTCTCAAAAACATATGGCTACTTTATATTCATGCTATTGTCTTTAGAGACCTTAAAATACCTACTAACATGCAAGTTTTACCTTATATGAAGCAGTAATCGACAGTCGACAGTTTGGGAAATATCAAACATGAAAAACCGCCTCCGCCCCGCACCGCGCCCGCTCTGTGCGTTTCGAGCTGTATTCTGTTACTTCAACAATTACATAACAAACTTAAGTCGGCTGATAGCCCAATGAATACTACAGGCACATAACATTGAATGCTGACCCACTTTCTACGAGGATTACCCTTGTTATTCATCACAGTAAGCAAAGCTGCTGACATAATCCATTTGCCAACCGCCGTATAATCCTTCAATCGGATACTTAAGAGACGTAGGGCACAGCGGAACGTCTTCCCGCTCACATTTGGGGCAGACCAACTTTTTTTTTTTATACACGTCGGTGGCAAACAAGCGTACGACCCGCCTGATGGTGATCGGTCACCGCACCGTATGGACACCTGCAACTCCAGGAGTGTCACATGCGCGTTGCCAGCCGTTTAAAAAATTATACACTCCCTTATTGAAGAACACCATAGTCCATCAGGAAAACCTAGGCAGGGAGCTCATTCCACAACCGGGGCGTCCGACGGGGGAAAATACTCTGAAACCGTACGGTACGCGATCATTTATGTTCTAAGGCGTGAGGATGAATGCCCTGCCGAGGGCGAGCAGTGCTATGGTAGAAAGCGGCCGTGGGCATCATGTCATCATCATCATCAATCATCATCAACCACCATCTTACAGAACATCGCAGCCATCATAACAGCACTACTTACTCCTTAGGTATGTGGTGTTGTGTTCCTGGTGGTGAGTAAGGTCGCCATAGCCCTCGAGGATGCGCTGTCTTGAGAGTGAGGGACCTGCATGTCTCCAGCCGTCAACACACCGAATCCTCAAGTTAATAAAGGTTAAATAAGTTAATAAAGGAAATTGACCCGGATGCGCAACCTGTTTTTGTAGCAAAGGACTTGAATAGATTGCCACCCGTAAGTTTTGACTATGTGGACGTTACGCGTCTTCTCAAAGACATGACCTTGATGCGGACTGATTTCATTAATTATCAGACCAAAATGACTAGTGAATTTAACAACCTAAAAACAACGGTCGGTTTGCAAAAACATAATAATTTGACTGAAATGACGACGACACCGAGTAGTCCCAATAACTCCCCGCTAGGTCATTCACTTGGACCACCGCACACTGGGCCTGCGATAAGCGAAGATGACGAGCCGGTACTGGCTCCGACCTATAGAAATATTGTAGTTAAGTCAAGTCAAGTGAAACGCAACTCTATGCCTATGCAATATAGCTCGTCGAGAACGGATCGCATGCACGCCGCGCCTAATGTGCGCGCTAATGATGATATTACGAGACTACCCTCACAAAGCGGGATGTCATCAAACGACACTACAACGTATACTATAGTGGAAAATAAAAAGCGACAAAGGCGAAGAAAGAGACCTGTCAATATGCGAGGTACACTAACGTCTAGCGGAAAGATACAAGTTGCTGAGTCAAAGTGTGCTATTTACGTATCCCGCATTAAAAAGCATATAAAAGAGACCGATATTCTCGAACACATTAAAGATATGGGAGAACAATGTATAAACGTTGAATTACTTAAACAGTATGAGGAAAAAACCTTTAACTCGTTTAAAGTTACCATTTTATCTAACAAAATAGATAAATTTCTTAGTACCGATTTCTGGCCTAAGGGCCTGGTGTACCGCCGTTACCGAGAGCGTTCAGCTCATACCGTTGTTAAATCAGCCCAACATGGATAATACACAAATTAAGGCATCTATTACTTTAGCGTCCTTCAATTGTAAATCCATGAAACGGTCTGTGGAGCAGATACGAGACCTGTGCGCGCGAGTGGATATCCTGGCGCTACAGGAAACGTGGCTTTTGCCTCACGACTTAGGGTTTATAAATGAAATAAGTCAACACTACGCGGGGTTTGCTAAGTCATCGGTTGACACCTCGGCTGGTGTTCTGAGGGGGTGGTTTGGCGCTACTCTGGAGGAAGTCTGTATTCAGAAATGTATCCGTTATTGATTGTGCAAGCGACAGATTGGCTGCAATCAAAGTAGACCTTGAGGGCCGGTCAATTATCGTCTTCAGTGTGTACTTGCCAGTTGATAAGGAAGAGAACTTGGCGGATTTTACGGACTGTCTTGCTAGCGTGGTGGCTGTAGTAGCGGACAATGAGGTGGAAACTGTTTACGTACTTGGCGACTTCAACGCACATCCCACTGCAAGGTTCGGTACAGAGCTTGCGCACTTCTGTGAGGAGCACTCGTTTGTATGTGCGGACCTGGAGTATCTAAACGAAGACTCTTATACGTTCATCAGCGATGCAAACGGTGCAAGAAGATGGCTAGACCACTGTATGATGACACATGCAGCAAGGAGGACTGTCACTGCGGTATGGGTGGATTACGGAGTCTATTGGTCTGACCACCTGCCGCTAATGATAACTTGTGACGTAACTATGGTTGCTCATAAATCCATGCAAAATGGGATGGTGCAGAGCAGGTGCGGTGTGCGCTGGGGTACCAGGAATAAAGGCCAAATAAACAAATATGCTAAGATCTGTGATGTAGAAATACGTGCTATAAATTATCCTAACCCTAGTCATTGTTTAAGTTGTAACGATTTTATATGTGAAGACCACTTATATTTAATTGATGATTATTATGAAAATATTGTTAAGACATTACAGCAGGCTGCTGTGGATAGTGATGTTATGGTTCGCGGTGCACGCAAGAAAGGTAGGAAGATCTTGGGTTGGAACCACCACGTTAGGGACAGTCACCAACAGGCTCGTTTACACTTCAGCTGCTGGGTAATGGGTGGCAAGCCACACGCAGGTGAGCTCCATAAAAACATGACGGAGAGTCGCAGGCTGTTCAAGAATAAACTAAAGTGGTGCCAGAGTAACGAGGAAAATATTCAACTTGACATACTAGCACAAAGTAGAGCTGATAAGAACTTTACCAAATTTTGGAACGCAACGAAAACACTAAATTATAAGTCTAGTGCGCCCATTAACGTGGAACAAGCCTCTAATCCTGGTGATATTGCTCAGCTATTCTCACACCACTTCCAAGTTAAGCCTCTAACAACACGTGATGTCCCCGTTCCCCAGCCTGCTGAACGTCGAAGTGAGGAGATACAAGCGCGGGTAAGTCCATTTACACCGAGGGACGTTATGATGACTGTCAGGCGGATGAAACGTGGTAAATCACCAGGTTTTGACGGCCTTAGCATAGAACACGTGTTATATGCTGGGGATGCAGTGTTCAACGTCCTGGCCGATCTATACAACATGTGCGTGGGTACTTGCCTGGCAGTCTCATGAAAACTGTGGTGGTTCCTGTCCCAAAAAATAAAACAGGTGATCTCTCCAGTCTTAAAAACTACCGGCCGATTTCATTAGGTACTATTATGGGTAAGATACTGGAGAGGTTAATACACCCATCGCTAAAACAAAATCTGGTTCTGAGTGATGCGCAATTTGGTTTCCGTACCGGTCTCTCAACGGATTCCGCTATATACTGCCTTAAATGTACCGTCAGTCACTACTTAGACAGGGATACCTCTGTCTACGCCTGTTTCCTAGACCTGAGTCGTGCTTTCGATCTGGTTAATTATAATTTACTATGGCAGAAACTCGATAGGTCAGATGTACCAAAGCAAACCGTGAATCTGTTGAGATATTGGTACGGACACCAATCTAACGTAGTGAGATGGGGCGACTCCACCTCTAGCGAATATAGGTTAGAGTGTGGAGTTCGTCAAGGGGGGGTAACCTCACCGGATCTGTTCAGCCTATATGTAAATGGCCTGATTGAGGAGCTGAGAGGCACCAGAATCGGCTGCCACATTGGCTTGACTTGTCTTAATAATATCAGCTATGCAGACGATATGGTGCTTCTCAGCCCTTCAGTCGGTGGTCTCAGAAAACTACTGAGTGTTTGCGAGACTTATGCAGCAGAACATGGGCTTCTGTATAATGTTAAAAAAACCCAATACCTAGTTTTTAGAGCGGGAAAGGGTCCGGACAGGGTTCCTCATGTGTACTTAAATGGTACTGCAATCGAGAGGGTTGTACAGTTCAGATACTTAGGACATGTCGTGACGGAGCGTCTCCAGGATGATGTCGATATAGAACGTGAACGCCGAGCTACTGCAGTCCGATGCAACATGCTTGCACGACGATTCGCGCGGTGTAGTGAACCAGTGAAGCTGACATTGTTCAGAGCATTCTGCCAATGTTTCTACACATGTCAGCTCTGGGTCAACTGCACCAGGCGCGCAATGAATGCGATAAGAGTACAATACAATAATGCGTTTCGTATTCTTATGAAGCTGCCGCGTTATTGTAGTGCATCGAGCATGTTTGCGGTGGCCAGGGTTCCGGACTTCTACGCAATTATAAGATCGCGAATAGCAGCATTTAGGGATCGAATCAGCACATCCGATAACGAGATTCTCCGTACCCTGTCTGAGCGTCTGGACTGTAGGATCCATAAGTACTGGGTGAGTGTGCACCGCAAACCAAACAAAAAGTGACATATGTACCTATAAACAGTACATTATTTGTGTTTAAACTTCAGTCTTTTTTATTTTATTTTTACAATTTTATTTTATTTATACTATGGTATTGTATTTTATATTTTATACTCTATTAAATTGAATACTTGTGTCTATTGTGATATTATTGTGATATGGATGGGTGCATACCTGAAATAAAGAAATTTATCATTATTATTATTATTATTATAATAAAGAGTAAGTAACGCACTTGTTTTAATTCTTCTGGAGTCGCGCTTGCATTTTCTCAACAGATTCTCGTGAAATTTAGTGAGTAGATTCGATAATGAAGTATATGGTATATCTGCCGGACAGACATACGGAAGCATTTCTGCCTAAGCTGAAACGGAGACGCTCCTCTCGCGCTTTGCCCTCAGTCAAAAAACTCCTTATGAAATAATCGCATGGTTACGAAATGTATTGCAATATGTTTTTGTTAAGGCGCTTCTCTGTAATAGAACTTAGTGCTTACAAGTGAACTCATTTTTTTTTAATTCTTCAATGGTAAGGTTATTGTTTTAATGCTCAATACTGACCAATACATGACACTTTCAATCTTAAGTCTTATTCATAATAATAATATAGGCAAGCAAGGACAAGGCGCTTGCCTTTTACTTGCTTAAATACCTAGACCTGGCACACGAGGTAACCGCCATGTGGGATGTTGATTCGACGATCATTGTCATGATAGACTACGGTCTAATTGCGAAGAGTCTCGACCAACATCTTAAGAGACTCGCTAGATGGCTTAGTCAGGGGTTAGATACAGAAGGCGGTACTCCTGGACACGGCGCGGATAGTTAGGAGGTTCCTCTCTCTGTCGCCCTAACTACCGGCAGCTTAGGCCCCGCCTCGCTGTCGGTGGCACTCTAGGTTAGGTTTTTTATAATACTTTTATATTTTGTACGTGTATTTTTATATGGCTAGTATTTAAAAGCACATCAAAAAAGTCCTAACAACCTAAAAAATGCTGTCGACTCTTATGGTACCCACGGGAAAAAAGATTTTGTGGATAATCTTACACAAATCGACTTAGTTCCAAACTAAGTAAACATACTTATATAGATAAATATGTACTTAAATACTTAGTAAACATCCAAGACTCCGGAATAGATATTCGTGTTCGTCACACAAAAAAAAGCCCTGACCGGGATTCGAACTCGGGACCACCAGCTTCGTTGGCAGGGTCACTACCAACTAGGCGAAATTGGTCGTCTAACATAAAAAACAATGTGTCAACTATTGGGTATTGAAGTGTCATTCATCGGGACGTTTACCTTACTAAGTAGAGTGATATTATTCTTAAACTGAACGCCATGCTGTGTTTCCGTTCACATTACACGTAAGGTTATTGGCTATGTGCACGTCAGAAACGTCAAACGTCACGGGTCCCGGGGCAATGTCAAACTCAGAGATGTCAAATAAAGACACATGAATATTTTATTTATTTTAGTAAGCGAGAAAGACCCTTACTGGAAATTTGACTGAAATAAATAAGAAAATAAATAAATAAATACAAACGAAACGAATCGTAGGAAACCAATAGGAAACGTCGAAGTAAATTTGACATAAGTCCCCGGAAATTGCACATTTCTGCCATGGTGTGCGCTGCGATCGCTTAGTTTACCCCCACCACCTACTTCGCACATAGCCAATAGGCGCAATAAACAGAGACTGAATTAAGTATTTTATAAGGTACTTAAGTATATGTCAAAAAATAATTTTCGGTACAAGCTTTTATTGCCGCGTTTATTGTACAAATGCAAGTCATACCATAGACAAATATAACTGGTGGGAGAATCATAATGGGTTTTCACATATTATTAACAAATGTTTTTATTTTTTTTACTAGCTGTTGCCCGCGATTTCGTTCGCGTCTTCGCTCCTATTGGTCGCAGCGTGATGTTATATAGCCTAAAGCCTTCCTCGATAAATGGACTATCAAACACAAAAAGAAATTTTCAATTAAAACCAGCAGTTCCTGAGATTAGCGCGTTCAAACAAACAAACAAACTCTTCAGCTTAAGTATAGATTTTTAAAAGAGGTTAACGTCAATGCCAGTATTCTGCCACCATATCGATTTTTAATTTAAATCAAATTAGTTTGTTGTCGTTGAGAAATTATTGTGTGCAACGTTACATAAATAATTAGGTCTTAAAATTCAAATTTTAAGAAACCTTATTACGTTTTTTTTTAATAAAAATGGGATTGCTCTTGGCCAGCATCTAGCCAGGCGGCAAAGATGAGGCCGACGATGAAGCGAGCTCACTCGTGCCTTAAAAAGGTCTAAGTTTTATTGTTCTGACTACTTGTTCCCTTAGAGGTTGCAGTTATGTATATCAAAAATACACGTTGTATAGCGATTGGAAATGAGTTTCTCAAGTGCTCGACAAACTATATAAAACGTGATTCGATAACACTGAGTGTTTTACACAGTATGTAAAATTTATTCGTATAGAAGACTTGCAGTGTGAATATTGATATGATGCACTTTGAGGTACGATTTATTTATTTACGTAAAACTTAAGCTATTCGTTCAACTTTTTTTGTTTATATGATGTCTGTAAAGTGTACATTCCTAATAAACTAGTGACTCAGTGAGCTGTAGCTATTGCGAAAAATTAAATAAAACTGACTCCAAAATAAAAGTCTATATCGAAATTGCTCACAATTTCACGAGAATCTGTTGAGAAATACGACCTGTAGAGGAATATAAATAGGAAAGCATTTTTGTTGAAGCTGAAACGGAGACCTTCGTTACACTCGGTCAATAAATACTTAAATTGTGGCGCACCTTTAAAATAATGTACTTGCTGTAGCTTTCACTGTGTGAGGTCTCTTCTTAGGGCATTGCATTGGCGTCACCTATTACGTAGGACCTTTTTTGTCGTGTTAATTGATATGGCGTTATTGCATTTCTATTACTCGATTTAGTCTCTTGTTTTGACGACTTCTACAAATATAAAAAATGTAATTAAACAATTAATTGATATTTCAGATGCTACTTCTGGTTTTGGTACCGCTAAACGTCCAGTCGATCAACAGGCGGCGTCCTCCGGAACAGAGTAAAAATATTCCTATTGATATATATTTACTGCAAATTACTTTGTATTATAGACGTTTTTTGAAGAATCTTTTTTAGAGGCCCAAGAATTTCATCGGGACCTTAGGAGATAGCAAACGACCCCAACTATCCGCCAATGTAATGGGCCAAACAGGCTGTATAAACGTACGTTTGCATGCAATAAAAATGATTCCATTCGATATGTTTCTCGATGGACTCTATAGGTGAGATGGCTCATGGGCATATTATAAAGAGGATATGTATCAGTGATAGGGGACAGGAATCGAGTGCCCAGTACCGGACATAACTTGATGATATTGATGACATAGATTAAATATCAGTTACGTAACAAATGTAAGGGACGAGGCATGGCGGCGCGGTGATAGGAGTATATCCGTTATGCTCCCGTGCTTTGGAAGGCACGGTAAGCCATTGATCCCGGCTGTTGTCTATGACAGCAGTCGTTAAGCCAACTTAGAGGCCTTCGGGCGGCTTGAGAACTAACAGTCAAGTTGCCCACTCACTTGACAACGGGGGCTCGAAGTTGTACCACGTCCGTAGGGAGTATCCACCGTTGCCCTACACGTGACCCCTGGGTGGTGCAAAAAGTGCAACAAAACTAGCAACCGTACTTGTCTTCCCGACGATCTCACGGTTCGAAAATAAATGCCATACGATTATTATTATTATT
The DNA here is from genome assembly GCA_905163555.1 of Notocelia uddmanniana. Taxonomy (NCBI): domain Eukaryota; kingdom Metazoa; phylum Arthropoda; class Insecta; order Lepidoptera; family Tortricidae; genus Notocelia; species Notocelia uddmanniana. The sequence continues at coordinate 4,386,890 of LR991054.1, forward strand.
ATCCGTTTTGCTCTGAAAGACCGACGTGACAGTGTATATTGTTCGTTTCTTTTCAGAATACACCAAACCATATCGGCTCCCAGACTACACTAACATCGACTTCGCGAACCAAGTCAAGATTCCTAATGAGTCATTCTGTAATAAAATGGCACTGAAAGGAGCCGATTTCTACATGGTCATGCCGTGGTGGCATCACTACTGCGAAGGCCTTAATGACAAAAATAGTAAAAAGAGGCGTTTTGGGAACCCAAGTAATCATAGGATGTTGAAGAATTTTCAAAAAGTACTGGATAAGGTCCAAGAGTATAAAAGGAAACAGCAGACTTGGAAAGCTATTGCCGCTGAGTATCGACCTGTAAAACCGATAATATATAGACTCTAATATGTCCCTGCTTTTCCACTGCTCTGTTTTTAGCTTTTGTTAATTTATTGGCCTAAATCTATAATACAAAAAATGGTACATTATTTCACCAACGGAAACCTCACTGGACCCGGGTATACAATACAATACAATACAATACTCTTTATTGCACACCTCAATTAAAGGACACAGTACAGTACGTAATAACAATAAGTAGAGGCAAACAAAAGGCGGTCTTATCGCTAAAGAGGGTATGTCCTTAAACTACGACCAAGACCACCGGGGAATGGGCAGCAGCATTCCTAGAGTGCGGTGGAGATACTGCGACCGCCAACCCGCATGCCAAGCGTGGCGATTGTGGCATTTACCCCCCCATGAAATTGAGGGAGGCCTATGTCCAGCAGTGGAAGTCCTAGGGTTGATGTGGTGGTGGTGGTGGTGGTGGTGGAAACCTCAGGGGTGTGAGCGTGACTGGTTGCAGAGCACGCTTGAAGCTTTAAGATCCAAATAATACGAGCATGAACGTAATACAATGAAATAGTAGTTTATAAATAAATAAATAAATATTGGGGGACAATTTTACACAAATCGACCTAGTCCCAAACTAAGCAAACCTTTACAATACTATGGGTAGTTGGGTACTAGACGACGATATACATACTTATATAGATAAATAAATACACAGAAAACATCAAAGTCCCGGGAACAAATATCTGTGCTAAATGCACAAATAGTGCCTGTTTAGTCTAGTTGGTAGTGTAACTGCCTCCGAAGCTAGAGGTCCCGGGTTCGATTCCCGGTAAGGGCATTGGTTTCTGTGGTGAGCAGAGACATTTGGACACAGCTGTCACCGGACTCTTCTTACGTGAAAAACAGTATAGTACCTATAACACACGCCTTATTGAGCTTACAATGGGACTAGTTCGATTTGTGTAAAAAATTGTCGCCTAATATTTATTTATTTATGTATTTAATCTATACTAGACAGCCGCATAGCTAGTAACAAGCAACATGCATATTAAAACCTAACAAGGAGTTTATATGCTGACGAGTTAGCTCACCAGTCCTTTAGAATAGTGAACAAGTAAATATATCATTTTTTTATGACTTACGAGGCAAACGAGCGGACGAATCGCCTGATGGTATTTCAAGCAAACCTTGTCATTAACATTAGAATTACTGTTAAAACAGGGTATTTACCATGTATATTATTATTACTAGTTAGTCGAAACTGTAAGTGTTGTGTGTCGTGATTGTGATCGAGTTTCAAGCGAGAATCCGGACGGCGGTAGTAAGAGCTCGTTCCCACTTGTCGGATGTCGGATCCGGATTTTTATCGGGTGTCGGCGGCTCATACAAATTGGTGTCCGACAAATGTGAACAGCTTCATATAAAATGTTCTGCCACTGGACCATCCGATTAAAATCCGGACCCGACATCCGACAAGTGGGAACCAGCTCTAACGGTGACACAGTGTGAAAAAAGCAAACCGAAAAGAGGGTAGATCACAATGGTGTGTGGGTAGACAGCAACTAAAACTCGCTGCACGTCAGTTAATCCTTGAAAATGGTGCTTCCACAGTGCCAAAATATCAGAACTCACAAAAAACTAAAATGGTAAATTGCCGATTTTTAACAGTAAATTCTATAACACTTAAAGCATTCAAGCTTCAGAATGCTTTAAGTGTCCAAGTCGTCCCGCCATCGACGACGAGGTGTGCAGCGTTTCCTTTTAGAGTGTTATTTGCTTATAAATAAGTCACTGAACACCCGGCAAAGACCATAGTCTTACTTTTTGGAATTTGAAATTGAAATTGAAATTATTTATTTCGGACCGTGATCCATATCATATGTTAGTTACAATAATAGTAATACTTAATTCCTGTTGTTAGTTTTTTTAAATTACAATACACACAAAACGAAAGAAGTACATACACAAAATATTTAGGGAAAAAATGAGTCTCTTTTCTGAATAGAAGATGTGAAACTGTTAGCTTATATGAGAAGATACTTGTAATTACATAGCAAAGCAATGTTAATTAAGGCGCCATTACCTTAGCAATTAAAAATCGTTTTTGTTTGAATGAAATAAAAACAATGAACTTTATTCTACAAGTAGGCCAGAATGGCACTTTTACAAGTCAAAATCTACTAGCGTATGTGCAAAAGAAGACCAATGCCGAGAAGAAACTAGGCAGCTGAAATTTTCTCACTTATACTTAGTATTGAAAGTCGTGTTCTTATTGCTGACATACAAACAGGGTGTAAATGAAAAGCATTCTGACTAAAAATAAGTAGTTAAAAAAATGTTTCGACCCAATATTTTTTTGTTTTGAATCAAATAAAAAATAAGAGTTGTAATTTTTTTACCTACTTATTTTTCTAGTCAGAATGCGATACCAAATTAACGCAATAGGGATCAAAGGCATTTTTGTTACAGCCTGTATGAGACGAAACATCCAATTACAAAAAAAATTAAGTACCTACGTGCCTACTCAGTAAATAAAATATCTACCAAAATAACATTAAAAGCACACGAAGCAAGCAGGTAATCAGATTTAAATTAGATGGACTTTTTGACAACATTCGAAACATGTTCAGCTGGATAATTGATTACTTTTGGCAATTTTGTGTAATTGACAAGTCGAGAGGAAGGAATCTACGTACAGGTATATAGGAGCTTCACGCGGAGTGAGGAATGATAAGGTTCGTCACTTTCGATCTTAACGGCATTAAAATAAAGTTGAAAAGTGACGAACCTTTCATTCTACGACTGTATGTACGAGTATGTACCTCATCTGTATTACTACGAAGGAAAAAGTGAAAGAATTTCAATTCGTCATCCTAATTAATTTAACCATTTTTAAGACCTGACCAGATATCAGGCCTAATAAAGAAGTAGGCGTATCAAATAAAACCGGATTTTGCTTTTTTAGGGTTCCGTACCAAAAAGATAAAATAATGGGAATTACTTATGCTAATAATAAAACACCAATCTGAAAATTATTGCATACTAGCTTTTGCCCGCGACTCTGTCCGCGTGGAACTCGTTATGGCCTTAGGTAAATAATTGCTATTAAATTATTGTAGGCTCAGGCTTAATTATCGCTCGGCCATGTGTGCCTTGTGAAGAGAACAGACGGACAGACAGACGCAGTTTAGCATTTATAATATTAGTATGGAATGAAGCCTTGCCTCTCAAAGTATGTATAAGTGTACCTAATATGTAAGTTATAATGACATGTTCATTGTGTATAATGTGTAATTTAATTCTTGACGTATACAATTTCGTTTTATATATAAAAAAAGATTAATATAGATGCTGAATATTTCAGGAAAAATATAAGCACAAATTTCAAATGTGTGAATGTGAGAATGTGTGTGTGAATGTGTGGTGTGTGTGTGTGTTACTAGCAAATATAAGCAGTATTGGTAAATCTGTATTTTATATGTAGTAAGTTTTATAGCGATATAAGATGACGATGACGTAGAGCAGTAAAACTAACAATCAAATAAACAGAATTCGCGTTTGTAATGTTGTAGTAAATCTAGAAAAAAAAAACTATATATTAATTATAAAAAAGTAATTAATGTAAACCTGCCAATACTCGACACCATAATATCCAATTGATGAAACCTATTTATTGATCACCTCTGTCATTGTGACATAAGATTGAAAGTGCCAAGTATGAGGTCAGCGTCAAGCATTGGGCCATTGACCTTATTGTTTTTTTCTTAATTACTTATCCGTGGCGTAAGGTTATGTTTATTAGTCGAGGGATACCTACTTAATTGGTCTAGTTAAAAAAAATAGTCCTTATGTGATATTCAATAATTGTTTTAAATTATGATACGATTATTTTAAAAGTTGTTTTTTCTTTGTGATATTGAGCTCGTATTCCGGAATGATTGAACATGGTCAACAATTCAAAATAGACAACATCACAGTTGGTATGAAGGTGTATACTCGTAACTCAAATTATTCTCTATTTTTTCAAATTGTTATGGGAAATAATACTTTTTCATATCACTTGGTCATCTCACTTAACTGTCAACTCTCCATACTATCCGTCAAAGAGAGTGGGATAAGCATGTATTTTTGATATTTTGTATTTTTTTTCACATCCTTAATTTAATAATGAAATGTTTGTTTCGTGTCACTATAATAGTTTTTGGAATGTCTAAAAGATAACAAAGTCAGAAAAACTGATTCAAGATCACGACTCGAAGTCACCCTATATATTTTTTTTATATCGCGTATTCATGCTTCACTAGAAAGTATGTAAGTGCGAGAAGGCGTCATATACGTCAGACATACAGGATACATGCGATATATATATATTTAAATAAATATTGGGTGACAATCTTACACAAATCGACCTAGTCCCAAACTAAGCAAAGCTTGTACTATGGGTACTAGACGACGATATATAAGTACATACTTATATAGATAAATACATACTTAAACACATAGAAAACATCCAAGACCCAAGAACAAATATCCGTGCTAAATGCACAAATAATTGCCCTGATCGGGAATCGAACCCGGGACCTCTAGCTTCGGAGGCAGTGTCACTAGGCTAAACAGGTCGTCAGAATAGACATATAGGCAGTTGTGCGTAATTATACCCGTTTTCTTTTTAATTTTATCAATACACGCATCGTACGCGGCGCTTGTTTACAAAACATCCTGATAATGATTTCCTCCATAAACATGGTTTATTGAAGTTGCGGGTTTTGTTCATTGGTGGTCATGAATTTATTATGCGTGGTAAGTTTCGGTGTTTCGTTAATAATAATTATAATAACTGGTGCGCGGTAACAGTCAGCATCTAAAGTAGCTGCGCATATGAAGGGGTCAAAAGTTATTATCCCCTAAAAAAACTATTTAACTTTTCCAAATGCGTAGCTACTTTTGATGCTGACTGTACCAGGTGGTCATATACCGCTTTGTTTTGTGAGTGCTTCTTAGTGAACGATATATATATATATAATTCAAATCATATAATATATTTACTTCTTCTCCTTCTGGTTCCTCTTCTATCGAAGGTTGGACAACATCGTGGTGATTCTTATTTTGTTGACTGCACTACGGAGCAATCCTCGAATGCTGCAGCTCAAACCAGTCACACAGACGCTGAAGAACGCAGAAGACTTGAACTAGGAGTGTCTTCTGCGTTCTTCACTCCTCTTCCAACGTATCTTTTCTTGAATTACCAGCCATAGGATGTCGTATTTGGGACCACGCATGATATGATCGAGATACTGGAGTTGATGTCTCTTGACAGTGTTAAGTATCTCTTACTTCTTTTTCATTAGCCCTCAATTTGTTTATATTTGCGCGTTTTAGCGCATATAATTTTTAAGACGTAGCTTGGCCACGTAAAGAGGAGGCCACCAAAGCTACTACCATACATAAGCATTTAAGCAATACACGTTCCTGTATAGAAGAATAAAACGGACTCATTACAAGATGGAAGGATGTAGTGCTAAGAGAAGTTTTGTAAGGTATCTGAAGACGATGTCGTGGATATAATGAAGTGGAGGAGGATGAAAAGTAATGCTGACCCCACCACCGTATGGGATATATAGCTAGGGAGAGAGATAAACTTACATATGGGCTGATTCATCATCATGTTCTGCTTCAGCCTAATACTCTAATACTAAAATTTCAGATTGGCACCATCCTCCAAATCGCATCCATCACTAGTAAGAAGTTCGACATCTCTTCAGACGAAAGCATAGAGAACATTCTCTTCTACAAAGACTATAGGCCAAAAGCTAAGGAAGCACCGCCTTTGCCACCTGAGCCTTTGGTATTACCAGCACCGAAACAACCGGAGTGCGTGCCTCGCATGTGTTGCTCTATGTCTTGCACGAATGCCTGTGGCCAGAATGAAATGTCTCCTGATAATCCTAACCAAATAATGTCAATGCAATCTATGAATCCTATGAGTTCAATGAATCGAATGAACCCGATGAATCCTATGAATCAGATGAATTCTATAAACTCAATTAATCAAATGAATCCGATGAATCCTATTCAAAATAGGGCGTCAATGCAACCGCAAAGATTCATGCCGCCGTTCAATAGGCACAACAAAAACAAGAAACCCCTAGCAGGACCTTTACCATCCAGAAGATCCAACAGCTTCACGAGGGAACACATCAAGAGCCTAATCTCGCAGGATCAAGATATTAAGAAGATTCTGAAGGACCTGGTGAGGGTGACGATGCAGAAGGTGGACTTGCTGGAGCTGATCAAGGCGAGAAGAGCTGCGGAGATGAAAGGGGATGCTGGCTTAAATAATGATGATGAGGATGGGAAAGAATTGTGAAAAAAAAAACTGTAAACTCTCAACTTCTCAATTAGATTAGATTCAAATGCTATAGACGTTACAATAATTTTAATCATACTAAATTCATCAGGTGCAGTTACTTCTGTAAGAACAATAAGATAAGTTAGTCCAGTCATAGTGTATTTTTTATACTATCCAACATCTACGCAATAATCATGATTTTTAGTTGATATACTTGGATCTATATAATTTTATGATAAAATCTTTTGGCGATTTACGTGTTCTATTCAGGCATTCGTTGTGTTCGATAATCATCGAAAGTGTTTCCTGGCTTAATTTTTCAAGGAGTTTCGTTTCCATTCACATTTACCAACCCAGCGCAGCGAGTAGGTAGTGTTATGTAGGCAGTGGTACGTCGCTGATACACTGAGGCCCTGACCATCCTTTAACGCATTAACTAAGAATACAAAGACATCAAAACCTAACAAGAGTTAATTTTTAAACGACTTCAAGATTTCAAAAGAGGAGGTTATCAATTCGGTTGTATGTTTTTTTTTTTAATGTTTGTTACTCCACAACTCCGTCATTTCTAAACCAATTTGGTTTTTTTTTATATATATCCAAGTTGGTCCCGTTTTTGTCAAAACGCAGTTCTGATGATGAGATCCATGAGGAATTGAGGGAACTCCTCAAATCTTTAAGGCAAACATATAGTGATTTTTGTGTTTTTATCAACAAGTCAAGCATTTTCATCTAAAAATGTGACATTGGATGTAATGGAACTGCTGATGATGATCAGAACAGAACTCTTCAACGACGAAAAGTTCGCGTTTGGCGTTTTGTCCTCCAAGCTGTGTTTGTTAAGCAGGTTCTATTTTCACGATTAATTTATGTCATGCTCGAGTTCTGATGATGGGATCCATTAGGAATCGAGGGAACTCCTCAAATGTGAAAGGCACACAAATAGTGATTTTAGTATTTTCATGAACTAATCAAGCATTTTCATTCATAAAAGTGACATTTGATGAAGTGGAATTGCTGATGATGATCAGAACGGAACTTTTTAACGACGCGTAGTTCACGTTTGGCGATTTGTTCTCTTCGTTATGTTTGTCAAGCAAGCAAGGTTTTTCCATGATTCCATGAGGAATTGAGGGTACTTAGTCTTCTATCATTATAAACATACTTATAGCCATTTTTATTTTATTGTATGGAATCTAAGAGTGCACCATCTCAGTATAATAATCATTCATCGGCCTCCCCCATTGAAGTCGGGTTTTTCTTAAAAATTATTAACGTATCATCTAAGCGATTAACCCTACAAAATACCTTCCCAAAACGCTGTAGTAGTCAAAAATTCAACATTTGTATTCACTGCAAGAAATTGGAAACATTGCACATAGCATCTCCTAAAATTTATCCGCTATTGTGCCCCATGAACGATTAAATGAAATGGAATTTCTGAATTTCATCGTCCGAGTTGCCAACTTAACGGATGGAACGGAGCGAAAAAATTGCCAGCTGTGAAAACTTTGGCAACAATTATCATACATTATGTGAAAGTAGGACGTAAATATTAACAATGAAATGTAAAATCCTTTTGTAAATGTTTCGGTATTTTGGGAAGAATAAAGTATCATCGTTGAACGTTTTACATTTAAAACCTATCGCATAATAGGATGTGTATAGTAGGATTGTATCTGTTTTCTACTGAATGTCGCGGAATATTTTCCAGTAAGATTTTATGGAAATAGGGCAGGTATAGAAGGTATTAGGTTTGAGTCGTGCGATGTGTTTGCCGACGCTGGTATCGACTTATTTGTACTTTATGCGAAACTGTTGTTAATGCCTAGTGCTGTGGATACGGTACGGGTACTGTTTAAATATTTTTCTAAGATATTATTTAAAACCTTATCGGCGATAAATAAGTAGCAAAGATTGAAAACGACAACGAGTTGCGCTTAGCACTTAGTCTACATGGCGTACACACCAATTTTAGGGCTGCCATCTTACAACCCAGAGAAAAAAAAAACCTTGTTGGGTAATTCCGGTTGCTTCACGATGTTTTCATTCAACGAAAAGCATCTGTCAAATATAAAAGTAAAAAATGTCTGTGAAATGCTTTATATTATGGCATAATAGTGCATCTCTATGCATGCAAAAACCGTGAACGTACACAGCATGTGTCTAGGAAGCCAGCGTTCTTGAGCACATTTCTTTATTATTGCTATTTTACGCTTGTTCAATTTTATTGTTATCTCGACGCATGTATTCTTTGCTTCTTCCTCTGGGAGAATGTTTAAAACCGTATTTACATAGTGAAATATCTGAATTCGAGTTTCCTTAGATTGCGGGTTTGTGAACTTCCGAGGTACAAGGAGTTCCATCAAACCGTGCAATGTAATTTGCACATGAGTTCATTCACAACATAAATTATGGTCCTTTAATGCCTCCGTACACACATATGAGACTCGCGGCATGCACTTGCTTGCAACTTTGCAGTACTTTGCGGGCTACCGTGGTATAATGAGTTCCATCGATCTGTCAAACCGCGCAATGTAGTGGAACTTGCATACTAGTCTTGTATGTGTGTAAGTAAAAAAGGTTTTAGGCAAAACATTCGTAAAAATCGTATTCGTAACAAATCAAGGGAATCGTCCATGTTATTTCCCCCGGCATATTAACGAGACATCGATGTATCTCCACTTACATGTCTTAGTCATGCAAAATCAGGGACATGAAAGACCGATATCCCTTTCTGTATAAGGAAGAATCTAATCGCGGCCCAGAGGCGATGTTATAACATCACGAAAGAATCCCCCGTAGCGCTTCACTGTCTAAAATAAAGCATTCAAATAATGACCACCGCTCACCGCTATAAAAAACCCAACCATGAATAAAAGTTCGGAAAGGCTTTTCACTGTCAATATAACCATCGATTTCTTCGAAACTAACCTAACCCAACGCGAATCGGGTAAATATTGTGATAGCCTCAGACTACAGCCTAACGATAGTCAGTATCATAACTTGATGTAATCAGCAAAACAAACCCATAAAAAAAGATTGATATTTAGACACCGCGAATAAGCTAGAGATTTTGATTTTAAAGGCCTTGTATGTTAACATATTTAATAAGAAATCGAATCGACAACTGAGATGGTCCAATTAATCGGTGCTAATTATTTTTAAACTACATTGGTATAGAACGCCAGAAGCAATATTACATTGACCAAATTTGAATTTGGTCTTCTAGTAGAGTTTCCAAATCATTCAATCTAGCTTATTCGCTTTCTTATTTAAAACGCTTATTGTTCATCTACAAAGTTTTATAAGACACAACTATAAGAGATATGTCGTACATTTTGAGAAATATACCTACAAAGAAATGACGTTCTAACCGTAAGTTACGCAACCAATAATTAGTTTCACGAACAATTTAAGGCATTAAATAGAGTATTTTTATTTTCTTGTTGACATACAACAAATGAAGTCTAGATACTGATTATCCGTATACCTACTGTGATCTAAACCTAATACGCATTAGGACGAAATACGTCATCACAGATTGCGTGTTACGTTAAAACGTACTATTGTATAGAGCGTATTTTCCTACTGCGTTTCTTAACCCCGGAGTTGTGTAGCTGTTCGTTTTTCTACTTGTTTTCCCGATGTTACTGCTAGTGACGTCATCGTGAAAACCAGGTATTTTGGGAAATAAGTAAAAGTTCAAGGGGAGTTACAATAACATTGCGATATGATTTAGAAGGGAACGCTCTATTTTGTTTTTTTTTCTAAAATTAAGAAATAGCTGGGCACAAAATGATCAAGTTATTATTAAAACTCAAGATTGGAATAGACGTATCGAGTTACGTATTATTTATTAATATCCAACAATCTGTTTTAATTCCGAAAATAAATGTCTGTTATTTACAAATAAGGGAGAGTAGAGACAAAATGAATGATGTCATGATAGGGGGTGAATGTATTATGTCTGGCAACGCTCAATACACCTTCTAATTTATTATTACCGCATAAAATTCCGTTATTATTGTATACTTATACTTACATCATATATTTACAGCAATATCTCGATTTACACACAATGCGACATTATTCCTTCATCTTCATTGTACCATTTATATACTAAACGACTTAATTTATGGCAACATACGGTGATTTAAGACCTTTTAAGTGTGATTAGTATTCATTGTAATCAGGGGATCGATTCGACGCATACGTCACGCATTCAATTTTGATTTGAATGTACCTACAAATGTTGAATGTGTGCATAATGAATTTCGTTACATATTTCAGAGACAGAGATCATCAATTTGATATTTTTTTGTTTGCGCTTGACTGTACACTCTCGTTATAGGGTAGACCAATTAAATTAAACTAAAAGATATTTATTGTCAAACCAGAAGAATACACAACAGCAATGTTCCATTAACAAGAATATTCCATTTTTTTCTAGATACGTTACTCATTAGCCATAGCATTAGGCTTAGCCTAGTGGGGGGGTTGCCGATAAAATGGTAATATTAGCATTAAGATCTATTTTGGTGAATAAATAATGTTTACTTTACTTTTACTTTATTATTTGTCAAACAAAACCAACAATTTTTTTTTATTCAATAACTTCACACATTTTGTTATCACCAGACTAAATTAAAAACAGGTACCAATAGAATCTAAGCACAGTATGTCGCGACCTAAATAGCTATTTTACTTATTTAGTTCATACAACGGTTAGTATAAATATTAATTTTGTGACGTCATAGGTACTTTTATGTTAACTAGCACGAGCAGTATTTTTTTATTTTTATTAAAAATGGGATTGCTCTTGGCCAGCATCTAGCCAGGGGGCAAAGATGAGGCCGACGATGAAGCGAGCTCACCCAGAAGATGCCCATTCACTCGTGCCTTAAAAAGGTCCAGGTTATATGAACCATGAGTATAGTTATGAGTATGAGTATAGTTTTATAGCAACTAATATACCCACAGAGGGCGCCTAGAGATGTCTTATATTGCCTCTTATTTTTGTCTTTTGTTGCGCTCTAATTGTATTTTGGTACTATACATATATTATATCTCTAAAAATTGCTTCGATTGGCATCATATCAAAAAATAGGAAAGCGTGTGTGGCTGATCGCCCAGGTCATAACCGCGGCCATCTCATTTGAGATATACGAACGTGACGTGTGTACGCCGTAGCGTGTAGCAGCAATTTTCCGCTTTGCAGCGATTAAGCATATAGTAGTGACGCATAGGTTCTTCACGGGCCATACATGGGTTAAAATTAGGGTTCTCGGCTTTCGTCGACTAGATTATAAATGTCACTGGATAGTCGACTTTCCCGACTACTCGGTACATCTCTAGAAACTACAACTTAGAAAAGTTGAAAAACCCCCGACATTTTCATTTCAAAGCTCAATATCTTAAAAACGGCTGAACAGATTTTCATGAAACATGGCTAAGAACACTCGGGCTAAAATTATCTATGGCACAAAAAAAAAAACAATAGTAAAACGGTTCATCCGTTTGGGAGCTACGATACCACAGACAGATACACAGACAGACACGTTAAACTTATAACACCCCTTTTTTGCGTAGGGGGTTAAAAATCATCATCAAACGCACATTGTAATGCGCCACGCGTAACGTATGTCTCAAATCGACCCTCAGATGGGATGTTTTGTTGGTGCATGCTTGGATGGACCCATGACGTGGGTCGATCGTCGGACAATCGGTAATGAATAGCAGAATTTATCAGAGGCAAAGAACACGGTGGAACGTTTTGGCAATTTTTATTTTAAATGTCAGAGAGCAATCTTAGGACCGAAAGGTATTTGCGTATATATAATACCACAGTGGCCCGTTTCACGATGCAGAGTTCTTATCTGTTCATTGCACGGTTGAGACGCGCAACGCATTGCGGTTAGTTGGGAATACACGCAATGTATTAGAAAAACCTGGCAATACTGAGGCGTTCGTCTTGACTTCGACCAATTTGGTTGGCCATTTGACCAGAGTTACCGGTTAATATTTGAAAAATTGTAATTCTGCTCCATGAAACGGGCAACTGGTATTATTTATACGCAAAAACCAACTATTGTATGGGAAATACGTTTAGTGCTGTTTTAGGCGTGAAATACGGCAGTAAGGTACATAGTTGTCATATACCTTTGGTACCCTTTGTATGACTTTTGGACAATAAAGAATAAAACTTTCTTTTTTGTTTTTTTTAAGACTCATAAAATATTTTATATAGAAAACTCCCGTGAGTTTCGAGCGATATTCGACCTTAAAGACGTGAGTGACCCGTTTCATTATACTCATAAAATATTATTATGATTTTGGTAAATTTTTGTAATTTATAATTCATTATGGTATTTTGATGGTTTACTATCTATAGAGAGAAAGTACGTTATAAATATAAATTTTAACATGTGGCAAATACCCAATTGACATCATTTCAATTATTTAAGTAGTATAAAATATAAACTCTTTTCGTCAACTTGTCAACAAGAAACCTAAACTTTTTTTAAATATTTTTATAGCTACCTATTCTTTTTCAAGATATTCACGAAAATGTGAAGAAAGCCTACCATAACAATGGCATCTTAAATGACATTTCTTTTTTGTGCGTCATTTACTTTTCGTGAATATTTTGAAAACTATAATAGCTAAAAAAATATAAAAAATATATTTTTGGGGTTTTTGTTAACAAATGAATGAAATGAGTCAAGATTTCATACTATTTGGAAATTTGAAATGTTGTCAATTGTGACAGTCACAACGCACAAAGAGAACCGCCGGACACTTTTTTTAGTAAATGCGCCTTATTAATAGTGCTTTTGTACAATTTTTTTACGTTGTGACGCCTAAGTTGTCACTTACTCTCTTTTAGAATGAGAAACTTTTGAAATTGATTTTTAGATATGAAATGGCGATAATTTCGAAATAAAAAAAAATATTAAAATTTAAACTGTACATTTCCTTAAATATTACATTTTTGAGCAAATATAGTAAAAAAATATAGCATATATTAAAATGATAATAATAATAGTATATAATTAATTATAGTATATATTTAAAATGTGGATAAGTTTAATTTTTTATCCTCTATTTGATTCAATCGGAAAAGAGTCCCCTTAAAAAACGAAATTTTGTCAATTCTAGACGAAATCGTCTACAATTCATAGTTATAACACGTTATTTGAGTAAATCCCAAGTGACATATCTGTTTCTTTACATAAATAATGAATAGCTTCAACAACTAGCTCAATCATTATGATTTCGCATCTCCCGACAGCTATAGTGTCAATTAAAATAAAGTTAATTAGGCGACACTCCCCTGGCAGCCTTATTTGCGATTATTATGGACGTGTAATGTATTAAGTGATAATAATTCAGCTTAAAGGGGAGGTTGGGGACATATTATTTGAGAAACGTTTCTATTTAAGTTTCTGCACGTGTACAATGCGCGCAAATGGTGACGATTTGTCAACCGGCCGTGACCATAGATTTCTTAGATGAAGATAAGCCACTAGCCTTATAACAGCCGCCTGACTTTTTTATGCACTGACGGTGGCAAACAAACTTACTGCCTGCCTGATGGTAAGAAGACAAAAATTATGGACGTTTGCAACTCGAGAAGGAAGACAAGCACGTTACTGGCTCCTTATTGACATTAGGATTCGTTGTGTGTACAGTAAGAGACATACCTATGTAGGTACATAGTACATCCTCGGGCGCTCTGGCGACTTTGCGTACTTATAGAGCGATCATGCGTTCTCTTTTGTGTTAATTCCTCCCAGCGTTTCTGTAGGTTATATCTTGAAATCATGAATATCTTATATACTAATTTAGAACTGTAGTTACTCTAGTATAAATCCACTATTATTATGTGCACACAACTGTAGTTATTTCGTACTACCTTTTATGAGCACTTTTTTAACCCGCTCTGAGCCCTGTGGCTCTATAAAAGGTTTATTTACAATATCCTGAAAGAGGGGTTCGGTTGTCCTAGATTGTGTCCTATAGAAGCCCCGGGTCCGATTTGACACCTAGCTCTAAAATTTTTTTCCATTTATTTTTGTTTTATTTATTTTTATCTTTGTTTTACTAGTTCTACGACGGTGACTGCCATCTGATCGTCGGTTGGATGGGACAGGCATAACCAAACCTTGACTGAAAACCCATTGTTAAATATCGAGTTAGGTTTTCAATGAAGAAACCCACAAAAGCATTTATTACAAAAGTGTCCTCGCTGGAACTTGCTACACCCGTCCTGGAGGACACATCATTATTATATCTTTTCATAAGTTTTCTCTTCACACCGAGAATCTTTATTTTGAAAGTGGTTGTGTCTGGACTGTAGAGCGACTAACTCAATCACGTCGCTCGAGGTGACGTTACATGGGTTAAAGATTTCATTCAAAAACTGTTTTTTTTTTATTATCAGCTAGTCGATTTTGTAACTTTTCAAAGGTACGATATAAATATTTCATTGTCATTTTCGCACACAAAGAAAGACAGTTAGGTTTTTTAAAATGAAATTGGGGATTTTTGACTTTGGCTTGTGGAAATCGGCATATTATATATTTCCCGTTGTTCTTAAATTATTTACTTCAAAATAAAAATAAAGCCAATCGCGCTCGAGAATATCAAGGTCACGTTTTATTTGCAACTTTGTGACTATGACATTTACAACAGCGTAGCTTGGGCTATCCAACGATATCACACACGATGGGTTTTGCAAGAAAAAATGCATCCTCACTTTACGTACCTAATGCAATATTTTTCATTTTTTATTATAGGCTTCTAGTTGCGGTTACTGTGCTAAACCAGGGATGGAAATGGCAAAACTATTAAGGTTTCGTTCTTTAATACGGAACCCTACAAACCGACTTTATTATTTTCATAACGTACTTGTTATTCAATTTGTAAGGTAAACATCCCAATGCATGACATTGGCCCAATACTTGGGACTTCTTAATTTAAAACAACAGAGACGAACATTAAGCTGATAACTATTAGACATCGAGGTATCACAGATTGAGACGATGACCCTATATTTTATTTTAATTCTGTACGCGAATTGTGGTCACACTCAACGTTTTATAAAAGTGATGAGTTTGAAGGTGTATCATTATAATGACGTACGTACCTCGTCCGCTCAGTGGGCAGCCGGATAGTAATGGCCCTTGTGCGGGCCAGCAAATAACGAACAGGACAAATACGGCTAGCATTCTAAAAGTAAAGTAAAGAAAAGTGTGGCTGCAGTAAACAATCTCACTAAACTCGAGATTAAATTTTCTAGTCCTTCGCTTTGGATAAATTTAGAAGATCCAGGCTCCTGTGAACCCGCTATCGCTGAGACGATCCGGATTTTGGCGGATATGGAATGTTTCATTCCCAACTCACTGGTAGCTGCAGGAGCACACAAGTGACCTTGGTATAATCGGCCCTGTAAGTATGCTAGAGCATGTAAGCAAGCCCGTATCTGATGTGAAACACAAGTTAAACGCTGCCTCGAGGTCCAGTAAGCCAGAGCCAAATTCAATTTCATGGGCAGAATTGGTAAGAAGCTTACTAGATTTCCCTTCGGAAGTCGCGCCTTCTGGTCGCTCGCCAAAGCTGGCGGGGGAAGCTTTTGTCAGACGTCTTTACCACCACTCAAACTACAGCTGGATACCTGGCTCACAGAGAAAGCCGATCTATTGGGCACCCTCCACTTCTGACGACGATGGTAGCGCCCTACTTCCTACTATCCCTCGGTGTAGAGGTATTCCATACAGGCATGAAATTAGTTTTTTGCACAGGGATGTCCGGAGGGAGCTGCTGTCCATAAACGTCCACAAGTGAAGCGGGCCGGACGGTATACCAGCGATGGTGCTCAAAACACTCTTGAGTTGCGTCCCATCCTAACGCAACTGTTCGCGCTCTCATACCACAAAAGGCAAGCTTCGTACACCCAGTGCCTAAAAAGGGCAATAGGGCAACAGATCAGACCCATCCAATTAGATGAAACGTGTCATCAATACAGGTATCTTAGGGGTCTCTCCTCCTTTCGCTCGTTCCGTATAGAATGTTGACATTAATTTAGGCCTTGTAGGAATAAGTCATAAGAAATAACTATATTTCATTGCTTTCCCAAATTGTAGATAAGCCTTTTTAAACACCGAAGTTTTAAAATTTGTGTTTTATTTCCTTTTATAATATTCGGCCTTCTAAATAACAGCCGGGCTGGAAGGAGGACTTTTACAGCTTCGGTTCTGGAATGAGCTACCGAGCTTTTCCCGAGGGACAATAATATGGGGTTCTTCAAGAAAGGAGTGTATACATTTTTAAAGGGTCGGCAACGCACATGTGACACCCCTGGAGTTGCAGGCGCCGCCCTTAAGCTGCGGTGACCGCTTACCACCAGGCGGGCCGTACGCTTGTTTGTCACCGACGTGGTATGTTGCTTTAGCCAGCAAAAAGTCTACAAAGTCACTTATACTCGTACCTTCAACTTACAGATAAGCTGCAATTGGGTTAAGAAATCTAGAAGATAAATCGTCACGCCTATGTTCTTCTGGAATATTTACTGGCCGAATATTAATAACTAGCTAATGCCCGTCACTACGTTTGCTTTGAATCACTATTAAAAGTAGTACGTTTGCATTTTTCAGGCCTCAGCACTTTCAAAGCTATGGAACAGTTTCCTTAGCCGATGAATTGCATAAAACCTTTGCAAAATTTCAAGTATCTCATTTCAAAAACGAGTTGTTCGCCGTTTTATTTTAATGTATAATTGCGCATTAGTATCATGGATAAAATTGAGATATATTAAAAGTCCTAAATATACTTAAAACAATAGTTACTAATAATAATCATATGGCATTTATTTTTCAAATCGTGAGGTCTTCGAGATGACAAGTACGGTTGCCAGTTTTTGTTGCACTTTTAGCACCACCCAGAAGTCACGTGTATGGTAACAGTGGGTACTCCCTACAGACGTAGTGCAACTTCGACCCCCCTTGTCAAGTGAGTGCGCAACTTGACTGTTAGAAGTTCTCAAGCCGCCCGAAGGCCTCTAACCTGGCTTAACGACGGCTGTCGTAGACAGCAACCGGGATCAACGGCTTAACGTGCCTTCCAAAGCACGGGAGCGCTCAGTTAGTAACCACTCAAAGCGGTCACCCATCCAAGAACTGACCTGCCCTCACGTTGCTTAACCTCGCATACCGCACCCGGTACGCCGGCGCCGCAGGGCCACGAGCGCTCCACCCAATAGTTACTTAAAATTACATATGAACAACAGACACTAAAAGTATAAAATGACTTCCTAGACTAGAATTTCTAGTTTTTGCGCTAAAACTACTAAGAAAAATATTTTACATTGTCAGATAGCGAAAAGGAAGTTGAAATAGAGGGTGAAATTAAAATAAACAAAAGACATGCCAGCATTTTTCATTTGCGCTTAAGTGGATGCAAATGCAGCTGTCTAGCCCACTGACTCAGTCAAATATTATATTTAGAAACTCCAAGTGTTTCTGGTATGTGCCTCGCCAATCATGTTTAAATATGTTTCTCTTGCCGAAAGCTACATATTTGTGGCGTTTGCGGTGGAGACTCTGGGTCCTTGGGGACCGGATGCAATTAAACTTTTTAAAGATTAAGTTATCTGCTCATCCGGTCCTCGGGTGACCGTAGGGCTGGCTCGTTCCTCGCACAGCGAATCGGCATTGCCATTCAGCGAGGCAACGCAACCAGCCTTATGGGAACCCTGCCCAGTGGAAGTGAATTGGGTGAGCCCTTTATATATAGTTTTAGTTAGTTATTAGTTTCTCTTTGTGTTTATTTTTATTTGTATATTGATCATGAAGATGATGATTATCACTTTAATATTAAGGTTTATGTGGTAATGAGGGTTATATAAGTTCTCATTCGTATAAAATAGGTAATCAAAGCCTTTTGAATACGCAGATGCAAATGTTCTCACAATTAAGCCGCATTCCTGACTTTTCGATGCGGAAGCGGTACGATATGAGAAAAGTTTTTGTTCGGAAGTGAAATTTCTGTACTTGTACTATTCCTTATTCTGTGATAATGTTGTGCTAGTTTTTTTAAGTTATATTTTTTGTATGCAGGTATGTAACTTATAAGGTATTTTATCCCCCTTAAGTAGTTGCCAGAAAATCAATGATTTTATTAACTTTATTATCATCATATCAGCCGAAGGACGTCCACTGTTGGACATAGGTCTCCTCCAAAGAGTGCCACAATAACCAGTCCTCCGCCACCTGCATCCAGCAGACTCCCGCGACCTTTACCAGGTGTCTTTATCAGTCCACCTTGTGGGCGGGTCTGCACACGCTGCTCCTTCCAGTACGTGGTCACCACTCGAAAGCCTTTCCGCCCCAACTGCCTAATTTTTGTATTCTGTACAGGGCGTAAAATATCACAAACGCTACGCTTGCCATGCAAGTTTCCAATAAGTCCTTCATTCCATAATACGCTGTGTATCTGAGAACGTAGCGTAGCGTATGAGAACGTAGCGTAGCGATCACTTATTAAACAAAGGCGATCAGTTCTGAACAATAACATTTGATCTAACTTTCCGTAGGCCCTTACAAACTAGTCAGGTGCTTCGTTCCCAGCCTATATTCGTAAACTACATATTATTGTATACTATATAGTTGGTATAGTGCCATATACGCATACTAGAGGTTAAAATAAAATTTTAGACCCACAGTTCCTAAAAAAACCCTTAGGAGGGTTGTGCAGAGTGGAGCCGCTATTTTTTTGTACGGGTTTTATTTTTCAGAAACCTATCGTGTGTGGTATCATATGAAAGGACAAAGGTTAGCTGGAAGAAATCCCTTATAGGGATAAGCTCGCCTTTGTACATAAATCAACTGCTCTTGTAATTACTGTTAAGTATATTGTTATGTTTTACTCATGTACAATGAAGAATTTTACATACATACTTATACATACTTTTTGAGGCAATTATAAAAATATACCACATCGTTACATTTCAGTATTTTTTTTAACTGCGAGTCAAAAATTCAAGACGGGTGCCAGCGGGGTAGGGTGGTACAAAAAATCATTTTTCGATTTCCGGTTTGAAAACTCATCCAATCTGTTGCTTATGCCTACTGATTTAATGTTCTTAAATATTGTATCACTAATCGCAGTAGAACAAGGTTATAAAAAATAATAGGTTGTTAAATACAGGAACTGTGTGATTAACTGCCGTCCAATTCTTAAAACCGAACTAAGCCACAAATTGTAGTTTTGAGATAAACGCAAAAAACTCCTAAAACGATATATCTAGACAATAAGAAGGTTTATCCTGAAAATTTTGAGTAGGAAAATTCAAACTAAATTCATGCTTGATATAGTAGCGTAGCATTTCGTGAAATACTCTTTTCTTTGTTTTATATTTACGATTTTATATTTAAGATGTGCATATAAATCACGAACAATGCATAATTTCAACACTAAAACATCGCTAAGTATACTGTAACGGTTTTCTTGCAAAGCATTTGTACATCAATTTATAAACATTTAAAACCCAATCATATTTAAAAATATATGCATAGTTAAATAACGTCTAAGTAATTTAACTGGTCTATAGTAGTGTACTGATCACAATAACGATAAAAAAAACTTTGTTATAAAAAGGTTTTTGACCTGTAGCCATCTTATAGCTAAGAAATTACGGAAAACTTTAATTGCACTTCGACTGTGCACTAATCTAAAAACACGTTAGATGACGAACCATCGCAGTTAACTTGTTTTAAGTCTTGTAATCCTTCACGAGGAAGTTAGTTTGGATTTTCAAAACCACGCAATCCTGCATTTGTTGAATGACAAGTACAAAAGTTATTTAAAATTCTGTGTAAGTAAACGAAACACAGTCATGTACAATATAGGGACGGCCATTGAGATTGAGACGGACACGTCACGTGAGGTATGTCGGTCTCACTCTCAACGCAAAATGTAATTTCGGGACATACTTCGCTCGGCTGGCCCCTAAGTGCTGCAGCAGCCCTCGGGAGACTGCTTCCGAGACAAAGAGATCCCTCTGCCCTCTATTCTAGAGTTATCTGGAGCACTTTATGGGGCACCTGTGTGGATGGACACCCTCACGCCTATGGGGCCTCAGACCCTATTGAGGCAACCACAAAGGTTAATCAGTGCGTGTAATTCTGGGCCGGACTACTGGCCTCTGACCCGCCCTCCGAATCGCAGGCAGATGTTCTGGCCGAGGTATACCGATACCGTGCGGAGCTGAGAGCCAGGGGAGAGCATCCTAACCAATGGAAGGTAGAAGACGCAGCAATAACTGACTGACTTTCGAGATGGAGAGCAGATTTGGAGTTAGCAGATTAAACATAGGGATAGCGCTGGCTCATTTTGAGAAGTGAAAAAGCCCCCGCTGCCCCATGGCAGCGATACACCCATATGTAGCGCAGCAGTAGACGATGTGCGCCACACACTCGAGGTACACGGCGGTATAACTTGGCTGTTAGATTAGGTAAGGAAATCTCGCTGTCAACCATTGTATCGAAAATGTTCGACAACGAGATATCCTGAGAAGCAATGACCTCCTTTTATAAGTCCGTATTGGTTCCGAAGGGGGCTGCGAAATTAGAGCGAAGGAACGACCTATTCTAAGATGAAAAACTAGGCGCGCATACCCCCTTTATGCGCATTTGCCTCGTCCCGCCGTAGTGTATAAGGTGCAGGATCGCGGAACACTAATAGCTGTTCAATAAGTTTACGGGATTGAAGTACTCCAACATTATCCGAGACACTTTAGAGAGACACATGAAGCGAACCTTTCGCTATGCTTGGAAGTGACGTAGCAGGACAATCCTTGGGGGTTTAGTGGGTAGTCAGGGCCTTCCACCCGTTAGTCCCACGCACCTGTCCGGTCCCCTTCAACCGGGCCGATAGCACGTCAGAGCATTATTCCAAAGAAAAATTCAAAAAAGTTTTGATCCTCGGCTAACTGCTCCGATAAGGTAAGATTAGGTTGGGACTACTTCCTATTTTCAATACCAATCTGTGAAAATCACCGGTGGTAGTGTACTCAAGATATTTCTTGTTCATTTCATCTCTCACGCAGCCCATCCACCTTTTCTTTAGACTACCCCTTCTGTTACATCCCTCCACCTACATATCTTATACCCTTCCTGACACATGACTTTCATAACTCCGCGTGTCTAGATACAACTGTAGGTGATTAACAGCTCTTCATACTCATTCATTATTTAATTCGTTCTCATTACTTCACTCATCCATCACAGCATTCTCGTTTCATCCGCCACCTTTGCGGCCAATTTTTTGGATACCCTCATGCGTATCTGTGATCATCCACAGATTTTATAATGGTCATGTAGATTGTGTCCTTCAATCAAAGAGGCATTTGGGCGTCCCATATAGTTCCCAAGATAGATATAGCTGATATTTATAACTATTTAAATACATAGAATATATTCAAGACTCAGAAACAAATATGCTTATCACTCAAATGCCTTTACCGGCATTAATACCCAGGGTCGTCAGCTTCATGGGCAGGCTAACTAAACACTTGGCTAAACCGATAGTAAAAACTCCTACGTATTGTGTACACAAACTCTGCAAATGCACATAAATACATTCTTACCTTTTTCCGAGCATTATAAGCAATTAAAATACAAATCCATCATTCACTAAACAACCTTCTGCACACGGACCTCACCGCCGACTGCTCACTGACAGTGAAACTAGCGGCGCGTGATGTGCGCTTAGACCAGTTTTAACGAAGCAATGCTGGGTAATCGGGTTGTAGTATTGTATTATAACAATCTTCAATGAAGGTATGCACGGCATAAACATAGTCAAGGGATTTTAGCGTTTTTTGAGTAGTACCAGTTAAGTGTACATAGTTTTCAAAAAGGTAAAAGGACTTTAAAGGTATTTTGTTACGTTTGTGTTCATAAACGTTTTTATAGTTTTGCTTCATGTGCAAGAATTGTGAGGGAAAGTGACAGTTAAAAGCATTTAGATATATTATAGTGTAGTAATGTCTATTAGTCACTTTTTAGTACTGGAAAACCCCGAAAAACATGGGCTTAACGATGTTGGGCGGTTCTGTATCTTCAAAACTACAAATGATAAAAATATAAGCCCAAGATCAGTCGACGGAGAATAAAATTATTTCTTAGAATATGCCCATAACTCAAAAATGCCCATTTGAGGGTTAGTTCGGGTTTAAGAATTGGACGTCAGATTTGGTGTCTCTGTTACTCACGAACAACTAGTCTTTTAGTGATAATTGTCTGATAGAAATACATTTGGTGAGGTGTCTTTTCAAGTGCAGTAGATGGAAACTTTGTCGTTCAGTTGGCCGAAAAATGTTCTATCAGTCAGCATGCATGCAGCATGTTCAAGCCCAATTAGTTTTAAAGTAAAAAAAAACTTATTTTATTTCTTAAATTTGTACGACCATCTCGTTCGGCAGTGATATTATTTGTTGTCGACTCTGGTTAGTCTGCGATTCACATTCATCAACAATTTTCGCATTACGTCGCGGAATAGCGGACATCACAGGAGTTAATAACAGCAATCAGTTGATTGCGCAGCGCTGCTTTATTGGCCCTTGCACTACTAATTATCAAGTTATGAGCCTGAGTTTGTGATAACGTTGGTGTATTTGATAATCCAGGCTTGTCAGCACTTCAATTCGAATCAATCAGTTTATTGGTGAGACAGGGTTTAATATGAAAGGTATCTTACAATGTCAATTTGCAATAATCGAATGGTATAAACTTAATATAACTCGCATTTCTATAATATATTGAGACTGATTGTCACGGCAGGTCCGCTAGTCTCCTCCAACAGCCCATTATGCAACCCATCCAACATTCAACACAATAGCCCATGACCTTAGACTAGTGAATTGGTTAAATCCAGTTTTATAAATTTACTCATATTTACGACACTTGTATATATATATTTATATATATATATGATGTATATATTTACCGATTACATTTATGCATATATTATAAGTT
This sequence comes from Notocelia uddmanniana, assembly GCA_905163555.1. Lineage (NCBI taxonomy): Eukaryota > Metazoa > Arthropoda > Insecta > Lepidoptera > Tortricidae > Notocelia > Notocelia uddmanniana. The sequence continues at coordinate 4,410,609 of LR991054.1, forward strand.
TTATTTTTCATATATATATATTGCATCTGTTTTATTTGTATTGTACATGGTTTAAGTTTGTCTATCTTATTCTACCTACCTTCCACTCAATTGCTCAAAGGTTAGCTGGAAGAGATCCCTTATAGGGATAAGCTCGCCTTTGTACTTTAACGCTTTGTGACCTCTTTATGTTTCAACCTGTAATTGTGTACAATAAAGTGCTTACATACATACATACATACCTTAGTTTCCATCGCAGCACAGTGATGCACTGCAATAGTCTTTGCACCTGGTGGGGACCATCTCTGGATGTATCATATTGTGCGTTCGGGGATGGTATCCGCCATGTGTATCCCTTTGCTTTTAGATTAAATTGTCTAAAAGGGCCTCTGCGTTGTTGGCTTCGGGCCCACGCACGCCTTACAAAGGTCTGGGACCCCATGGTCCCGAGATAAGGTAAAGACATACAAATAATAATAATAAAACCGTTTATTCGTGACCAAAACAACATAACATTATAATACTTACAACTTACATGTAATGTCACGAAACGGTCCCATCTCAGTAAAATGCGGGCATTGCTGCCAGCACTGGTCTTCCGATGGGACCGTCGAGTGAAATCACGGTGGGCAACAGGTTGGTTTTGCACCAAAAAAAGAAGAAAAATATATAATAATCATAACAATATAAAAATTCACATTTCTGTCTATCGCACAGGTTTTACAACCAAACGGTATGATCTATAGTCCTCAAATTTACACAGTATAAGCATCTTGTTGACTCAAAGACAAAATATATTTTTAAACGATTTTTAAGGGGGGGCGCGATTTTTTTTTTATAATCTGCGCCATCGAGTAGGGTATTGTTGTTTAGAAATCGTTATGTAAGTAAATATTATATATATATATATATATATTTTAAATATTGGAAAATAAGGGAATGAGAAGCCCCCAAAGTCAGGTGTTTTTTCACAATTTTGTACCGAATACATTTTTAAAATCCCATTGTCCTATAAACTTGATGATGATAATGTTTACTATTACCTATTTTTTATATATACTCATAAATCACATTTGTTTTTTAGTGTAACGGAACCCTCGGTGCGTACTTGGCCGGTTTTTTAATGGTTGGGAACTAAATATTGAATGAACGAGGGAATCGAGTTAAGTTCTTCGAGGACGACGAACCACTACAAAGTAGTAATAGAGTCGGTGAACTTTTGTCAACTAGACTTTGTTGCTTTGAATTAATAAGTAACTATATATTATGTTTAATTATACAGAGTTGTAGGTATGTACTTTTGTTACAGAACAAATATTAAACTAGACACAAAAGATCAAGGTAACGTGTAAACATTACTTTATTAACTTAAAGCTTGGATTCTTGAAATAAAAGCATGCTATTTACCTTAAGAAACTAAAATGCTAATTATAAGTAATAGATAATTGTAAAATGAAGTTCGTATAGATATTGTCGATGTTGACTATTTACTTCATAAATAAATTATTTTCTCAAACATGCAATGAAATATTGATGTTATGTTCCTTATAATAAGCTGCGAAGTATGACGTTTCAGGTGCGACTAGGACAAGAGGTCGTTAATGAAATTTTAAACAAATCTTGCAGGCCTAGGCCGGCAAAGTCCTCTTTTTTAATTTCCATCCCATACTCATACTCATTTATTAATAATATTATAAATATTACATGTCATTCTTGATAAATTAATATAAAATTACATTATTAATATTACATTCAATTACAGTGAACATTGGTGATTAAATTGAAATTAATTACTAGGCATGTCATAAAAATCTTTAATATCATAAAATGAGTGGGTAAGGAGCCACAATATATAATAGAAATACTACCCGCATTTTTTTTTTCTACGGGAAGTCTGTTGAAAACTTTAGGCCCCACATAAGACATGGTTTTGTTGACTTGGTCAGCCGACAGGTTTGTATAGATCCTTGCCTAGTGCGTAAAATAATAAAATAATATATAAATTTGTGGCACAGGCATCATGACATTCTGCCACTATGCGTATTAATAATAAAACTTTTAATAAATCTTTACTTTAGATTTTTTGTTCTTTACTTAATTTCATGTTTGAGAAAAGCACTATCCATACCTCGGCGGGAAATATGGGGTTGCCCGCCTCAGACCTATCCGTCTATTCTACTTTCGTCCCGGCCTCTGTAGTAATGTACTAATATTCTGCAAGTTGGCCGCAAGGGCACTATTTACTCGTACAAGTCAAAATCAACTAGCGTTTCCTAAAAAGAAGATCACTGCCGAGAAGAAACGCCGAAACAAACTCGTCAGTCAGTTTCTCCCGAAAAACATGCTTATTTATTATACTTAAGCAACCATGAACATAATTACAAAATAAAAGACGGTCAAGTGCGTGGCCGCGCAATTTAGGGTTCCGCAGTTGCCCACACGTTATATTATAAGGACTTAACTAATTATTTGAACTATTGTAAGAAGAAAAATCAAGATATTTGAAAACTAAATATGCTAAGTCGTTTCTATGGTTATAGACGGCTATATGCCTGAAGGAACGAAAATCAATAATAAATAAATAATAAAAAATAAATTAAGCGTATATTCACAAAAAACAGTACTCTTTAACAATTTCTTTAACTTCCGCCAAACTGTATAACAGTTTGTTGGCAGAAATAAGCTCCCTTTCCTTACATTACTGTTTTAAGCAAGCTATATTTATTTAAGTATATAAACTATTCTGACTATGTTAACTAATTAAGTATATTTTATTTTCTAATTCTTTTAACATAAACTTTTTTATTTTCGATTTAAAGACATTTTTGCTGGTAAAAACTAAAAACAGTCTGTAGGTTTGATTTATCACCCAAGAGTAAATTAAAGGTACCACCAACCTTATATGTTTGAAATCTAAAATAATAGTTATTTTTTCAACAAGAAAGCAAAGTAAATTTTTGCTGCGAGTGTTGATGTTGAGTCCCGAGCAAGCGAAAGATTCTAAAATTAGAATCTTGAGCGTAGGGAGGGACTCAAAGACACGAGATGCAAATACTTTTGCTCTCGTGTGATACATACAACTCTTCACCTCAGCGGCGAGAACATATAACACAAAGGAATAGTGATAGAGAGAATGAAGTTACTTAAGCTACCCTACGATAAGAAAAATTAAAAACGTAGTTTTTTTCACGCTCGCAGCAAAATTGCATTTTGCTCACTGGTTTCAAGCCGGAATAGTCGTTTTCACGCTCGCAGCAAAATTGCATTTTGCTCACTGGTTTCACGCGACAAACCCGCCATTTTCGAGCCGCTGAGGTGAAAATTGTATTACTACTATGTGTAGTATTTTACGACTGAAATCACATTTATTTCTTATATTCCCATATATATAGCGGTTGTTTCAAATATCTTGTTTGATGTTATATTGTTGGGTTGTAGTTGGTCCCTTATAGACATTCGATCCTCTCTTAAAACTGTTTCAAAGGAGCTAATAAAAATTAACAAGTGCCCAGCCAATTGTGCTGCAGCCTCGCGGCTATAAGTGCTTCATAAATATATCTATCATATCTATTTTGAGCTTATCTTTCTGTAATCCTTTATAATATTCTAATAATAACATTATTAACTGTTTGGATTGCACATTGTTTTCGCGCCCGAGGCCCGTGCCGTCAACAACTCAATTACTTGATAACGTTGATAATGTGATGATATTCTATGGAGCTTCTGTAAACATGTGCGGGTGGAGTCAAAAACATGGATGCGGAAACAGAGCAAATCAATGTATACACCGTTAACGCCGCTTTCCCTTGAAACATATTTAAATATTGGTCCATTTCTTTTCCGGTTATTGAAACATATATCAGTAACCGGAAAAGAAATATCACACCAATAATAATAATATAAGTACAAAAATATTAATAAACCTAAACTGAATGTAATATTTAAAATACTTACCTACTCGAATTTTCAATAACACGCGACAGTAACGTAGTTGTAAACCGTTCCGTAATAACGGACAGTCGACTAATGACCACGAAATAGTTGACTGGCCTCTGGTTAGGTGCAAATATCAGCCGATGCACTTGTTGCTTGCGATTAAATACCCGCTTTTTGTAGTCGTTGGCCGTTTTTGCATGCTACCCTCTCTAACCTAGACTTAAGTTAATAACTATGTTCTCTCTGTAAGTGATTTTTATAAATCTTTTGAGAATAAAGTATCATAAACCGTAAATGGATTAAAAATAAGCCTATTTTTCATAGACAATATTATTATATTTGGGTCTAGCAAATATTTTTTGCTTGTTACCATGGTTACGTTTTAGAGATTTTATAGAGTTTATATCTATCAAACATGAGTTTTAGCGATGATTATAAACCCATTCTGACATGGGTCATCTCATCTCATCTTTTAACCATGCTAGAAGTCCATATTCCAACATTTTTTCTAAGTACAGAATATAACAACAAAGAAAAGTTGATTGACCCATTTGCTATTTTAATACCTATATCGATATTTTTCCACTACACAATAAAAATCTGCCAAGAGCATGTCGAGCCACGATCAGTGTAGAATTCCGTAGTTGCCTAATGAAATTAATTAAAAATATCAAATAATAACAAGCAAAAGGGAAAACTTTCGCAGTGTTTCATATGAGTTTTACTAGGTTACTAGTTTTATACTAAGAAGTGAAGACTTTTTACGATAACTCAAAAACAGCATTATTGAACATGTTTGCTATAGTTTTCGTTCAAAGTCATTATTAAACTTTAATTTCATGATTTTTTCATATTTTTGGACCCATACAAAAGAAGTCTTCATTAAACATTTTATGATAAAGTGAATATTTTCGGAAATAATTACTCCAAAGGAAAAAAAAATTGCGTGATTCTCACTTTTGAACTATGGATCCAAAAAATATGAAAAAAAATCATGAAAGTAAAGCTTCATGGATCTACGCCGACAGCCAATGCGACAGATCGTGTTGTAATTGCTTGCAAATTAAAATAGTGTGCAAAAATATTGACCTCGTTCTCGAAGAGAGAACGTACGAACTGCTTCGTGCGTTGTTTTTGTTAGTGCAGTGCATTTAACTATGTCATCTAAATGTGTATTAATTGGCTAAGTGTCTAAAATGGGTGATAGCAGTCGTAGCCCATTTGAGTGCCGGAGTTCTAAAACCCAGCGGAGCCCTCCGTCTACGCCCGTGCCAACCCCCCGTGCGCCCGTACCTTCGACCGACGTCACAGAAAATCCCCAATCGCCGAGTGCAAGAGACCAAGATTTTCTTGAAGTAGTATCGACAGACGAAATTGATAAATGGATGACCTACCTACATAGAGAAGTGTCTCAACGAAATTTGTAGCATCTCTACGGAAGGAAATTTAAATACCGAACAAAAACTAAAAGTCGCCAACCGTTGCCGTAAAGTCTTCAATGGCACATCAAGCATGGCACTTCATTACCAGTCACTTAAAAAAATAGCTCTCGTCAACCAATGCACCCTCCACGCTCTAAAAGAAAAGCAAGATTTATCAGAACATCTTCGAGCACTTAAAGAATCTATCGATAACGCTTCTAAACCTACCTCTAATGCATTTTCTTTCGCCGATGTAGTAAAAACGACTGGTAAAAGTGTTGTGCGGCCTAGCAATTTGAGCTCAGTGGCAATGTATCCCTCCGATAAACAAAAAACAAGTGAAGACACTAAAAACTTAGTCCAAAAAATCATTAACCCCGAGAAAATGAAATTGCACGTAAGAGCGCTGCGTAAAGTGAAAAACGGTGGCGTCATCATTAGCACAAATTCCAAGGACGATATCGAAAAACTGAAGCATATATTTAAAAACTCATCCTCGGGCCTCACCATTGACGAACCTCACAAACGCAAGCCCAGAGTTGTGATAATCGGTATACCGTCAACCCTACAAGACCAAGAAGTTTATAATTGTATTTATGAACAAAATCTAGCCGATAAACTGCAGGATTTACCTCGAGAAAAATTCTTGTCCTCCATTAGATTAAGCCATAAGTCGGGCAAGAAAGTTGCTGAGACCTGTAATGACGTCATAGAAATGCCTGCCCTAATACGTAAAGCCCTAATAACTCAAAACCGGGTATTCGTCAACTGGTCATCGTGCCCGATCCGAGACTTCACGATCGTTACCAGGTGCTTCAAATGCCAGCAGTATGGACACGCCGCCAAAACGTGCAAGCAATCTGACCACACGTGTGGTCATTGCGGCGATGCAGGGCATTCGGACAAGGAGTGCCCAAAGAAAGGAGATCAGCCCATATGCGCAACGTGCAGATTTTTCAAAAAGCCCAACGACCACAAAACGGGTGACCCTGACTGTCCTGCTAGAAATATTGCCGAGCAACGATACATCAACTCAATTGATTACGAAGGGACCTAAGAGCGCCGCCTCGTTTACTTTATAGTTTATGATTTGGACTATTTTATTAGTGTACATTTGTTTCCTTTTTCTCATGATCTGCATTTATCAAACTGTCAACAATTAAATACCTACTCGTCATACTTTGAAACCGCAAAAAGGCGAAGGCCGCAACGCAAGCAATTATTTATTTACAAAACTAGTTTTTATTAAATAAGTGACTTTTATGATTGACCTAGTCTACCGCAATAGAAAGTGCTGACACTGAAGTAACGTACTGAGAATAATCATAATAGGCAACAATTTATATGTAATGTAGAAATATGTGTTGATACGATTCATTTGTATGTTCCAGATTTTTACTTAGTGTTAGATAAATTATGATTTATCAAGTGCCTTTTCATGTATACAAATTGCATTGAATAGTATATTTTCTCTTTGCCTGAGATACAGGATCAACCTAGTTCAGGCAACTGTAATAATGTATGAACTGTGTAATACCTACGCAAGCACATTGTTAACACAAGCAATATGGTTTAAAATAAATAAATTTATTATTTATTATATTATATTATTATATGGACTTTGAACAAAAAATATAGCGGACATGATCAGTTAAGCTTTTTTGAGTTATCGTAAAAAAGTCTTCCCTTCTAAGTAAAAGACGTATGAGACGATGCGAAGGTATTCATTCCCCTTTGCTTGTAATGTTTTTTTTAAATTAAGTTCATATGATAAGAACTATGGATCCTTACACTGAGTATGGCTCGACATGCTCTTGCTTGACCGATATTTTTTTAATAGTATCGGAAGTGTACTTTTCCACCAAACAACGCAAATTATTTCAGACGCGTGAAAAAAACCTCGCGTTTCCAACAGAAAAATACGACTTGAATTGGCTGTATACGACCTGTGCCATCTTTTGTATGGCTGTTTATTCGTTTTTTTTTTTAAGTTTGGATCTCGAAAAAAAGGAGTTTATATTTAACATTGAAATCGCTCGGGGCGAGCTTGCAATGTTTCTAATTTTTTTAATTTATGAGTGACCATAAACTGTACCCACACTTCGTCTGCCAATATGTAGCGAGTAGTGTCCACTTTTACAGCCATTAGTGAGAAAAGAGTGTTTGAGTTCTAGTGTACATATATTTGCAATTTCGGTTTTAAGAAATCTTAATTATCTGTATCGGTTCAGCAACATTACCAGGCCGTAATTTTGCCTTAGATTTCATTCCATCAATATTTTTAACATTTACACGCATTAACGAGCTAATTTTCAAAAATATGATGAATAAAATCACATGATAACAACTAGCTACTAATAAACAGTGTCACCCCTAGTGCCTAGGCAGAGGGGCAATTGATAAGTTAAGGCTTAGCCTGAGATGTAAAGTGAAAGAAAAGTCTAACCCAAATATATTTATTTTAAAATGACACTTGACGCATGTGTCAATAATTACTTTGCTGCCGCAAAAAAAAAATTGGACTTTATCGCTTTGCATCGTCTTTTATAATGCGCACTTGTAAGGTTTGCAATTCTTTGCCGGCGTCTGTATTTCCGAGTTCATATAACCTAGACCTTTTTAAGGCACGAGTGAATAGGCATCTTCTGGGTGAGCTCGCTTCATCGTCGGCCTCATCTTTGCCCCCTGGCTAGATGCTGGCCAAGAGCAATCCCATTTTTAATAAAAAAAGGAAAACATTTTCCCTAAAAATGGCCCTACAAAACCACAATCCCAGCCTAGTTTCAGCAAAATTTTGGAACAGTCCCTCCTTTTTTAAATTTGAAAACCAAATATTGCAGCTCGAAATCAGTGAATCTCTAGTTTTAAATAGGCGATTTATTTTATCACATCGTGTCTATTTGATGATCGGCCCGGCAACTCTCGGTTCTTTAATTTTGTATAAAGCAGTAACGCTGCTAACGAAATTTCCAATTTAAAGGGAAAAAATTAATGGTCCTAGCAGGTTTCGAACCTGCGACATCTGGCATACGCAGCCAATCGCTCTGGCCTCTGAGCCATCGGAACAACCAAGCTCGTGCACGGAATCTTTCACTAGTTCCCTCTTACAACGCCTTAGGGAGGCGTACAGCGACATTTACCGTAGAAGACGGCTTCTATTAACGGCACCAACGTCTCGGTTCTTTATTAAGCCCCGTGACCATTTGTGGAACTCACTCTTCATGGGCGTTTTTCAGATTTAAAGGCCACGTAAAGGCTCTTATGTCCATTCCTAAACTAGTGGATCTGTAAGCTGTAGACCGCGCAATATTTTTTTTCATATGTCAAAATTTCTAAAAACTGACTCGGCATAAAAAATATTTATAATTATCGAACCTGCTCACACAATTTCACGAGAATTTTTGTCGAAAGCTGAAACGGAGACGCTTTGCTGGCTCGGTCAATTATTTGTAGCTTTTCTGCTACGTGCTACATTTTATTTATTTAACAAGACCGAACATTATTTTGAACTTTCCTAGAGTCCTCCGTAAAAGACCGCCTTGAGCGGAATTGATATTATTGAGCTTACGCTTAGCGCAAAGCGGATTTATATTTTTCAAACAGCACATGAAAATCTGAAACAGTAAAGAATATTGTAACAACTTCTCAATTTTTTCTCCAAAGGATAATCCGTTTCTAACAAGCGATTACTCTTTTGAGCGGCATTGGAAATTCCCGAAGTCGAGCACTCATATGGCAGACATGGTCCTCTTTTTCTGCGTGCCCATAAAAATATAGCTCAATTATATTAAAACGTTGTTAGTAACTACTAAATTTTCAGAAAGCTCTTAAATGTGTACCGTAAAATGGGGTGAGTTGGGTGAAATTTGACTTTCAAACCACGATAAAATTTTATTTTTAAATGTGAATACTGACCTGATACCACCGGGGGATGGGCAGCAGCATCCCTGGAGTGCGGTGGAGATACTGCGATCGCCAACCCGCATGCTAAGCGTGGCGATTGTGGCATATACCCCCCGTGAATTTGGGGGAGGCCCATGTCCAGCAGTGGACGTCCTTTGGCTGATATGGTGGTGGTGGATATGAAAACTGAATGGTGTATGTAATAAGTGATTCGGATGTTTGTATTTTAGTTTGTATTTTATTTTGGGTAGTTCCACTTCATAACTTTGACGATAAAGAGGAAAACCCACCTCACCCCGTAGTGCCTCGTATTTGGGGTGAGAGGGTTTTTCATACAAAGGTGATTTTGGAAGATTGTTCGATCGATTTTTTTTATTATGTTTATTACTATAGCCCCATTTTAAATTGGAATACATTATTTTTGTAGCAGTAGCCTTAAAACCCCTTCTTACCCCCCTCTCAAACCTTCTCTCCCCATTCATAACCCAACTCTCCCCGCGAAACCTACTCACCCCGTTTACGGTACTGTACAACTATTCTTTTACTTTATCCCCGTAAGCCCCCACGTACATATTAACAATAGAACTTTAGACCTGACATTTTAACTGCATGGCATAAATAACCGCCGTACTTCACCAAGTACAAATTAAGGATTCGTTAAAAACCATAGACATACTGATTAAATAAGAATAGCAAGAATTTATACCAAACGAAAAAATCATGCCTGGGTCGGAAGCACTCTTAGTTTGTACTTGATATAGTACATCCGGCAGATATCACTACCGCTAGTAAAAAAACACAGGGCTGACGAAAATAAATATCAGGCTTAGAACTTTTCAATTGCCCCTTATGTGCTTAGTGGTGGAGTGATTTTTCCCACGCCGCTCATACTCGTAAGGCGCCTCACATATTTTATCTTTTCCTTATTTTTATTTATTTTAGCAATTAGGTACTTGCTAGATGTTACAATGTATAACATGGTGTTACTATACAGATAGTAAACTATTGAAATATAGCAAATTATTAAAGTTTAACAAAATCATAAAAAGTTATGAGATTTTATAAAATTTGAAAAATTGCGTTCTTTTATCGTCTAAGAGTAAATTAAGAGATACGATAGAATCCTTATATAAATTGCAAATTATTAAAATATAGAGTTTTTTATGCACTCTGATAAGTGGTTGAAATAAACATTTTTTTTGTAATGTAGCTAACTAGGCGCCCCCTAGGTACCTGTGATACCTGCAAAGACATCCTTTCTTCCCTAGGGCCTGCTAATTAAACCTATGAAAGTCACACGTCATATTGCCACAACTTTTTCAACTGTATGCACAACCACAGCACCAACATACCTCAAGTCCAACAAAGTTCAAGAAAACTTAACACGAAAATACTTAAGTGAAACTTCAGCAAGTGAGATGGTAGGCGGCGCTGCAGCCGTCTCGCTCTAACCGTGAATCCGTGCCGCTACTGGCCTACGAACGTTGGGCGGTAACGTAGATCTATGAACGGGGAGAACTGACATGAATTATGTATGGACGTAGTTTGTAATAATATTCGGTTTGCGTTGATGATTAAGCGTGGCTATATTTAATCGGAGACAAAATGCATATTTGTGAATTAGATTAACGTTTTATTATTAAGAAAATTTTGAAAGAGGTACTAAACACCACGCGTCACAGTTTTTTCACTTTTGTCGCCTATTGAATCGTATATACCTTGTGATTCTATCTTTCAAGCGTAATAAATACAAGGGCCTCGGCAGAGAGTACATGTTTGTACCTTTTGGCGTCGAAACTCTAGGTCCATGGGGTACCAGCGCGCATAAGTTATTTGCAGAAATTGCCAAGCGTCTGGTTGACGTGACTGGTGACCGGAGAGCTGATGGCGGCTTCCTCGCTCAACGTATCAGCATTGCGATACAGCGAGAAAATGCCGCCAGCATCCTCGGTACAATGCCTCAAGGGCCCGTTTTAGATTTAAGTTAGTTGTAATTTTATTTATATTATTATGGTTAAGAATTCTTGTACAATGTTGTACATAAATACACGATACATTCTTTCAATTTAGTTATGGATAACATATGTTCAAGTATGATTTTAACTCCTTTTTTAGAAAATTAATCTTATATTAGAAAATACTAGTTACCCGCGCGGCTCCGCCGCGTCGACGTACTACGAAGAATGCAAGAGGAGCCGCGGGATAGAATATAGCCTATCTATATTCTATCCCGTGGCTTCGCTCTCGATTACAAAGATGATTTAAAAACATTTGTGTCACAGTCAATCATAAACAAACATATTTGCACCCCGATCCACCGCATAACTGGGCCTTGTACGTGGGCCATGATGGGCTAATGAGATATCAACCTACATGCATTTCTGTAGGGTTCAACTTTGTAGGGTTTGACATCCTCAGACAAACATTGAAAAAAAAATAGCAAATTAACCTTTTGAACGCCATACTTTATGAACCACAGTGACACTTACACGCCAACTCATTTTTCATAAGAGATAGAATATAAACCATAGTATCATAGAATAAGTAATAGTACATAGTATAAAGTACGAAGGTAATTTTCATATATCATAACACCTATGTTCTCGGCAATTAAAGGTTGTAATTATATTTTTAACCTTTTAAGCGCATTATCTATAGAAATGCATGTAGGTTAATATCGCATTGGATGCCGTCGCCATGACGGATATATTTGTCGTTGTATTGAATCGATGGTGCGCAAATACTTCAAATGCGTTGTTCGCGTCGTAAAGGTTAATTAGTGCAACATTGTTTTCTCGTTCGTTTTATCTAAATCCACCAATAAGTAACGTCTACTCCAATGAGAACTTCTTTGCTTATGATCTCTTGATCACCCTACTGGTATGGCAATAGGTGGAAGAGAGACACACTTAGACACAGCGAATCTCTTCTCTTTCAAAATGTTTTGCAGCTTATCTATGATTAACTCAGAAACAGTTCTGTAACTCACAACGTAAAGTTTAATTTGGTTTGGCATTGTTTTGGCAGGTATCAATATCAGTCAAGATATATGGAACGTATATTTGAAGCGTCATTGGTTTGTATACCAACTTCTTTGTTTAAACCATGACAATATAATATTGACATAATAGAGCACAATAAAAAAAAGTGACACAATACGTATGTCATTTATGTAAACATTACATTAATTTTTTGCTTTATTCGACAGAGCTGAACAGGCCCTGTTCACATTATCCGATCCGATATCGGCGTTGGAGCCGACACGGTTATGTATGTATGTATGTATGGCTTTATTGTAGATAAAACACGGCAAAATGACAAACAGACAAAAAGTGGAAGTAAAAAGGCTAGCTTATCCCTATATGTATAGAAAACTGCCACAGATATCAAATCCGCTCATTTAAGTTGAACAATTTCTGAACATCTGATCTCTTCTCTCTAATGCACAAATCAGTAAGTTTGAGAAAGACAGATAAGTGATATCTGACAGGTGTTCACCTGTCAGTGCATCTGCTTTCAAATATATTTGTTTATATGCAAATTGTACTGAACTGACGTTTGTGACGTCTTGCATTATATGGGATTTGAAATTTTGGTGTGCTTTTAAGTGGAGACAATTCGTTAGCAGCCGAAAATGATCGTTCTATCTGTCCCGGTCTAATTCATCTTGCTTAACCATAAGGATCCAAAGAGACAACTATAAGAAAAATCGTCTTGCTTAACACTGCGGATCTGTTAGTATTATTAATTACGAAAACTGGTCACTGTTCACATTGCACGACACGATATTGGTCACATTTCCATACATTTGTCGGAGCCGAAACCTTTCATCAAATCGGATAATGTGAACAGGGTCTTAAGTTGGGAAATGAATGGTGCCCTTTACACGATTAATATAATGACAAAACTGAGGTGTCAATATTATCGCGTTTTTCCAAATAGTTCGTGTTTTGGTTCAATATGCATCAATATTCACGTAAATCGTATGGTGATATGAGTGTGTCACGGGATAATAATCACCGTGTAAAATGCCCCATGAAATTAACGGATCACTAAAATTTGTATTGTCTTTATAGACCGCAATAATATTGACACCTCAGTATTGTGAAAATAAAAATCGTGTAAACGGCCACAATAAAAAAATAGTTAAATGTTGACACAAAACGTCTGGCATTCATGTAAACTGTAAATACTTAGACCGACTACACCGAATATTATGTATTATCTTTTAAACAAATTAGTAATTTTACTTTCGTTTATAGTTAATAATATTGAGTATTTCTCGAGTCAAAAGATTTTATTTTATAATGCTGTACCAGATATTTCTTACAGGAACATTTTAATTCATATTTGATTTTATGTCATCCGGAATCATACAATAGCCAGTTGCCAAGTCACGTGTTAACCAAGCTAAATTTTGACACCTCGTACAATTCTACCAAGGTAAGCTGACCCGTCGCTTGTATGCGACGTCATCGAACACGATTTTGAGGCTTATATTTGTCGGGGCATCCAGGATTTTTCGTAAATATCAATTTAAAAAAATTTCCAGAATAAAAATCAAAAAACTAAGACCTTATTGCAAATCTGCAGCATGGGACGAATCCTATGGTATATAATTTATCAAAATCGGTCCATAACTGTAGATCTGATGGGCGTTGTAAGGATCGGCTTCGCGTAATATATATATAGATTCTGCACTCTTGTTGTCTTTTGAGCCATTCCAATATGATAGCTAATTAGATCATGTAGATATCTCGTAAAAAGAAATTTAGCCCATATTCATTGTTCTTCAGTCTTACACTCAAGGGTCGACAAACTACGAGAACCATCCATGAACAAGTAGAGTTCATTCTGAGACTAGTCCATATTTTGACTTAACCCTAGACCAAGTTTTATTCCAGTTTGGCCTATGTACATATGTATACCTAGTACATGCACATATTAGATAATTGAATCGATCAATCGTATCCCTTAGTTTCAAACTTTCTGTTGTTTTAAAGTGGAAAGGGATAGTTCAGTTCTTGTTACATAAATATAACTTTAGTAGTTATCTGTTGAATCAATTCACCATATATTTTGATTATAAACTATTGAAATGTGATTCGGGTACTGAAGTATTACTTTTGCGAAAATCTTACGTACCTACGACTATTATTATTAGCCTCGGGTCGAATTCGATTGTATTTATTCACGTGTAGAAAATATATCAAAATATAAAATTAAATTAAATAGCTAAACTGCTTTAAAACTATTTATTTTAATTAATTAAATTCTATTTCTTATAAAAAATTCTCTACATCAATGATCAATTAACATTTTACCTTATTATAGTCGATGTACAAGAATTGTAAGCGAAGAGATAAGTGTATTTAAAAACCTAATTCTAAAATTTCAAATGTAAATCCTCAGCGTCCTACATCCATTCTATCTATCTGTACAGTAATTCAAAGAAGTCTACCACTTCATAACTTCACACCCAACAAGGTTAAAACCTTAATGTACAAATAATAGAGTCGGAAAGTACTGTAAGCTGACTGTACAACGTAGGCAACGTCACTGCACCCACGCGTCCTCTCTGCGCCGGCCCAACTCTATGGCGCGCTTAAAAGCTCGCTCGCCGCCCGCCCAAGCGCATTCGTCACTTGCAAGGCATAGTAACATGTGCTGAGAACACCACGCGAGTAACTGTCGTGAACTTGCAACTTGATAACCGGACTTTCAGTAAGTATGTCTTGTATTTTTGTGAAAGAGTTTTTTGACTAATTTCAGTGACTTTTTACGTGTAAGTTCTGCGTCGATTTTTTAAATTTAGTTGTAAAACAAAGTTACAACTCTAGAATACTAGTAAGAATATTGCGATCGTAATAAAAATGAAAATAAAGATCAATTAATTATAATGTAGTAAAAAATAGGCAATGATCACAATAAATACTTATATAAACTAAGAGAACGTGCTTTGGTGCAACGCTATAAAAAAGAAAGTTTGAAATGTTGTTTTAAATTTAGTAATAAAATAAAGTTAACTCTAGAAAACTCTTACAAATTTTGCATTCTAAAAATAACTGAAATAAGAAATCGAATCATCATCTTACAAAAACAAATTAGACAATGATCAGAAAAAATACTTCTATGAGTAAAGTTAATGCTACAGTTGCTGTACGCTATAAAAAAGAAAGTATGAAACTATTCACGCAACGCAAGGATATAGTTATTATACACGTATTGTAGGTTTGGCGAAAACTTCGTAAACTGTCTTTTTAATACAGTTGCTCAAAAAGTGCTACTTTACGTAGCTGTTTAGCGTGCGGAAAGTTGGTTTTCGCGCACTAGTGCTTTTCACTTTTCCAATTTTTTTAAATTTATGCTTGTTCCAATGCATGACTCCTTATTGCTGGGTGTTAAATATTAGTTTCCTTTAAACGTCGTAATCAACATAAAAACCTACTGTTAATATCAGAATACAAAAAATATAGCTGCCGAAACGCCTGTCAAAGAAGAGGCGTTTTTACTTACTGCAAGCATGTTTTAAGTTTCTAAAGGCAACATTCGATATTGTTTTTATAAATATTACTTGTTGTTTTTCTTATTTTTTCGCAACTGTATTAAAAAACGTCGTTCAATACACGTGCGGAAATGTCATTCTTCACTCGTCCCGAGTCTTGCCACTCGCCTGCGGCTCGTGGCATCCCTCGGTACTCGTGAGGAAATGACATACTTTCCGCACTAGCATCGAAATGTACTATTAATTAACCTCCAGCTTCCGGTTTATTCGTATTTCTTGGGAATGTAGACTGATAGTCAAATCAGCAACTTTTAATGAAACGTCAAAAAGGCTCCGTTAGTATGAATTTTAGAGGGAAATAGTAACAAGTGACGTCACGGTTTTCAACGGTCAAATAGTGTCTTTTTTGATGTTTTATGTAAATATGATATTTAAATATGATAAAATAGCAAAAATAGGTTGAAGCGTGATATATTTGGAGTATTTTAGAGAGTTTGGTTTATTGGTAATAAAATACTAATTTATTTTTAATGTAGTCAACTACCCACAAAGTTATTAGTGAAATGTTTCGTATAAATTTAATCTATTCACAGAACGAAATCACTAAAAACTCTGAAGTTTTTATAACATTTTACACACTTAAAAGCATTGAATGTACAAGTAGTTGTTATTTAAGAATAATAGTCATGAATATTCAAATCGCAATCTGCACTCTCTCGGAGTATTTATAAGCGGCATAACAGCGTGGAAAGAGTTTGCACTTTGGTCACAGTTCAGAGCATTTTTGTTACAAGTTTTAACTAATTCGCCTCTAAACAATAACTGACGTGTATGTAATTTTAAGGTAACACCATTAAGAATCCTAATATTAATACACAGATGTGTATTTCCTTCCTCTTTATTTGGGTACCTACTATTCAAAAACACAACTAAAAAGCCACCAATTCGAACATGACTACTTTTAGATGTATCCATAAATTTTGAAAATCTATCGAGAAATGATATTATTATGTCGCGTAACCCCTTATACCCGAAAAATCGCGTCTCGCGATAAGAATAATTTATTTAATCGTATGGCATTTATTTACGAACCGTGAGATCTTCGAGAAGACAAGTACAGTTGGCAGTTTTTGTTGCACTTTTAGCACCACCCAGAGGTCACGTGTAGGGTAACGGAGGGGACGTGGTGCAACTTCGACCCCCCTTTGTCAAGTGAGTGGGCAACTTGACTGTTAGAAGTTCTCAAGCCGCCCGAAGGCCTCTAACTTGGCTTAACGACTGCTCGTAAACAGCAGCCGGGATCAACGGCTTAACGTGCCTTCCAAAGCACGAGAGCGCTCTGTTAGTAACCACTCAAAGCGGTCACCCATCCAAGAACTGACCTGCGCCCACATTGCTTAACCTCGCATATCGCATGCGTTAGGCGGGTGCGGCTGGGCCACGAGCGCTCTATAAGAATAATAAAGATGTACTTTAGTGATACTTCTTAAATAAAAGAAAGAGAGGAGTTGTTAAATTGTAATAAGGGAACTATTGTAATTTAAGGTATTTTTATTTAATTTATATTTTACTAACTTAGTTTTAATTTAAAGTAATTTGCTATAACTTGCCTTTTTTACTAACATCTATGAAGTCTTGCGCTTTGAAATAAATAATTTATTATCATTAAGAGCTCACAATCGTTTTAGTCCGGATGTAAACGGGTAACACAATTAAATAAATTTATTTCCTTGCCTATTTGGAAATTTACTTACCTATTTATTACACAAAAGATGGGACCGGTTATTACCTCATTCTATAAGGGAGGCCGGCCTATGTTGAGCAGTGTACGTTTTCGGCTGATATGATGATGATGATGACACAAAAGAAAACCATATCGTAAAAAGCGAACTTAACGCTTATAGAAG
Source organism: Notocelia uddmanniana (assembly GCA_905163555.1). Lineage (NCBI taxonomy): Eukaryota > Metazoa > Arthropoda > Insecta > Lepidoptera > Tortricidae > Notocelia > Notocelia uddmanniana. The sequence goes on from LR991054.1 coordinate 4,428,260, forward strand.
GCGGAACAGAAAAACTGTATTTTTAATGATAATAATATGGTTTTTGATTTCTAGTGACTTATGACAAGTACATTCTTAGACATAAATACAATGTTAGTTTTAAAGTCCTAATATGCCGAAACTGTGTTGCTGATACTTAAAATAGGTCAAACCTGTGCTATAAGCATCAGAAAATTTAATTAAATAGAATAATTTCTTACCCCTGAAGTGTTCACACGGTCAAAACCAGTCGTCCAACGAGTGCGAATTGTTTACCAACAGGTACAAAAAAGTTTCTCCGTGGGCTTCTAACGGGATGTAAGGAAATCTGTATTTTGTCCACAGCCTTCATTGCATACATTCATTGCATAGTGGTCTGTGCATACATACATTGGGGGACAACAATATTGAGGGATAATCTTACACAAAATTTACTATGGGTACTAGACGACGATATACATACATACATACATACTTAAATACACAGGAAAGATACAAGACCCAGGAACAATATTCGTGATAAATGCACAAATAACGCCCTGACCGGGATCCGAACCCGGGACCTCCGGCTTCGTAGGCAGGGTCACTGGGTCACTACCAACTAAGCCAAAGTGGTCGTCATTATAATATTTATAATAACTATTCATGATTCTTCTAAGATTTTCCTGGTTGTACAGTCAGCACTTTTGAAAAGTTCAAAAGTCTTTATTCTAAGAGAATAGGAGCTTTTGACCCCTTCATATGATTAGCTACTTTTGATGGTGACTGTACCCTAATGGAGTCTGGAGTCCGCTTTGGCACCTAATCCCAGGATTTGGCGTAGGCACTAGTTTTTACGAAACTGATCTTCCAATTTAGAGGGAAAACACTGACCTTGTGGGGACCGATTTCATGACGATGTTTTCCTTCAAGTCACTGTACTAGCCAGGTTAGAACTCACGATCTCAAGATTAAAATTGTATGCTTTAAATTATATCATGATTGCTAAAGAAAAAAAATGTTCTTGTGATAGATAACACTTCCATATCAGCCCTAGGACGTCCACTGCTGGACATAGGCCTCCCCCAATTTCATGGGGGGTAAATGCCATAATCGCCACGCTTGGCATGCGGGTTGGCGATCGCAGTATCTCCACCGCACTCTAGGAATGCTGCTGCCCATTCCCCGGTGGTCTTGGTCGTAGTTTTAGGACATACCCGGGCCCATAGAATAACACTTCAACTGACGGCAATTCGCTATCTAGGGAGGGTTCTATGTACGTAGAACCTCCCTAAACAGAAAATACATGGTATAAGCTATACAAATTAGGTAACGTAAGTAGGCATGTAATAAGTTCTTAATAATCTTAGAGAAGTAATATGTTTATTTACGACGATTTTTAATGACATGAGGCAAAATGCGTGTTGGCCTTTTTTACATCCAAATAAATTAATGGTACTTAAAAACACATACGATACGAACCTACGTTATTCAAATTGCAGTTTAGACCTCGTTCAAGCTTATTTTCATATTACAAATAAAAACCACAATTAAAATACATATTATGCATGAATTAAAACAGTGGTAACTGCGCTTATTTGAATAGTAGGTAAGTAATTGATATTTTAAAACAACAATCTGAGAACAGAAAAAATTTAAAAGCTAGTTCTTTGTATTATTTTTATATTAACTATAAAATAATATAATTAAATTCTGCAGCTATTAAAGCCAGAAAACGTAATATACCGAAAAAGTTTTGACCGCTACATGCAAAACACAACACTATTTCATTTACAAAGCAGAGAAGTCTTGCTTTTCTTACGAAATATTAATTAAAGCTGGAACATGGATTGTTGCGTCTCCCAAGCTGGTTGTTCAAATTAGTTTATTTGCAATATTTTATCTGATCACAGAAAATAGTGACAATGACAACAGTTGATGAATAGGACAGGACAGGTTTTAGAAAATAAGACAAAATACTTTTGGCTTTTATCAGATCGTTGTGAGTTCCCGATATTATGGCACTTTTCGGCAAGCACCACTGAGACAATATCTACTTGGGGCGTACATGTACATTTTAAAATACTTTTCATCTACCTTGAAACTTATTACATCTGAATCATTTTTAGGTACCGGTCGCTTTATTGGTCGTAAAAGTCAAGTATCGCCATAATTACACCTCGTAAATAACGTTAACTAGTTCAAGATTATCATTACCCTGTAAAACACTGTTATAATTATAACCATCTCGACCTTTATAATATCGTACTATTTCTTACAATCTTTGTGTTACTATTTTTACGGAAACCCGGGTATGTCCTAAAACTACGATCAAGACCGCCGGGGGATGGGCAGCAGCATCCTTGGAGTGCGGCGGAGATACTGCGATCGCCAACTCGCATGCCAAGCGTGGCGATTATGGCATTTACTCCCCATGAATTGGGGAAGGCAGCAGTGGACATCCTTCGGCTGATATGGTGTAGGGAGTGGTTACTATTAGTTTTTTTTTTATTATTTTTTGACACTTGTGATACCTACCATCTTTTTGATTAATCGATGCAAAGATTGAACAGGGAAATTTAAGATGAATATTAATGAATACTTCATCGGTGTACAATACTTGCGGGTTGCAGTGAAAAAAATCAACAAAGGAGTGTACAGGAGAACCCAATTAATATGGCGCGCGCCAAAGCTCTTAAGTAGTTGACCGAGAGGTCATAATTGCTTAATCCACGTGCCTTATTACTTGGGTCTTTTGCAAGACAGATCATTCAAGGGTCAGCAACGCGCATTCATTTCTCCTGTATTTACAGGCGACCATAAGCCACGGTAACAGCTGCCATCAGGTGAAATGGAATGTAGGGGCGCAATAAAAAGTACTGACTCGACTGACATAGTTGACACTGACAGCTGTTTTCTCATACCGCACCGCCTCCGCTCCGACAAATCAGGAAGTCGTACTAAGCCTTCGTTCACGTACAAGGTACATACACTGTTTGCTACTTTGCTATGGCCGGCGGCAACGGAGACAAAAAACAATTGATACAGGGTGTCTCATGGCTATGTCACTGAAAATAAAAATAAAATTTATTTAAGATAGGACATTTTGCAGACATGAGACTTCATTACGATTTCAATAAGAATTAGAACTCCATTTAAAGTTTTTTTTTAAGTCGTAATATGTACGGACGGGCCTGTTCTTAATTTTGAAACCACTACAGGAATCGTCATAATCGCCTGACTGGTCGCGCGTCAGGTAGCGCAGAATTTATTATGAACTCAGCGTAATTCCGACAACAGAGTACCAATTTGGTTATGTGTGGCTGGTGTCTGACATTTAGAAACATAACCCACATTAAACATACATTAAACACACTTCCTAAAACTTTTACTGCTCTAATATGAAATAAGGGAACTTTGCCCAAACACTAAAGCAAAGTTGAAATAATGTACAGACAGAATAAATGTTTGTCCCGTTGCTTAACAGCTTAACTTTGCAGTGTCGATGCGCAGGGAAATTAATTATTTCTGCACTAGTGCGGCAAAGGATTAATTTACTTCTCTAAAATATCCGGTAAACAACGACATGTAGTAATAAACACCAATTTAAGTTATTATCTTTTCCTCTGTGAAAAATCGGTGGTTAATTGAGTATAAATAGTTAAACAATCAAAACCAATGTTAGGTGCCTCCTTTTTTCACTTCAGTATACATATTTTTGCTAACTCTTAGGCGACTTCCTGACTTGGCGGGGCGGTAGTGATATGTGATAGGTATTTTGTTATTTGACGTGAGTTTACTGATGTGACATTTGCTCCCTTGATGAAATACTGTTAGTATTACGTTTGCGCAGTAGGAATACCATGCGCAGAAGCAGGGCAGTACTGCATTCGAATCGGTTGACACTGACAGCTGACAGTTTTCTCATATCGTACCGCTTCCGCATTTACAAATCAGGAAAGCGCCTTGCCCTTTAACCTAACTAAACGGCACCGGTTTTCTTGGGTGTTATATACAGGCTAAAAGTGGAACAAAATGAGGGACTTTTAAGCAAACGGGGAATTTTTCTTGTACTTTATTTTCCCAATTAAACATGTTAAAATTTATAACGGTTTTCGAGATAGTACAGCTTATTAAACTTGCAAAAATCTGCGTGTTTCCACCCCACAATACAATGACGATGCGAAATTCCGTAGATCATATTGTGCAGTTAGCATAAAGGTCTCTAAGTATGTGTAAACATTCTGGAGTACTATTTAGTCATACAGAAGTTTCCTTCTGCAGATTAGTGCAATTTTTGGCATAGGTAAGATAATATAGAGCACTACGTGTACTTCCTTAAGCAATGATGAAATTGATAAGAAAATGATGAAAACCCCAGGCGCCGGCAGACTTTGTTGTTTAATGGAAGATAAGAACAAATTCAACCAACTTTCGGACTTATCGCTTAAAGGATCTGTTCCCGTTTAACCTGTTAAATGTTCTTCGGGAAGTTTTGGTTAAAGTAGTGGTCGGCTGACACTTCAGCAGCGGTTAAATGTACAATAATACAGTACCTAGCGACGTTATTATACAATATTGTTTTTGTAACTTCTTTTGATGGCCTCAAGCACTTGTGATCGCTAGACTTAAGCGGCAGTGGACGGGGCACATAGCACGTAGAACGGATGGCCATTGCGGCTGTAAGGTTCTCGAGTGGCGACCAAGTACCGGAAGGCCTAGCGGGCCCCCCACAAGGTGGACCGATGACCTGGTAAGGGTCGCGGGCGTCCACAGGACCGGTCATTGTGGCACTCTTTGTAGGACATATGTCTAGCAGTTGACGTCCTTCGGCTAATATGATGCCTCTAAATAAAATATGAAAGCCTCTAAATATTTTTAGTCGCTTAAATTCACTATAATTGCGCCGTTCAAACTTAACAAGGTGCTTAAATAATGAGTCGTGTCACAAATTGATTTTCCTTTTAGAAGCTACTTGGTTCAAGCATGCGGATGTCAAGCGGCGGTCGTGAGTTAGAATCCTGGCTCGTGCCAATGAGTTATTCGGAACTTATGTACGGAATATTATCATTAGCTGTTCGGTGAAGGAAAACATCGTGAGGAAACCTGCATACATCTGCAAAGACTCAAAGGTGTATGTGAAGTTCAACCCGCACTGGGCTAGCGTGAGGACAACTGCTCAATCCCTCAGTGGGAAGTCCATCATCAGCCCATAAATGTTTATGGGCTGATGATGATGAGATGATTCCCTCTGGGCTACGTTGCAATACGGATCGCTAATAACACAAAAATAATTAAATTATAAGACTTATAAGAAATTATAGACGAAAAAATCTAGCAGTTTCCTCGTACCGCGCTTTAGTACGATGCCACGGCCTTTTCAGATATAATTTAATTTAAGGTTAGCTTATTTTTTTTCTTATTTTCATTTTATTTTTTTTAATATAATAGGTCAGGCAGTTCATTCATATATAGTTAAAATGTTATAGTGCATATTTTGTACCTTGACTTGCAATAGTCAGATATTTTCCGAAATCTAACGCGACGCAACGCAGCCATATTTACCTCGGGCTTGTTTTGTTTGCTGCAGCTAGCGCCGGCGCGGCACCAACAAACACCAAATGCCTATAGCAAACAAAACAATCAATTTACCGTGTGTGAGCTGGACAGTCGTGTATGCACGCGGCAAACCGGAGCCAACTTAGGCGCCTCCTGACTTGTCGATGCGGAGGCGGTACGATATGAGAAAACTGTCAGCTGTCAGTTGCAACCAATACCAATGCAGTACTGCCCTACTTCTGCGCATGGTATTTCTACTGAGCAAACATAATACTGACAGTATTTCGTCAAGTGAGGAAATCTCACATCAGTAAGCTTACGTCAAAGTGCAAAATACCTATGACATATCGCTCCCGCCCCAAGTCAGGAAGTCGCCTGACTGACCCAATAACAAGTCTAGTTTCCCCCTCGGGTTGGAAGGTCAGATGGCAATCGCTTCCGTAAAAACTAGTGCCTACGCCAATTCTTGAGACTCTCGTCTTAAAGATCATAGGGTTGTGGTTCACGGGAAACAAGGATTCCGGCCAAGAGTTCCACAGCTTGGCTGTTCTCACGATAAAAATGGAAGCGAAACGACTGCTGCCGCCGTTTGTGTTATAAGCTACAGGCTCTGGAAATGTGTCCAAAGCTTAGTGAATTAGACTGAAACAACTACATGTGTTACGGTGTAAGTAAACCCCGGGAACCTTACATTTGTTCTAATAACATGACCTTGCTCGTATAAATATATAACGAGCTACTAATAAACTAATAATTTGGCCTCTACTTTGCACCTAATTTACTTTTTCAAAACTCACGCATGTATCAAGACTATTCTGGTATAAATTTCATTGAGTTAATTACGCCCTTCGGAATTTCCCATACATTAACAATATCTTATGACTACAATGGGATTCCATAAATCGTTTGCTTATAGTAAGGTTTAGCGGTTTTCATTTCGTAATATGTAAATTATCTCGTTCCTATTTATATCAATTAACACTAATTATTGCCACGTAATTTATAGTCAAATTACTTATTTGCGGTTTTCACTGTAAAATTATAATGCGTTTTAACGATCCACGTTAAAAGGATTGTATATGAGTCAAATTATGACAATTAAATAAAGCAGTATTTGTAATGTCGTTCACAAATTAAGGTCTGCGTCTTTCTGTGGAGATAGAAAACCTATGTAGAGAACTTTCCTTTAAGAGTTTAACACAAAATACACAGTAAATATACAGTTAATACAGTTTACTGGCGACTAATGCGCTCTTTCACACGAAAAAAGTAGGTGAAAAAAAGAAAAGAAGTACAGAAAGAATGTGTAGAAAAAAAGCAGGTGTAGGTGTGTAGGTGTTGGTCTTACACCTACTTCTTTTCCATAAACTAATTCATGCAATGCTACTAACAAAAACTACGCAGTGTGAGTACCAAAGACGTCACGCCGTACCGACCATCTTCTGCGCTATTCCCAATCTGTCTTGGCTCACCTGTCCTAGTGTCAGTTTTCCATCTTTTGTCAATTTAAATCGTGTTTGAAGATATTTCTTCAGATTTGCACGCACAAACAACAGACTGCTACGCAAGTCTGTCCCACGGTGGACGGTGGGTTTAAATTCCGCTTTCCACTTTTAATGTGCTGTTCGCTACCGTTTATATGTACGCTGAACTAAGTTTTCAGGACGAGAGTAATTAAAAATTAAAATGCCTTCGTGTCAGATCAATTGGTTCAGCGGTAGTGGGATCCGTTTTAATACTCTCAGTTTTGGAAGTTCGGAACATCGCAATGAATAAGATACCTTCACACTGGGTACTTATTATAAAAACTGTAGGTTCTTGTATATAACTATCATAGCCGTTGTTATCCCGGTCGGTCAAGATTGTCATAATGGACTTTTAACAAAATTTTAAATACATATTTTTCTTGACAAAACTTGGGATGTCGCGAACGAGAGGACAGAGCCAAAATCATAATAGTCTTAAGAAAGTTTACGAAAAAGTATAATTGGATAGAACCGGTGCTGACACCTGCAACTTTTGTAAAGGACCGTCCTTAAAATCTATTTTGGGGCAACTCGCCCTTTATGTTTAGAACCCTGTCGCTTTATTAGAATTTGCGCTACGATATTAATGCATACAATAAATTACAATGGCAAGGTACTAAGCCAAGGTTCACCTTAAAAGTAATAAAAGTTATGTGGGTGGCATTGGATTTTTCAAGCGAAATTAATTACGGAGGAGGGTTTTAATTCGATTGTATTTATTTATCATTATTAATGATTGAATTGAATTAAAATAAAAAGTTTCATATTTCATTGTAATAGAGTACTTTCCTCATGTTAAATTTTATAACATATTGCCGTTATATGGATACTGTATCATCAAATTAATACAATAAAATGAAAATTAGACAATACAATCAGAATAATAATAAAATACGAGAATTGAAAGTTTCGAAGTAATAAATAAGTATATTTTTTATTCATCTAAAAGTTAAAGAAAGGCATGGAATTTACATAATTCAATAATAAATAAATTGTACAAAACCTATGTACTTAAAAGCAGTATTTCACGATTCAAACAGCAATTTTCTTGTTTTGTTGCGTTTTAATCGTAGTTGGTCCCATATAAACATTTAATCCCCTTTAAAAACTGGTTCGAATAGCATCGTTAATTTTTTTTTTGAAAACTAGCCTATTGTCACAGAATTAGTAATAGTATGCTATTGTATAAAGGAAAAAGGGAATGTGATCGACCTAAATCAATCGGATTGTCTTTGTAAACATTCATTGGAAAGGAAACGTGTCAAATTACCAACTAAAGCAATTAATATATAACGTCCTTTCTTTTTCCAATACCTTTCCCCTTCCTTTTTTGGTTAAGTTTCCTTAGACAGTTTCAGGTCATTAGATTTAGCGAAATATATCTATTTTTAACCGATTTAAAAAAAAGAAGGAGGTTCTAAATTCGTCGGAATATTCTATATTTTTATGTATGTTCACCGCTTACTCGGAGACTATAGCGAACCAATTTCAATAATTCTTTTTTTGTTTGAAAGGATATGTTTTCTAGTTGGTCCCATTGTCACTAAGTCTGGATCTGATGACGGGATCTTGGGAAAATCAAGGGAACTACTCAAATTATATAGCAGGAAGGGCTGAGCGTGAGTATGGAAAAGTTTGTAGTCGCTGTTTTTTTGTTAGAAATTTACTTGTTTATAATTTATAATGAACACAGTAGGTAATTACAGATGTAGTGAATAACGCTTTCTCATCTTTTAAACTCGGAATACAACTAAGAGTCGAAGAAGTGTCAATCAATTACAGTATAATTTAACATCTGTCATGTCGAATGGCAAAATAATCATTATTAGTTAATTACAAACTAGTGGCTCCGTGAGCTGTAGACGACGCAATTTTTTTTTCAAATGTCAAAATTTCCAAAAACTAACTCGGCAAAAGAAATCTATATAATTTTAGAACATGCTCACAAAATTTCACGAGAATCGGTTGAGAAATGCGACCTGTAGAGTAGAACATCCGGACATCGACGTCCTGTTTAGCCTAGTTGGTAGTGATCCTGCCTCCGAAGCTAGAGGTCCCGGGTTCGAATCCCGGCCAGGGCATTTATTTGTGCATTTTTCACGGATATTTGTTCTTGGGTCTTGGATGTTTACTATGTATTTAAGTATGTATTTATCTATATAAGTGTGTATATCGTCATCTAGTACCCATAGTACAAGCTTTGCTTAGTTTGGGACTAGGTCGATTTGTGTAAGATTGTCCCCCAATATTTATTTATTATTTATTATTTATATATACGATAAAATTTTGTATATTTTTTCTATTTTTAATATTTCCAAAAACTGACTTGACAAAAAAGTTCTATATAATATTTCTGATGAGAAATGCGAACTATAGAGGAGAACATCCGGACACAGATATACGAAAAATATATATATATATATCAATTACACCAAAAACTGGCTCGACGAAAAAAATCTATATGATTATCGACCCTGCTCACTAAATTTCACGAGAAACGATTGAGAAATGCAACCTGTAGAAGAGAACATCCGGACAGACATACGTAAGATTTTTTATCGACAGCTGAACCGGAGACGCTTCGCTCGCTCGGTCAATAATTTAAGAAAATACTAAAAAGACATTCACCCTTGCTGTTAGCGTAAAAAATTGGTGCCACAAAAAAAAAGGATCACTATTCCGACACTTCTGTATTAAAATAGCACAGGATTAAAAAAAAGGCGTGAAAAGGTTTCTAACGGGTTGGCAACGCAAGCTGTCAGCTCGTTTGCCACCGATATGGTATAAAAAAACACTGTAAGAAACAAATCGATGGCACCATACAATTTGCATTACCAATGTCCGCGCTTATGTAAGGACAAATCATAAATTTTTATGTATCTAGGTAGAATTCTCTGTGAGAAAATAGCATAGCCATATTGTTGAATATAACCTTCAGTAAAATTTGCGATAGCTTCACCATTTCACACCACTTGGATAGTGCATGCAATTGCAAACTGTGAGAAAATATCGAAGTATAATTTAGGACAACAGAAAAACACTGTGGAATCTTTTTAAAGGTAACATTGTAGGTATAATAATATATTTGGTTTATGAAAAAAAAAGTAGTTTATTCTTCAAATTAGGCATATTACATGCACCTATGAACGTCAATAAACTACCACCGGTTCGGAAAAATAAACCTCTGCCACGACAAGAACCGGCGTAAGAAACTCGGCGAGGTGTCATTTTTTCAAAACAATATACATTGTATAGTTAAATATAAAGTTACAGTGTGAGCTACTGCAAAATTACAATGCTACAGTAGAAAACCTATTTTCGCGATAGATTAGCCGTGCAGGACACTATCACTGCCAAACATCCCTATTCATGATGTAATCGTTTATCTTATAATATGCTTTTGAAATAAGTGTTTGTTTTACTACAGATATGAATTTAGAATTGCTAAGTTCAGTAATGTGTATAGGAATTTTATTGTAGAATTTGATACAATTTCCCAAGAACGACTTTTTCGCCTTTATATACCAGTCTATAGAAGGTTATTTTGAGTTTCTGGTGGCTATTGGTTTATCAGCGTTCATTGGGAAATTGCACAAATTCTTCCATATGTAATATACATTATTTGTATATTACATATGCAACTTAGTATACCTAATACATATTTTGATTTAAGGGCATGCACGTTAAATAGGTAACCTAGAGAGTGCATTTTTATGACTATTCAATGTATTGACCATATTGATAAAAATGTTTGGCACCAACAGCAAAACTGAAAAAATAATTGGAAGTTTTATAGCAAACTTTGGCTCTTTAACGGAAATATATTGAACGGTTTTTTATGCCGAAAAAAATTCCAAACCCATACCGGATTATTTAAAAAATGTGAAAAACTTTGTCATAAAAATACGAAATCCATCATCAAAAATATTCAAATCGTAAAATCGCAAAATTGTGGATAGAAATAGACGATTATTGGGCACATGCAAAGGCAGGCATCTCTTTATCATATATCCTCTGTATAAAACGTAATAAGTACAGACTTAATCTGAGATACGTAACTTCGTCATCTTTTGTTTGGGTAATGGTCCCCATAAAATCGACGCGTGTGCCGCCTGCTAAGCGGGCTGGAGATTTAGACAATGTCTATAAAGTACTAACTTAAAGTATCCTGAGGTAGGTATGCATAATTTCAGCTTAGGGCTTCGTACGCAATATAAATAACTGAGAGTATGAAAAAGTTGAAAAATACCCGACATCAATTCAAAGTTTGATAAAACATGTCTATGAACCATCGCTGGAAAACCTGCTTTCAAATTTTTACGTTGCGCGTCGGGGGTCTAAAAGAAAAATGAGGACCTAAATTTGTACAAGTAAACAAGTCAAACGTTCCATATAGTCAGATTAAAAAAATAAAAGCTTACGATTACAGACGATGCGCTGCAAAACAACCTAAGTAAAAAAATCTAGTCAACTTTAGTACAATAATAATAAATAATATTAGGGGATAAATTTACCCATAGAAAGCTCAAAGCTTGACATGCACAGAGCGTGGCGCAGCGTCGTTGCGGGGCGGAGTCGGTATTGCGGTAAAGCGAACGCGGTCCGAGGCAGGTCGTCGCACCAAAAAACCGCGCGATATTCGGTAGCGCCGTAGAGCGGAGGCGGCGTGTGTGACATTATGAAGTAGTAATCGACAGTCGGCAGTTTTCGAACGATCAAAAATACAAAACCACCTCCGCCCCGCACCGCGCCGCGCCCTCTCTGTGCGTTTTGAGCTTTAAGCTTGTGTTATGTATACTAGACGACGATATGTTTAATAGTCACATACATAGAAATATCCAAGTCTCAGGAAAAAAAATTTTGTTCATCACATAAACAAATGCCCTTAGTGGGATTCGAATTCAGGACCTCCAGCGTCGTAGGCATTGTCACTACCAACTAGGCTCAACAGGCTAACAAAAGTATGCTGTCGTGAAAGTATTTTTACACCACACCTTGCCAAAAAGCGCGTTTTTCCGCACGCTGCGCGTCCGGAAAACCCCACTTTTTGGCCAAGTGGTGATGTAAAATTGTGTACAAAACACGGGTCGTAAAACAGAAAGCCCTCTCTCGCATATTTTTGACTTTGAAATCAAAATCATCAAAATCAAATATTTATTCTGCAAATAGGCCACAAGGGTATTTTTACATGTTAATGCGTGAATTTATACAGTTTAAAATACTGACAATCCTACTTACTTAATAATAATGATTAAAAAATATATTGATTAACAATTCAATGAAAATAAATTTACTAATATTAAGGACTTATATTGAATACGATCTGTGTCCGAATAAACAAAAAGTATATAAAATTAATTTAGAGTACATATGGTGCTACTTTACCGCACGAGTGCGGTAATCAGCAGATTACGTGCATATGTTGAAACTTTAAAGAGCCATATGTACTGAAAAACGTTGTACTATACGCGTGCGAAGAGGTAATTCGCAACTCGTGTCGATTTAAAACACTCCCTTCGGTCGTGTTTCAATTTATCACCACTCGTTGCGAATTTCCTGTTCTCTGCACTTGTATCGTAATGTACTAAATTCCAATTCCTGAACATGTTTGAGAAAAAAAATAATACTTAAATGTAAAACTTGTACAAGGGAATAGCCCAAACACATGGACAATAATAATATACGAAATAAAAATTGTCGAGGGAGTGGGAAATTAAATGGGGTAATTTGAAAGACAAACAATTAAATATAATAAACTCCTCAGTTTTTGACGAAAAAAATCTGTCTGTAATCATTAAAAACCCACGCCCTGCGACTAAGTAAATTTGTTTTGTCACATATAGTTACGGTATTATATGTTACGATAATTATAAATAATCAAAAATAGCCCAGGGGACCTAAAGTTTGTTGAATCAGGGCCATGGAGGTTAGGCAAAACTAACATCCAATTACGTGTTAATAAGGATTTTCAATTAACTACGTTATTATGAATGAAACCAGCTCAAAGTTGTTAAAACTTATGAATTATTATTGGAAAGAACTTGTCAATGATAATGTAAAGTAATTATTCACAGATATTACATTTTGATAGGTATTTTACGAACTTATAAAGTCTAAATTTTGTAAATCTGTTTGTTCAAAATTGATTTAAGTACCGTAAAATTGACACCCCGTTGGGTGAAATTTGACTTTCAAACCTCAACAAATTTTATTTTTACATGTGAAAACTGAATGTTGTAATATAATAAGTGGTTCGGACGTTTGTATTTTAGTTTGTATTTTATTTTGGGTAGTTCCATTTCATAACTTTGACGATAAAGGGGAAAACCCACTTCACCCCGTAGTGCCTCGTATTTGGAGTGAGAGGGTTTTTCATACAAAGGTGATTTTGGAAGATTGTTGGATCGTTTTTTTTTTATAATGCGTATTACTATAGCCCCAGTTTAAATTGGAATAGGTACATTATTTTTGTAGCAGTAGCCTTAAAATCCTTTCTCACCCCCCTCTCAAACCTTCTCTCCCCATTCATAACCCAACTCTCCCCGCGAAACCTACTCACCCCGTTTTACAGTAATTATGAATTTTACGCGTTGTAAAACTATAATAGATTTTTCATCCATTCCACGATATAAGCAAAAGCATTCTCAAGCAAGCAAGATCAAGCAAGAATAGCTTTTCACTCCCACGGGTCCCGCGTGAAAGTGTCTAAGTGGAAACACTGGAAACACACTTCACACGTCATCTGGGCTATGAAAATTGACACTATACTTGTTACTGAAACGTGTTGAACCAATTTAGGAACAACGATCTCATCTTAGAAGGGTCGTTCTGTTTTCGAGCGTTCGTAAGATGATTCTAATGTCATTTTCCATACTAAAAATTACAGATCTACCTAACGTAATTCGACACGATAAGTGATCTACTAGCGCAGGATATGGTAATGTTATTATGAGGAAAATTAGAACGCACTCTAACGATTAATAAAAAGCAACTAAGCAATCATAATGTGTGCATGAAATTTTGAGCTTCTAATTAATTTTACATGATTAAACCATCAACAGCTATTAAATTAATTTATTTAACTACTAAACACGTTTACTGTTGGTTAGGAGGCAACTTTGTCCACCCCATGAAATCATCTTTATCGCATAAATTCGATTGTCATATTTTCACTTGGCATAACACGAATGGCATAACGCTGTTTAGCATAAATGTCACCACTCACCATCCTGATGCTTCATTCAGGCTAAATATCATTTTCTATAATTAATTGCAGTCATAATATCTTTAAATCCGTATATTAAGTTCTCTAAAACTCAATTGCTATAATTTCAAAGAGCATAATATACATAACATCAAACACGTGTGAATACTTTTTTTATATACCATGTCGGTGGCAAACAAGCGTACGGCCCGCTTGATGGTAAGCGGTCACCGCAGCCTATGGACTCCAGGGGTGTCACATGCGCGTTGCCGAAACTTTAAAAATAATGTAACAGCCTGACATCGCAATGCCTACAATTTATATGTACTAACTGAACTGTAGGTTGCATAACAATGGCCAAGTATCTACAAGAGTAAAAAAACGGCCAAGTGCGTGTCGGGTCACGCACAGAGAAGGGTTCCGTACCAAGAGACCTCCTAATCTACATTTAAAACCAGTAAATAAAAAAGGTCGTATCTTCCTTGGAAAGTCACGGCACTTTTGTTTGGGCAAGACAGTTTTTCCGCAATAACTCAAAAACCGTTAAAATTATCTTGTTCAAACCAAAAATCGTTAAAAGTAAGTATTTATAATTGTACATTATCTTGATTTTTTTCCAGAATTTTGAAAATCTTAGTTTGGAAATTTGAGAGGGAGGACACACTTTTTACGACTTTGACAGCTAATATCACATCAACGGTTGACTTAAATGGAAAAGTTTATAGAAACCTGTATGTCATTTTTGAAGGCCTATCCATAGACATCCCACACGCCTACGTGCATCGAAAAAAAATGTTTGACCCCCCGTTACGTGTATGGGGTGCTCCCCCAGTTTAATATTTTTTTCGTAATTTCACATCATATTTCTATAGCGGTTCATAGCATACACCTTCCTACCAATCTTCGTAATTGGATTTTTTATTTTAGACTATATATATATATATAATATATATGTAAATGTAATAATACCAATTTCCAAGTATATATTTAACTTTAATATTTCAAGATTTAGTACCACTCGTAGAAAACATAGGCACACGGCGTTACCGGTTGCTAAAAGGCGATAACCTTGAGCATAGATCAAAAGAAAAATCTTAACTTTTCCCATCGTCTATTTACCATAATTTAGCAGCAACGGTAATTCAATAATTCACGACGGTAATTACAAGGTTGTTGCTAAAAATATGAGGAAAAGAAGAAAAACGACAGGCGATAAATTTGCGTCAAATTGTAATAACCACGACTAGCTTAATAAGTCGTTTGTTGCTAATCAAAGGTATAGTTCATTTAACATATTTAATGACCTTTAGTAAACAGCATACTTAGGCTGTATGTAGATTCGTATTTGGTACGTATGTCTGTAGGTGCATTGTATTTCGATTGCGAATATTGCGATAAACCTTAAAGAACGTTCAGTTTTAGAATACTTCTGAAATTTAACGTGATTTTTTACAGCTTGGCGAACAAACACCTCATCATCATCATAACCTTTTTAGGGTTCCGTAGTTAATTAGGAGCTTTGATCTGTGATTGTTAGTGCTAGAAAGCTACAATTTGGTATGGATATATAAATCAATAAAACTGACAAAGAAGCAAAAAAAAAACATCACCACTTGACGTGTAGGGTAACGTAAAGTGGGGATGTATTTTTTTCTTTTATCCTATGTAGTGAGGTGTTGTTGGATAGGTCTTTCAAAATGAATACAGGTTTTCATCAAACATTTTTTTATAAAGTGAATATTTCCGGAAATAATCACTCCAAACGCGAAAAAAAATTGTGTCCCTCCCCTCTAACTTTTCAACCATGGGTCCAAAAAACATGAAAACAATCATGAAAGTAAAGCTTAACAAAAGACTTCCAACGAAAACAAAACTATATACATAATCAGTTAAGCCGTTTTTGAGTTATCGTAAAAAGTTCTTAGTAAAAGACGTATGAAACTATGCGAAAGTATTGCTTGTTATTGATCCGTTTTGCTTGTTATTGTTTTTTTTAAGTAAGTTCATTGGGCAACTACGGAATCCTACACTGAGCATGGCCCGACATGCTCTTGGCCGATTTTTTCATATGCACACGCTGCCCCTGTGCGGGTTTTAAAACTTTAGTCTCATAAAAATAAATGAAAGCTACAATTTTAACCCAATATTAGTTCAATGGTATACGTCTGAAAACCACATTATCAGTGAAAGCATTATGCATACATATATATGATAATGTATGATTACATTACAACGCATACATGGGCTACTTTGTGAAATTGTATTTCCTTTAACCCTGTGGTACACTAGGCACGAAATTACCAAGCAAAAAGTAAT
Organism: Notocelia uddmanniana; assembly: GCA_905163555.1. NCBI lineage: Eukaryota > Metazoa > Arthropoda > Insecta > Lepidoptera > Tortricidae > Notocelia > Notocelia uddmanniana. The sequence goes on from LR991054.1 coordinate 4,444,823, forward strand.
TATTGTCGACGAATTTTTCTATTTTAAACATGTATAGGTATTATCTCCACCCGGTGAGGTTAGGTTTAGGAGATAGGCAAAAAACAAAATGTACGGTTTGGGGTAGCTTGTTTTCAGGGTTCCTTATTATGGTCAATGATGTGGCGAAAGAAACCATTAATAATTTGAGAATGTGGTTTATAACCACGATATTCAAATATAGGTAAAGGGAAATAAAAAAAATGGACTTTATGGACTCATTCGACTCAAAATCAATAACTCTATCGATTCTAGACGAAGAAAAAAATCTCCAGAACGGTTTTGTTACTTTCCATACATTCCGAGTTCATATAACCTGGACCTTTTTAAGGCACGAGTGAATAGGCATCTTCTGGATGAGCTCGCTTCATCGTCGGCCTCATCTTTACCCTGGCCAAGAGCAATCCCAATTTTAATAAAAAAAAAGCGGTAACAAAACCGATATCGAAATTGTATGTAAATTAGGAGAAACTTTTTTCTTCTTCAAGGATCGATAGCGTTATTTCTTCTGATTCGAATGAGCCAAAAAAGTCCATAATCTGAAGAAATCTTAAAATGCCCATTTTATTAAATTCCCCTAATAGTGGTTTGCACGTATCTATAATAGAACCCCTAGCCCTTGAACTATTTTGAGTGATTTTATGTATATTTACCTAAGAGCATACATGTCTGGAGTAGCGATTAGTATGCTTACCCCTCTGCTAAAAATAGGCACAATATGCAAAAAAATATTAAAAACTACTTCATTCATCGATTACGAGTCAGTCTCGAAATCGTTTTCGGCGTGTGAAGAGCTCCGTAAAAATACCTTTACCTGCTGTTTAGGGTAATAAAACGTTGTACTTTATCAAATTTACAAAAAGATTGATGATAATTTCACATACTGTAAGCATATTTTTGCTTTATTTATAATTTTATGCGCAATTCAAGTTTTATTTCAAATCGTAAATCGAGCATCGATTACAAAATCGATTAAAAAACATTCGTGCTTGACCATTAGTGCTAGCTGAGAAACGTCACTTTGACGTCACCGTATTTAAAGAAATAAGGACTACTGTTTATGAGAATTTCTTTAAAACATGGACCTTATCGACTTTGGTCAATTTGGCCATCCGATAGTAACCCAATAATGGATCTAACGAAAATCAGGTCGACTTTTATTGCTCAACTTTAGTAGTTTGAATGTGCGTGAGTTGATTATTTTAGTGTGGGTGCGTGGTAATGGAACAATATGTTGTAAGTGTGTGTAGTTTTTTTTATATGCGTGTTACCTCGCACCCCGCAAAGATTGGCATAATATTTTGTTTGGTAAGATGCTCTGATGGCCACTCCAGTAATGTATGCTCTAAGATATTTACACTTTTAAATTACAAATAGTATCAATAAAACAAAAAAAAAACAAGCTACGGTGGTCTCGCGGTTCAAACATGCGGCTGTCAAGCGGCGGTCGTGGGTTCAAATCCCGGCTCGTATCAATGAGTTTTTCAAGTACTATATTTAGTAATATAATTTGAAATTTACCGTTAGCATTTCAGTCAAGAACAACACCATCATCATCATCATCCTAGCGTTATTCCCAGTAGAGTTGCATCCTGAAGCCCAGTCTGCTGCCTAATCCCAAGAATTAGCGTAGGCACAAGTCTTTAAGAATAACACCGCGAGGAAATAAATACATTTGCAAAGAAATTTAAACGTGCGTATAAAGTCAAAAAAAGAAAAAATAGTACATTACGATACAAGGGTTGTAAAACAAAGAAAAGCCGATATCGCAGATGTTTGAGGCCCGAGCCGCAGGCGAGGGTCATAAATATGCGAGAGAGGGCTTTCTGTTTTACGACCAGTGTTTTGTACACAATTTTACGTCACCACTTGGCCAAAACGTGGGTTTTTCCGGATGCGCAGCCTGCGGAAAAACGCTCTTTTTGGGAAGGTGTGGTGTAAAAATATTTTTTACGGACCCTCGATGCGCGAGTCCGACTAGCACTTGGCCGATTTTTTTATATAATCACAATTATTTATGAGTGGCGCTAGTGGACGCGTTAACGGCCTCTTAAGTAATTAGCTACCTACTTACCCACACTACATACGCAGTTAGGTATCCACATAGGTATCTAAGTTCAAACTAAATATTGGGGTTACCGCGATACGCCACTACCCTAGTAATGTCATCACACGGATTTTCATATGGAAATAGATACGCAAAAGGCCCAGGTCACCGGCCGGCCTGTTTGCTTCTCACTTGCTAATAACTAAAAGGCATATATGGTTATTCAATTTTCATGGATTACAGACCTTTTTCAAATACGGTGTTAATTTAAATCTATAAGCCGATAAGGGTGGGTCCATTAGAAGGTTATTTTGCATGTTGATGTGTGAACAATAAATATTCTCAAGAAAGTGCTTATTGAGTTTGTTTGGCAAGTAGGTGTATCTAAGAATTTGCCTACAAATGGGATACTCTACACTCTTCAAAATAAGTAATATATAAATTATTACACTTACTTTGTAGATTTTCGTTAACCGTCTTTTATTTACTGTTTGTTTATGGTTTATTTTACTTTTACTGTGTTTTACACCTATTTGTTACGTTTTCACACTTAAACCGCTAAGTGGATTTAGATGGATTTTGGTTTGGGTTTTGGTTTATTTTTCTCCTAACACCATTTACAGTCGAGTTCATTACTGCATGGACAGATATCGACCGTATTACTGTAGCATTAGGGTTGAAACATGTCCATGCAATTTTGAACTCCTCTGTTCCTTAGCAGCCGGCAGTCAATTTCGTTTGCGTGTGCCCACGAAAACCAAGCCATTTAGAGCCTTGGCTTCCCTTGAATGAGGGAAAGCCAACACCCTGTTGCAGACATCCAGCTGTTTAAACAGCTGGATGTCTGCAACAGGGTGTTGTATCTATCTATGTATGTAGTTGATGCCTTGAGACAGGAATTCGAGACCCCGGAAGGATATTTTTTAAGGGCGGTGGAATTTTGTATGTGAGAGAAAACAATTGAATAGTAAATACTTTTCTCACTAAGGCGATAGATGACTACGCTGATTAAGTTTCTAGTTTTTATAAAATATTGCAAATACTGCCATGACGGAGTCGTTTTAAAAAATTTAATCCACTGAAACAGGAATGTCTTAGCTATTCTTTTAAAAACCAGTATTTTTAACCGATCCATCTTGGTAATTTCTGTAAACTGCATTAGCTACTCAGTCACCATGAAAGTAGTTTTACCGAGAATGAAAAAAGGGAAAGAAAACTAAAAATAATGTAAAGCTTAAATGGCATAAAATTTAACTATCGTATCTAGTACTTTCTTAAAAAGTCTTTAGGTACTTATGAGCTATTTATGTTTTCCATACTCTTTAATTGCTGGACAATGCTATGCTATGCCGTAGTCCATTAATGCGAATGATAAATAAAATTTTACTTCTTGATGAAAATATTATGGCTTGTCGGGGAACCCGAAATGGCTGTATTACCCTTGTGCAAAAACAAGTCGAAGCATGCCCCAGTTAATCTAAATACGTTAAGCCTTTTAGCGGAGATTACAAAACGACAGGCGGACCACTGAGTGACAAACATCCAAACTTTCGCGTTCCGTTCCCGTTATAATATTAGTGAGACACAAATAATGATTAATGTTTGATTTATTAGACTAAAAGCTACGAGCAACGGTTATTATATCTATATAATTTCCGTTACCAAAAATAAGCGTCTAACGTTTGAAACCTTAATGTTCGCAATTGTTTTCAAGTTCTTTTGAACTTCAAAAAATGTATTTGAAGTGGTTTACTAACACGAAGCCAATTGTTAAAGCTTTGTAATTGCTTTAATTTGTTAACGCGTTTATTTTATGTACGTATAATTTGTCTTCAGTCTACTTTTAATTAGCGACAAAACTTTTGTTTTAATTTGAGACATGAAATTGTACCTATACAAGCGTGTCGCTTAATCAATTATCATATAAAATAGTTTAAAACCAGCATTGAAATTTAAATTTAGACAATCATCGTTTAACGTCATAATGATTTCCTAAAATAGCGTTTGTCTATTTAAGGGATTTATAACTACCGTTCCACGGAAGCCCGTTTGCGATTGACTTGTCAGCTGCACCCACCTCTAATCTGATAGTCACTAATCCGCAACGACCAATATATACTGACCTCACTATACCTACCAAGGATAGAGTACTAAATATCTCGTTTACCTGGGCATGATTGCGGATAACCAGTTTATATAGAACCCTAGGAGCCTTCTGGATCAGTACCTGTTATAGTTCAAGCTGTGCTGGAGAAGATAGGGGTGTCGCAGGACGTCCGGCGTAACTAAGTTGTTTCATTTGTTCTGGTTACCTGGATAAGTGGAACATGCTCCTTGACTTCATTTGATTTTGCTTTAGATTTTAAACTGAATTGTTGCCATAGAATCTATTGTCGAATAAATTTCATGCAGGGCAGTAGGTCCATATTAAAATTTTTGGTTGCACGATACGGGCTTAGTGACTTTAACTTATCACATGAGGGGAAAACATTGTTGTTATAGATCCTCAAAACATCGCCACTCAGTTGCTCTAGGCAACCAGAGTTGCAAAATTTGCACACCCCAAATAGACTGTGGCTACTGTAGTTGCCATGCGAAGTATGCGTTACTTGTAGATTTTTTTTGGAAAGCAATTTGGCAAAAATGGGGTTTTTAGAATCCGAAATGAAGTTGCGAAAATATTTTTTTAAATGTGTACATCCCACGCAACAAGAAAACGCTTCCGAGTAAAACAAACCGAGATCAGTAAGAATTTCGGGATACCGCTTAGTTAGTAACTACAGTAAATCCAACCACACGGGGGCAACCCTAATGGTCTCTGGTAACACAAATGTGGGGATTTAAAAGATTACATGGCATTTTCAATGCAGGTGTTCATTCAAGCCATTATTACAACCATAATATAGCCTTTTAATTGGTATTATACTAACTACTAAATTGACTTACATGCAAGCTGCAGGATTTAGTCGTTGATGTGTTCATAACAAATATCATCGTCCTCCATTGATTTCCCGGTTGTATAGTAAAAAAGCCTGAGGTCCAATTTTCCCAAGATTTGACATGGCAAAAGAGTAGCTATAGATATGAAAGCTGTCATCAGAATTTTTAACCCAGAGGGAAAAACCTTGTTGTACTGATGTTTATAATAAAATTATGCTCTTTTTCTATAACAGTTTTACATACATATAATAATGCCTGTTTCCCAGAGGGGTAGGCAGATATCTTGGATTTCCATTTGCTGCGATCCTGACATACAACTCTCGCTTCATGAACTCTTATAACGTAACATTCTTCGTGCATGCGTGCCAATTTTGGGTACTCTAGACCTGGCCTTTCTGCAGAATGTCTAACATCGTCTATACGACCTTATTAGCGACCACTACGCCGTCCGCGCCAGCGTTGCGTGCGAATCCCGCGCGGCTCCCGCGCCTCTGTATCGGCGCGTACGGGACAATACGCGAGCTTCGCGAAGCGCTTTCGTGAATGCCATAGATATTGTGGACTGGGCAGAAGTCTTCAGAAGAAACTTAACGTCTGACAGTCGAGTTGAAGCTGTAATAAATATAATTCGTAATAAAATTGAAACTTGTTTTCCCTTTAAAAACAAAACCATATCGCCTCGACTGAATTCGTGGATAAACAACGACGTAATCAATCTGAAATACATATTGTTTGACTTGATAGAACTCCAGAATAAATTTCCGACAGACACACAGATCGACAGACGCGTAAATGAACTGAGGATTAAATATAATGAAGTAGCGAAAAGTACAAGGACTAACTACTACACCAGCTTAATTAACTGCAGTACCAACACGACAAAAACCATGTGGCAAATAATAAACACAGAGTCTTGTAAAAAATCTAAAACATCCATGGAGTTTACTGATCTAATTAAGAAAGCGGATGGGTCCAGTTTTACCTGTAAAAAACAGTTAGTTGACACCTTGAATAAGCAGTTCATCACAGCGGCTGCGCATTGTGGGGCGCCGAGCGCCGACTTGACAAGTGCGCTCACAATATTAGCCCGCGCGCGAGCACCTAACGACCGCTCACTCCTGCTTTGCAAATTCACTCCAGACGAAATAAAAAAAATTATAGTCCAGAAAGTCGCTATAAAAAGTACCAAGGATATGTACGGCATCTCAACAGAAATGTTGAAACTAGTTGCAGTAAGCCTAGTACACCCAATAGCGACAGTCTTTAACGAATTACTACGCAAAGGCATATATCCACAAACCTTTAAACAAATAAAAGTCTGTCCAATATACAAAGGTAAAGGTAAACCCTGTGACTCGAACTTTTACAGACCTATTTGCATAATACCGGCAATAGCCAAGGTGTTCGAAAATGGTATAACATCACGCTTGACCTCATTCCTAAATTCTTCCGACGAGCTGTCGGACCGGCAGTATGCGTATCGAGCAGGGCGATCCACCACAATGCTGGCCCGCGAGGTGATACGCCGCATTTTCTTGGCACGCGAGGCTAAAAGAGAGGTGGCGGTATTATTCTGCGACCTCTCTAAAGCTTTCGATGTTGTGGATCATGCGGTGCTAACCAAGAAACTGCATCACTACGGCATTCGAGGTTCTGCACTCGAATTAATGGCGGATTTTCTGAGTGACAGGCTGCAGTTTGTTGTGGGTCAGGGAGGAAACTTAAAATCAGATGGCCTGTCGCCAGAAATAGGTGTACCGCAAGGCTCATCTCTGTCCAATTTGGCCTTCTCCCTCCTCCTCAATGACCTACCAGACGTAGTGAATGCTGGCGACGTCTTTATGTATGCTGACGATGTAGCAGCCATTGTTACCGCCGAGAACCTAGAAGAGCTCGAGTCCCAGCTAAATGGCGCAGCGCAGCAGATACTAGATTGGTGCAGAGTGAATGGACTGTTATTAAACCTGACCAAAACGCAGTTCATTCAGTTCGATCTGTCAGGAAGACGACGTCGGTCACTGTTCATCCATCATCATGGCACCACAATAGAGCAAGTGAATGTAACGACGTTTCTGGGTTTCAAGCTGGATCAGGGACTTACGTGGGAGGCACAGATCAGTGCAGTGTGTGGTAAACTGAGTAAGGCCTGCTATGCTCTGTCAAGACTAAGCCACACCCTGCAGTGTCAAACCGTTCGGTCGTGCTATTTCGCTAGCATACACGCCGTATTACAATACGGGCTGGAGTTCTGGGGCCGAGCAGCTGAATGGCAGCGCGCGTTCAGACTGCAAAAACGTGCCGTGCGCACACTAGCCCGCGGTAAACACGATGAGAGCGCCAAGCCGCATTTTATAGCGCTCGGTATCCTCACACTCCCGTCAATACTAATATATCAGATAGCTGTCTACGCCAGGGGGAACCTGCCGGTTTATGCAAGACGAGGTGATGGTTGTGCCTGGGTCACTCGAAACGCGAATAAGCTTAGTACGATACCCCACAAACTAAGTAAAACTGCTAAGTCAGTCCATGTTGCGGGTCCAGTAGTCTACAATAAGCTACCACTATTTATAACTACAGCTGTGAGCCTTCCAGCATTTAAAATTAAATAAAAAAAGTGGCTTATTGGTCAATGTTTTTATACATTTAAAGAATTTATAGAATATAAAGAATAAAGAATGTTATAATTATATACCTAATCCAAATGTAATAATATTTATAATGTGTTAATATTTGATATATCATAACTTTTGACCTGTAATGTGTTATTACCAATAAATAATGTCTATGTCTATGTCTATGTCTACGTGTCATTTTTATTTTACATTTTTGATACTTTGCGGAACTTATATGTCCAGTTTGGTAAATTGGCATCGTTGTGAAACGTTATTTTTCTCGTTTGAACTCTGTCTCAACTGCTTTCTTTCAGTGCGAGAGAATGCACATTATTGTGTACAATAAAGTGCTTAATATACATATCAATAGAGAGTGGAACGAGTGCCGCTCTGTTAGAAAAAAATCTTATGCAATATCTATGTCTAACTTCAGACGTGATAGAAAACGCATGGGACATCCCTGGAGTTTCAGGCGTGCATAGGCTGCGGTGACCGCTTACCGTAAGGCGGGCTGATTATGTATAAATATATCTGTATTTCCGAGTTCATATAACCTGGACCTTTTACGCCTTAAAAAGAATAGGCATCTTCTGGGTGAGCTCGCTTCATTGTCGGCCTCATCTTTGCCCCCTGGCTAGATGCTGGCCAAGAGCAATCCCATTTTTAATTAAAAAAAATAGGCATTTTTTTCTTTGCGAAAAATATGTGATGCGATGTGAGTGTGATGTGAGTGAGTGACCCCGCAGTATAGGTAGTCGTCATGCAAATAAACAAAACATACATAAATTTAGGGCTACAGAGATCACTTACCAGTGGTTGTTTTGCTGCATTGTCGTAGGTACTGAAAGTGAGTCTCGGGCACAAGTATTATAGATGTCAAGCAGGAAGAAATTAAATCACGGTACGGCAATTAGTAAGCGGCGACAAAAAATAGTAAAACTAAGCAGTAATTATTTTACAAGTGGATGACGGGACTATTTTGTTTAGATATAATGACAGTTGACACGTAGGTATTTCTCTTCACCGCCTACAACTAGGCGTGGTGATCATAAAGGAAACAACCTCCATAGCAATTTTAATAAATGGAAGCCAAAGAGAATTTAGGATATACTATAATATAGCATAACCACGGGCCGTTTGCTTGTTTGCCACCGACGTGGTATGAAAACACATTGGAGAGCGCTCAATTTAAGATCGGTTACTTTACTGACTTTAACGTTAAGTTCGAATATGTTCTGAATTGTTGTGTTTACATAAGTTTCGTAATCACGTATTAAAGTTCGAAATGTAGTTAACCAGGGGATAGCATCTTAAGCACTCTATGACATTTTGACAACCTACGTTATCCAATTCTTGCAAATTGTTTTAACCGGCGAATAATGAAATGTTCAATGTTAGTAAGGAAGTTACATAATGCTATCAGTTGACAAGCACAGTTTAAATATAGATCAGCTTAACTTTTCCTTACTTTGGTAGAAACTTTTCAATTTTTTTCTCGTCTAATGGCGACACGTTTTGAGGGTCGACTCTCGCACGCGCCGAAAGCTAAAACGTAATTTTATAATCAAATTAGAGAAGGAACATGTTCTAAGGCGTTTGACATGTAATCAACAAGTAAGGGCAAGCTCGGCAAGTTTTAGTTGAAAAACCTATTTCGGGAATAGTACATTACTACAGAGGCCGGGACGTAAGGGGTTGCCGGCCAAAGACATATATAGACGGCCGAGCGTAGCGAGGTTGGATAGGTATGAGGCGGGAACCCCATATTTCCCGCCGAGGTATGTATAGTGCTTTTCTCAAACATGCAATGAAATCAACAACAAAAAAATCAAAGTTTTATTTTTTAGTGGCAGAATGTCATGGTGCCTGTGCCACAATTTATGTGGAATGGAAATTAAAAAAGAGGACTTTGCCGGCCTAGGCCTGCAAGATTTGTATGAAATTCCATTAACGACCTCTTGTCCTAGCCGCACCTGGAACGTCATACTTCGCAGCCTGTTATAAGGAACATAACATCAATATTTCATTGCATGTTTGAGAAAAAAATATAAGTCGTAGAAAAGTATTAATTAATGTTCATTAAACTTTTTTTTAGCTCAAATGCCGTTTAAGTATTCTTTATCTTTGTCAATTGACATTTAATGCGATAATGAGAAAGAGAGAAAACATATTTTAGTTAAAAAGAGGAGCACCAGATGGTCTTTTCGGAACTTGGAACGGTAAGCCTCTTAAGTTTTTTAAATAAAAATACATGTTATACGCATGTCCTGGACCCGGGTATGTCCTTAAACTACGACCAAGACCACCGGGGAATGGGCAGCAGCATTCCTAGAGTGCGGTGGAGATACTGCGATCGCCAACCCACATGCCAAGCGTGGCGATTATGGCATTTACCCCCCATGAAATTGGGGGAGGCCTATGTCCAGCAGTGGACGTCCTAGGGCTGATATGGTTGGTTGGTTGGTTATACGCATGTATTATTAATAATCTGAACGTTCGCATTTCTTGTCAAATATTAAATATAATGTCATAAAAAATCTTAAACACAATCGTTTGAAACTTAAATGTTGCAAATGTTCGGTATTCCTAAATTTAATAATCATTCGTTTTGACTAGGTAGGTCAACGCAAAGCGGTGAATATAATAGTATGTAGCTGGTTGCAGTTTTAAATTTACTGTTCTATAATTAATAATGATTAGTAAATACTGCCACTTAAGTTTAGCGATTCGGAGGGCTATGTCGGTTACTATGGTTCTACTGCGTGTGGGCTCATTTCTGACGCAATGACGCAGAGAAACTCCCAGCGTAGCCATCTCCATGCATACCGTGGGTGGCACAGGACCGATCATTGTGGCACTTTAGGGGAGCTTTATGACCAGCAGTGAACGTCCTTCGGCTGATATGATGATGAGTAAAAAACTTACGAGCCTATTAATCAAATATTTTTCTTGTTTCAGGTAAAAATGGCTCAGATCACCATCGCTCTAACACTGCTTGCGGCGCTCCTGATGCTGCAAGGAGTCAGCGCGAAACGTGAGTCCACTCAAATTCTAATTCATTCTCTAATAAGCAGGGTTCATTCTTTGTTTGACGTGACGTTTTGTGACGCGACAGAACGATAGCGGTTTCATACATCTATAGAACTTCACGGGGCCCTGGCGTGACGTGTCATATTGTGTAATTGGTCACCGCATCAGAGAAAATTACGTCAGATAAGTACTAATAAGGCTTTGTTCTTACAGCTGCCCAGAAGCAGCTGTAGCTAGTAGTCTTTGCTAAATAAAAGATAAAAGTATTATAAAAGTTATTTATTCTTCAGTTATGAAATTATAGGTTCGGAAAAATAAACCTCTGCCACGAGAAGATCCCGCATAAGAAACGCGGCAAGGTGTCATTTATTCAAAACAATGTGTCAAGTACTTTTTTTTTTAATGGCATTTATTTATGAACCGTGAGATCTTCGAGAAGACAAGTACGGTTGCCAGTTGTTGCACTTTTAGCACCACCCAGGGGTCACGTGTAGGGTAACGGTGGGTACTCCCTACGGACGTGGTGCAACTTCGACCCCCCTTTGTCAAGTGAGTGGGTAACTTGACTGTTAGAAGTTCTCAAGCCGCCCGAAGGCCTCTAACTTGGCTTAACGACTGCTGTCGTAGACAGCAGCCGGGATCAACGGCTTAACGTGCCTTCTAAAGCACGAGAGCGCTCAGTTAGTAACCACTCAAAGCGGTCCCCCATCCAAGAACTGACCTGCGCCCACATTGCTTAACCTCGCATACCGCACGCGGTAGGTGGGTGCCGCTAGGCCACGAGCGCTCTGTCAAGTACTACAAAATTACAATGTTACAGTACGTAGAAAAACTATTTTTGCGATACATTACCCGTGCAGAAGAACACTATCACTGCCAAACATCCCTGATTTGATCGTTTACCTTATAATATGCATTTGAAAGAAGTGTTTGTTTTACTACAAATTTGAATTAAGAATTGGTAAGTTCAATTCATGTGTTTAGGAATTTTATTGTAGAATGTAAATATCGATGGCAAAAAGCGGAACTGCTGTAACCGCCAAAATGCAAACTTTTCACCAGAGAAAAAAACTTTTCGTTTTAAGAAAAAAAAACATAACTTCAAATATATAACTCATAGATTACTTTCAATTGACATTCTCAAAAATTAATGAAAGTGCGTCGTTTCCATTTTAGTGGCGCTTACAGCAATAGCACTTATATTTTCATAACGCTTAAATGCTGTAAAGGAAAACGGTAAATGTACTAAAATCGTTGGCCCACTATAAATTCTATAAGGCATAAATGCTGTAAACTGATGCATATTTACTTATATATGAAGTGAAGTGCCATTAAATTTGTAATAGGATTAGCAGAAATGTGTTAAGTGTCCATCGCCAAAAAAGGACCGTAAAATTAAACCGACTTAAGTATCAATCGGCTTTTATTTAGTCACTTTTTAAAAATGTTAGCCTAGTTTACATCTATTATCTTATTAGTCTAAATGTCTCTCCATAGAAATGTACCATACAGTCACTCTGAAATTGCTTAGTACAATCTCAAAAGCCGTTAAAAGTTGGTCTTAAAAATCGAACAATATAACAGGTTAAGACTAATAAAAACGTTGTTATGGCTAATCTCACTATAACTTTGGGACAAACTAAAACTAGTGGCTCTGTGAGCTGTGCTGAACCTCGCATAAAAATATATATTTTTTCAAATTTCCAAAATCCAACTCGACAAAAAAATCTCGTGCTCTCAAAGCTTCACGAGAATCGGTTGAGAAATGCGACCTGTAGAGGAGAACATCCGGATAGACAGATATACGAAAGAATTTTAGTCTAAAGCTGAAACGGAGACGCTTCGCTCGCTCGGTCAATTAACATTAACAATTTATACTCTCATATTCTCAAAAAATACTTTTTTACAACTCAAATATTTAATGACTTTTTAAACCGTGTCACTTACTAAAACTAAAAAAAAAATATAAAATATATGCTTCCCGCATTTACCCGCACTACGCACAACCTGACGCTCCCGCGACTACTACCGACCGACTGTTTCGTGTGTATTAACCACCCGGTAACATCGCCGCCCGCACTTATTTAAATGGGGGTAACGTAAAGTTGTGCATACTTCACGACGTTTTAAAAATGGCGTAACTGTGGTATGTTTGTTATATCAATTTCTAATGAAATGTAGTAAACTTTGATCATAGATAATAATATTTGAGCATATATGCAAGAAGTGTCTCGGGTATTTTTTTTGCAATATGCATAAATGCTGTAACCGCCACGGAACTGAATTTCTCAAACGCTGTAATCACCGAATTCTTTGAATTATTCAAAACCGAAATTGGCGTAAATACTTGTTTAGAAAAAAAAAACTACATTTTTGGTGTTTACAACAATTACAAGTAGGCATCGTCAAGAAAATACATTCGTTTTGCGACGTAGTCCAGTTTTTTCTAAGCGTCGTAGTGCCATGGGACCCGGACCATTCGATGCAGAAAAATTCGCTGATTCCGAATTAGCAAAAAAAAATTTGATCAAGTGGCGGTTACAGCAGTTCCGCTTTTTGCCATCGATATAAAGTTTTAAAATTTCGTATAGAATTTTGCTTTATTGAAGAAATTCAGGTAGAGTAATAGCACCTTTTAATTAACAGATCTTTAAGTTTTAGTTTCAATAATTCATCATTTCGTTTTTTATTTCTTCTGGTATTTTATTTGCTATTTGTATGTATCGGTAATACGAACTATTTCTGAACATTGCTAATGCTGAAGTTGGTAATTCTAGCTGGTTTATTTTATTTCATCTCTGTGATTTTATTACTTTTTGTTTAAATAAATACATGTTCTTCCTAACAAATAGAGCTACTTCCAGAATATAAATAGAGTGGTTAGAGTGGTTAGAATGCGGATGCATTGCTATTGTAATATGAGTGATTGATGCACATCAGTGCTGGCTCCCCATAATATTACACCGTATTGGAGCCATACATGGGCGAAGGCAAAATAGGCTGATAACGCAGTTTTCTGATTGGTATTTACCTTGAGCACACTTAATGCATAGATAAAGCTACTCAATTTACTTTTGACGAATTGAATATGATTTTTGCAATTTATACTTGAATCAATTGTTATATCTAATAAATTAATTCAAGTATAAATTGAAAAAAAAAATCCTAATAGCGATTGGATCAGAACGATGCCTTTGTATCAAATAGCAATTAGGACGATGCGTTTGTGTAAAATATGACACTAGTGGCTCTGTGCAGAGTGTGTATCTGTAGATAGATAATACAACCATTTTTAAAATTTACGTTGACGTATGTATGTGTGATTTGTAGTATGCGACTATGTGCCTATGCGTAATGTCAACGTCACTTACTGAAATCAGCGTTCATTTAAAGATTAGTTTTCCTCGAATAAAACTACGGTCCCACATTGCATTTCTTAAGAAAGGCATTATACATGCCTCGGTGGGAATGCACGAATGGCAACTCATGGAAGCGTATCTATTGACAGGAGGCCAATTCTCGGGCCGTTCGAGAAGATGTCTATTCAAAGTGATCTCGATTGATGCAATGTCTATTGAAAAATCTCACCAAAATGTCAAACACAGCGAAATGTCTTATTCTAGGGCCCGATCGAAAGACCTATACAATGATTTATTATCATACACTCGATTAATTTACAATCGAGTGTATGATAATAAATCATTTTATATTTTCTTCCACTTAATATATCTATATATAAATATATCTTATATCAAAAACCGTTTTTTCAATAATCTATACATAATTATGGTGATTTAACACCTCAAACATATTTACGAGTATTTGCTCGTTTATTTACTTACGTGAAATGGAACGCATAAAAACTGTTTTGACTTGAAGACTATTTGAAATATTTGAGAGCTGACAATATTTTTTCCGCCAACCGCCGCCATTCCACCACTGAACATATCAAAAATATTGAAAAGTCTTTAAATATTTTAAATGAATCGACATATTTTTCGCAAATATGTTGATTTTATGCTGCTGTAAACTGTCGATCAACTACTTAAGTTGTCAATATTTACCGCCACTCGCAGATCAAATGTCAAAAAAAATGTGATAAAACCATCTCGATCGCTACTGACCGCTCGTTGCATTTCGAACGCAGGGAGTAGACATATCTCGAGTGTGAGATTTCGAGAATACGCAAATTAGTTTTCGATCGACATCATCTCTAACGGCCCGAGGATTGGCCTCCAGGCTCCGCTTGGCGGCGTCCGTCAAAATCAACTTTTTCGTGAATTGCTTTTTCTCTGCCCCTGTAATAATGTACACCAACTACAGAATGGCTAGCTGAATATTTTTCCCCACTATTCAATATATTTAGTACGGATGTTACACCATGGTCCATAGTAAATTACATTCCAATTCTACTAACTAATGACTAATGCCGCCGCAGGGACTCCGTTAAGGGATATTCTAATTGAATTAGGTGTTCGTAACCTTGTCGCATTTTCATGTTACTTTTAAGTGTATGTTTTACAGATTTTGTAATTCTTGCGTGACGGTATTTACATGTTTTAATTATTATTATTTGTTTTTAATTACTGTAAGGCGACTTCCTGATTTGGCGGGGCGGGAGCGATATGTCATAGGTATTTTGCTCTTTGACGTGAATTTACCGATTTGAGATTTCCTCACTTGACGAAATACTGTCAGTAATACGTTTGCGCAGTAGTAATACTATGCGCAGAAGCGGGGCAGTACTGCATTAGTATCGGTTGACACTGACAGCTGACAGTTTTCTCATATCGTACCGCCCCCACATCGACAAGTCAGGCAGGCTCCTAAGAATACCCTTCAAAGAATATACTATATACTATTTTTGTGCTATCCATATTGTTTACGTTGGTTAGTTTATGTCGTAGTTTCCTTCTTACTTCTACTCTTTCTCTCTATACGTGGGCCCTTATGTTAATTAAATAAAAGCCAAAAATAATACCTTAAAAAACTTCGTTAACAAGCCGGGCCCGGTAAGGACGAATTAAGAAAATGTTTAATTGAAGAACGAGAAAAACCCACCCAACCACTTTGCTGACAGCAAACTTCGCACCTTGCTGTATTGTATTCCTGGAAATAAAACAACAAATTTTAATAAATGTAAGTTACACGATTACATCAATATGTATGGTCAAACCGACCGACCGAACGACTTGAACCATGTTTATGGTTGAATAATTTTGAATCCCATTTCTTCAGACACGAGTCCGAAAACGTATAAACCTTTATGCATTGTTCCACGTATCTTAGGCCGAAGAAATCTGAATTATTAATCAACATGTTCCTCACAATGCTCCCTTGGGTCTGATTAGACCCTCCCATTGAACCGCTTATCAAGTTACTTTCTAACCCTCATATATTTTTATTGATTGTATTCTAATGTGAACCTTGTTTGGTCTAATATAAGGTTTCATTTGTTAGTATACTGTCTAACAAGAATGAATGTTTTTGAAGGGAACAGTCCCTATCCTTTAAACGAGAGTTTGACCGTTGTTGGAAAGTCGGCCTCAGAATTATTGCAATTTTACCGAATTTATTGCAAACATTATCGCGAATTTCTACGTTTCAAACGTGTTTTGTAATTGTTTCGTTGATTCGTGTTTAATTTTAGAGATTTGTTTGGAATTTGTTGACAACGGGAAACTTGAAATGATTTTACTCTCTGTAAACTTAGCATTGTGAAATATTGTTTTAGCTACTTTGGGATTCAATTTGAAATCAGCTATGTTTTGAAATACCTAAGTTTTTATTAATAACTAAGTATCTTTATTGTAACCTAGTTATTATTTAGCAAAGTAATTTATGTTTTCTCCAACTTTGTCGTTTATTATAAATAAAAGTACGAGGAGTATATTTCACAAATAATATATTAATAGGTACATTACTTACCCAGGGTAGTAAAACAGAGAATGTCTTGAATCGCAAGTATTTGATGGCTAAGCTGAAGGGGTATAAATATGTGATCTTCTCACTAATAAAGAAAATGAGACCAAAAAAATCTTCCCTTTACATTCCATGTTTTCTCAAAACGGTTTAACCCCACCTGGTATATACCTATAACCATACCATCTTCATTTTGTATTTAGAAATTTGTACGAGGGTAGTTTGCACAACGTAATTTGTCAGGGAAAATTTATATTTTTCTTTAATTACCCGCCTGACCACGAGTGCTGAAAAGAACTTAGAACGTTGATATGTTTTTAGTACATAATATACTCGTATATTTTCCTTCCAATCGGTTTATTTAACATGTAACAAAGTAAACTGCAAAAATACATTTGTCAACACTCGGATTGTAGCAAATACTAACACTAACTTTACAACGTACACTAAACTCCACGACAAGCCAGCGAATAAACGCCGTCATACTTCAAAGTAAGAATATCATAACAGGTGCCAAGTTTAGGAGCCTCTTACTATCTTCCGTTTCTGGGTGTTTATTAAAACCAGTCATTGTCTAAACGTAGAGCAGATGTTCGGTGCGACTTGGGTGTAACTTTGGTATTACCGCCAACTCGAGTTACGTTCTTAGAGGTTTACCGTGTGGGTTGTCACAGTTTACGTTGTGTGTCTACTATAATCGTACGTAGAGTCGAGAAATGGAAAGGTTCGTTCAGTTTCCAACTCTATTTTAAAGCCGTTAAGTTCGAAAACTGACAAACCTTATCAATCTCACCAATATTTTAAGGGCTAGAAGTAGGTATAAATCATGATAAATATAATTCGTACATTTAGTTACAAAAATAAAACATTATTTTTTACCTAATAATCTCTGAAAAATATCTGCAAGAGATCCCATTTTATGCACAATAAAGTATTTACGTTATGTACCAGTAACAAGTTAATAAATTATATAAATGACATATCTCTGAACTGTCAAATAAATATTATAAGTGTTTCATTAAAATAGTGTGCCAGAAAAAAATCCTACAATGTTTCTAATTTCCAAAACAGTCACTTTGCCAAAAATAAAATAACACATCACGTTAACTTTAATATGACATGCTAGTTAAATTCCATTTTAATAAAATAATAATTAGCTTTATAGAAATCAGAATACAATAATACTAAATAGGAGAGGAAATTAGAAAGACGAGAGCACAATCTCTTATAATAAAGATTAGTAGTTAAGATTGGTGTAAAAACTATAACGTATTTATAAAATAAACAGTTTAATTTTTTTTAAATAAGTATTGAAGCAAGGTTATCCGCCACTAATTTTCAATCTTTTTTTAGAGTGCGTCATAAAAAAAATATTGTCGAGTCTGGAAAAGGGGGTGTTAAATTCAATGGGGTAAATATTCAGTTCATTCAGTTTAAATAAATGAATAAATAAATATTGGGGGATAATCTTACACAAATCGACCTAGTACCAAACTAAGCAAATTGTACTATGTGTACTAGACGACGATATTACGTACATATATAGATAAATACATACTTAAATACATACAAAACATCCAAGACCCAAGAACAAATATCCGTGATAAATGCACAAATAAATGCCCTGGCCGGGATTCAAACCCGGGACCTCTAGCTTCGGAGGCAGAATCACTACCAACTAGGCTAAACAGTATTGGAGCACTGGCAGATACATCAGAACATTTCGAATAGAGAAATACAGACTTGGACACAGTTATCAATTAATTTGGGCTCAAAATAAACATTTACGTTAAATAAGTAATTGACAACATTTAAAATTTTCAAGTAGTATGAAATCTTAACTCATTTCGTTAATTTGTTAACAAGAAACCCCAAAATATTTTTTTTATATTTTTATAGCTATTAGTATTCTGAGGTGACTTCCTGATTTGGCAGGACGGGCGCGATATGTCATAGGTATTTTGCTCTTTGACGTAAGTTTACTGATGTAAGATTTTCTCACTTGACGAAATACTGACAGTGTTACGTTTGCGCAGTAGTAATAACATGCGCAGAAGTGGGGCGGTACTGCATTGGTATCGGTTGACAATGACAACTGACAGTTTTCTTATATCGTAACGCCTCCGCATCGACAAATCAGGAAGGCGCCTTAATATTCACGAAAATGTGAAGAAAGCCTATATCGTAGTAATGACGTCACTAGTATGAAATTGTGACAGTCACAGCGCACAAAAAGAACAGCAGTTCACTTTCTTTCGTAAATTTGTCTTGGT
Organism: Notocelia uddmanniana; assembly: GCA_905163555.1. Taxonomy (NCBI): domain Eukaryota; kingdom Metazoa; phylum Arthropoda; class Insecta; order Lepidoptera; family Tortricidae; genus Notocelia; species Notocelia uddmanniana. The sequence continues at coordinate 4,463,665 of LR991054.1, forward strand.
AACAGTGCATCTGTATGGTTTGTTACGCTGTAATGCCTTACTTGTCACTAAAACTCTTTGAGAATGAGGAACATATGAAATTGGGATATCTTCGAGAATTTAAAAATGTGGTTTTACTTAACTTTTTATTTCATCGGAAAAAGCCTGCTTAAAAAATGCACATACATTCTACCTTTTATGTACCACCAATTTTACCTTTATTTAGTCAGGTATCGGTGAATCTAGGTATTGGTATTTTCGGTGGTTATGTGATAAATAAAACCCACAGGCAACGGTAAAAATGGTTTTTATCATGAATAATACCAGACATGTTAGATCGGCTCTTAAGTATGAACGTGATCATTTGTTAAATAACCCATTACACGCAAAACCGGTCTAACCCGGACTTTATCCTGAAGTGTTAATATTCATTTTCCAACTAAACATTATGAGGAGTATTTAATTTCAGTGGAATAACACAATAATATACTTTAATGGTGTATGAAAGCTTGCAACGTACGGGGTCTCATGTGAAATGCTCGTAAAAGTTAAAGGCGGTGTTATGGGCGTGAGTGGCTTCCTTTACATCCATTTTATTTTACAGAGGTATGGTAATTAGGATTTTCATTGACAGCATGGGTATTTTGGTTACAATTGCGTGGGCATTTTCATTGCCTAGCCGACTCGTCCTCACCTGTCTCCTCACACCTTACCCGTTTTTATATGGAAACTGCCAAATGTCATTTGTCAAATTTTTACAGTTTCCATATAAAAACGGGTGAGGTGCAAGGTGAGAGGTGAGGACGAGTCAGCTTGTGAATAACACCCAAGCTAAAATAGTCTAATGATTCAAGCACGCGACTGACAAATGGCGGTCGGGAGTTCGAATCCCGGCTTGTATCAATGAGGTTTTCAGAACTTATGTGTGGAATGCAATTTGACATTTACCGTTAGCTTTTCCGTGAATGCGAACATCGTGAAGAAACCTTCATACATCTGAGAAGAAATTCAAAGGTGTATATGAAATCTCCAACCCGCACTGGGCGAGCGTGACGAGTAATGCCTATTTCCTCTCTTCCTTGGGAGGAGGTGTGTACTCAGCAGTGGGTCGTTGTGGGCTGACGATGCTGAATGCTAAATTGCAATGGAATATTTCAGCAACATATAATTCTAATAGTGACCGACATAAATTTTTTGGTGTTTTTATATATTATATCACGCAAATATTACATAAACCTCATTTATTAATTTTTAAAGTTGCATACAGATAATTTATTATTTATTTAATCAAACACCGAAAACTTTACAAAGGACAAACTAAAAACTAAGTGCTGGTGTGGGATGCCACATGCGTTGATACGCTAGTACCGTCCCATCTACCACGAACTTCGTCCAGGGCTGGCGGGGCAGCGGAGGCGGCCGAAACAAAAAAGGCCACAAAATACCGGGGTCTCGGCACTCAATACCAATTCATGGCTTTCGGTGTCGAGACCCTCGGGCCGTGGGGTCCAAGCGCTCGGGAACTTTTTAAAGAGCTCAGCAAAAGGCTCGTCGACACCACTGGGGAGTAAAGAGCTGGCAGTTTCCTCGCACAGCGCTTAAGTATAGCCATACAGCGAGGAAATGCTGCCAGCGTCTATGGTACGATGCCACGGGGGCCCTTATTAGAAATAGTTTAGTTTAATTTTAATTTTAGTTTTCTTTTTGTATTTTGTCATTTTATGTTTTAAGTTATGTTATTCTTTTTAAGAGACATCTAAAATAAAAATAATTTGAATATCTTTGTTAGAGCTACCTATAAATAAAAAATATATTTTTCTCAAACATGCAATGAAATATTGATGTTATGTCCCTTATAATAGGCTGCGAAGTATGACGTTTCAGGTGCGGCTAGGACAAGAGGTCGTTAATGGAATTTCATACAAATCTTGCCGGCCTAGGCCGGCAAAGTCCTCTTTTTTAATTTCCATTCCACATAAATTGTGGCACAGGCACCATGACATTCTGCCACTATGCGTATTAAAAATAATAATTTGATTTTTTTGTTGTTTATTTCATTGCATGTTTGAGAAAAGCACTATACATACCTCGGCGGGAAATTTGGGGTTGCCCGCCTCAGACCTATCCGACCTCGCTGCGCTCGGCCGTCTATATATGTCTTCGGCCAGCAACCCCTTCCGTCCCGGCCTCTGTAGTAATGTACTATTAAATCGGTGTCGATGGGTAGTATGGTAAGAAGGCTGGCCGCATTGCCACGCTGTATAGCGGCACTAAAGGATAATTTCCATCAAACGGCGCGCATTGAATCGGATCGGAGTGGATTTTACAACCTTTATACGATAAGAAATCATGTACACAGTACTTAAAGTCTAAATTAGCAAGCCGCGCACAGCAGCGTACGTTCGGCTACGATCGCGTGTCGCGGAAGACGTCCGCGGGTAATTTATTGCGGAGAAATTATGTATGTATGTAAGCACTCTATTGTACACAATAACAGTTTAAAACATATACATGTCACACAGGATCAGAGTACAAAGGCGAACTTATCCCTATGAAGGATCTCTTCCAGCTAACCTTTGAGGGTATGAGAGGAGATTTTTAAAAATAATGAGATAGACAAACTTACACCGTGTACAACAACGTTACAATGAGTGAATATAATTTGTAGCTAAACCATAACTAAATAAACACCCATAAATACATATGTAATAAATAAATATACATATATAATGAATAAAAAAATACATATACCTATAATAAATACATAAATATAGAATAATTATATTCAAAATTACAATATATAAATAATAATAGTACTCAACCAAATCACAGATCGTTGGAGAGCTATAATTTCTTCAAATTTTTCATGAGTGACGCGACAGACTGGGACTGTCTTATTGACAAAGGTAACGCGTTCCACAGCTTCACAGCGCCCACCGTGAAAGAGTACGTTCGCGTCTTATTTGACGAGAATTATCCTTTATACGTTGTGCAAAGTATTGGCCAGCCCCTGTGGTCACCTGTGATTCCGATTAGACGCGCCGCTAAACAAACTAAACTCGACTGTGACATTCAAAAGTATGGTAAAAAGGAATACTTTACGTAACAAACAGGGAAATAAAATAATGGCTGCGGTTAATTTTGTGCAAGTTGACAAGGGATTAATAGAAAAGTTAATTTTAACTCCGTCAAAGCACTGAAAGTTGTCAATATAAAATTATTCGTAAACAAAATATTTAAAGTTGTTGGTCCAGATGATTTACCAAGTATCTACTTACCGTGTATTTTCAATAAACTAATTTAATGCCGTTGATTTTGCGTAGAAATAAGCGCTTTATTAATTTACCCATTCAATCACTAATATACGAAAAAAATGCTAGTAGGTACAGTCAACATCAAAAGTAGCTACACATAGGAACAAGTCAAAAACTCTTATTCCCTTAAATAAAGACTTTTCAGGTTTCCATATGCGTGGCTACTTCTGTGTCACACTATCTCCCCAATTTGTCATTGCTACAAATTCGAATATTTCTACACCAATTCAAGTTTATGTGAATTTGCAACTACCGTATTGTCAAACCACTCGATCCTTTTCTTATATTCTGTAATACTGGATCACCCTGCAACTTTGTGCCGACCTTTTTGCGTTCCCATCATATATTTTATTGCGAATCGAGCGTGAATTGGCTTAGAAGAACAATTCTTCGGCATACTGTCTGTGTGGGAAATTTTTAGGGGTTTTTTCCAGAAATAGAAAATTGTTTTTCTAGTACTGGTGTAATAAATAAACAATGACTGACTGAAACTTTTACTTTGGCTAACTTATATTACTTTCGGTCCAAAAAAGTAATATTAAATAGCGAAGCAAAACCTTGGAAAGGGTAAGACACTGTTTAGTATTGAGAATTCTATGTACTTAATGTTTTGTTCACAAAAAAGAAACGTGTCAATTTAAAAGAAACAATACTTACTATGCTTTAACATAGAAGCAGATGGAGCATGTAACTAGCAATAGTATGTATAAATATTTTTTTTTTTTACATTATAGGTCTCTGTATTGTAAACCTAGCGGTAACCATACCATGGAATATCATCTAAGCATCATATCTGACACAGAAGAGCCCTCTCAATACTTTTGGCTGATGCTCTTTTGTTTTACCCTCAAGTGGATAACTATAAAGATATTCCTAAATGAAACTTTTTGTGCCTGCGTAACGAGTGAGAAAGAACGCGCGTTATCTTCATCTTACACAGGTGTTTGTCCTATCACGTTATTCAGAATGTTATATGTTTTCTCATAATGAGAACCTGCCTTGTATACGTTCTTGGAAGAAACTTTTAATAAAGGTCAAGGGATACTAGTATTGTATGAGGATGGGAAATTCGTCTTCCTTTTTACATCATTTGTAGACTTGGAATGTGTAGTTACCTAAATTATTAATGGCATATTTTTCCCCAAACGAGTTTTCCAGTTATTCAAAGTTTTACAGCGTTATTTGTCATTTTATTGCCTCAGTCAATATTGAAAAAGCGGCCAAGTGCGTGTTGGGCCACTTGTAATGTAGGGTTCCGTAGCTGTCCACAGTGTCCTCCCGCGACCCTATGCGGATTTAAAATGTTAGGAACTATAAGATAATTTTGTAACATATATATAATGAATAACGACATATCTAAGTTATCAGTAGAAATTGTACGAAAATTGACATTTCCGAGTACATTTCTTAAGATCGGCTATTGCTCACAATAACTAGTAATGCCTCCTTAGCTGTGACAGTTTTCTTTTTAAATTCATTATACTACTACAATGATTTATCGTATACCCAGTAGCAACCGTTTAGCTGGCAGAGGGGTGTGATTTGACACCAACAAAAATTTGCACTTTACAAAATAATATCACTCAAAAACGGATAGCTTTGTCAATTTTTTTTTTATAAAAGATATCTCACGATATACCGTACGATAAAATTTGCAAGAAAATAAAGTCCATTGCATCTCCACTTTACGTGTAAACGAGGTGGACCAATAAATAAAATCTAGATTTTCTGCTAGCGTTTTGTCGACGTGATTGATATGTACGAGTTTTGCCAAATTACAGCTTTCTAGTAGTAACGGTTACTGAACTAAGCCGCGGACGGACGGACGGACGAACGGACGGATATGACGAAACTATGAGGGTTCCTTGTTTACTACGGAACCCGACGTTTACGGTGTTGGAGCGTTCGTGGCCCAGCGGCGCTCGCGTACCGCGTGCGGTATGCGAGGTTAATCAACGTGGGCGCAGGTCGGTTCTCGGATGGGTGACCGCTTTTAGTGGTTACTAACTGAACGCTCCCCACCCATCTCTTTTCTGAGCCATGTCTATAAGCTGTTTTCAAGAGTCATTACGAACCGTCTCGCACGCAGGCTAGATGACTTTCAGCCTCCCGAACAAGCCGGTTTCCGAAGAGGCTTTAGCACCGTAGACCACATCCATACGCTCCGTCAGGTTATACAGAAGACTGAGGAGTATAACCTGCCCCTCTGTTTAGCGTTCGTGGACTACGAGAAAGCCTTCGATTCGATCGAAACCTGGGCTGTACTACAATCTCTCCAGCGGTGCCAAGTGGACTACCGCTATATCGAAGTGCTGAAGTGTTTGTACGAGAACGCCACTATGTCAGTCCGACTCCAGGACCAGAGCTCGAAGCCTAGTGGGCGGGGCACATAGCACGTAGAACCGATGGCCGTTGGGGCGGAAAGGTTCTCGAGTGGCGACCACGTACCGGAAGGCGTAGCGTGGGCAGGCCCCCCACACGGTGGACCGATGACCTGGTGAAGGTCGTGGGTGTCCGCTGGATGCGGGTGGCGCAGGACCGGTCATTGTGGAAGTCTTTGGGGGAGGCCTATGTCCAGCAGTGGACGTCTTTCGGCTAACATGATGATGATGATGATGAACTGAACGCTCCCGTGCTTTGGAAGGCACGTTAAGCCGTTGATTCCGGCTGCTGTCGACGGCAGCAGTCGTTAAGCCAAGTTAGAGGCGTTCGGGCGGCTTGAGAACTTCTAACAGTCAAGTTGCCCACTCACTTGACAAGGGGTGTCGAAGTTGCACCACTTCCGTAGGGAGTACCCACAGTTACCCTACACGTGACCCCTGGGTGGTGCTAAAACTGCAACAAACTGGCAACCGTACTTGTCTTCTCGAAGATCTCACGGTTCGAAAATAAATGCCATACGATTATGATTATTACGGAAACCTAAAACATATATTTTTTAATAATTAAAAAAGGTGATGCGGCGTTTTGTCCTCGCGGTTCGTTCCACCCTTGCGGAGACAAGATCGTGAGCCGCCAACTCTCCCATGTCTTAAGCTTACAATAAAAATAAATACAATAAAATAAATATTGGGGGACAATCTTACACAAATCGACCTAGTCCCAAACTAAGCAAAGCTTGTGCTATGGGTACTAGACGACGATATACGTACTTAGATAAATATATAGAAAAAATCCAAGACCCATGAATAAATATCCGTGCCCAATGCACAAATAATGCCCTGGTCGGGATTCGAACCCGGGAACTCTAGCTTCGGAGGCAGTGTCACTACCAACTAGGCTAAACAGGCCTTTCAACAACACATAATGATTTCAAAAGAAAACAAAAGCATAATTTTAACACCTAATCAACGGATCTGTCAATTGTTGCCGAAGGTTCACGTTGCATAAGTTGCGTTGGTAATGTAAGAAGATTACGGTTCATTAGCAGTAATCCGATGTTGCAACAGCTGGGTCGGTCATGGACCGCAGGTCATAGGGTGGCGTTTGGTCTACATTCCTGTGATTAGGCAATTCTCGTTGAATTGTTGATTTTAGCATGTTCGACAGAGCTATGTATGAGCGACTGAAGGTGATTAAGGGTTTTAATACATGGATTGACCATCGAATAGGAGCGCTCGTGGCCCACCGGCGCTCCCGTACCGCGTGCGGCATGCGAGGTTAAGCAATGTTCGGCGAGGTCAGTCCTTGGATGGGTGACAGCTTTGAGTGGTTACTAACTGAGCGCTCCCGTGCTTTGGAAGGCACGTTAAGCCGTTGATCCCGGTTGCTGTCTATGATAGCAGTCGTTAAGCCAAGTTAGAGGCCTCCGGGGCGGCTTGAGAACTTCTAACAGTCAAGTTGCCCACTCACTTGACAAGCCTAATCCCAATAAGGTCTGGTTTCCCCCTCGGGTTGGAAGGTCAGATGGCAGTCGCTTCCGTAAAAATTGGTGCCTACGTCAATTCTTGAGATTACGGAACGGGAGCAGACCCCAGACATCCTTAAGGATGCAACTGTATTGGGAATAACGCTAGGAGGATGGATGGATTGACCATCGAATCAATAAGGCCTAAGGTACATATAGAAGTAGTTACTCGTATTTTTCAAGTAAGTAGTTGTAAGATTTTCGCTGTAGACGTCGCTTAAGTCTCACACAATAGAAAGAAAAAAATATTAGGAAATGAATCGCTACGAACGAGTGTTTCTACGTTAGCTCAGCTGACGAGAGCGAGACAAGGAATATGAAGGTTGCGGATTCAAATCTCAGCCGTTTCGATTTTTTTTATAGTTAATTGGAATTTTAATCTCGTTAACTAGGTACTCGTAATTGTTCCGCTCGTATTTACAGTCATAGTCATACAGCGTTAGTTACTGTAATTTTTACATAGACCGAGTTTAGAAAACTACAGCGGGCGCCATTTGTTAAATGATTCTTCCTTTTCGAATATTAGTTACTCCATGTTGCGCATGTTGGTTAGAGTGGGCTGGGAACATACGCATTACGTAATCTCAGAGTTGCAAATGTGTTGATAACTCTGAAGACTAATATGATTCAACAGATCCATCCAATTGGATCATTGCAGACGGGATCTCCTGTCACAGGTATTTCAATACTTACTAGGAGATCCCAACCTATGTGATCTGAAAACCTATAGTTAACCAAAATAAACATTTTTCATTTTTCATTTTCATTTTCAATTGGGCCTGCCTAATAATAATCATCATCATCATCATCATGTCAGTGTGAAAATGATTGCGCCACCCGCATCCAGTGGCACATGGTACGTAGAACCAAATTGGGTCTACGTTGTTACAATAATGGACGCTGGTCTGCTCTCTATCATAACATCACATGTGTATGAATGCTTGCAAGCTAGTGATACCGATAGGGTAAAAAATCTAAGTTACCTAAAACATTTACCTTTGTTAATCAAAAATGTTATCCTTCCAGTATTTTCCGGTTATACCCTAAAACGAGTGCCATTTGACGTACCAACTCAGAGAGAATGAAAAATGTAGGTATACTTTATTGATATAAGCCACGATGTGTTGATGTGTGTTGTACTTAAATATGGTTTGAGTGAAAAACATATTAATTTTTTGAGGATTTGTTACCAAGAACGTTGATGGGTGAATTGCAAAAAATTTTTTACATAATTTCCTTTGTGTTAAGAAAATTAGTCATACAATTTATATTGGTAACTTTCGTAAAACAATGGAATGTAATTTATTTATTTAATCGTATGGCATTTATTTACGAACCGTGAGATCTTCGAGGAGACAAGTACGGTTGCCAGTTTCTGTTGCACTTTTAGCACCACTCAGGGGTCACGTGTAGGGTAACGGTGGGTACTCCCTACAGACGTGGTGCAACTTCGACCCCCCTTTTGTCAAGTGAGTGGGCAACTTGACTGTTAGAAGTTCTCAAGCCACCCGAAGGCCTCTAACTTGGCTTAACGACTGCTGTCTTAGACAGCAGCCGGGATCGACGGCTTAACGTGCCTTCCAAAGCACGAGAGCGCTCAGTTAGTAACCACTCAAAGCGGTCACCCGTCCAAGAACTGACCTGCGCCCACATTGCTTAACCTCGCATACCGCACGCGGTAGGCGGGTGCCGCTGGGCCACGAGCGCTCTAGCTCATGGAATCTAATTAAAATGAAGAAGTCTTTAACTAAATACATTTTTTTTGCAATTCACCTTGATAGTGTCAGATATCGAGGTAATCAAACGAGTGGTCATTTTTGCCAAACTTGGTACGTAATACTTAAAAATAAGTACACCATAAACCATGAGCATGGGAGTAAACTGTAATGTTTGAACGAAGTGCTTTTCACAAGCACTATAGCGAGTACTAACTTCAATAAAATATCCACTTCGGAGAGTAGTTTAGGCTACCTACGTTCATGTAAACAAAGACAAAGTCTACATGTCGCCCACTGTATGCGGTTTTAGTTAACCTGTCCTTAAAGGACGTAACTGCTCGCCGCTGCCAGCTGGGATAAGTTAACCAAATAAGATCGCAAACGAACTGAGTTCACCTTAAATCAACGGAAAGTCGCTTTAAGCAGATTTTCGGTTGTATTAGCTTTAGGCGACTTCCAGATTTGGCGGGGCGGAAGCGATATGTCATAGGTATTTTGCTCTTTGACACTACTCTTTGATACTAAATATACTTTTACCAAAGATACATATAAACTTTCCTCTTGAATCACTCTATCTATTAAATAAACCGTATCCAAATCCGTTGCGTATTTGTAAAGATCTAAGCATACATAGGGACAGATATGTAGTGATGATGATATAAAAAAAATCCGGTTAAGCTTCATCAAAAATGATTTAGTAAGTCGCATTTCTCAACCGAAACCTTTTTATTTCAATGGTTTGCTCTCCTTTATAGGTACAGGTCGCATTTCTCAACCGAACCGTGAAATTTTGTGAGCAGGTTCGATAATTACCTATTATTAAAATAAAATAAAAAAAAAACATTTTTTCACCAGGTCTACAGCTCACAGAGCCGCTAGTTTTATTAAAATAGTACTTCTACTATACACCCGTATTAAACGTGAGTTTCATTTCCATAAAGCCAGCACGCACGGGGAAACAACAGGACACCTAAAACCGCTCATTGATTAGAGTACAACACACGTCAGCTAACACTCATAAAAACATTTGCTTTAGTAATCAAGTCTGATTGAAGACCACTATTCAGCGCTATTAAAACCTGACCTACATACATTTCAAAGGAACTAAAATATAAACATCAATGAAAACGTTTCAATGCCTTGATGTTTCAAATGTGTTAAGTAATATTTGAATTCTATGCTTGTGACTTGCGTTTTACGAATGTATTTATCATCAATTTTACATATTTTTTATAAATCCGTCAATTTTTTGGTACACACAAATTACACAAGATGATTCAGGAGACGGAGAGAGTTATCAATAATCATTTTTTGACTTTTGACTCAATAATATTTTTCGTCGTTTATGCAAAAACCATCATGTCTTGTCTTCTAAATCTTTCCAGATTCTTCAGAACTCAAGACTCTAGTCGTCATCATCACTATCACTTTTACTTTTACCTTATCACTTTTGACACAAACTGTATGAGAAATGATAGATCGTCGTGTGGTGTAGGGTGACCATATTTTGTAAAATGACGTTGTTCTTTGAATCTGATTGAAGAATGAAATAAATAAAAAAATCGGAGCTAAGAAACTTTCATAATGACTGTAATTAGTCTTCCAATTATCCATCACGTCTCCTGAATAATTCTGTATTACTCCTATTTAACGTTTCGAACGCCTACAATTTCGATTTATAATTTATATTTTTTGCGATATTTTGATGGATTTTTATCTGTATAGTGACAGCCTTTTAATACATTTTAACACGTGGAAAGTATCCAAATCTGTCCCTTCAATCCTAATTCATAAATATAGAAGTGACTGGGTGTCAATTAGAATTCAGGTTGCAAGTGTTAGTGACTTGCTGACTTTGCATATTTATGTGACGTCCTTATTTCATTTGCCGTATGAGAATATGTATTTAGATAGGAGCGATGCCGGATACATTCATGAACCCACATTATACAGGATGATTTTGTGGTCGTGATCCGGAATGATTGTACATGGTCAAGAATTCCAAATTTTCAAACCAAGTATTTCGCTCTAAGCTATGAGTAAATAGGTACACAACAAGTTTTATTTGATGTAATAAAAAATACAAGTCCAGTAATTATGTGGACACGGTAGCCCGCGAGCCAAGTCTTACAACAACCAATAACACAATTACGGGTTCTGTTATCATAGCGAGTGGCGGAGTAGGCTGAAACTATAAGCTTTTATAAATATAATTGGATATCTTTAATTATCAAATTACTTAAGCACTTAATGTATGGAATACATTATTACTATTGGTGTAGGTGGCCATAGTTAACTTATTGAATCGTTTACTCATTATTTAAAAAGTTATCTTCGATAAGCGTTAAAGCATTAAAATTTCGAGTATTTAAAGAAAGTTAAAATTACCAGTTAAAAGTTAACCATTTAGAACGTATACTGCTTTTGGAGCCTTTAAAAATGGGATTTACATAAGTAAATGAAACAAAGAAGTTTTGAATGGAATACAAACTTACAAAGTATAATCACTCAATTGTGGTCAAGGATCTGATTCAGTCTATCAAAGTGTCACTTTCATTACTTTTTATACTTTTGCTAAAGTAGCAGTATTCATAATGATAATGAAAATTTACACCAACAATCAGCCATTCCATCAACAAGCAACACAAACGAAATGAAAAAGATAAACTAAGCCCATCAAAAACATAAATGTGAAAATGGGAGCCAAGTTCAATATTAAGAATATACGATGCTTGTTTGTCGTGTTCACCGACAAAAGAATTGAGATCTAAATGGGTGCCAAGTTCCGTAGATTCTCTGAAATGGTGCCAAGTCCAGCTACATTGTTTACAGTAAAACTAATTAACTGCGGCTTAATGCATTTTATTTATAACATACTGCATAGAAAACTGCCAAGTTAAGGCTCAAAATGCATTAAGCCGCAGTAAATTAGTTTTACTGTAAACAATGTAGTGCCGGACTTGGCACCATTTCAGAGAATCTACGGAACTTGGCACCCATTTAGATCTCAATTCTTTTGTCGGTGAACACGACAACCAAGCATCGTATATTCTTTATATTGAACTTGGCTCCCATTTTCACATTTATGTTTTTGATGGGGTTAGTTTATCTTTTTCGTTTCGTTTGTGTTGCTTGTTAATGGAATGCCTGATTGTTGGTGTAAATTTTCATTATCTCTGAATTATAATGAATTTATAATACTCTGAATGAAATCGATTAAAACTCACACGGATTGCAGTTACATTAGTAGTTATTTTAATAAATTCCCCCTTAAATTAAAAAGTTGTTTCAGGTGGCTGCTCTGCTTTCGGGCACTCGTGCTTCGGCGGCCACGGCAAGCGATCCGGCGACACTAACAATATGGACGTAAGTCTTACAATCAAAATTCAGCAGAGCAGAAGAATAAATAACTGACTTTGATTATCGCTAGGGCTCTCCTCGTAAGTCGTGGGTCAATTTTTGCGATTTTGAATTTGGAACCTTCATGATTCCATTAGAATTTTGTAATTGTATGGGGTAGATGTGGACTTACAAAGCTATAGTTACCATGCTTACATCATAGTCACATATCGTTGTGGTATTATTTGCCGTCCTGTTTAGCCTAGTCAGTAGTGACACTGTCTCCAAAGCTTGAGGTCCCGGGTTCGAATCCTGGTACGGGTATTGGTTTCTGTGGTGAGCAGACACATTAGTTCCTGAGACTTGGAAGTTTTCTATGTATTTAAGTATATATCTATTAAATATATCGTCGTCTAGTACCCAAAACAAGCCTTATTGAATTTACTATAGAAAAGCGTCATTTTATAATTTCTTGAAGTAATTTCTGCGGAAGCTCAATATATAAGCCCAGCAATGTTATGCTATGTATGACTATGTACTACGTATATAACATACGTAATGGTAATGAAAGGACAATTAGGTAAATATTCATCGCCTACACAACTTAAGTTGGCTATACGTAATTGTATTATAACATGTTTAGTTATAAAGTTTGTTCTGTGTACTTGTAGTAAGAAGTTTTGTTATGTTGATCTCTCGGCTTATGAATGAATTACCTGCAAACATAAGGATTTCATAGTGCGTCTTCGGTGCCGTTCTTAGGCCGCGCTTAATCATCATCAGCAGCCTGTATTATGTCCACTGCTGGACATATGCTTCCTACAATGCGCGCACTTCCACCCTATGGGCCCTCCGTAAGATCAGCGCTGGCTGTAAAGCCTGCTATGCTGAGTACGTACTCAGCATAATATGCTTAGAAACATTCCTTTTCGTAACTTAGGCTGGGTTGCACCAAACCGTCTGTAATCATAAGCTGTGTTCGTTAAAATTTGAATGTATGGAAAGTTTGACAAGTTTCTATGGGATGACAGCTGCCGGCGCCATATTTAACGTTGATCGGTATGTGATCGTAAGTTGGTGCAACCCAGCCTAAGGCCGGGTTGCACCAAACCGTCTGTAATCGTAAGCTGTGTTCGTAAAAATTTGAATATATGGAAATTTTGACAAGTTTCTATGGGATGACAACTGCCGGCGCCATATTTAACGTTGATCAGTATGTGATCGTAAGTCGGTGCAACCCAGCCTAAGGCTGAGTTGCACCAACTTACGATCACAGACCGATCACCGTTAAATATGGCGCACGCAGCTGTCATCTCATAGAAACTTGTCAAAGTTTCCATACAGACAGATTCTTACAAACACCGCTTACAATTACATGTGGTTTGGTGCAACCCAGCCTAAGTCTTTGTTTGTTGTGTATGCTTTTGTTTACTGTTGTTATTGTGCCTGTTGCGAATAAATGTTTGAATCTGAATCTGTCTTCGGCTTGTTTCCTGCTTCTACCAGTGACCTCTCGCTCGCACATGGTCACTCCACATGGCTGATGGGCATCCATACTACTACGCTTGCCGAGACGTAGTCTCCACTCAAGAACTCTTTGGCCCAGCGATGATCGGTTCTTCGACAGACATGGCCAACTCACTGCTCGTTTTAAGCCACGTTCACGTAGCGTGATCTGTGAGATCGTATGGAAATCCAATGCAGGTCACCTATGGGTAAAAGCGGCCTGTAAAGCCTAATATAGGCCACGCGTGAGGCGGTGCAAGTGTGTGTTGTCCAACATCTAATGGAAATAACCACGTTTTTACATCAACACTCCTAACACTTTTAAGGCGGGCGCTCGTCTTCTACAATCCTCTACATACGGGTTTTCGAATGTCAAGTCAAAGTCAAAGTCAAAATATTCTTTATTCAAATAGGCCTAGCAACAAGCACTTTCGAATCGTCAGTTATAACATGTATTAACATATATATTAATTAACTATTTAGAGCAATTTATTGATGCTATTATTATTCTTTAAAATAAATATTGTATTGTTGTAGACATGTCAAAGTAAGAAATTATTTTGTAGTAAAATTCACAATAGGATCGTCAAAACATAAATAATAATAATAATAAAAAATATATAAAAAATTGAAATCTAGACAGTTTCTATAATAAAATCAAAATATCAAAAAAAAAGATCATTTTAATATCTAATGCCATAATGATTAATTCATTAATATTTCAGTCACAATTAATCCTAACAATGTTATTACTTATCGGCTACAAGAGTAGCGCTAGTTAAACATCGGGGAAAATCCTTAACATTGTACGAGCATCCCAGAAATACAATTTTGGAAGCTATCGAACTAGTGGCTTTGGAGCCGCTTGCTTTGAAAATGAAAATAAAAATGAAAAAAATGAAAAATATTTATTTCTTTTTTCATGGGGCAGATACAAGGTCGGTTTCTATTAAGTAATAAAATATACTTGTATCAGAAAAGCCGCTTGCTTTGCTTTTAAATTTCCTCTTTCTTATACGTAGGAAAAATACACAGAAACTGCCCAAGTTAAATAGCATTCTTTCTTCACAGTCAAATAACCCCGAGCTAATGGTGCAGCGGCAGATGGGCCAGGAGGAGACCCCGCCCCATCCCGGCTACCCCCGCTCTGGCTTCAGCGGCCTCCTGCCGGCTGGTGATGATATCATCCCTGTCAGGGATGGAGGTAATGACCTTTGTTAAGCGGCCTTTAGACCTGTTTTTAGTCCAAGTTAAACTCTCCTTCTATTTTGCGTGGTAAATAAAGGCAACTTTCGCTGGAAACCCCGTCCTATACCGACTATCGATACTCTGGCTTCCATGACTTCCTGGCGACTGGTGGTGACAACATCTCTGTTGGAGATGGGGCTAATGACGTCGCTTACTTC
The DNA here is from genome assembly GCA_905163555.1 of Notocelia uddmanniana. NCBI lineage: Eukaryota > Metazoa > Arthropoda > Insecta > Lepidoptera > Tortricidae > Notocelia > Notocelia uddmanniana. Next base: position 4,478,834 of record LR991054.1, read on the forward strand.
GGCTTCAGCGGCCTCTTGCTGCGGCTGGTAATGACATCATCCCTGTGGGAGATGGTAATGACGTCACTTTGCTATGAGACTCCACCACACCCCAGCTAGGCTCGCTCCGGCTTCAGCGGTCTCTTGCCAGCTAGTAATGACATAATTCCTGTCAGAGGAACTGATTATACATGGGTTAAGGTTAAGTTTGGAAGCGGGAGATCCGAATGCACCTATCGCCGTTCTGACTACGTATATGGACTTTGTGGTCCTATATTGTTAAGTGTCTATACCAAATTATGTACTTAATCCAGAAGGCAATTTGATCAGTAGGAGGAAGCAATTAAAATTGTGTAATTATTATCAAATTTTCATTGTTATACGTATTATCATGTTTCACGTGTCAGAACCAATTATTCTGCAACAATTTGTTTACTAATAATTTACTAGGAGGCTGAGTAAACTTACGAGTATCCCAGTTCTTCATTGGGCGTGAGGAAATAAATTATTTAGCATATATTACGAAAAAAAATTGAATCAAAGTAAACATAAAACCCTCTGTTACCAAAAATGGCATCATTTATAAATTATCATTACTATGATTTCACTACTAATACAAGGAAATATATGTATTAAAAGTAGCCTTGCTGACTAAAAATACTACGTACTGAAGAATACTACGTTTTTTAGAATAGATAACGACAGTTTTTTTTGTGCGTTTGAGTCACACTGAGTAAAATCCAGATTTATCCTGTAAAGTAAATAAACTCGAGACTTCAATACTATTTGACTACGTTCTCGTCTATGGCGGTGAAAATAGTTCCTATGGTATAAATATAGTACTGTGTACTGTGTATATTATTTTTCAGTAGCTTAGTATCTCTTGGTTGGTACGCATGAACAATTAATAAATTAAAGAAGCACTATACATTTTTTTTCAATTTCCCTTAATGGAAAAAAAAACGCAAAATTTTAGTTTGATTTTACCCTATATCGGAAATATTTCTACTTACTGTTTGTTGCATGCGCGTGCTTGGTATTTCTCAATTCGAGACTACAAAATATCTCGTACACGGCATGTCATAGGCACAAGTACTTACGGTCTTTTTGCTTTTAATTTTTTTTAAGTAATTTGTGGCTATACGTAATTGTAATTTATGTATGTACAGTCAGTCTGTGAAGGTGTCAAAAGTTCTTATTCCTTTGCAATAAAGACATTTGAACTTTTCAAATGCGTAGCTACTTTTGATGCTGACTGTACACTCTACTTTGAGTCAAGATAAATGTAATGATTTAGGATATTTACTTTATTTTTATTTTTTTCCTGTAATCAATAATTAAATATAATGGGGATGACAGAAACAGGAATCTTTATTCAATTTCTGACGAATGAGTTGTGGATCGTGGATCTTGGCTGGAATCGTGTCGAAAGATAACTCTGACTCTGTCACACCGACTGGTGAATGAACCATTATATATCCGAATCTCTCGAAGTGTCCGTGTCTGGGTCCACGTGTCGCATAGAGCTATGTTTGTTAGGGTTGCCAAATGTACTAACTAAACAATAGCTTTGATTGCGCAGGTATCTACGATCCGGAGAACACCGCCACGGCCCGCGAGGTAATGAAGTTTAAACTTCGCAACATCGTCAAACACTGGGTGAGATGTTTGTTTGCGTAATGTCGTTAGCTGGTAACCCTGTCACAGTAAACATATTAGCTAAAGCAGTAGGGCATTTTAAGATCTTTCAACCTTCATTGTAATCAAACTAATCAAGATTCTTGTATGGAAGCCCCTTTTAATTTTTAGGTTTATTTCATACATATTCTGTAAAAAAATCGATAGTTCACCTATTACGGTTCATGAGATAAAGCCCACTGACATACAGAAGAGCGGACGGATATTGTCCTCATGGCACCTTATGGGTACAGAAACAGAACACAAAAAAATCTCTCGTTTACTAAATAGCAAAATTCAAGCATCCGTAAAGTGCACAACGTAGGATGTGGACGGGTCATTTCTATTTCAAATATTTTGTGAGCAGCCTTTGTAACAGTTCTACGCGGTATCCCAACTGACTTAAAAAATAAAAATAGCCTTTATTACTAAGATAAAAAAACGTATACGTGAACGTAAACAGATACTTCACTTCCAATAGTGTCTCTTATACAAATAATGTATCTTATCTCAGCTTGCCTTGTGAATGTGCCAAATCAGAATGTCGTATGGGTTCGATTTACTGCTTTACGCTTGTTTACTGTGCCAGTGTTCTGTGGGAACATTATGGAATTGAAATTAGACGCAGCCACGTAAGTCCCTTGGTGACAGTTTAATAAGAGGCTGTGAATGCTTAATGATTATGAACTTGGATTTCCTTGGGGTATTTTGAGTAAAGTTGTTCTAAGGGCGTTATTGTGAATTTGTTATTTTATTACTGTTAAAGCTGAACGCTTTGTAATGATTAGGGTATGCGTCCCGATGTTTGACACCTATTGTTTATCTCTATTATTCTATTGTAAGGATTGCAGCGAACTACTATTATTGAAGTTGTATCATTTCGTTTTATTATTTAAATGTAATAATTTTGCTGTCATAGGAAACAGATATTTTAATATTAATATATCATTATCATATTTTTAAATTATGAAACTGTTGCCCAAAATACTATTCCCATTCTATAATAACAGTTAGACATACTTATAGTGGACGGCAGTTAAGAAGTCAATTCTGACACCTGTCATTTCCATAAGTTTTATGACCTCAAAGTGACTTTTAGGTTATTAATTGTATGGAAATGACAGGTGTCAGGATTGACTTCTTAACCGCTGACTACTATAGCTAATGTATCGCGGTTTTCCGAATGTGCAGTGTTGGGAAAAAGTAATTGCAATTACCAATTATAATAAATATATAAAAAGTAATTAAACTTTTACATAACAGTATATAAAAAAATGGATATTTAATAAAATTAGTAATTACATTTTATATAATATATAATTAGTAGTATTTTTAAAGTACCAATTATTACTTTTTAAATTACCAATTACTTTTATTTAATAAAACATTTTTGATTATTTTTACTTCCCAAATTTATACTAATATTATAAAGCTGATGAGTTTGTTTGTTTGAACGCCGCGCTAATCTCAGGAACTACTGGTTCAAATTGAAAAATTCTAAGGCTTTAGGCTACATAACATCACGCTGCGACCAATAGGAGCGAAGACGCGGACGAAGTCGCGGGATACAGCTAGTCAACCATAAATGTAAATAAGCTTTTAAATTAGATTTTTGCTCTACAAAGTACGAATTTTGTAAAACAATACATAATATTATATGTACGTACGAGTACATAATAATAGTATATAATGATGATAAAAAAATGCAATTACTACTTAAGGGTAAAATGGTAGTTTGTAATTAAAACTATATTGTAATTATTAATTGGTAACTCAATTACCTTTTGACCAACACTGCTCCATATGATGGGTTGATAAATTAGCAAAACCGCGGGAATTTTCTTTATAATCACTCCAAGTAAATATGCTCGTCCTTGTATACTAAGATAGGTTAACATAAAGTAACTCAGTAACGTAATTACTAATTAATTTAATTTCAATTCCAAATTAGCAAGTAATTCCAAGACATATAATTGTTTTAAATGTGATTCAATTAGTAATTAAATTACCAAGTACCTAACTACGCCCAACACTACTTTCGAGGTGGTATTTGCAACTAACCGTTAAATATCGCTCTTATAGTTAAACTCGTTGTTTGCAGATGGACAATTACAGGCGATCGCAACAGAGCAACGACGACGGGTACTATGCAGAGACATTGTAAATTACATAACTGCAATAAATTGTATGAAAGTAGTTACAGACATGTAAAAGCTTAGTTTCATGCCCTTGAGGATTTTGTTTAGTAATGTTTGTCGATAAGTCTTTCAGACCACAGAAGCCTACCTAAATTTAAACTTTTGAAAGGAAATATGTAATTGGAAGTTAGTTTTATATGGAATTACGTACTTTTTCCGGAACAATAATCACAAATTAAATTAAATGTGTAACTACCTTAACCGAAAAAGTTGGGTTAAGTTGACCCGTGTAAAAGTTTTTTAGAAATATAGTTATAACCGTTACAAAGTATGAATATTGTGAAGATTTTTCTGCCTACGGTTGTATCTTCGAGTATTTAAAGGAATATTTTAAGAAAGTTTTGTTACTTTGGTCGAGTTTGGACTACAAAGACGAAAATCCAAAAATAATTGAAATTCTTAAACTAAAGAATCTGTAGTGTATTTTTGTATAATTGGATTTCAACTTTTATATTGACTGTCTGATACCGGTTCTTGTTTATTTATTATAATGTTAACTAAGCTTTTAAGATAAACAGAATAAACATGTCACAGAAATTTTAACGCTCTTCTTTATACCTTAGATTCCATGTATGTATATAATTCCTATATTTTATATTTCCAATCTGAACAAAAAAAAAACTCTTGGAAGGTGGTAGTAAGCAGGACTGAAAAAGTTTTATTTAAATGATCCTTACTTTTACATTTCTTCTTATGACTTTGAAAAGATTATTTGTCAGCCAAATATACTTGCGACGGATCATTAATTTTTATATTGAAAATGGATATGTACCCATACTTTAATCAATGTATCAATCAATATATTTTATTTATTTCTAAGAATGCGGTACAATATGAGTAAGTAAAATATTTTTAGAACAGCACATTCTGCCGGTGTCGGCGTAGAAATGGGTACACTAATATTAATTTACAGTAAGTAACCGTTTATTTATTTTATTTAAAAAAAAAACAAAGGAAAATACAAAAATAATATTTTTATTCGACTAACATATTTATCAAATATGATAATCTAATAACATGATTAGGAATAAAATGGATAACTGATAATATTTCGGATGTGAAACCGACGGTTAAAAATTAGATCTAAACGTAAATTATCGGTTCAGATTGATGTTTTTTTTAGATCGATACGAATACTCGTACTCGTATTGATAACTCTGTAAAAGTTTTACAAACAGTAAATTTATTGTACCCTCCGGGAAATGGCAGACAATTATTTAAGGTGTTCGGAAACATCAAGTTTCTATAAAAATTCCACACCTGAACCCCAAATATCACTTTGATTGTTTATAATTTAGAGAAGTATTATATGACAGTCATAAAAGGTTTAACTTTGAAAAACGGGCTTTTCAAGCTGAGGATATATCGTTTCTATCCACGACTTCTATATCTACGTAGTGGGTAAATTCGTTCGTCAATTATGAAATTGTTAAGTACCGTTCTAAGATTACTCTTATTTAATTAAATTAAATTAAAGGCTGGACATATAGTTTAATATTTAATTATGAAATATTTATAATAATATTGTGCTTGTATGTATGCTATTTAATTTAGTATTTTATTTAACTAAAATTACACTGTAAATTTGATAATGGTTTGAAAAATTTAGTGTTTTTAAGTGTAACATAAGTTTACCATCAAATACTACATATGTGACGTAGTACATACACAACTCTGTGTTAAGAATGTTTTTGTGTATTTTAATAAATCGTTAGAAACATTATGTATGGCATTAGTGTTTTCATTATTATTACCTTACCTAACCTCATGCACTTACGCCTTAAATTCATCAGGAAAAGTACACAAATAAATGAATAAAAATATTATCAGCCACAGAGAGATACATCATCAAATATATTTATCCGATTCTCGGGCTGGTAGCGGTCAGATTCAAGTGCGTCAGCGTTCCCGTGGCTCCACTATAAACAGCGAGAAGAACACCGTGGTGTGTTAGACGGTAGTCCGGGTAGTCCCCGGGAGTCCGTCATACCCGTCCTGGCTGGCCTGGGATGCGTAAAAGCATAGGGAATATGCTAGAGGGCCGTATTGTGAAGCCAATTTGGTCGCCTTCAATACCACCAAAACACAGCCGTGTCTTTTTACTGCGAAACGGAGTCCTTTCACCTTGACTCCCAACTTTCCAGAATGTATGCCTACCACTGACTGATCACCTTGAGTTCCCTGGTTTAGTCTCAATTCCAACTGAAACTTTGGGTCTACTATTAAAACCAAGGCAAAAACTGTAGACATAAAACTTGGAGTTTAAGGTGAGGCACTATCTCACACGGAAATAGCATTTTTCCTTGTACCAAGCACAGGTTCGGTCGTGCATAGAGTACTGATGCCACCTGTGTACGTTGCGTAAACATATGACGATGGGCGAGCTGAGAGGTATGAATGGGCTTACTTGTGATGAGCTGGTGGTTTAGTGGACTGTATTTGGAGCGGATGCCGTGGCTGGCCCTGATGGGTGATGAGCTGAAGGACGCTGCTGCTGCTGAACTGATTGATGGCTTCTGGGTATAGTCGAGCTGATGAGTCTTTCACACACACACACACACTGAACACTGCGGGAAAGTCACACGCGTGGTTAATGTCCTGAGCTGATAGTCACTTCACAACTTCACTGTTAACTGCCGGCCGGCTATTCGAATGTTCGTTCTCACGCGACTGCAGAAAATTAGAGAGAGAGCTAGTGACGTCTGCGCTTGACGGCGGCTGAATGTGACACTGGTGGCGCGGCGTGTGCGCCGCTGAGAGCGGAAAGAGTGAGCGAATGAATGAAGTGTGAATCGTCGCGCTTATTGGCGCGAACACCACCTTTGGGACGGTTCCGCCAAGTATCAGATACCCGCATTGGTTTCGGTAGAGCGCCGTGCTCGTAGGCATTTTGAAAATGATCCGGCAGTTGAATCTAAGTTACAAAGCTTGTAATATCGTCGAGTCACTTGTCAGTCTGTGTTCTATTGGATACAATTTGGAGAGTGTGCACATGAATTACATGATTTAATTCCGCCTTCCCCGTTCCATCACCGGACGTCTTGACGCGGTAACTGCGGTAAGCGGTTACATCCTTACGTTGTCAGTCAACCATTTATTTGCACGAAGCGATTTGCTGAAAGGTTAGGGATGTTGAAGATTAACATGCCAGTTATAAAAAGAATATTGCGCGGCGCACGCATATGTGCGGCGGGCTGACTCGCCGAGTGTGTAGCCAAAGTCGTTGCAGAAAACTCTTCTAAAGCCCGGGAGCGCTTACTCACGTTATCTTATTCTGTTCTGTTGTCGACAAAAACAACACGAACTCTTTAACGACTTAAATCAAAAACAATACCCTATCAATTCCTGAAACACCTATTAATTTCCAAATTCACCATAGAACCCATAAGAGCTTGAGGACCCAAAAATATTTTCTTAAGATTAAAGGATGATTCACAGTAGACCAGGCCGGTCCGGGCCGGTTCGTTTTCTATGACAGCAAACGCAACGGCCAGCGTATTTCACTAGAAGAAAACGGGCTGGCCCGGACACGGAACGGCCTACTGTGAATCATCCTTAAAACTATAGATAACTACAACTTAGAACAGTTGAATAACCCCCGACATTTTCATTTCAAAGCTCAATATCTCAAAAACGGCTAAACAGATTTTCATGAAACATGGCTAAGGACACCTGGGATAAAATAATATATGACACAAAAAAAAAACTAAACGAAAATCGGTTCATCCGTTTGGGAGCTACAATACCACAGACAGATACGTTAATCTTATAACACCCCTCTTTTTGCGTTGGGGGTTAAAAACAAATTGTCAGAAGGAGACGTCACTGGAGCTGCCCGAATGCTATTTTTTAATACCACGTCGGTGGCAAACAAGCTTACGTTCCGCCTGATGGTAAGCGGTTACCGCAGCGTATGGACGCCTGCAGCTCCCTGAGTGTGACAGCAATACTTGATGTGGGGACAGGTTTGTACTTATATAATAGAAGTCTCTGGCCCTGCTATTCTCGAATGATGACTTGGCTGCGCACTCAGCCGAGACCTATGCTGCTCTGAAAGAGAAATATCCAGTTACTCTCGGCTTCACCCAGCTATCAGATTTCACTGCACCAAATGACATGGGAGTAACCATGTTTGAGGGCCTGTTTGAAATTAACCCGCACATGGCTTTTTTATTATCCGTTTCTGTGTGTTCACTCCTAAATTTATGTATTTACTCCGCAGCTGCCCGATGTGGAAATTTCCTCACACCTTATCAGCCATCGTTAACTCGATTCAAACAACATTATCCAAAATTATAAACATTAAATTTGACGAAAGCCATGGATCCTAGCGGTTCTCCTAATTAGATTCGGTGGATTGGGTGTCCGCTATTCGTCAAGCGTGGCATTACCGGCGGTCCTGTCCTCCGCATACGGCTCGTCGTTAAATCACCCACAGATACTCGACACAAAGATAGCGAGCCTGGTGGAAGCCAGAGAAGCTTGGTGTGTCTCATGCCCAAGTGCAGACATTCCGGCAATAAAACATTATTATAGGGTAGGAAGCTCCTCGACTCGAGGCAATCTATGCGTCCCTTCTCGAAAATAGTCACAACGACTCAGAATGTGCCCGCTTTCTGGCCGTTTCAGTAAATGATTCAGGTCATTGACTGCACGCGCTCCCCTTCCGCAATGTAGGCACTATTCTGGATCCAAACTGCTTAACAATAGCCATATACTTGGAACCAGACTGTCTCCCACACATGCACTTGCGGCAAGAGTGTGGATCAGCTGGGTCGACATGGCGTCTCATGTATTAATCTCTCATATCGCCACGATACTCTAAATGATTTAGTCGGTCATACACTTGCCACTGCCTCAGTGCCTACGAGCTTAGAACCAGTAGGTATGGCAAGAGACGATGGCAGGCGTCCAGATGGAGCAATTGGTACCGTGGAAACTAGCAACGTGCGTCTACTCTATACTTTCGCCCAGTCCCACATCCTGGCGACCCGTTCACAAGCCGGCGCTGAAGCGTCGCGGCACAGCGCGATCAGTCCCAAATACTCGTCGCTAGTAAAAGACTACGAATTTGCGGCGCTTGCGGTAGAGACCTTCGGAACCTGGTCAGCTGACATGAAAATATTCATGATGGCCCTGATCCTTCACGGCTGATCCGCTATTCGGAGACCCCAGATTTGGTTCGTACCTCTCTTAACGCGTTGCCCTTTCAATACTGAGAGGTAATGCCCCGAGCATAATGTTAACCATGCCGCAGGATAGGCGCAGCTGTTGAAGGGGGTATTATTTTTATAATATTTTGAAATAAATTAGCTATAGTTGTATTTTCTTTCAGCCTTTGGATCCGGGTATGTCCTAAAACTACGATGGATACTACTGGAACTACGGGGGATGGGCAGCAGCATCCCTGGAGTGCGGTGGAGATACTGCGATTGCCAACCCGCATGCCAAGCGTGATGATTATGGCATATACCCCCCGTGAATTTGGGGGAGGCCTATGTCCAGCAGTGGACGTCCTTTGGCTGATATGGTGGTGGTGATCGTGGTGGTATTTTCTTTTAAACTTGTAATTTACTTTTTATTAATTTTGTTTGATTATTCTTCTGTATATATTTTCGTCAGGTCATAAATAAATTTATCTTTGATATTATATCATATTGATACGTAAATTATTGGGTCGGTGCCTCGTACTGGAACGTTTACCTTGTCTGCCCAGGCGTAAAAATCTTCATACGCGATAAAAACGTGCAAACCTAATGACACAAACGATCTTGTAAGTAATGGCACAGGTAAAGAAAAGCTCGAAATGTTCTGACAAGACGATGCAATAAGAAGGAACTCGAAACGTAATGTAGCAGTTCTGTGAATAAAGGAGCATCTTTATTTTATGAGGAGCGTTTTATGAAATGGTTAGACATTACTGTGTTCCGCTGTGTCTAAATTATTATGATAAGTTATTAATAAAGTAATTAGCCGTTATTATTAGTTTCAAGCATTTAAATTTCACGGATATAAGTGCATGTATACCGTGGAAATAAATTAAAATAAATGAGTTTGTGATGAAGTCAGTATAAGTGGCCGTTTGTGACGATATGTTTTTTAAATTAAAGAAGCTGACAAGTGCCAATGACCTTGGCTATGTCTGTCTGCTAACTGCACCGGAGTGAAAAAAACTATAAACCTGTAAAACACAGGCAGGTAATCAAAATGTGTGTAGTTTTTTAATAATTATTAGAAAACTACGCACGTTATGTCAAACGGCAACAGTTTTAAACACAATTGATATAAAATATACTTAAAAATCTTATAAAAATATATTTGAGAGACGAAACTGTTGCGTCGTCAATTCCGGCTGACAGTTTACTATAAGCAACCTGATTAATTTCGGCGGGTAATCGTTTGTTTGCTTCAAAGTAATATCATTAAAAATGTGGCCTGTGACAAAACAACAAATTGTAATATGTCTCTCTTATGCAAATTAGTATTCTGCCATCTCGTACGGCAGTGGTATAGGTGAAAATTTAAGAGGGCGCAGTACGCTCGGTCTGGCTCGGTTCTCCATACAAACGTATTTACCCTCTCATTTTAAACGCTATGCTAGAATAACATGAAAATTTGTATACACAATAGGATCCGGCATATCTAGGTCGGACCATAGTTTCTGTTACTAGAAATTGTAAAAGAAAAAAAATACAGCGGCTTTTTGAGTTTTTTACGGCTTGTATGAAAACGCTGTATTTTTTCTCCATTATAATTTCAAGCAACAGAAACTATGGTCCGACCTAGATATGCCGGATCCCATTGTGTATACAAAGTTTCATTTTATTCTAGCCTGGCGTTTTAAAATGAGAGCATAAATACGTTTGTATGGAGAACCGAACGTACTGCGCAGTCTTAAGAAAACGACCTGTAGTTTGTAGTTGTGACGTGTTCGAATAGACATTACATATTTAAAGTGTGTAACACAAACAAAACAAATGTCTATTCAAACACGTTACTACTACATCCACCACCACCACCACCATATCAGCCCTAGGACGTCCACTGCTGGACATAGGCCTCCCCCAATTTCATGGGGGGTAAATGCCATAATCGCCACGCTTGGCATGCGGGTTGGCGATCGCAGTATCTCCACCGCACTCTAGGAATCAAATGCTGCTGCCCATTCTCCGGTGGTCTTGGTCGTAGTTTTAGGACATACCCGGGTACTACTACATACAACAGGTCATTTATTAAAGTTTTTTACATATATTGTTATTTGATATCTACTCCTTGTTACTCTCAGCTAACTAATGATATCCAACCATTTTAGAATCCTTCCACCGATTCATCAGCGCCACGGCACCTCCGCGAGTAATTCCAATTAACTGATCAAATTCTAACCGAGTTATAAATATAATTTACGAGCACACTGTTGGCCAATTCTCATTAAATTATTAATTGACAATATTTTTGTCGTGTTGACGTTGTTTGCTTGACTTTGCAAGTAATTGGGATCTGTGCCACGAATAAGATAAGGAGTTGGCTGCGGCATATTCGCGTCGATTGCGTATAGAAACACCTCTCGACAAAGCGCATCCTTCTCATCCGTCGTTCAGTGTCATCATCAAGCATGCATTTTGGGAATATTTCAATAAATATTTGTCGGCACTCTTTACTAGACAGACAAATCGACCTAGTTCCAAAATAAGGAGGTAAAAACTGTGCTATGGGTATTATAATAGACGTCGGTATATCTACATACTATGTATGCAGAACCAACATGGCAACGTCGCGTCATATGTACATAGTGCAAACTGGCAGAAGAAAATCATATGGAACGTAATTGCAAATATCTTACATAAGCAATATTTGTCCACACTTGACTTAAAAGAACGGTTTATTTATAGTATTTGCATGAACTTGTATGCAATTTTTATTGTAGGGTTTGATTATCTACTTATGTAAAGAAAATGGTCTCTCCATATCAAGATAATGTGCGGTGCGGAGTTGTAAAGCAATAGTTTATACTTATAAAATGAACCCATTTGAATGTAAAAATTGTACACGGAATTTTATTTAAGTCCAAGATGGGTGATCATCATTTCAAAAAAAATACTGGAATATTATGTCAATTTCAAGTAAAATACCATTTTATCACGTAGGTGATCAATTCGGCTACCTTATGCACGGGTTTATCATTGATATGATAAACCCATACACACCCACACACACACACACTCACACACTATCGTCACACTAATCACTGATATTATATTTCTACTATGAGAAATGTAGGACTAAATTGACATGTAACCTCTAATATACGTAAAGTATTTAAGATGCGCGGAAATACAACTCATTCGACAGTATAATTTCCAACCGAGGGAAAGTACTTATCGAAATCTCGGTTTTGTGTTTGCGTTAACATTGTGACGAATAATTTCAACGCTTCAGTGATTCCTAAGTCAAGCTTGAATTTTTTTCATTCCATCCGTTTGTATATGATTTGCATTTTTGACAAAGAATTACTTCTTGAGTATTAATGTTTGGTTTACATTTTCGTTGTTTCCCCGGCCTTCTATATTTGTTTAAGGTCGACTTTTACTAAATTTTGATCTGAGTTCCTTTGTTTAATTGACAACAATTTTCTTGACGCGGCGGAGAAGACACAGGAGTGTCAACTTCATTTAAAAATGAAAAATCATTGGTGCGGTCAGTTACGTCTCTAGCAGGCTATCTGAGTAGTTTGGGTACTTAAAAAATGCCTCAAACCTACCCTCAAAGCCTCCCGACCACGCGGCAAACCTAAGAAGCGATAGCTGGATGACATGAAGGCTCCCGAAAGAAAGAAACGACGCAAAGTGCACGATGAAAAGTGGAGAAAGGTGAGTAGATTCTGATAAAACCCTGGGCAGGCAGGGATAACGCGAATTAAAAGAAGATATTAATCCTGGAGGTAAGTGGCCTCATCTATTAGAGTAGGCACGTGCCCAAAGTGTCGTGCGGCTGATGATGTTGATGATTGAACGTTAATTTGGTTAGGCACTTCGCATGGCATATGATTTCCATTCGAAATGACGAATTAATCTCTTTTATACAATCTTCTTCTATGTCCAGAAGCAGTTCGGCTGATATGGTGGTGGTGGTGGATACAATCTTCAAAGAGTCTTTATAGACTGACTGTATAGCATACCTTGTTTCATAGTGAAGTTCGCCTTCAAACCTAGGTGGCGCTAGTGGTACTTCCCTAATGTCAATCCAGGTCTGCTAGCACACCTGGCTGTATGGTCGCGTCTCGCGCTTTTCGGTGACTACTTTTATAGGCATCTTCCTGACTTGGCGCGGCGAGATCAATATGTGGTACCTATTTTGTTCTTTGATGACGTGAGTTTACTGATTTCGTAAAGATTTCCTCACATGACGAGATACTGTCAGTATTATGTTTGCGCCAGGGGTTGTAACCGGTTAATCTCAAAAACCCCGAAATAGCCAAATAATTTGAATTAGTTTATGCTCTTTATCTAGGTCTGTGTAATGTATTTAGGTTATGACTGTGTATTTTTAGATTGCTTGATTAAACATGAAATAGTAAACGAAAGAACGAAATTCCTAACCGGTTTTTTGTACGGAGAAATTAACCGGTTACAAGCCCTGGTTTGCGCAGTAGGTAGTAATTTCATGCGCAGAATCGGGACAGAGCAGTCAGTACTACATTCGTGTCACAAGACAGGAAGCACTCATTTAAATAGTAGAGGCGAAGTTAAAAGTTGTACTGACTTGAATGTAATGTCAGTGTCAACCGATACGAATGCACTGCCCCACTTCTGCGCGTGGTATTACTACTGCGCAAATGTAATACTAACAGTATTTCGTCAAGATAGAAAATCTCACATCAGTAAACTCACGTCCAAAAACGAAATACCTTAATCATATCGCTCACGCTCCACCAAGTCAGGAAGTCACCTTAGGGGTCACTTACGCATTTATTGGTGCGGATGACAATATTTATAAACTGTCAGCTGTTATTCGAGCCAGTACCGCTTCTTTACTAAGCGCCTACATTTAACCATATTTAAATGAAAGCGTGTGCCTGGCGCGGTATGCACGGAAGTGGGGCGATACGACCGCAATACTGACGCGCGTTCGCGCATGATGTTAATACTGCGCAAATATAATAGCCATAGTATCCTTACAGACAGTTAGCTCACGTCAAAGCACAAACACGTACAGTCAACCACTTAGAAAAAAAAATTGGGGCACTTCTTATAACATGCGAAAAACTGGTAGTATAGTTAACACCCAACTCCCAGAGTTAAGAGGATATATTCCGCACGGCGCAAGTCAAATCTAGGTATTTCTTGACGTTTTCCACGACACACTAAGAAGTACTGCCCGGCTAGTATGATAGCTTATACAGTCACGTTATATGGTTAAAATGTAGTAAAACGTCACATAAAACGTGGCGGTATAAGCTATCATACTAGCCGGGCTGCACATGGTTTACGCATATGCTCGTAAACAACACGGCGTGTAAAACTACTCGTTTATAATTTCAACCTTGATATGATGCAATAAGGTCTAAATTTTGAACAAAGTACGATAGCATACTCAAGTCTCGTAGGTAACCGTTAACATTACAACCATTACTTATTTAATATTAATATAAATGAGTATTTCAAAGGAAGACAAAATGTCCCCGCCGGTGTAATCAGTTTCAATTTTAATTAAAAACAAATAAGATGTCTCTGTACATTGGATCGTGTATATAGTGTTAACATTAATTAGCACATTACGCTGATGTAATGTAGAATGATCATCGACTTCTGTTGCTAATGGATGCAGCAATAAAAAATCCTTAATGGTCGCGTACGGTTCAGAGGATTTTGCTTTTTTGGGCGCGCCGGTTGTGGAACACACTCACAGAGTTATAAAGAGTTGGCAACGTGTATATGACACCCCTGGAGCTGGGGTGGCCATAGGGTGCGGTGGCCGCTTACCATTAGACGGGCCGTACGCTCGCTTGCAACCGAGCTCGTCTTAAAAAATCGAATCAACTGTGGAAGCACAAACTTGCGCTAGGTACCATTTTTAGTACGGAAATAGCTATTTACGATACAAGGGTTGTAAAACAAAGAAATGCCGATATCGCAGATGTTTGAGGCCCGCGCCGCAGGCGAGGGTCATAAATATGCGAGTCAGGGCTTTCTATTTTACGACCCGTGTTTTGTACACAATTTTACGTCACCACTGTGCCAAAAAGTGGGTTATTCCGGACGCGCAGCGTGCGGAAAAACGCGCTTTTTGGCAAGGTGTGGTGTAAATGATTTTTATTACTTAGATCTACCTTGCGCGTGCTCGAAAATGTTACGTAATCAACTCTCTCTCTTAGATTAATAATATGAACAGTGTTAAGCAAGATGATTTTTCATATAGTTGTCTCGTTTAATCCTTATGGTTATCCAATATGAGTTAGAACAGGACAGATAGTACGATCATTTTCGACAGTTAAAGAATTGTCTCCACTTAAAAGCACACCAAAATGACAAATCCCGTATAATCCAAAACGTCACAAACGTCAGTTCAGTACTATTTGCAGTTATGAAAGCGGAGACACTGACAGGTGAAGACCTGCCAGATATCACTTATCTGTCTCTCTCAAACTCACTGATTTGTTCATTAGTGAGAATAGATCAGATGTACAGAAATTATTAAACTTAAATTAGCGTATCTGCTTTCCTCTGATATCTGTGCTCTCACCCTAACCCTCGAGTGTTGAGTGTCAAATGTAGGTGTGTCGAAGTCAATTTGGCTTACTTTTTATTCAACGAAAGTAAGACTCAGGACAATCTCTTAAAAGTGGCGGGGAAATTGGGTTACCTATATAGGGTGATTCAGGAGACGTGAGCAGGACCAACACTACATATACAGTAAGTGTTAGTGGATCGTTTAACATCGTAATTAAGTTAAAGACCCACACTCTTTTTCCATTTTTTTAACTTTTTGTTAAGTTAAAGTATAATTATCTAAAATTATGGTCACCCTACACTGTTTAATTGATAATTTCATACTTGAGGGAGATACGATATCTCTAAAGTGCTCACAATCAACACTAACGTGTTGACAATCAATTTGACATGTGTATATGTAAAGAACTTAAGAATATGACCTGTTCTATGTAGTTATGACGTCTTCAAATAGACATTACATATTTAAAATGTGCAACACAAACAAAACAAATGTCTATTCAAACGCGTCACAATTATATACAACAGGTCCTTTTCTTAAGTTTTTTTTTCTAATATTAAGATAAAGCAATGAGACACTCGGTACTTGACATGAGTATTATAATTATAGAGTGACCATGCGTGCCGCAAAAATCCTTCTTTTTTTAAACTTATAGAAAAAGTTAATCATACCAATATGAAGAAGTAACTGAAAACGTAGGGTCGATCCTTCTCACGCCTCCTGAATCAGCCTGTATGTAGGTCAACACACCTGATATATTTGCTTTACTATATTATATTAAAAGAAAGAAAAAGATTTTTAACCTATTTTAAGGGTTCCGTAGTAAACAAGGAACTTTTATAGTTTCACCATGTCCGTCCGTCCGTTCGAACATCGGTTCGTCCGTCTGTTCACGCCTTAGCTGTAATTTAGCACTGGTTGGCATATCAACCATGCCGACAAAACGCTATAATAAATCTTAAAAAAAACCAATTTTAGAATACCTCCCCTACACGTAAAGAGATGTTCTTTTTCTCTTTCAAAAGTCATCGTATGGGCTATCGCTGAATAAACAGTGAAAAAAGTAATATGGTTTTTTTATGATAGACTGACTAGCACTTGGCCTTAGTTTTACCTGATGGAAAGCGATGACAAGGCCTAAGATGTTGCTCGCTGGTTCAGTAATAGCCTATTTACTTTTGTCTTGAAGAGACCCAGATTGTATGTATCAGGAAATACAGACGGCGGCAGCAAATTCCAGTCCTTAGCTGTTCGCATTAGGAAAGAAGAAGCAAATCTTTTCTTGCGAATAAATGGTAGACTGACAACGTAAGGAGGAGGAAGGGAGTAGGTAGGAGGAAGGAGGAACGCAAGGAAGGAGGAGGAAGGAGGACGTTTCTTTTAATATTTTTAATTTAGGAATTCGTTTATTGCTTGATAATAAACTTTAAAGTGCTAATTAATATTTATATAAACGATTTCTTATCTTTTTTCTTTTCTTTAATTTTTGTTGGAGTCAAGTGTCCTGACAGCTGCAAACGGCTGCTACTGAGCATTTGAAAAATCATGGTATTAGTAGATATAATGCATTTTAAAGGAAAACGATCACAGCTAAGTACGTTAACGAGTAATAACCGAACTTAAGAAATGTACTTCGTACAATTTCCATTGATTACTTAGACATTTTGTTAGTAGTGTCAAATAATTATAAGTATGGTTAATATAAGTTTGTGACAATGCTGACTCATTATGTCGCGGGTGGACAGCTACGGAACCCTACATTGCACGTGGCCCGACACGCATCTGACCACTTTTTTATTTTTGGACAAGTCATTTTACAAGTATCTATAATGGTAATATGTTTAAAATTCCATATTTGTGTTTAATCAACGTTTTAATATTGTTTTCTATGTCTCCGTTCGTATGTCAGCGGGTTGATGAGTTAACCTATGACACGCGGGTTTTACCTGCAAGTGCCATGCGATTTATGACTTTTTTAATCGCCCTATGGAGGGAATAGTCTTTCCTGTAACCTGAAAATTCCTAAACATGAACGAGTAAACTTTTAAGTTTATTAATTATGTAGGTACACAGTAGTCGAAATCGTGCCGTGTAAATCGTAAGACGTAATACGATTTGCACAACACGGAACGACAAAATAAAAGGAAAAGGAACAGAAGTTAATTAAAATAACTTGTTAAAATAATACTGCACCCAAATGGCATTCCTATTGAAGACTTCCTCATTTTTAAATAGGTTAAACGTCTTGGCACTAAAAGAAAAACTCTTTAACATTAAAACGAGTAGGCGACAATCGCGCCAAGTATCGCCAACTCATTTATTCCACAATACTGGAGGAAATACATAAAAGAAGTAATTATTCGCTTCCACTTCATTTAAAATGTTTTAAAGCGGGTAAAACTTAGACTATGGGAGTCAATGATTGACTTTTTGATTTTAAAATGAAAATAATTGTATATTTATAACTAAAAATTTGGTGCTGTGCCTAATGTACTAAAGAACAACGAAAACTCGTGAATTTACATGGAAATTCGATTCACTTTGTATATTGGTGGTATGATTTATTGTCATGACTAGGTATATTTTTGAAATATACTCGTATGATTAAGTACCTTATTGTAAAAGGGGTTACTTACCTTTTAAACTTACTGATTTGGTTTATTTTCTAAGCTTACAGTGGGAAACAAATATGTTACATGTCGCTGTCGGTACTTACTTGCACTAGCGCGTATTAAAATAGCCAAACCAAACCAAAAATGCTAAAATATTTTTAAGATAAATTCGATTTGGATTAGTAGTAATTATGCTGAATGCAAGATAATCCTTAGATGACAAATGATACCTCTCTTATTGTGCTCACATCATTGAAAATAGAACAAACCCATTAAATTCGACGTTCATCTTTATTATTTGAGTTAGTAAGAAAAGGACAAAACACATTTAGGTAACAGAGGCTTCTTAACATAGCTTTATTATCATTGAAACTTTGCATAATCAACAATTGGGTAAAGTTAACCACGGTAAACCCCCAAATTATAATGTTAAAACCCAAGGATTAAACATAAAACGGATTACGATCACAATGCAGCTTCCTTAATAAAACTTCGTAATTTAGTACAATAGACGTCAAAAATAAGTATACATATTGTGTAGGTGCAAAAGGGTAAACATAGAATTGACTTCGACTGTGCAAAACTCTGGCGGTTAAGACCTTTTATTTGAAACCGTCGAATAAAATTAACGTATTAAGTTCAACAATGTGTTTTATGCCACCGTATTATGAACCCTGTGGCGTAAACGCGTACATTATAACATTTATAACCCAACTGAAAAGTTTTTTGTTAGCTACTGCGAACGAGTTTGGAAGTCATTACGAGAACGGTATAGATATGACAATGGGTTCTTGCATGATTTAATTCTGCACGTGTGTTTAGATAAGAGTACAATCATAATTAGATGTAGCTACGAATATGAAGAAAAAAATATTTATTTTAAGGGAATGAGAGCTTTTGCGGATTTGGGCGACATCGGTCGGTTTCTTATTTTGTCAGGTTCGTGATAGGTCAGATTCTTACTTTGTCAGAGTCAGGCTAGGTCAAATTCTTACTTTGTCGGATTTGTAGGAGGTGCGATTTTTATTTTGTTGGATTCTAACTAGGTCAGTTTCTTCTAGACAAAATAAGTAACTGACCTAGTCAGAATCCGACAATATAATAATCTGACGTAGTCTGAATCAGACAAAGTAATAATCTGAACTACTACGAATAGGATAAAATAAGAAACCAATCTACTTCTCCGAAAATGCCTCTTTTTAGAGTGTTCGGTTGTTTTTTTTTTTTTTTTATCGAATTCTGTCTTGATTAGCTATTAATGTTTTCAGATTCGCAGTAGGTCAAATTATGGTTTTGTCGGATGCTGACTAGTTTCATCTCGAAAAAAATTGAATCTGACCTCCTACGAATCCGACAGTATAAGAATCTGACCAACTTAGAATATCGACAAAATAAGAAACAGGCCAAGTCAAATCACTACAAAAATAGTAAATGTATAAAATAAATATTATGGGACAATTTTTTACACAAATAATAAGAATCTGACCTAGTACAAATCTGACTAAATAAGAAACCGACCTAATACAAAATTTTCTTAAAAACTTAAACACATTATTTAGGCTACATAACAGCGTATCTCTGTTGCGTCGTCATCTCCGGTGTAGAACTCGGTAGGTCACGCGATGGTCCCGTGCAAAATATAAAATAAATATAAATATGGCGCACGTTGCTGTAATCCGATACAAACTTGTCAAACTTGCCATACAATCAAACCGCTTTCGATTACAGAGGGTTTTGTGGAACTTACAGTTATACACATACATAAACTTACGCCTTTATTCCCAAAAGGAGTAGGCAGAGCACACGAAAATTAATTTCAGCGCCACTTTTTTTAATTAACAATGGGATTGCTCTTGGCTAGCTTCTAGCCAGGGGGCAAAGATGAGGCCAACGATGAAGCGAGCTCACCCAGAAGATGCCTATTCTCTAGTGCCTTAAAAACGTCTAGGTTATATGAACTCGGAAATACAGACGCCGGCAGAGAATTCCAAACCTTAGAAGTGCGCATTATGAAGGATGATGCATAGCGCTTGGTTCGAATTAGAGGAATTTCGACCAGGTAAGGATGGTAGCCAGCCGTACGTCTGGATGTGCGATGGAAGAAGGGAGAAGGCGGTATGAGCTCACGGAGCTTCTGAGCACACTCCCCGAAGTACATTTTGTAGAAGACGCACAGACATGCTACTTTGCAATTGAAGCAATTGTAGGTTTATAGATGGGGAAAATGTGATATTGCAGTGACAGGTTGCTAGCCCATCATCCACAACACACTTCAACATGATTCCCATAGTCGGCTCTTACGACATCCAAGGGAAGAAAGGGGGTGGTCCTATTCTAATCTGGCACTACACGGGGTAACATGCTGTTATTAGACTAAAAACCAAAATACTGTTAAAACCTTGCTGTTATTTCATGTACTAATTAAACCTTAACCGTATTTTAAAATAATGGGTCAGGTTCTCTATAAGTAGCTTTTTCCTCGTGGGTGTAATGCTAATTGTTACTTTCGGACGTAGATCAGCAAAAATTATAGACACTTTGCTACAAAATTAAGATTCAGTAGGTACCTACTTCACTCTGAGTTAAAAAACACAAATAACTAATTAAATATTTTAAGTAAATATATTGTCATATTCTGATTGTGAAACTGGAAAATGAGAAACCTACGGAGTTGGTTTAAACTCTTTCGCAAAAAAATTAAGTATTTCTTAATAATATTCAAAAGCACACCAAAATGTCAAATCCCATGTAAACCAAAACGTCAGAAACGTCTGTTCAGTACGATGTGCAGGTATGAAAGCGGAGACATTGACAGGTGAATACCTGTCAGATATCGCTTTCTCTCTCAAACTAACTGATTTGTGCACTAGTGAGGATAGATCAGATGTACAGAAATTGTTCAACTTAAATGAGCGGATCTGCTTTACTCTGATATCTGAGATTTGTTCAAATGACTTTACGATGAGCTTCTTATTTTTAATTCTTTGTTCATATGCCCCGCGTCGGTGGTCTTAAGTAATGCAGTGTTTTTATTGCCTACCCCCGTTTTCCAAACGAATGGTCGCGCCAAATGATTTCATTCACATTTAAATAGCCCTAATTAATTCTGGCTCTCGGAGAATTTGACAACATTAAAAATACAGTACCTACAAGTCAATTCGATTTATTTCCATACCCCATAGAATGTTGACTGACTTGTAAATTTAGCGAGTAATATATCGTTCGCGGCGATCGTGTTATAACTTACATATATATAGCAATTTCAGGTTTATAGATGGAGAAATTGTGATATTGCAGTGACAGGTTGCTAGCCTCATCGCCCACAACACATTATATAACTTACATTACAGTTTGATTTCAGCTACGCGACAAACACTCGTTTTAAGCGGCCTGCTCGTTTGTACTCCATTCTCAGGTCATTGCAAGAGATTTCACGTGCTTCAGTTTTTTTTACTAAGTTATTTGAAATAAACCCGACCAAGTGCGTATTGGAACACGAACAAGAAGGGTTCCGTATCGACATTTACTAATTCACATTTGAAACTACTATACAACACAATTGAATTAAAAAAAGATCATATCTTCATAGGGAACTCAAGGCACTTAAATGCTTTTGTTTGGGCAAGAGAGTTTTTCAGCGACAACTCAAAAATCGTTAGATCTATCTCCAAACCAAAAATCGTTGAAAGTATTTTATTAATGTATGTCAACAGCAAAAGTAGATGATCATTTTAGTACCTTTTCACTACTTTGACGCATCCCAACTGTCACAATCACGCAATACTGTGACATTAGTACGACAAAGTACTAAAATGATCATCTAGATTTGCTGTTGACATACATTAATAAATACTTTCAACACTGTACACTACCTCAATTTATTAAAGAAGATTTTTTTTTCATTCTCCGTTTACACGTAGTAGTAAATATAACTGACTGATTTAAAGTTTTGGAATGAAAGGTATCACCGACCCACTACGGCCTACTATTAGGACTACGGATCACTCAGGCCAGTTTTTCTTTGCGTATAGTTCCGTACTGACTCTTTAAGTTGAACCCATTTCTTAGTATTCATGTGGTTTTATTTTATTGTACATATTTAAAGTTGGTTTTAATTATGTGCCTACCCACTGGCTAGCCGAGGTACGACATGATGTGTCTGTATCAAAACAGCTAGTGGAAAACGTCGCTAGAGATCGTTATCGCAGTCATTTCCTCATTCCGTAAATACCGGAAAATACATGCAAGCGAGCCGATGTCACCGTAATAGAGCGACGTAGCGAGTCGACGGGGAATATGTTTAGAATGAACCTAGTATTGTGAATTCTCTGCTTTATGAAACATCATTCTACGAAATATCACTGCACGTCATTTAACTAAATCACAAGAGAATTTCGTTCTAGTAAACCAATAGCCACCAGAAACACTGGGAAATTCAAAATAACCTTCTATAGACTAGCTAAGGTGAAAAAGTCGTTCTTGGGAAATTGTATAAAATTCTACAGTAAAATTCCAAAACACATTACTGAACTTAGCAATTCTAAATTCAGATCTGTAGTAAAACAATTACTTATTTCAAAAGCATATTATAAGCTAAACGATTACATCATGGACAGGGATGTTTGGCAGTGATAGTGTCCTGCACGGCTAAGCTATCGCGAAAATAGGTTTTCTACTGTAGCATTGTTATTTTTCTAGTAACTGAGACTGTAATTTTATATTTAATTATATTGTTTTGAAAAAATGACACATCGCCGAGTTTCTTACGCCTGTTCTTCTCGTGGCAGAGGTTTATTTTTCCGAACCGGTGGTAGTTTATTGACGTTCATAGGTGCATGTAATATGCCTAATTTGAAGAATTAACTACTTTTACTTTTACTTTAGTAACTTGTACGAGGCTTGATATACGATCAAGCAAACAATTAATTATATCACTGACGATTAACTTATTATTGGCAAAATTTTGATAATCACATCATGCAAAGCGGCTTGTTCTCACACCGCCATTCGTTTCACTCATATTACTATGCGATCCATATCACATTAGTACCTACTATCAAAACGCCATCTTGTCTTGCATTGCTAGCCTACTTCATGCTGTAAGTTGCTACTTTTCAACACTTTTCTGTACTTTTGACCTTTTTTACATATTTAATCTTCTTCTTATCGAGTCGATGGCTGTGCTAAATTGTGCTGGCCCTAAAACCAGCAACGTCTGATGCTTTTTGGTTAGCCCTTGACCTGGTCTTCCTGTGTGCAGGAGGATGGGCAAGCAGGGCAGTTGGTGAGGTGCGCCAAGGTTTGTGAGGTGGTACCACACACGCAGCGATTAGAAGATGCCTCGATAAAGCCAGACCTGCACAGGCTGTCTTTACTACGACATATTGAATGACTTGTTTAAACGCAATATTAATTAGAAACAAAATATAGTTTCAAACAACGTTTTAAAAAGTCCATTGATTCAATCAATCAGTCAATCATTTATTTTGCTCACAGAAGATACCATGCAAAAATTTTATAGTTACATAATTTAAACAAATGTCAAAATCACTTAAAATGTAAATATAATACAGCTTCTATATATAGTAAAAACATTAATAATACTGGTTAACTATGTCAATGTATGTGTAATTGGAAATAATATCATCTTAATTGAAATATAATAAAGTGGGGGAGGCCTATGTCCTGCAGTGGACGTCTATGGGCTGATATGGTGGTGGTGAAATATAATTTATAAATGTCATAATTTCAATCAAATAATTTTCCAATAAATTCATTGAGGCTGTAAAAAGGCCTTTGATTTAAATAATTCTTAGGATTTCTCCTAAAAACATTAAGTCGATCCGATTTCTTTATATAATATGGGGGGTGGTTGTATATTTTAATACGTACGTAGTTAATACTTTTTTTAAACTGCACAAAATTAGACTTAGGTAGTGCCAGATCGTGGTTTCGCCTTAGCGCATAATTTGGGGCTAGGTTAGCAACCTTATACGAGCTTTTGTTTTTATAGACATAAATGGCTATGTGATAGATGTACATTCCAATCACCGTGCGAATACAATATTTAGTAAAAAGAGGTGTACGTGTTACAATCAATCAATCAATCAATCAAATATTTATTTGCATAGAATACAGTACAAAGGGATGTCACAGTATTACATAATATAGTGTCATGTATTCAGCCGGTCTAGGCGTGCAAATATTCATTAAAATCTAACATTCAATTCAAATAATTATTTACATTACACACATTGCTTAATGTCAATTGAAAATAATAATAATACAATCATAATTAATTCTATACTAGGTTCTAGGTATATAACTAAACAATTTTATATTGCTCCAGAAAACATCTAACACTATAAAAACATTTATCCAACAGCCAGCTATTTAACTTTGATCTGAACAAATTACCATCCAACGTCCTTAATTCCTCGGGCAGACGGTTGTGGATGGCAATACACATATTGAATGCATTCCGCTTGTAAATATCTTTGTAAGATTGCGGCTTCAGTAAGAGGTTTTTTCCTTTAAGTCTAGTCTGCCTTTGCGAATTTTCCCCCCGTTTATTAAAGTAGTATTGGTGTTTTTTTACAAATACGCATACTTCTCTGAGGTATAAACAAGGCAAAGGCAGAATGCGCAATTTCTTAAATATTGGGACACAGCTATCATCTAACCACGCATTGCTAATAACCCTTACACACTTTTTCTGAATCTTAAAAACTCTATCTACGTCCACCGAATTACCCCACAAAATCAAACCATACAGTAACACCGAAGAAACATACCCGTGGTAGGCTGTGAGCGCAGCTTCCGGCGAGACTGTATCCCGCAGTCGTTTCAAAGCAAAAACAAAGCGATTAAGGCTCGAACAGACCTCATCAATGTGACACTTCCAATTCAGGTGCTTGTCAATCATAATGCCTAAAAACTTAAACGGGAAAGCACTTCTCTATTAATCTAAGACACTTTTTTTGTATTAAAAGAATTTTATTTACACTAGTGCTGTCAGTTGTTACTGATAGATTCAGTTCAGTTTACAAAAAATACCTTCCAGTGACTAATTTATTCGTAGATTTTGATTTTGTCAGTAAATTCAAATCAAGTAGCTAGCAATTTTAAAATTGATAGGGTAGCGAATAACGTTTTCTGCACACTCACTCAAAGAGGCTTATAAGTACAATATGTGACCTAAAATTATCATTCTTAGTATATCTGCATTACCCTTATGTGTTCTAAAAACATTTTTTTTTTCCATTCGGAGAAATTTTGGTCCAAAGTTATTACCTCCAATCGGCAGTCAATGCAGATTTTGAGGTAGCATCAATTTATGACTTGGTAATAGTTTAGCATTTGTGTAAAATCCCTTAAAAGCAAATAATTGTTGTTTTTATAATAGAGAGTTATTAACCGCACTCCAGAAGAGTAAATAATACGTCTACTTAGGATGTATAATTTCCCCGTGTGGTGCCGGTTTAAAATAGCACCAACCCCATTCTTCCCTTGGGTGTCATAAGTGGAACCGGAACCGGGACTACAGGAACCGGGTTGAAGTGTGTTGTGGACGATGGGCTAGCAACCTGTCACTGCAATATCACATTTTCTCCATCTATAAACCTACAATTGCTAAAAGTACCACTGAAATTAATTTTCGTGTGCTCTGCCTATCTCTTTTGGGAATATAGGCGTAAGTTTATGTACTCGTACGAGTATGTATAGCAGCCATTACACGGTCAATCTAGAACGTGATCTTGACCAAGGTCGCGGATTTCAAAAAATCTAGATAATTGTGATCCATATCGGCTATATATGTGGTTTCGGCTCACAATGTCAACAGTTCAAAAACAAATTGGATAAGCACTATTCAAATTTAGCTCAACACTGAAGTTGTACTTAAAGATAATTGGATACAGGTTTCATCAATTGTTTCAACTGCCTGCCTGATAAACGAATAATATTAATAATATCGTAATCCGCCAATCCAACACGTTACACAGTCGATCAGGATCAAGATCACTGATCACGATCACGGATCTCGATCTAGATTGACCGTGTAATGGCTGCCTATCACCTAGAACTATTTCTGGAGAGGTCCATGAGCTACCGTTTAAATTTTTGCTCCTTTACAGGCCATTCCTTATATTAGAAGTACTTATGTTGAATGCCGTATTTCCTATGCAGGTAATCTGTGGAAACGCGACGATGAAGCAGCTGTATTAGCATTCATTTGAACGATGCTAAATTCAGGTGATCGGGTGTGGATGAAAAATTCAATTTGTACGAGTGTTCGTGAATGTATAGAATGCTAGAAGAGACACGATGTAGTCTTGCAAACCGGGGAACAAAAGGATCAGATTTAAGTTTGAACCGCACAGAACGCGGTGCAGCGTCGTTGCGTGGCGGAGGCGATTTTTCAGTAAAGCGAACGCGGTCCGGGGGACGTTGCAAAAACCCTCGAGGGATAGCGGAGCTGAGGCAGCGTGTGTGACATATGAAGAAGTAATTGACACTACCAACAGTTGACAGTTTCGGAGACGTCACAAATTCTAAACCGCCTCCGCCCCGCACCGCGCCACGCCCGCTCTGTGCGTTTCGAGTCATATGTGTTTTTGCGTAGGGCCTACGCCGTAGGCCCTAGTTTCACAAAAGTGACTGCCATTTGACCTTCCAACCCACAAGGAAAACTAGACCTTATTGAGATTACATCGGTTTTCTCGCGATGTTTTCCTTCACCGGAAAGCTACTGTAAAATATCAGATGATGAATCATACATTTTTTTAAACCCATTGATACGAGCCAGGGTTTGAACCCGCGACCTCCAAAATGAAAGCGTGCCTTACCACACGGCTCCGTGGCTTCTTTAATGCTACCTATTGACCGTAAGCTACTTCCTGCCTAGGGGGCGTGATCGATATGTGGTATTTTGTTTTTAATCCCCAACCAAAAAGAGAGGGGTGTTATAAGTCAGTCTGTGTCGTTGTCTGTGGTATCGTAACTCCTGAACGGATGAACCTATTTTCATTTTGTTATTTTTTTTTGTGCCATAGATCATTTTATCCTGAGTGTTCTTAGTCATGTTTCAAGAAACTCTGTTTAGCCGTTTTGAGATATTGAGCTTTAAAATGAAAATGTCGGGGGTTTTTCAACTTCTCTAATTTAACGTGAAATTACTGATGTCACAGAGTTTTCCTCACTTGACGAGATACTGTTTGTATAACGTTTGCGCAGTAGTAATATCATGCGCGGAAAATAGGCAGTACTGTATTCCTATCGCCCCGCTTCCATTAGACCTCGTGCCAGTCAGGAAGCACTCATTTAAATGTAGGTGCGCGGTAAAATCAATATAATCAATAAGTAAGCTGTGTTGGTGGTTGGGACCCGGGTATGTCCTTAAACTGCGACCGTGACCACCGGGGAATGGGCAGCAGCATTCCTACAGTGCGGTGGAGATACTACGATCGCCAATCCGCATGCCAAGCGTGGCGATTATGGCATTTACCCCCCATGAAATTGGGGAGACCTATGTCCAGCAGTGAACGTCCTAGAGCTGATATGGTGGATGGTGGTGGCATGGTAAAAAGTGGTACTGACTCGACTCACAGTTGTTACTGACAGCTGATAGTTTTCACTTATCGTACCGCCTCCGCACGGACGAATCAGCTGTGCTACCGCGATCTTCCAAAATCGAACTTCGTGTAGTGCCGTCCCTTTCACTCTCGTGTTATACTCTATATGACGGAAAGGGACGGTACGATACGAAGTTCGATTTTCGAAGTTCGCGGTAGCACCCCAGGAAGTCGTCTTAATATTAATAAACGTTCCTTCTTTAATTCATAAATGTTCATTAAACGTTCAGCTCAAACTCGTTTGTCTATATGTTTTGGTGTAATGTAATGGACTAATGGCATTCAATAAACTAATAACTTGACATTTGTAATTATATTTTAAGACTGACATAGGTAAACAAATTTTTAATTAATCCATAATCATTATCATAACTGTTTGACTGCATGTATATCTTCATATGCCTAAGGGTACGACATAGTGAAACAATACTGATTTTACCACCATCTGCAATATTATGTTGTATATAACCTGTGATCGACGAATAAAGTATTTGTATTTGACATTCGTGTTTGTGGGAAAGACACACAACGCGTTTTAGATAACAGAGGTTTGTTAAGTTTTACACAGTAGAGCCCTCATACTAGGGCGGTCCAAAAATTTTTTGAAATTTTTAATTTCCAGTTTGAAAACCCGTTCAATCTGTTGCTTATGCCTAGTAATTAAACGTCCTCAAATATTGTCTCACTAATCGTAGTAGAACTTGGTGATAATAGGTTGTTAAATACAGGAACTGTGTGATTTGGTGTCTCTGTTACTCACAAACAACTAGTCTTTTAGTGATAATTGTATCATAGAAATAAAATTAGTGAGGTGTCTTTTTGGGCGCAGTTGATGGAAAGTTGTTTAGTTGACCGAAAAATGGTCTATCAGTCCTTTGCAAAGAGATCTTTGAGGCGGAATCAGACAGTTCTTGTATTTAACAACCTATTATTACCAAGTTCTACTACGATTAGTGAGGCAACAGATTGCATGAGTTTTCAAACCGGAAATAGAAAAAAAACTTTTTTGGACCACCCTACTTCATACCTACATACATAAGTATTTATTTATTATTTATATACTCACGCTCGTACACCATTGGGGTAGGCAGAGACCAGATAAAGCCAAGTTCGACGGCCCTTAACTTCTTTCGCTTCAATCATATTCATATCCATACATCTCCTTATAGATGCTCTCTTCATATAAAGCAAACGAAAAATTCGTATATTTTAATGTTGGACCATGATAGAAATGAAACGAAAAACACGATACTTACATATATTCCCCCGTGTCGTGCAGGTTTAGAATAGCATCACCCCCTTGTGTTGTGGGTGTGACCGATGGGCTAGCAACCTGTCACTGAAATATCACACATTCTTCATCTATAAACCTTCAATTGCTAAAAGTGGCACGGAAATTAATTTTCGTGTGCTCTGCCTACCACTTACTCTATGTGTGTACATGTATGCGTATGTGTGTGTATGTATATATGTATATACATACACATATTATATATATGTATATGCATTTTGTGTCGGTATAGTGATTTCGACTTCGCGTTGCTTAATTACCTACACTAGTAAGTAGTAACTATAATAGGGATGTTGACTGATAGTCAAATCAGCAACTTTTAATGAAACGTCAAAAACGCTCTGTTAGTATGAAGTTTGTAGGGAAATAGGAACAAGTGACGTCACGCCTTTTGTATGATCAAATAGCGTCCCTTTATTGTTCTTTATGTATTTAAAAATCTTTAAAATAGCAAAAATAAGTAGAAGCATGATATATTCTGAATATTTTCGTGAGATTTATTTATAGGTAATGTTAGAGTAATTTATTTTTATTGGTGTCAACATCCCAATTATCATAAGTGGTGGAGGGTAACTGGGTTTTCTGCCGACAAACTGCTGTGCAGTTTGGCAGATATTTTAAACGCTTAAGATGATAATATTTTTGTTGCAATAAATAAATAAATAATAAATAAAAAAAAAAAACTTTTGGAAATATGGGCATGAGTTTATGTATGTAAATATATCGTGGCGTAGGTTTGTTGACGGTGCTAACTATGCTCCTTAGGGCACAATTAGGAACAAAGTTAGAGGAGCCAAATGTACGGTGAATGTTTTCAGCTTGAAAGGTAGTCCGGAAATGGCCGTAGGGCGGACGCTAGCTTAGGCGTGAGTCCGACCAAAGATTTACCTGAGTAGGTAATTAATTTGGAGAATTATTATTAGTTATTTTAATTTTATTGTAAGTTATTTTTAATATTAGTAATCGGGACTGCAGAGAAGGCTCAAAGTCACCCAAAGAGCAATAAAGAGAGTTATGTTAGGAGTTTCTCTGCGTGATCGCATGAGGAATGAGGCTATCCGCAGCAGAACCAAAGTGACCGATATAGCCCTCCGAATCGCTAAACTTAAGTGTCAGCAGGCGGGGCACATAGCACGTAGAACCGCTGGCCGTTGGGGCGGAAAGGTTCTCGAGTGGCGACCACGTACCGGCAGGCCCCCACACGGTGGACCAATGAATTGGTGAAGGTCGCGGGTGTCCGCTGGTTGCGGGTGGCGCAGGACCGGTCATTGTGGAAGTCTTTGGGGGAGGCCTATGTCCAGCAGTGGACGTCTTTCGGCTGACATGAAGATGATGATGAATCCGGACTGCATGCATTTTAAGTATTAAAATGCAAACCATTAATGTATTGATGTAAACAATTGTTGGAAAACCTTAAATAAATAAGTACCCTGACCGGGAATCGATGCCGGGCCGCCAGTAATTAAGCACCAGTTAGTATTATTTAGTAGCATTATTAATTCATTAATACTAATGTGTAAAAATCGTGCAGGCTTCAATTAATATGCCTACATAATTTGAAGCACATTGTTTCAGTCAGTCTTTAGCTGTCTAATCCTCAAATGAATAAGGCGTCAGTAGTAGACAGACAGAGTCACTTTCACATTTATAATATTAGTATGGACTAGTATGGAAGTATGGATACGCAACGAGTTATCTATGTTATATTTTCAATACTAAAACAAATCTTCATTTATGGGGTCACTGATTTTTTTTCGCAGATAGAAGAAGCTATCAAAATCGGTGTGTAATTTTTTGAACGGTATTTAAGTAGTTATTGTTATTAAACATAATTAATAATAAATATTTGACATGTTTACAGCAATCCAATATTTATTTTAAAGAAAAATAATAGGATCAATAAAATACTCTAAATAATGAATTAATATTAACATGTTACTGACGATTCGAAAGTGCTTGTTGCTAGGCCTATTTGAATAAAGAATCTTTTGACTTTTGACTTTACTTATAATTAATTTTAAACTTAAATCTTGGAAAAAAATTACACACTTAAAGACAGAATTGCAAAATAACACATTAAAGGAAGTTCGACGACTTGATCAATATGGCGTTTGGACGCTATATTAGGATCCGCGCGCGGCTTTATATCCGTGTACATTCGGAATGAGTTTAACGAGTGCCTACATGTTCTGCAATTTAAATGTCGCGGAGTGTATCATTCGGTGCACCCGCTTAATCCGCGCTACTGGATTACTTTGAGGTGCCTTTGGTAAAACGATATTTGGTATATGAGATATTTTGATTTGCTTCTTTTTCGGCGGATACTAGTTTTGGCACATTGAAAAAGCAGTTTTAGGGTGATCAGCTCTCATGCTTCACAGCTAGATATCACTTGTAGGGAAACAGCTTTGCAAGTCTCTGATGGTTACTCTCCTTTAGAATTGGCAATTTGTATGGTATTTTCTACTCTTATTCTATTTATAACTAGACGCAGGGAGGAGATA